>JAUDYJ010000013.1:20237929-20832042 GCA_030761175.1 Masticophis lateralis | reverse complement strand
TTGACTCACTGCCGTATCTTTGAGCGCTCAGAGGTTTCGTCTTGAAGGGACTGTCCTTTAGCACCATCCAGGGGACTTAAGGAATGGCATGGATACAAGCGGTCATTCCAAATCCACTCTGATCACGGTAGATGTGCTGATGCCTTCTGTAAGTGGGACAAAATACCTTCCCCGAATTGTGACTGTGGGGCTGAAAAACAAGCCATCCAAGATATAGCGGCAAAGTGCCAAAATAGAGACTTCGGTGTGACAAGTGGAGCAAAAAATTATATCTGTAGTCTAAACATCATATTTTTTATCTTTATCTCCTGTGTTTTGATCAAAATGTGATGTGAATGTGCCATACAATAAATAATAACCCCCATGATTAATATTGCCCCCCCAAAAGCTACCAGTCCATGGAAAACAACCCCGAATCTTCTGGGCCCAGGAATTCCCGGGCGGGTGCAGCCTCGCTCTCTTTCTGGGATTCAGCCAGGCCAGCTTGGCTTGGGAGAAGCTGCTTCCACAAACTATGCAGCAGTGGTGGGTTTCAACTGGTTCACCCTGGTTCCAGTGAACTGGAAGTTGCGGCGGCGGGAGGCTCCGCCCACCCAACTGGACATCATCATGGATGCTGCACACATGCACAGAAGCACCACATGCACTCACAGTTCCGAACCGGTAGCAAAGGTAAGTGGAACCCACTACTGCTATGCAGATATTCTTGGCTTGAGGCAAGCCAATTCTCTGTCATTTAGGGCATATCTTAAAGGATACCTTATTAGATTTAAGATAATTGGGCCTTTTCTTGAACTGAATGTTTGACCCCTAAACATTCCCCCTTCCAAATCAGATGAGTCCCTTTGGGGTGACATCTTCCAAAATCCAAAGGCTGCCTAGAACGCTAGGAAGTTGGAAAGAGCCCTGTTGGCCTCTTCCCTCTTTCTGCTAACTGGATTTTGTCTGTAAAATGGCATTGGATTATATGTTTTTTCAATAGTCCTTGGCAATGCAAAATGAAGTTTTTGCTTAACTTTTTAGCATCATCATCATCAATATGATAGGAATTACAGTATGTTTAAAGCGTGTGCGTACACGCACGCGCACACACACACACAGACTATGGCTTACAGTCAAGGGTGAATTGCTCCCGGTTCGGACTGGATTGCCCAATCCGGTAGTGATGGCGGTAGGTAGTTCGGAGAACCGGTAGCAAAAATCCCTGCGCCCACCCACCCCCACCCCACCATGCCCAGCTGAGCCGCACGATCATCAGAGGCTTTTTTTTTAACTTTTAAAAGCATTTTTTCTACAACTTCTTCCACCAAAAAAATGCTTTTAAAAGTAAAAAAAAAAAGCCTCTGATGATCGTGCGGCTCACCTGGGATCTCAGAGGCTTTTCAAGGCATTTTTTTCTGCAACCTCTTCAGCGGAAGAGGTGGTTTAAAAAATGCTTTGAAAAGGCTCTGATGATCCCAGCTGTGTTCCTGATTGGCAGAGGCTTTTCAAAGGATTTGCAGAAAAAATGCTTTGAAAAGTTAAAATAAAAAAAAAAAAGTTGGCCACGGCCACCCAGTCACATTACACCCCCCAAGCCACGCCCACAGAACCGGTAGTAACAAATTTTACATTTCACCCCTGCTTACAGTCCTCCCCTTCCTATCCTTGGCCTTTCAGCTCCACTCTCCATGCAGTCTCTTCCTCGCTTGCTGGCTTTCCATCAGATACGGCTGGCACTTTCTGTATACATTTTTTCCTAGCCTGGTCATCCTTCACTTTCGTCAAAGGAAGGAACAGTTACAGTTTTGTCAGGTTTCATGGCTGACATTCCTAGGAAGAGAAACACCTCTGTTTATTCAGGGGAGAATTTAACTGGCCAGCATTCATCTGATGCAAAGAAGAGGAGGCATCAGTGACTGAATAACAGATTAACAGAGTTGGAAGGGACCTTGGAGGTCTTCTACTCCAACCCCCTGCCCAGGCAGGAAACCCTACACCACTTCAGGCAAATGGTTATCCAACATCTCCTTAAAAACTTCCAGTGTTGGAGCATTCACAACTTCTGCAGGCAAGTTGTTCCACTGATGAATTGTTCTCACTGTCAGGAAATTTCTCCTTAGTTCTAAGTTGCTTCTCCCCTTGACTGGCTTCCATCCATTGCTTCTTGTCTTGCCCCCAGGTGCTTTGGAGAATAGGCTGACCCCCTCTTCTTGGTGGCAGCCCCTCAGATACTGGAAGACTGTTATCATGTCTCTCCTCATCCTTCTTTCCATTAGACTAGACATCTCCAATTCCTGCAACCGTTCTTCATATGTTTTAGCCTCCAATTATTGTAACTTTGAAGAGTCGCCACTGCCCACCATGGTTATTTCCTTGGAACAAAAGACCAGAGGCCTTCTATGAAATAAATGTGTTGCTTTGCAAAGCATCACTGGTACAAGTTCCAAAAACCAGACATGCTTTGAAAAGTGAAAGTCCAGTGGAATAGGACTCCAGGAGAGATCTCCTCTATCTTGGCAATGAGTATAAATTTTTCAAAAACTATTATTTTACTTAAATACAGGCTCTGAAGCAACCCAAAGGAAGTAGCAGCAGGACGGGATTGAAATGCACATTGCTCCATTAAGGACCCTGCCATCTTGCAACTCTTCTTGGCTTTCTTCCTGAACTTGCCCCAAACTCGCCCTTTCCTATCACCACCACACAACCGTGGCACAGAATTGACCTTGTGCAGTGGTGAAATCTAAAATTCGTTGCTACCGGTTCTGTGGGCGTGGCTTGGTGGGGGCATGTAATATGACTGGGTGGGCATGGCCAATTTTTTTTTTTTACTTTTAAAACCATTTTTTCTACAACCTCTTCGGCGAAGAGATTGTAAAAACATACTTTCAAAAGGCTCTGACAATCCCAGCTGAGTTCCTGATCGGCAGAGACTTTTTCTTTTAAGTGCCTCTGCTGATCAGGCAACTCAGCTTGGATCGTCAGAGGCATTTAAAAGAAAAAAAGGGTTTTTTTCTTTTAAAAGCCTTTGATGATCCTAGCTGAGAGGCTTTTTTTTTTACTTTTAAAAACATATTTTTGGCCAAGAGCTTGTAGAAAAAATGCTTTTAAAAGTAAAAAAAAGCCTCTGATGACTGTGTGGCTCAGCTGGGCATGGGGGGGGGCAGGGATTTTTGCTACCAGTTCTCCGAACCACCTGCCTCCATCGCTACCAGATTGGACAATCTGGTCCGAACCAGGAGCATTTCACCCCTGCCTCTGTGTCATGTGATGCAACCTGTTGCTCAATGCAGAAAGCATTTCAGACTGCCCGAGAGGATGTGTCATGAAAAAGGTCTACTTGATGCCCTTTATCATACATAGAATCTCTGCCTCACAAATTTCACTGAATCTGTTATCATGGCCTTAATTTGCCCTGACGATCTTGAGTTGCCTTTAATTTCTTCAGATGCTGACTTCTGAGGCCATCCAATGCACCTCAAGTAAATTAATTAAACTGGTTATCTAATCTGAACATTAATATAAACCGGATATCCAGTTTGTTTTTGTCTATGATCTAAAGCACACTTCTATATTAGGAATTTTAAATGATGAATTTTCTGCTCACAATGCGCTGAGCGCATTAGCATTGGTGCTGTAATTAAAATGTGCCCCTTTCTGATCTTGCCTGGGCTTTGAACTGAGGGGAATACTAAACAAACACTTTTGAAGCTTTATAAGATTGTTGAAAATGTAGTGGTTCCTGCAGATCTCAGGATCTTGACTGATGCCTAAACTTGCACTAATTTAATGCAGATCCAAACTCCTGGGGAACTGCTAAGCAGCTTGGTATAGGCTGAAGGCACCAGGCAGAAACCAAGAGACAGAGAGTTTGAGTTCCGCATTAGGCATGAAAACCTAAGGCTGGGATATAAATATTGTTAAGGATATAGCTGTGAGATAACCAGGAAGTGGTTATGAAGCAGAGCGTAGAGTTTTGCACACGGAAACGGTTCTGAGAGTAGTTGTGAATAAACTGCATACAAACTGGTTTTTAAAGTAGTTTACTTATAGAGCAAAGCAAAAGCATAGTCCTTTTACCAATCCAAGTCTTAGCCATGCATAATCAATCCAGAGATACAAAACTTCTTACCGGTTCATAGAACATGACATGAATCATTCAGGAACAATATAAATAGTTCAAAAAAGCAGTAATAAATAAACCATGATCAAATTGTCCATGTAAAGAGACCAAAGATATCTACAACACAGCAGCAGGTAACAATATGGTATAATGTCCACACAGACCACAATCAAACTCTCCTTAAATACAGTTGCTACAGAGCTCATCCAATTAGGATGCAGAATGACTCAGCAATACTCTTAAAGCTATATTATACATATTCTACTGTAAGCATATAATGTTGGCCAACTAGTTAGGCAATGACCATTTCCTAACAAATATAAAATAAACGAGGCTATTTGGAATGGTGAATAGGAGATCCAAGGGCCCTGTCTCATATATTAATCATTGGGAGGTCAGGATTGGTCAGGATTTCCTTCTTCTGTGCAGTCCTGTTATCCAGGTGTTCTTCTTTTTGACAGCTTGGGTGTTGCCACTTCACAGGCCAGAGCCCAGCTTCCATTAGGCCAGAGCTGCTTCCGTGCTGTGCCTGAGAACTGCTGCTCTGATTCTGCTAAGAAGCTGTTTCACAGGGGCTCTGACAGCCTCTCTTGACCAGAGGAGCTTGCAGGCAGAGAGGTCAAGGAAAGAAAAGCATCAAGGCAAGGAAGGCTTGAAATGGACTTCCTCTTGATTTGCAGATGCAGGCAAAATTGCCCAGTTTCATTTTTCATTGCTACTTCCAACTCTTATCTTACAGAATTGTGGCCAAGAATACCTGTGCTGACTAGTATCATGAGACATGATAGCAGTGTTCTAATATTTCAGGGGTTGCCACAAAGAAGAGGGAGTCAAACTATTCTTCAAAGCACCTGAGGGCAGAACAAGAAGCAATGGGTGGAAACCAATCAAGGGGAGAAGCAATCTAGAACTAAGGAGAAATTTCCTGACAGTGAGAACAATTAATAAGTGGAACAACTTGCCTCCAGAAGTTGTGAATGCCCCAACACTGGAAATTTTTAAAAATGTTGGATAACCATTTGTCTGAAGTGGTGTAGGGTTTCCTGCCTAAACAGGGGGTTGGACTAGAAGACCTCCAAGGTCCCTTCCAACTCTGTTATTCTATTCTATTCTGTTCTGTTCTGTTCTGTTCTGTTCTGTTCTGTTCTATTCTATTCTATTCTATTCTATTCTATTCTATTCTATTCTATTCTATTCTATTCTATTCTAGTCCATTTTCCTCCAACATATGGACCTTTTCTCAAGTTTCCCTGTTCTTCTCCTTCCTCTTCTGCCCTCCCACTTCTGAGGAAGAGTTTAGAAGTTCTCCTAGCTTCAGAAAGGGAATCCAGTCTCTGACTTACCTAGACTTCTTCATATGGTTTTCCTGGCCACAATCGGCAACTCTCTCTCCGTGGTCTTTTCTTAGACATTTCCCCCTCTCATCTTGGGAGTCCTTGTGGTTTCTCATCCCCAGAGTAACGGGCTTCCATCCTTCCTGGCTTTCTGTGAGGAACTGAGGTTGCATTGTTGCTGCCCTCCAGCTGGAACAGCTGCTCTCCTCCACTCAGAGGTCAATAAAACTCTGGCTTTTTCCAGCTTTCCAGGATTTCTTTCCAAGCAGCTTCCAAGCCCTACCGGTGTCTTCTGTCAGAAAGCCTGCAGTTCCTCCTGTCCTGTGGCCATAGGGACTTTCTGTAGATCCTCTCAGCTGCTTTGGTTGCTTCTGCCACCTATGCTAGAAACCCATCTGTGGTTCTTTAAAATATTGTTTGGAACTTCATCCCATGGAGGATAGAAGGTTTGCGAAGATGCCGATGCAGCATCTGGTGAACAACCAAAGGTTGGACAGATGAATAGAAAAGGCCAGGGGCCTCAGGCGGGGTAGAACTTCCATGAAGAAGGATGCTGGCCATGTTAAAGCCTTTGGTACGTGGGATGTACACAGCATATGCATACAAGGCTTTGGTTCTGTGATTGATTAGGTAATGTTCAATCATGGAGTTGAGATCACCACTTGATTTGACACCTTCCCTTGGTTCCCCCTATGGAGCAAGGCTAAAGTGGAGGGGGCAAGATAACATCTACTTTTAAAATAATCCATCCTAATCTTGTTTGCTCTCCCCTTGACCATCAGCGAATGGCAGCTCTCATTGGCTAGAGAAGACCCAGGCAGGGTGATGGTCTCTGTTCTCATTGGGTCAAGTTTTAATAGGGATGAGCTTGTACTTGTTTTTCCTCTTCCCTTCCCAAACTTTTCACTCTTGTGATGTGTGTTTTATACAATAATCAGAGTGGAGACCTTCTCCAGATACACAAATGCAGGCATTCTTGATCCTCTCTTGATATGTTTTAGCATATTTTCTCTGGTTTATAAAAGTTGTTTTGAGGATGGACCAGAAATGAAACATGGTATAATATGAACCCTTTTGGAAAGAGCTGAGGTTTCAACTGCACATTGTTCCTCTCTTTCCTTCATCTGCCTCTCCCCCCCCCCCCGTCCCCCACATTGCAGGTGTTCTCTATTGTGGTATTTGGCTCCATCATCAATGAGGGTTATGTGAACACAGATAAGTCCCCGGTGCTGCACTGCATCTTCAACAGCAATGAAGGCGCCTGCAACTATGGCATCGCAATAGGACTGCTGGCTTTCCTGGCCTGCAGCTTCTTCCTGGTGATGGACCTGTACTTCCAGCAGATCAGCAGTGTGAAGGACAGGAAGCGTGTTGTCCTCTTGGACCTTGGCTTTTCTGGTATGTCCGCTGGGATGGAACGAGGAGCTTGACTCACGCAGGGGCTGGTTCACACCACATAGTCAACCCAGGCTTGGGTTCACTAAACCTTCTTGTATCCACATATGGTACCAAAATAAACAAGATCCTGGCTTTGCATAACAGCCTGGTTTCCCAAACAAGCTAAATCACATATCATGAGCCTGAGCTAGTGCTTCCAGTGAGCCTGGCTTTGTGCCACAACTGCCCATGGACAAAGGCTGGATGGGCTGGCATAAGCGTGTCTTACAAAGTGCTTGACCAACTGCGGGTGTGTGAAGAAGGACAGTGTTTAGTTATGCTCAATTCTGATGGAAATCCAACCAAAGAAAAGTAAAAACAGTTAGTTCAGGCAATAAAACTATTGTGTTAAAATCTGTTTTACAACTTCTCATCTTCTCAGTGTACTTTTTTTTTGAAAAAAGTTTTTTATTTTTATTTTTCATCAACATGTTTAAATGTACAGTCTTTTATCCATCCTTATACATTGTTTGTTCATCTTCTTCTTTAACTCCCATTAGGTAATTAATTAATTATTTGTTTGAGTCTGCTCTTTTACCATTTCCTTCTTTTGTTTTACTACAACCTTTACAACCTTTACTTTTTCCCTTCCCTTCTTTCTTTCTTTCTTCTTTCCTCATCCCTCCTCTCCTTTCCTTTCCTACTTCCTTTCCTCTTTCCCCTCTCCTCTCTTCTTCCTCCCCTTCTTACCCTCTCTCCTGCTCTTCTTTCCCCTTCCTTCTTCCTCTCCTTTGTCCATTCTTCTTTTCTCTTCTTCTCACTTCCCAACGTCCCCCTCCCCACTTTTCCATTCTTTTGTTGTTTCCTTTTTTAATTCAATCTGAAATGGTATTCGAGGAGACCCAATTTCTATTTACATACATTTTCATTTCCAATTTCATTTTTACTTTACTATTATTCCTCTAGTATTCCTGTACATTCTTTAATCAATCCATGTATCATCTGGGTATAACATTTGTGCTATCATCTTCAAAGTTTACCATTATTTCTTAAAATATATATTTATCTTCCCTTCTTTCATTTAATTTTAATATACTGCAACATATTCATCTCAAAGTTCTTGTCTTTTTTTTATTGAAAAGTTTTACAAACAGAAAAAAACATTTTCGCCCCCCTACAATCCCTCCACCCCCCTTCCCTCCCACCCCTTACCCCACTACCCTTCCCCCCTCCTCCCTCCCCCCCCCCGACTTCCCAGAGCAAAATACAGGGTATTAGAAAAAATAAAACAATCATAATGTAAATAACCTAACTATCCTTAAACTAACAAATCCCCCCACTGAAACCTTAACTCCCTTATAGTTAACACAGTAAATCTTTGCATTACATTCATTCATATGCAGTTTGATATCTTCGCGTCCGATATTTGTTTTCAATGTAGTCTATTCATTTTCTCCACTCCAAAATATATTTTTCTTGCATATGATCTTTCAAATATGCTGAGATTTTCGCCATTTCAGCTAAATTTGTTACTTTCAACGTCCATTCTTCTTTAGTAGGCAAAGAGTCCTTCGTCCAATATTGTGCTACCAGCAGCCTAGCTGCTGATATTAAATTTAAAATTAATTTAGTCTCTAGTACTCTACAATCAGTTATTATCCCCAATAAAAACAATTGTGGAGTAAATTTCAACATTCTTTTCAAAATATTCTGCATTACCCACCAAATTTTTATCCAAAATGCTTTGATCTTCTTACAAGTCCACCATATATGATAATACGTTGCATCATCACAATTACATCTCCAACATTTAGCTTGTACATTTAGGTACATACATGATAATTTCTTAGGATCCAAATGCCATCTATAAAACATTTTGTAAAAATTTTCTCTTAAATTTTGTGCTTGTGTAAATTTAACATTTCTAACCCAGATCTTTTCCCACGTTTCCATAATCACTGGCTCCTGGAAATTTTGTGCCCACTTTATCATACAATCTTTAACCAATTCAGTTTCCGAGTCTATTTCCAATAATACATTATACAACCTTTTAATATGCATTGGACTCTGATCCCTAATCTGTTTTACCAAGTTCTCCTCATTTTGCATGAAATCAGTTTTTTGGTCTTCCCTCCATCTAGCTTGGAGTTGACCATACTGAAACCAAGTATAAATTATTCCTTCATCTTTCAATACCCCTAAAGATTTCAGTTGCAAATTACCCCTTTCATTAAAAAGAAGCTCCCTGTATGTAATTACCTCCATTTTTTGTTCTATACTTACGTTTTCCATTGCGTGTCTAGGATTTGCCCATATAGGTATCTTGTAGTTTAGCTTATATTGATTTTTTTCCAAACCCTTAACAAAGCATTCCTAACTATATGATTTTTGAATGTCTTATCCACTTTCTTTTTATATAATAAGTAGGCATGCCATCCATATAGCCAATCATATCCTTCTATATTTAATATTCTTTCTTGAGTTAAATTAAACCAATCACTAATTTGTACTAACATAGATGCTTCGTAGTACAATCTTAAATTAGGCATTTTCAAACCCCCTTTCTCGCGAACATCCTGCATAATTTTTAATTTTACTCTGGGTTTTTTCCCAGACCAAATAAAAGTATTAACTTCTTTCTGCCATTCCGTCAAGTTTGTATCTTTCTTGAGTACTGGTAACATTTGAAACAAAAATAAAAATTTTGGTAACACATTCATTTTTATTGCTGCTATTTTTCCCAATAAAGATAATTGCAATTTTTGCCAATTTTCCATATCTTTCTGCACTTTTTGCCAGAGGACTTCATAATTATTTTTAAATAACTTCATATTTGAGGCTGCAACATTTACTCCTAAGTATTTAACCTTTTTAACTATTTCAAAACCCGTTATTCTTCCTAACTCTTCTCTTTGAAGTACAGACATATTTTTAGTTATTATCTTGGTTTTATACTGATTAACCTTAAATCCAGAAACCTTACCATATTGTTCTAAGTATAAGTATTTATTTATTGATTAGCCCTTTGGGCCATATCAAGTGCAGAATTACAAAGACAAATCATTACAAAGGTTTGGTAAAACAAATTAAGTAAGATTGGAATAACTCACAATTAAAATACAATTAGAATAAAATACGATCTAAAATAAATTCGGGATAAAATACAATAATTTAAAATACCATTTAAATATGCTTAAATTTATATTTATAATGTCGCCCCGCATCTACCCAATCAGTATTGACTGCTATTAAAATTACATTATTAGATCAAGTGGTCATTCTTACAATCTACCGCATTTTGCTGCACCAACTTTGTCCTCCTTCCCATCATCTTTACCACAAATTTAGCAATCCCTTTTACCAACTGCAAGTTGGAACCTAACAAACAATATCGCAAAAAGTGCTCTTTAGACTTAGTGGTGCTGATATAAAAGATCCTGCCCAGTTGATGTTCCCTCAGGTCTGAATATAGGGGGCAATCAAAAATTACGTGGGACGTTGTTTCGACTTCCCCCGTCCCACATAGACAGACCCTTTCCCTTACAGGAATACCCTTATATCTACCCCAGAGCATATTTGTTCCGAGTTGGTCCAACCTCAGTTTTGTAAAGAATCTTCTCAGGACGGGAAACAAAGGCACAGCTAAATATTTTTCTATTTTGAAGATTTGTTTATTGGCTGATAACCAGGGGCAAACTTTTACTGCTGTCACCTGTGCAATATCCGATTGGGCACTTATGTCCTTAAATCTCTGTGCAATCCAATTTCGGATCTGCCTATAGTCATACTGCTGCCAATTTAAAGGGATACCAGAGCTAGATACCTGCTTCAGAACTCTTGATAACCAGTTATTTTTATTACTTGAGATAATCTGCTCCATTAGCGCTAATTGTGGTAACCTCCCTTCCTCCATCTCGATTATTCTCAACCAGTAATAAACAGTCTTCAACAAGGCCCTAGTGCCAGTCGCATGGACTCCTGTTTCTGCCCTTACTACACATGCTGGGGTTCCGGGGGACACTGCCAAAATTCTCCTAAGGAACTTATTTTGAGGGGTTTCCAGCCCATGCAGCTTAACTGACCCCCATATTTCTGCCCCATAGGTAAGTACTGGTTCGATTTTCGCCTGGAAGACCTTTAGCACTGGGATTAATGTAGATGGAGTTTTCTCTAAAATAAGTTTGTTTAATTGAACCATCCGAGCCATGGCCTTCCGAGCTCCGGCTTTTACCTGCTTATTCCATTTGCCATTTGTCTGAAATACTAGCCCTAAATAGGTAAATGACTGAACTTGTTCTATTCTTCTGTCATTTAAAACCCATCTCCTTATAATTTGTTGCCTGCTAAATATCATTACCTTTGATTTCTCTATATTAATTGTCAGGCGATTTTTTGTACAATATGCTGCCAACCTCCCAAGTGACCTTCGCAGCCCCACCTGTGAGGCTGACAGCAAAATTATATCATCGGCATATAACAAGCAATTAACCTGTCTTGTTCCTATACTAGGCCCATGGAGTGATGTGTCTTCCAGACATTTTGGGAGGTTATTTAAATATAAGTTAAAAAGTGTTGGGGCTAAAATGCAACCTTGTCTGACGCCCTTTTTTAATGGGATTGCATTTGTTACCGCTCCTGATCTATTCACTCGAACTCTTACTTGGGTTTCCGTGTATAACAGTCGAATTAAATATAACAATTTCTTTTCTATTCCCATAGCCTCTAATTTATCCCATAAAATTTTTCTATCAATTGTATCAAAGGCTGCCTTCAAATCTATGAATGCCACATACAGAGGTTTTTTCCAAGACTTAAACTTAGTTATTAGATGGTCCAGCACAAAACAATTATCCATAGTAGATCTTCCACTCCTGAAACCTGACTACTCTTCAGCTAAGATGTTATTTCTCATTATCTAGTCCTCTAATTTATGAAGCAAGTGCTTAGCATAAATTTCTGCTGAAATATCGATTAAACTAATTAATCGAAAATTATCAGGATTGTCTCTGGAACCTTTTTTATGTAAGGGGATAATTATTGATGAACGCCAACTAGCAGGAGTTTGCCCTGTTCTATTGATAAAAGTAAAGAGACCCGCCAGGATGGGCGCCCACCAGGCTATGTTATCTTTAAATAAGGCTGCCGGGATTGCATCCTGTCCTGGAGCTTTATTTGTCTTCAGGGAGGAGATTAAACGCCTCACCTCCGTGATTGACACTTCTTCCCACTGCGGTAAGACTTCATATTCCTGTATCAAGCTCGGACAGGATATAAGCTCATCAGAGTTTTCCACTGCTGCTGGCGTGGCCAAATGCTTCTCCCATCTTTCTGCACTAATGTTTGGGTCACTTATTGGTTTTCTATCTCTAATAATTTTTGAGACCTCCAACCAGAATAGTGTGGGTGAGGCCAGCTTTGCTGCCTGTTCTAGACCAGCCCATAGGTTGTCGATATAGGAGGCCTTTTTTCTCTTCAGTAGCTGCTTATATTTCTGCCTTATGGTAATATACTCCTTCTATAGTTCCATGTTTGGGCTACTTAAGTATCTCCTAAGTGATTTCCTAAGCTGTTTTTTCTTTTCCTTACAGTCACTGTCAAACCAAGATGAGTTACTAGAATCAGACGGGCCCATTGGCTTGGTAGTCATGGAAAAATGCTTCAATTTATGGCATATTTCCGCAAAACAAACTATAGGCTCTTGTTCACCCGTACTGTTTGCGCATATATGCGCTAAGGCTTCCATACATGGTGAATTCATGAATTCAGTCACTGCTTTGCTATCAACCCTCTTCCATGTTATTCTTTTCTCTTGGGCTCTTTCTAAGTTGAGGCCTATTTGTTGGATTGATTTATTCCTTTTCCTTAAATCTGAAGGGATTATCATGGACGTCGCAATAGGAAGGTGATCACTTTCTGACCTTGGTAACGTCAAGACTGAAGTTGCCCCTGCTACTAGGCTGTGAGAGACGCAAAAATAATCGATAGAACTACATGCCTTGGGGCCAAAAAAAGTTATGGGGTACCTTCTAAGCTCCGAGTACTGGCCTACAATTTGGAGGTTACAGTTATATATCATAGTTAGAAATTTCCCCCCATCTTTGTTCTTTTTCCTGTCTTGGGAGACCCATGATTGTTGGTTATGTAAATATCCCTCAGGAATTGTACCATTTTCAATAAAAGGTTCCAACGAGGGACCCACACGCGCATTAAAGTCTCCTGCCAAAATTAGAGGTGTTTTTGTGAATTTTTTCCGTATTTCTAATATTTTTACCTCTAGAGCCTCCCACAAATCCCCCAATGCTGGGTTGACATACACATTTGCAAATATCATTGACTTCCCTTCATATTCCAAATGGATTGCTTGAAAAAATAGAGGGCCATCCTCCAAGCATATCTCATTTCCCTTCCATCCTAGTTCGGCTTTCACCAAAATGCCCAATCCTCCAGAGGCTCTTCCTTTTTTAGCTACTCTCTTTGCTGGCAGCTGCCAAATATTAAATCCGGGGAGCTCAATTGGGGTCTCATCATTGCTAACCCATGTCTCCTGCAAAGCAATTATATGGTACCTATTTAAAAATTTAAAGTCAATTCTGGAAAAAGATTGATGTCTATCGGAAAAAAAAGTAAAATCTCTTTCATCAATATTCCATTCTCTCCAAATGTCCCTCAATTCCAGATCTTCTATTATATCAAAAAAGGACTTAGGCAGTTTTGCATGTGTCGAAACTTTGGAGCTACTCTTCTTATCTTTCAAAGTATCTATCACTCCATTCCAATCACCCATTACTATAAGAGATCTATAATCCCAATAATGTATAATAATTACATTATTTTAGAATGTAAAAGTTTATAAAAATTATCTTGTTGGTTGGGGGCATATATTCCAATTAAAAGCATTTTTCCACTCTGAGTTGGTAACTCTAGTGCTATATACCTTCCATAAACATCTGCCTCAATTAGATTAGCCATTAGTCCTTTCTTTACATAAACAACAATTCCATTCTTCTCTGGAGCTGATGCCACAAAATGAGTCCCTAATCTTGAATTTATTAAATATTTTTGATCTGATAATTTAATATGTGTTTCTTGTAGGCAAATAACATCATTCTTAAATTGTTTCAAATAGTGAAATACTTTCTTTCTCTTCTGTGGTGAATTTAAACCATTAACATTCCAGGATAAAAACTTAGTTGCCATTCTTGGCACCTCAAAGCTTCATGAGCATTCGCTGAATATCCTCCTCCATCTTGCTCTTCAGCCTGGCCCCTCCCACTGCTTCTGTTTTTTGAGATTCTTGGGTTAAATCTTGAGCTTGTTGCACTTTTGGTTGTTGTTTTTGTTGTTGCTGTTGCATCTGTTTAAAAGTTGATCATGTTAAACACTGTTCTTTTGGTTCCTCTGTCTTGTCTGCTGTTTCAGGGATTAATCCATCTATACTCTTTAATGGAAAAGGAAGATTTTCTTGCACCTTTTCTCCAGCTGCCACTTCAGCATAAGTCTGTATCTGTTTTCCATCTTCTTGTGGTAATATCTCTTTTTCTTTTTTGCCCCCTCCAGGTGAGGATGGATGTCCAGCCTTTAAAACATTGAAATAAAAATCTCTTGCCTTCCAGACTGTATTCAAACGATATCTTTCTCCACCATAAGTCACTATTAAACCTACTAGGGCATCCCATCTATACAGTATTTGTTGCTTTCTCAGCTCCTCTACCAAAAAAACAAAGTCCTTTCTATCTCTTATCATTTTAGGAGGAATCTCTTTCAGGATCTGTATTTCTTGTCCAAACACCTGAACTTTGTTTTTATAGGAGGCTTGTAAGATATCATTTCTGATTCTTCTATCAATAAAATAAATCACCACATCTCTTGGCAGCTGCCTTTGTTTTGCCACCCATAAATTAACTCTGTAGATTTTGTCAATTTGATTTGGCATGTCCTCTTTTCTTGCTCCAATTATTGCTGCTATAGCTTCTGCACATCTATCTCTTAAATTTTCTCGACCATTCTCTTTTAATCCTCTCAGTCTCAAGGCAAATTCCATAGATCTGTATTGCATCATGGTCATCTCATTTTCCAGCTTCTCTGTTTTAGTCATAATGTCTCCTATTTTGGCTTCCAAATTTAAATTAGCTTCATTAATTTCTTCCACTCTCTCATCCAGCTAAATAAGATGTTTAGACAGTCCTGAAACTGCTAACAAAATATCCTCTCTTATGTCATCATGCTTTTTTGCCACAACATTCTTGACTTCCCTTATTTCTTCCTCAAATTTCTCCAATTTCTCTTCTATCATCATTGTTTGGTTATTCATGGCTTCTTTTATAAATTCTTTAAGATCTTTAATGGGAGTCTCTTGCTTTTGTGAATCAGCCGGGAGTTGAGCCTTCTGTGTCGCAACAGAAACTATTGGTGAACCCCCTCCTACTTTTGGAATTACTGGTTTAGTTTGCTTGGAAGCCATCTTAACTTCTTCTTTTAAAGGAGATTTTTTTTCCTTTCCCCCCCCCCCTTTTACAGGCACAAAGTCACCAAAATCACCAAAACAGCTTTTCAGGGGTTTAAACTGTTTGGTTTTTCAAGCAAAATAGTCTTTCCTCACCCTGCTTCTTTATTTTCAGCAATTTCAGCTCAGTTTCAAGGCGCCTCAGCAAACACTTTTGTTACTAACTTTCACTTTCGTAATTGCAACAAAGACACCATTAATCGCTGACTTCCTCTCAGTTAGCTTTAGTTTAAAACAATGTTACTCGGAGCCAAGCATAGGTAATTTCTTGCCTGCATTCCTGCTTTCGCTCTGTCTGCTTTTTGGAATCTTTAAAACTTCTTGTTGATTGCAGAGGTGGTCGCGGCGTCTGGCTCTGCTTTAGCAGAGTTGCCCCGGATCCAGAGCTTTGTTGGGCTGAATGGGGAACCTGCCCTTCAAGCCCCTGGAATCGCTCCAAGGGGCTTTTTGGACCACTCTACCCCCACCCAACTGCTCTCCTCTCCCTCTTTTCCAAAAGGAGAAATTTCGAAGCCATCAGACAGCCATTTTGCGCTGTCAAAATGGATTCACGAAATCACGGGGCTGGTGGTCTGTAAAGACCGTCCACAATGTCCTGCGGTGCCAACCAGAATGGCCTCAAAGTTCTTGTCTTCATCCTGTTTATTATCTATACTCACTTTCTATCCATTGATAAAATTTCCCCCAAATGTTGTAATACTCTGATTTTGTTTTCCCTTTAATTGCCAATGTCAACCTATTCATTTCTGCACATTCCAATATATATATATTTTAAATTTGATTTATATGCCACCCTTCTCCGGAGACTCAGGGCGGCTTACAATGCATTTAGCAATACTCTTCATACTTTTGTATATTTTATACAAAGTCAGCTTATTGCCCCTACAAACTGGGTCCTCATTTTACCTACCTTAGAAAGGATGGAAGGCTGAGTCAACCTTGAGCCTGGTGAGATTCGAACTTACAGCAATTGCAGAAAGCTGGAGTTAATCACAATGCACAATGCATTAGTCTGCTGAGCTATCCAGGCTCTTTCCTATCCAGGTAATTTTCTTAATTACTTCTCCTTTTGTAGGGATTTTTTCTATTTTCCATTTTTGTGCAAATATCATTCTTGCCGCCGTTATGTATTATTACATTCTTAAATTCTTTACTATACTTTTCTGAAAAAATACCCAACAGAAACAATTCTGGTTTTAAATCAGTATGTTGCTGTGTCATCTTCTGTAGCCATATTCTAAGTCTTGCTTAATATTTTCTCGCTTCTGGACATGTTCACCACATATGATAATATGATCCCGGTATCTGATGACATTTCCAACATTTAGCTGATTTATCTTTAAACATTTTTGCCAATCTCTCTGGTGACATGTGCCATCTATAAAACATTTTATACAAATTCTCTTTGTATGCTGTGGCCATTATTAATGTATAGTTTCTTTCCCATAGTTGTTGCCATTTATCTAGCTCAATCGTATAGCCAAAATTTTTTGCCCTTGCTATCATTGTTCCTTTCACTTGTTCTTCTTCCAACTTCACTTCCAATAAGTAACTATACAGTCTTCTAATCATTTTTTCCTCAGTTCCTGTAAGTATTTCATCCAATGCTGTCATTTCCAAATAAAAACCATATATTTTTGCATCTTTCCCATATCTCGCTTGTATTTACAACTGAGTATACCACTCTCTCTCTCTCTTTTTGGTCTTCTTTTTCTTTCACTGCTTCTTCTCTCAATCTTTGCTCTTCTTGGGTTCCCAGGTATTCATTGTAAAATAATTCTGCTTTTTCTATTGTATCTAATCTATGTCTTTGTGCTTGCCTGTAAACATTATTCTTTCTGGTATTAACCATCTAAAATTTACTCCTTTCTGTATTAAGACTTTTGTCAAAAACTGGTATTCTCTTCTCAGGTCTCTTACTCTTCTAGATATCTGTTTCAACACCACAATCTCTTTATCTTTATATTTTATTGGTGTATTTCTTGCTACCTGTAGTATTTCTGATTTTATTGCTTTCCTGGGGAATCTGACATGCACTTCTCTTGGCAATTTATTGGCAATTTATTTCTCATTGCATATCGAGTATGAACTCTATATATCTTGTCAATCCCATTTAGTATCTTTTCCTTGGTCTCCTCCAACACTTCCACCGCCACCACTTCCGCCAGGTTTTCTCCTTTCTCTTCTTCTATATTTTTGAATCTTAAGTAATACTCTGCCCTGTCCATTTTGAGAGAAACAATTTTCCCCCCAGATTTTTATCAGAAATTGCAAGTCTATCATCCATTTCCTCCATTTTTTTCTTTTGAATCTGCTTTTTCTTCCACTTTCTGTAACCTTTCTTCATTCTTTCCCATCATCGCCTTTACTTCTCCTTCTACCTTTTCCATTCTTTCTTTAAAATCATCATGGAAGGCCTGTATTATACTTTTTAGTTCCAGTTGCATAGCCATGGTATCCAATGTCCTCTGCCCTGCAGGAGTGGCAATTTGTGTTGTGGAAGGTAGCTGTGTCGTTGTCTTCTTCATCTTATCCGGTCTTGTACACTATGGACAACCAATTTTGTAATCCAAATTGTAGTTTAATTTGTAATCCAAAGTACCTACTCCATCCTGTTGGGTGAATTGGTTAAAAATAAAAAAAAACCTCCATCACACCCCAAAAAAACCTCTCGCCTTCAACCAAAAGGAAGAAGTTTAAAAAAAAAAGCCCAAGAGGAAAAAAAAGAAAAAGAAAAAAGAAAGACCAAAAAGAAACGTAAAAAGAAAAAACAATCCCCAAAAATCAAACCCAAAAGCTTCTGATTCTTCAGGTTCTACTTCTCAGTGTATTCTGAAGGCATTTGGGAATGGCTTTTATGGGGGTGTCTTCTAGCCTACTGCATTCATGGGTGATGACGTGGAGTGGGAGTGCTTTTGCTTTGAAGCTTTCCTTGGAATTGAAGGGAAGGGTGGGAAGCAAGAGAGCTGCAGAGCAACGAGAGACAGGACCTTCCTGCACACATTTGGCCCCTTTATTTTCGATAAGATAATCTAAAGGTTCTATCAGACTTCTTTTGAGCATGGGAACCCTAGAGCTTGTCTAATATCAGACCTGCCCTAATCTGATCTTTTAGGAAAGAAAGACTCTCAGCTCCTTGAAGTGAAAGGTTCTTTTACCCTCAACTCCTTGAAGTGAAAGGTTCTTTTACTAAGAGATGTTGGCTGCAGTAAAGTCAGGCAAGCTCTGGGTTTCCTGTGCTCAAAAGATAGAGAAAGGTTTCCAGCCCTTCCCTCATGACCAGTTCATCTTCAGCCAATCAGAACTTTATGAAATGTTTTGAGAATGCTGAGATGTTTTGTGATAATTCACATATTTTCTCAGGCTGCCTGGCCTTGGATGCTGGTACAAACTGGTTCCGAGCTTCGCTGGTCTTTATCACCTGTCATTCCCCCCCTCCTTCTTTACCATCACATACACACACACAACGGTGAAATCTACTTACCTTCGCTACCAGTTTGGGAACAGGAGGACATGGGAGTGCACGTGTGCTATGCGTGTGCCTCTTCTGCACATGCGCAGATAGTAAAAAAAGGGATGTAATGATATCCTGGTGGGTGGGCGGAGCCTCCTGCCACCGGTTTGGTAAACCAGATAGAACCAGGGGATTTCATCGCTGCACACACAGCTTTATTGATCTTTCTTGCAATAGTTGTTAAGTGAATCATTGCAGTTGTTAATTTAGTAATATGGTTGTTAAGTGAATCTGGCTTCCCCATCGACTTTGCTTGTCAGAAGGTCGCAAAAGTTGATCACATGACCCCGGATCACAGCAACTGTCATAACTACATGGGGCTCCCCTTGAGGAGCACTCGGAGGCTCCAACTGGTGCAGAGTGCGGCCGTGTGGGCGGTTATGGGAGCGATGTGGCGCTCCCATGTAACACCTCTCCTGCGCAAGCTGCACTGGCTCCCGGTGGTCTTCCAAGTGCGCTTCAAGGTTTATCACCTTTAGAGCGCTCCATGGCTTAGGACCTGGCTATCTACGGGATCGCCTGCTACCACCAATAGCCTCCCACCGGCCAGTACGCTCCCATAGAGGGGAGCTCCTCTGGGTGCTGGCGGCCAAACAATGTTGACTGGCGGCCCCCAGGGAGAGAGCCTTCTCTGTGGGGGCACCTACTATCTGGAACGAGCTCCCCCCAGAGATACGGAGGATCCCGGATCTGCGCACCTTCCGTCGCGTGCTCAAGACTTTCTTATTTCATCAAGCTGGCCTGACCTAAGTCTTTTCCCTTTTTAAATGAAAATTTTAATTTTTTCTTAAATTATTGGGGTTTTAAATGTGTGTCACAGCCAAATTATTTAATTCGTTTTTATCCTATTTTAAATTTTTGTATTTATGTGTTTTATTCTGTGGCTGTTCACTGCCCTGAGTCCTTCGGGAGTAGGGCGGTATATAAATCCAATAAAATTAAATGGAAACAAACTGAAAATGAAATGAAATAACTACATGCCAGTTGCCAAGCTTCTGAATTTTGATCACATGAACGTGGGGATGTTGCAATGGTCATAAATGTCAAAAACAGTCATAAGTCACTTTTTTCACTGCCATTGTAAGTTTGAACAGTCCCTAAATGAAATGTTGTAAGTCGGGGTATGCCTGGAGTAGAATTTCTAAATCAAGCATATTACAGTATTGTTAAAAATAACAGAGGGCAACACAGAGTGGAGGTGGTAAAAAAGGCCACCTCGGTCAGCATGGGCATATGATTGGAGCCCTGCCTCCTTGCAGAGTGGAAGTTGGCATGGGATGGATCTCTTGCTCTGACAGCTTGCGCAATCCGGATGTCTAGCCTGAGCCCCCTTCAGAGGGCTTTTTGCTGCGGTCCTGGTTGTGTCCTTTGTGATAAGAGAGGAGACCTCTTCTGTGTGGCAATCCTGCTGATATCTGGGGGAGGGGACTGCTCCCACACCTCCCCTCAGACACCTTTTCTGTAGGTTGAGCATAGTCGGGGCTTTAACTGTTCCTTACAGGGGTTGGTTTCCCTCCCAGTAGCTCTCCTGTAAACTGTCCAATCTGTCACTGTTCATTTGAACGGTGGTGCCCAAAACTGGACACAGTGTTCCAAATGGGGTCTAACCAGAGCAGAGAAGGGTGGCCTGCTTTATTCCCAGGATTTGGACTCTGTTCTTTATCCACCCCAATAGAGCATCTGCCTCTCCAGCTGTTCTTAGAGACAGTGCAGGCTGCAGTGCAGGACTTCACCTTCTTCTCTGTTCGTTTTGGCCCAGGATGTGAGGTTTTGATCTTCTCTTTTCAACTTATGCTTTAGCCATTCTTCTTAGCAGAGTCATCTGCAGACTTTACAAGCATCCCCTCCAATCTCTTATCCAGGTCACTGATGGGCAATTGAACTGGATCGAGCCCAGGACTGAGAGGTGCAGCGCAGTACTGGAAACTAGGCTCAAAGCTGAAGTGGAGGCGCTGGGTGTGGTCATTCAAACAACTGTGGGGCCACCTATCATTAATTTACCTTAATTTAGCCCATGTTATATCAAGAGCATTTTAGGAGAGATTTAGAGGAGCTACAACAAAGTTCCAGTTATGCCGAATCTAAACGCATCCTCATCTACCGAGTTAGAAATTCTGCCCAAAGAGATAAGGTTAGCCAGGTACAATTTGATGGCCACAAACTTTTGCTTAGTCCTGTTATTTGGAGCATGTTGTCCAAGTGCACATAAAGAGGCCCTTGCTCTGACATGAAGCTGACAACTCCACAATTGATAGTTGCTCTCCTCTGATCTTCCAGGATGCTAGCAGCCCTCCTAGGGTTTGCAAAGGCTGCTCTGAGCAGTTCTGCCTCCACGAGTTCCTTGGTCTACCTTGAAATCTATCCAACCAACTGGGGTGCTGTTTTTTCTGCTTGACAGGCTTCTGGTCCTTCCTCTGGTTTGTGGCATTCTGCTTTCTCGCCAACCAGTGGCAGCGGACCCCTGACAGCAAAGGGGCATCACAAGGAGGAGATGCTGCCCGAGCAGCCATTGCCTTCTCCTTCTTCTCCATCATCTCCTGGGTAAGAAAAACACATTCTGGGCTCCCCCTGCCCAGGTAATGGGTAGCCTTGCAGGCACTAATTGCCTTAAGTGTTAATGTTTTAAAATGCTGTATTTATACCCTTCATGATCCCTGACAAGAAAGGCATCTGTATGTGTATTGGTGCATGCGTGTCAAAAAGTCAAGATGGTATATATACTTGTGCCATATGATGTATAGGAAAGTGGGCTCTTGATTGCACAGTCCTGTTTAATATTTTGGGGCTTTGTGTGGTACCTGAATTCTGGTGAACAAGACCTTGTAGGGCTTTGGATAAGTTCCTCAAGGTATAAACAACAATAGCAATAGCAATAGCACTTAGGCTTACATACCGCTTTACAGTGCTTTACAGCCCTCTCTAAGCTGTTTGCCCCCAACAATCTGGGTCCTCATTTTACTAGCCTCGGAAGGATGGAAGGCTGAGTCAACCTTGAGCCTGGTGAAATTCGAACTGCCAAATTGCGGGCAGCCAGCAGTCATCAGAAGTAGCCTACAGTACTGCCCTCTAACCACTGCGCCACCTTGGCTCAGCTAAAAAATTGACAGTTGCCTGATGCTAATAATCATAAGAGTAATTTCTCCCAAGCCAGTCAACTAATCAGATCCCCTAGTTAAGTGTATACTTGATAATGGTTTTGTGAAAAAACACATGCTAAAAAACCTCTGTTAAAATCAATTAAATCATGAGACTCTTTCTGGCATTATGTCTTGAGAAGCTGATGCTGAATTCAGAAAAACATTCAGATAACATGCAACAAAAGGGGTTCAAAGCAGTTCTAGGAAATCAGTAGGAAAACTGTAAAAGGGGAAAGCATTAATGCATGTTTTTCTCTCTACAAATGGGAAAAATCTAGTTTGCATTTCTTCAGTGAATGAAACAAAGCTTAAGTAGACTAGAAAAGTGTTTTAATCCTCCCTTAGGTCCGGAAACTGGCAGAGTGGCTTTGGGTCAATTCCTCCCTCTCGCCAGCTTATTTCTTAGAGAGTTGAGGGGTCACAAACAAAGCATTTCAAAGCGATGAACTTCCAGCTGCCCCTCCTTTGGTGATCGACGCCTTTTGACCTGTTCTTAATATTAGGATTTTTTTTCAACATTCAGTTGACTTTATTGTAACTGAAATCCATTATTCTGTATTCAGGTATCTAGTTCATCTTTTGTGTAATACTTGAAGATTGCCAATCTTTTCTCATCAGTTACAGTTTCCAGTCCACATTTATTCAATGGAAAAAAGGAAGTCAGCCCTTACAAAAATGAAATTGAGAATGACCCAAATTGATTTATTAGCTTTTTTTCTTAACTCAGCAAAATGCAGTGACTAAGAATAGAAAATTAATACAGATGCTATATCTCTGGTCAAATTCTTTGCTGGAGGTGAAACTTTGCCCTGATATCTAAGCCTCCTTCCCCCAATTGCACCAGCTGAAGCCTCTGAGTGGTCTTCAAGGGCAGCCCCATGTAGTCAATCTTAGTTGCTCTTTTCTGCACTTTCTCTAAAGTCTTAACATCTTTTTTGTAATGTGGTGACCAAAACTGGATGCAGTATTCCAAGTGTGGCCTTACTGACATTTTATTTTAATACTTCACATAATTTTGATTCTATGTCTGTTTATACAACTAAGGGTTGCATTAGTGTTTTTGGCTGCTGCTGCTCATGTTTAAGTGATTGTCCACTAGGACTCCAAGATCCCTCTCACAGTTACTGTTTTTGAACCAGATTTTGCTTAATCTGTAATTGTACCTTTGGTTTTTCCTGCCTAGGTGTAAATCCTTGCTTTTCTCCATATTAAATTTCATGTTGTTGACAGACTTGAACCCATTGTTCAAGTCTGTCAAGATCTTTTTGATCCTGAGCTTGTCTTCTGGGGTGTTGGCTGTTCCTGCCAGCTTAATGTCATCTATAAATTTGATGAGTTCCCCTTCTATTCCCTCATCTAAGTCATTTATGAAGATATTGAAGAGTCCTGGGCCTAAGACGGAACCTAATGCTAAGAAACCTTTCTTTGCTGTTACAGGTTGCCCTGACCGTAAAAGCCCTCCAAAGATACCGGATGGGGACTGACATGTCTCTCTTTGCCACGGATCAGTTTGGCCCCGATCCCATGACAGGATATCCGGGACACCCTCCCACTAGCAGTGGCATTGAAAGCACAGAAACCTATCAGAGCCCACCATTCTCCGAGACCCTGAACACCAGCCCCAAAGGTTACCAGGTGCCAGCTTACTGAAAGGGCAGGTGACCCTCTCCCAAATGGGGTTTCAGAACAAACTGAAACCAGACCCAGAAAAATGGGCTGACATACCACAAGGTGCAAGTATAGTCAACAGATTGGTTGCAAGTGTATTCAAAAGTACTTTCCTTTTTTTTTTTTTTACATGTGGCGAGTTATGTGCTGGGTTAAACTTACTCTTAGCTAATGGTGCAGTGAATTCTGTACAGTGGTTCTTGTCTTATCTGTCCAAGGATATTTTTATATTAAAAAGAAAGAAAAGGGCAACAGTGTTCCCTCTAAGCCGGAAACTCTAGAAAAGCTGTAACTCCCATTTCCCTGACTACAGTGGCATTTACTCATGTGACACTTGGCTACAAGTGCACACAAAACCTGGCAAGACACAGGGGTGCTGGAGAGGTGTGGGTGCCCCCCTCCAACAAGATGATCAAAGCCCTGTTCCTTGTTTGTAGGTGTCATGAATACTCAAGGGGCCAGCCAGATAGAGTGCCCTTCTCTCCTGGCCAGCTGGTACTTAAAGTACTTCCAATGTTAATCCAAAAAAATAGTTCTCCCAGACACTCCCAGTCTCTGTCTTCTCTTTCCCTCCTTTTCCATTTTCTTTCCTCCTAGAAAGAACTTAGAACTAAGTTAAAAATGAATGTGCCAAATTAAACTACCAGAAAGAATAGCTGTGTTATCTTCTCTGATGTACAGTTGAGTGTATATAAGTGCTATACTTGGGACAATAAATGTGTATATATGCTGCACATGTGTGTTTCTGGCATTCCAGGACACTTTGTTGTTTAAATTGTGCACTTAAAAAGCTAAATCTTGTTCCAGACAGGAATCAAACCAATAAAAGTCCTTCAACAGCAAGAAATGTAGCATTTGGCCAACTTAGGTTCCATCTCAAGATTTAGTGGCTCCTCTTCTTTGAAAAACCATCTTTCTTGTTGAGGAATCAGAAAGGGGAGGGAAAGTTGAGTGGATACATGAAGACAACAGTGGAGTCTTGATTCCACACATGGGTGGCCCCCAGATATTGGTAAAGATTACTGACATTTGGCATGCTCTTTTTCAACGTGAATGAGACCAAAATGATGTTCCTGCCACCCCTTTAAAATAGCCATGTCTCATGTTGAGGCTATCTATACTTTCCTCTGAAACAAATATCCATGTTGGCATAATAAGCATTATAACATTGAGAAAAATCCCTCTTTCCTTTGCAACTCAAGTAACTGTTTCATAGGGACAGTGAGATCCTTCAGTTTCAAAAGCAAAAATATTCATAATATAATCCCCCCATAAAGGACTAGAAATACTGAAGACAACAAAACATGGGTTTTGGGTTTGAAGTGACTGAGGTGATTCTCTTCGTTTTATAACGAAGAGAATGGAAACAGTTTCTTATAGGAAAAAGAAATTATTCTAAATAATTTCAGCTGCAATAGGGGACGTGGTCTCAGGATCCTTCTCAAGAGACAGGTGTCCCAATATTCTTTTAAAGATCTAAATAACAGACTTTTCCAAGTGCAAAAAAACATGAAAGTGGGATAATGTATATTTTAGCTGCTTCAGATGTCTTGGAGCGGAAAAAGCAGAAATCAAACAGAAATAGTAAATAACTAATACACTAAATTTTCACAGACTGTTAAAATGGCCGTGGTCGTATTTCAGCCTTAAAACACACCAGATTTGATTTTGTAAGGTGATCAAGTCAGCCTTGGCAGTTCAAACAAAGTGCAAGATTGAAGATGTTTTTAAAACAGGGTAGAATTGAAGCAATACAGTATTTTCCTTAGAGAGAACACTGCGACATTAGCAGCCCACAAAACTTGTGTTTCAGCATTTTAGGAAGAAACAATGCAGACTTAGCAGCAGTCTCAGAAGCAGAATTATCAAATATTTAAATGTTTCTCTCGATTGTACGTGTGAAATAAATGTCTGTTCAGTAGTGTACTTTTTTCCTAACTATAAAGAAACCCTTTTCAGACTATCCTTGTGCTAACTGTAAGGGGAAAAAAAAGAAAAAACGGGCGATTATGTTCTGTCGGAGTGGTAGAAACGTCTTGGTCACTGTTAATGTGCTATAGATTACCGTTCTGAATGTATGCACGTGCTGCCTACGCATGTATTTCCTTCCTATCAACCTCCTGAATTTAAGGGGAGAGGTGGGAAGCGGTTCAGTGGCTTCGGCAAAGCTGTGTCAATGTGCCATGCAGCATTCACAACTCAGGCTGGCACTGAAAACGTAATGGACTAAAATACACGGTGTTGTGTGTGTGTGTGTGTGTGTGTGTGTGTGTGGCAGCAGAGCCAGCCTAACCCAAAATAGTGGCCTTGGCTCAAGCCAGAAGCTCCGCTACGCCCACTTCAGCCCGATTCTGGCTCAGGGGGATGGAGCAAGATCACCCTAAGATGCTGGCTGGGCCGACACTGCACTGGAAGCGGCTGCTGGTGGGCTGGAAGTGCGGGAGCTCCAGATCCCCCTCCCCACACCCATCAAGGGCCAAGCAGCTGACGACATCCAGGCACAATTTCTCAGCACAAACTTTTAGTAAATGGGTCAGAGCAGCCATGTTGCATTCTGTGGCAATTCTTTCCTTAGCTGTGGTGAAAATGGCAGTTTTTTTTCTCACTGGGGGCTTTATCCTGAACAATTTCCTACCCCCCTCCCCAATATAATCTGATATATTAGGATTGTCCCAGTTCTAAAACTCTTTTGTGGGGCTGTAATCACTTTCCCAAATGTTCTAAAATGAGAGCTCCAATGCACCCAATTTGCTCTTGGGAAGCCAAAAGGTTTCACCCTGCCCAGAATCAGCAGGCAGGCGGCTTTACACCCATCATGTAGTCTTTGCCCACCGCCAAAGGTCTGAGAGAGGCAGAGTCTGCCTCCACAGCTGAAGCAGCCATACAAGCCACAAAAATGCCACTTAAGCAGGATGACCCACAAGTAGAAGGCTAAATTGTTTGGGTGATAGGGGAGCAGAACCAGACCCGAACCCTCCATGATGCCCTCGGCCCCAGCCAGGTCCTCAGCTGCAGGTCCTGGAGGCCATAAGAGCAGCTCACTTGCAAGTATTTTCTTCACTTCCTGTTCAGTCATCCATGGATAGATGTGGCCAGGGCTGCATATCCCTTCCTTTTGTGAATTCATTTCCTACTCCTTTTCACTTTGAATAAAGGTGTCTTTGAATTCAAAACAAAATCCCATGTGTACATAAACACTGTATGCATATGTGTGTAAACACTGCAAAACAGCACCCACCCTCTCCTGCCGCTTTCCTTCCACAGAAATGAAAAGATCCCAAATGCAATCCAAGGTCAGAAGCCTCGGTCTTTGGCCAGGACCTCTGCCATTGCCCTTTCTTCCTTTGCTTTTTTCCAGCTCTATCTCAACCTGCAATTGTCCCAGAGAGCACTGCAGGGATAGAGGGGCATGATGACACAAACCATTACTTCAGGATGGGGAGGAGGTTCCTGTGGGGTTCCCGGCAGGGACACGGGCGCCCCAAGGCCAATACAGTTGAACTGGAGCCCTTTGGGGCAGCTGGAAGCCTCCCGAGCAGCAGCCTCAGCCCACCCAGTAGCCCCTTTTATATCCCAGCAAGCTGGCATTTCAAGGATGATGTTGTGTTGTTAATGCTGCAGAAGCAGAAACTGGTTAATTCTCCCTTTAGATCAATCCCAGCTGCAAAAGGCTTCCCTTTTCATGGCCCAGCACTTTGGCCTTCTCTTGCCCAAACAAGAAAACCTTGTTTTGCCTGAGGAGTCCCTCATTTAATGCAGAGCAGGAGGCCAATTTCCCCAGACAGGATTCCTACCTGCAGTAGGTTCCAGTTCCTCTTAACCCCAGCAACCATTCTGTGGCCTGCCAAAGGACCACAATTGGCAGAGGCCTGGTTGGAGGGGAACGATCCCTGTACAAGAGAAAAAAGTCTGGAATTGCTGCAATGCCATTTTGGCTTCTCCTTGTTTCTTGTCAAGGTTAATTCGGAGATCGAAGAGGCTTCCATTTCTCATCAACAGCAGGAAAAAAGTTGCCACTTTAAGTAATCCAACATGCACTGTGACAGAAAAGTGGACCATGTGAATTTTTTTTAATGTTTACATTTTTATGTATATAATTATAGGTATACATTTTGAACAACAGATTAGTCTGTGATTGTGCTAATTTAACT
The DNA here is from genome assembly GCA_030761175.1 of Masticophis lateralis. Lineage (NCBI taxonomy): Eukaryota > Metazoa > Chordata > Lepidosauria > Squamata > Colubridae > Masticophis > Masticophis lateralis. The sequence goes on along the minus strand of JAUDYJ010000013.1, from coordinate 20,804,253 downwards.
GTTGGTGTTGCAATTACAACTTATTTTCCAATAAAGAGCTTAAAAGGAAGAGCCTGAAACTTGTCAAAATGTTCCTGGGGAAGGGAGGCCACAGGGTGATCCAAACAGCTGGTGCAGGCTTATTGACAGCCATCCTCTCAGGAGGGCAGGACAGCATTGCCAACAGTGCTTCTTTTATGTTACCCATGGCAAAAGCATTCCCGGATGCCGGGCAAGGGAGATCCCCAAAGAAGCAGGAGCTTGGGGCAAAAAGCAGCCCCACAGAATCTTCAGGGCCCTCGGTTTGGGCAGCCCACACCAGGTCTCCCTGCGGGGCATTCAGGAAGTGAGAAAAGGGGACATCCCCACCAGTAGGAACAGGCCCAATGTGGGGGTGGGGATGGTCAAAGATGATCCATGAATATGATACAGGTAAAAGGACTTCCTTGAACTGATTTGCACTCCCATGCCTGAGCTGAAGTTGAAAGGAGCCCTACATTCTATTATACTTGCACTGAAAAATGCAGAAATAACTGGCTGAAAAGCACAAATTTTAAGACCCAGAAACAGTAGATTGAACTTTGTCTAACGACAAAATAAACCTTGTCTGAGATTGAGGCTGCAGGTCTTCTTACAAGCGTTGCCAACATAAAAGAACTTTCATTACAGTTTTGGAACTCAATGGCCAACTTGATACAGCAAAGTGCTCTGCAAATAGTGACTTTAAAAAGCACGAATAGCCCATTTTTGCTCTTGAAAATTGAGGGGCTGCAACACCAAATCCTCAGCAATTAAAGACAGCTCACAAAAATGAATGTGGCAAATCTGTAGATTGTACTCAGTTTTGCTTTGCAAGACATCAAACTGTTTCTGTCGTCTCTCCCTTTAAATAGAGGCAGTGGGAAGTAGCACAATCCAATTATATGCCACATACATACACATGTACACAAAATGAACATTCAAGGGGCCTGTGCTAGGTCTTGAATACTCACATGTGGCAGTGTGTGTGTGTGGGGAGGGGAGGGAGGGAGAGAGAGAGAGAGAGAGAGAGAGAGGGACGGAGGAAAAACACAAAAAATCGTAAATCATATTTATAATGTCTACTCTTGAATGTAAAAACCTAGTGGTGCCCCTGACCAACTTTACAGTCTCAAGAACCTTTCTGTGGAAGCAACTCAACTCTGCTGCTGAAGATGATCTGGAGAAGAACAGGACAGAACTCATGGATGGCAACACCCTGGGCATCCAAAGTCACTGGGGCAGAGATCTAGGCAAGCAGCCCTTTTCAAGAACATGCCAGGATGGCACTGAGGCATCAGGAAGGGGTCACTGCTGAGCAGCATTTAATGAGCCACGACCACTCAAGACCATGGAAATAACTGAACTCACACCACAGGACAGAAACCCACACTTACAGTGAGAAGTAAAGAAAGCACTGAATGGTACCTTTTCCCCGCATGCAAGTCTAACAGAACAAAAGGAAAAAGCCAAGGTTTCCTTTAGAAACAACTTGAGAGAAACAGATTCTGAGTTCTTGGGCAACTCTTCTGCCTGAGGACTCTTCCCTGCTGAGACAAGCCACAAAGTCGTCTCCGCAAAACACTGTGAAGAATGAGGGAAAGAAGGATAGAGAAAGGCCACACAGCATTCTTTGCCCAAATCTGTCAATATTCTCTCCCATCTTCTGGAATCCTTTTGGACAGACCCTGTGAGCCGCTCTCCGTTATTTCCCAGCAGCCAAACCCAACCTTTCCCTCTTCAGAAAGCAGCCGCAGCCCACTGTGGCCATCCAGGAGTTAAGGCCCATCCTATTCTGCAGAGGAGAAGGACTTCCCCCAGGTTTCGATAACAGCTATGGCTTCCTTTGGTCTGTCACCATTTAATTCTCCCTGCTTTTCTTCCTCAGTCCCAAGGCCCTTTGGCCCACACGCACAGCTGGCTCCTCTCCCCTGGGTAGAGAACCTGCCTGAGAAGAGCCACTTTTCAGAGGGAGACTAATTTTATTGGTCATCTGGGACAGCTAGCTGATGATCCGGCTAATGGCCTGCAAGGAAGGGAACTCATCCTCCTCCAGGTGCAGGGCTTGGTGAGAAATGAGGTCCTGCTGGGTCAGCACCTGCTGGCAGGTGGGGCAGACGCAGCAGTCAAGGTCATAAGGCGGCTCTGTGTGCCAGACCCCCTTTCGGTTCTTCTTCGACCTGATCAAGGAGGAGGGGGGGGAGGAGCCAGCTGGAGCTTTGGCCTTCAAGTCCTGGTAAGCAGAGAGCAGTTCCTGTTGCTTGGCTGTGTCTGGCAGGAGGACCAAGAGCTCATTGAAGATCTTCTTGAAGTTCTCGCCCAAGAGCTCCTGGCAGCTTTTGTAGTACTGCTCTGCTGAAATCAGACCCTAGGAAGGGAAATTGGACAGTCAGGAAAAAGAAATGAAAAAAGCAAAGCCTGAATTGGAGTTGACACAAACTGGAAGCTCAGATCTGGGGGTGGCACAAATATATTAGATCACAAACATGTGCAAGAATGAAGAAAAGAGATCCCACGGAAGTTTTTTCTCCATAGCCAAGGAAGTCATCCAGGAACAGATCCTCGTCCCACTTTGCATAAGGATTTCGCAATTCCAGCACGAGAAAGCAAGGGAACAGAACTCATCAAATTTGTAGACAACATTAAGCTGGGGGGAGGAATTGCCAACACTTTAGAAGACGTGAACACTGGTCCCAATCCTCAATGCAATGCAATTTAGTGGTGCGTAAAGTAAGGTTTTATACTTAAGCAAGAAAAACCAATGCGCAAGTATAGAATAGACGGTACCTGGCACAACAGCAATCTAGGAGTCCTAGTGGCCAGCTGTGTACTGCAGCTGCCAAAAAAGTCAATGCAGTCACCTGGGCTGCATTAATAGGAGGGACAGAATCAAGATCATGATAAGTGTTAGTGCTGCTTTATGCTGCGCCATTGAGACCACAGTTGGAATACTGGGTCCAGCTCTGGGCACAATACAAAAAAGATGCTGAGCCCCTTGAAAGAGTACAAAGAGCAACTGAGATGATGAGGCTTCTGTAGGTTAGACAGCCATTTGTCTCTGTGTGCTGGGTCTTGGCCAGGACTAGGGCAGATACTTTATCATGAAAATTTCAGCCATTTCTTGAAATACAATGTCAGGAAGACAAGGCTAAGAAGTAAACAAAGCAGTCAAAGGCACTGAAAGCAACCAAAAAGCTTTCTGTAATCAGAGTGCTCATGTCGGACCACAGCCTCAATTCTGAGAGCTTCTGGAACCTATTATGTATTGAACTCAGGAAGAGCCGGATCATCCCCAACTGCACTTTGTTAGGGAAGTCAAGGTTTCAACTTTCATCTACTTACTAAGTAATTAATAAATCTGAAGCACCGTCACTTTCTAATTTTTTTTTAATGAAGTAGAAGCAGATAAAAACAACAGATAGCAGGTAGCAGATTTTCCTGCTAGGTTCTGAAATGACAGTCCTATTTAGGGTGCCTCTTAGTTTTAACCATCATTTCTGGGTCGATCCCTAGTTTCTACCTTAGTGATCACGTCCAAGAAGCCCCAGTAGCTGTCATCCTCTGTCTCCTCCTGAGGTTAAGGGACATACCTCCTGAGCATGGAGAAAGGCTCGCTTGGGAGAAGTCCTCCCTGCTGTCACCCACACCACGGAGAACTGCACGCCTCCTGTCAGGCCTTGTTTTGAAGCATGGCTCCTCCTCTCAGCAGGCAGATCCGATTCTCGCTTACAGATCTTACTTAGGATCAAAGGCAAAAGTCCCACTTCCCCCCAGAGTCTTCTGCTGAGGCACAACAAGCTCTCGCCCTGAGGATAATGCCAAGCCCCCAAGGAGACCAGTCAGTTAGCCTGTTTGAAAAGCAATATTCCAGACATGCTGTTTAACCAGAGTGCTGGCTGGTTGATCACTATGTCAGTCTCGCTTCTATCAACAATCATGAATAGTTTCTCACAAAGAAATGTTCAGCTAAAGACAGATTCCGGGGAAAACTCTACATGTGTCAGCTGTTGCCATGAAATTACTGGAAAATTAATTTCCTGGGCTACTCACCTGCCTGAATTGTCCCGAGTACGTCTTAAATTTGTTGAACTGAGATTCATCTTCTTGAAGAAATTCTCTGATTGACTGAATTAGCTCGATGTTCCGTTGCTGGAAGTTTTCCAGGATCAGATAGGGTCCCTGACAGAGTTTGGGCCTGTTTTCAGAAAAAGAAAAACGTAGCTATCTATACAAAAGAAGCGCCAGGTGATCTATTGCTGTTGTTCTTTGAAGCTGTGATGAATACCCCAACCAGAAATCCCTAAACCGGATGCCAGAGTCCAGAATCAAGGATTCCTAGAGGTAGAAGAGGCCACCATTTGCCCAGGGTCAGAATCCAAGCATTTCAGACAGAAGCTTGTCCAAACAGCCACACAGCCAGGACTCTTGTCAACATTCTGCTGCAAAGGGTCTTATTTTAGGAGGGCGGGGGGCCTCAGGACTCTTGTTGTGCAATCCCCCTCCCCCCCCCCCCCAGTTGTCACAGATCCCTCTAACCCATTATAAGAAAGGGGAAGTTTGCTTCAGAAAATAAAGAGATTTTAATGTATCCTCATTGTAGAATGTAACAAAAACAGGCACAAAAAGTTATGGAAGATTTGAAACTCAAATGGTGACTTGGAATGCAGCAAGGAAGCCCTGTGGCACTTGTCCACAAGCTCATGCACCTGTTTTCACACGTCCCCCAAACATATGGATTTGTTTTGAGGACGTGCCAATTGATACATTATGATGTGTAGACATAGAGAGAAACACTCTGCAGGTGACAGGAATTGGTTAACTGTCTGAGCTTGGAAGTGAAGCAAATTGGTATTTGGATGGGAGACTGCACAGAAATTATAAGGCTACAGGCTAAGACCAGGAAGTTGTAGAAGGCTGCAATGGCAAACCACTTGCATGCTGTTGACAAAATTATTATTATTATTATAAATAATTATTCTATTCTAAAAAAAATCTGAGATCTGTCCATGTCCTTAAAATTCAAGGAAGCCTCCTTGCTCCCTTATCATCTGTTTTGATATTGTTTTGAAATTGAATAATTTTAATATGAAATTGGCTGCAAAATATTAGCAACAGCTGTTTGAGATGTCAAGTATAAATATAAAACGGACAAGCATAAAGATAATCTCTACAACCTTGAGCAGAAAACCCAGTCTGATCCTTCTGGGGAGAGCCTCCCCCTTTGAGGCCCCAAAGGTCTTCCTTCCTGGCATCATCGCCTGAGGCCAAGAAAACTGGCAGTGGAGCTGTTCAGTAGAGGCAGAAAGCACCAGTTACCCAGAAGGATTACTGTCACACTTACTCTTTCACTGGAGTGGGGGCATTTTCTGAAGTACTGGTGGTTGGAATGGGAGTGAAGCCAGGGGGTGGTTTACTAGGAGGAACCGACAACCCAGGAGGGGGTGGGGGGCTATTGAGTAGCACCACAGAATTGAAACCTAAAAAACAGGAGGGAGAAAGTTAGACAGCAGTTAGAGCAGGCACTGACGGCCCCCGTAGGTCATCACTCTTGCTCTTGTTGCGTCCTACCCCCCCACCCCAATCCTAATCCCAGTTCAGTAAAGATTTTATAAAGCCAAGAGGTGTAAGAAGCATATGAAATTCAGTGGTGGACAATGTCTGAGCCATGTGGCAAGATCCCAGGGAGATACCTGCTAAAAGGATCTCAGGCGGATGATCTGGAGGAGCAGATGACCCGGAGTGAAGGGTCAAAGCCTGACCCAGCAGCTGCATCTATTCATTTTTTTTTAAAAATTAATTTATAAGCTGCCCTTCTCCGGAGACTCAGAGCAGCTTACAATGTGTTAAGCAATGCGTTCAGCAAAAACTCATGCCTGACCAGTTCTCAATGAAGGGCTAAGGAAAGGCCCAAATGTTCTCAACCCATCTTGCTTCCCAAAGCCAGATTCAACTGCCACATTTTGCTTTCCTACAGCTCCCCCAGGCCCTTCCCCAAACCTAGGACTGAGGAGCACCGCAGCCCTTACCTGGGGGTGGAGGCATCCGAGGTGGCCCAGCATTCCCAAGGGCTGGAAAGTCTTCCTGAGGCAACAGGCACTGGCCATCTCCAGGTGGCTTCTTAAGGCCAGGGGGCTCTTTGGAAGCCCTGCATGACAGTGTGGGCTTTTCTGAGTGACCGTTCACCAGAGCGGCAGATGTGCTGCGAAGGTCAGGACTGGCAACGACGGATGAGGGCTCCTCAGCATTGTCTGCCTTCTCAAGAGAATGGGGGGCGGCTGGCACCTCCTGCAAGACGGAGGGTGAGGCTGTTCTCAGCTTCTCAGTCCCAACTTTCTTCTTCTTACCCACTTTGGCAAAAGTCTGAGAGTTGGAGGCTGCCAGCAAGGAGGACACGTCCACCATTGTTGGTGCACTACGGATCTCCTGAGTGGATACGCTGCCACTGCTGTCCTGAGAGTTGCCAGGGAATACCACCTTGCTCTTTTTGCTTGCTTTGCTGCTACTGGGAGGGGGGCCTTTTCTGGCCGGCTGGCTGGTTGTGGCCGTGATGGCTCGGGCCATGTTCTTACTGGAGCCACCACTCCAGGCCGAGGCGAGGGTCGACACCATCTTACTGCTTGGTCGGACTTTGGAGACCAAGGCAGGGAAGTCCTCCTCCTGAAAGCCCATCTTTTGGGCTGTAGCCATGTACGACAAGGGCAGAGTGGCAGAAACCACAGGTGGAGTAGAGGAGAAGGAGAGCCTGGGAAAGTCCTCTTCATCAAGTTTTACTGGTGCCAACTGAGATGAGCTGAAAGAGAAAGTACTTATGCAGGACAACCCCTCTCTATGATATAATTTACTTGGACTTCAGTAAGGCATCTGACAGACCATAACCTACTACTAAAGTAGACAAATGTGGATTAGACAGCATCACCACCAGATGGATTTGTAACTGGCTGACCGAACACACTCAATGTGTAGTCCTCAATGGAACTGCATCTACATGGAGGGACGTACGCAGTGGAGAACCCCAGGGTTCTGTTTTAGGCCTAGTGCTCTTCAACATCTTCATCAATGACTTGGACGAGGGGATAGATGGGGAACTCATCGAATTTGCAGATGACACCAAGCTAGCAGGAATAGCCAACACTCCAGAAGATACAGAAGGATCTTGACAGACTTGAACATTGGGCGCTATCTAACAAAATGAAATTCAACGATGAAAAAAGCAAGGTTCTACATTTAGGGAAGAAAAACAAAATGCACAGTGCAGTATATGTGGTACCTTGCTCAATAATAGTAACTGTGAGAGGGATCTTGGAGTCCTAGTGGACAACCATTTAGATATGAGCCAGCAGTGTGCAGCAGCTGCCAAAAAAGCCAACACAGTTCTAGGCTGTATAAACAGAGGGATAGAATCAAGATCACATGAAGTGTTAATACCACTTTATGATGCCTTGGTAAGGCCATACTTGGCCTTACCAGTTTTGATCGCCATGATGTAAAAAAGATGTTGAAACTTCAGAAAGAGTGTAGAGAAGAGCAAGAAAGATGATTAGGGGACTGGAGGCTAAAGCATATGAAGAACGGTTGCAGGAACTGGATATGTCTAATCTTATGAAAAGAAGGACTAGGGGAGACATGATAGTATTTTGATATCTCAGAGGCTGCCACAAAGAAGAGGGAGTCAAGCTATTCTCCAAAGCACCTGAGGGTAGGACAAGAAGCAATGGGTGGAAACTAATCAAGGAGAGAAGCAATTTAGAATTAAAGAGAAATTTCCTGACAGTGAGAACAATTAATCAGTGGAACAACTTGCCTCCAGAAGTTGTGAATGCTCCAATACTGGAAGTTTTAAAGAAGATGTTGGATAACCATTTGTCTGAAGTGGTGTAGGGTTTCTTGCCTAAGCAGGGGGTTGGACTAGAAGACCTCCAAGGCCCCTTCCAACTCTGTTATTCTATTCTATTCTATTCTATTCTATTCTATTCTATTCTATTCTATTCTATTCTATTCTATTCTATTCTATTCTAGTCTAGTCTAGTCTAGTCTAGTCTAGTCTATTCTATTCTATTCTATTCTATTCTATTCTATTCTATTCTATTCTATTCTATTCTATTCCTATTCCTATTCCTATTCCTATTCCTATTCCATGGTGCCCATCTGTGATTCCATTCACGGTGGGGGTGAGAGACTCCTTCCAAGCCCAGTTGAGGCCAGACAGGGCTCAGAAGGTAGAGAGCAGAAGGGCAGTGTAGAACCAAGTACATTGATGACTACTGAAGGTTTCAAGGCAAACACTCCACATGGCTTGTTTTTTAAAGGCACAATTGTTCAGAGGACTCCCAGAGAGCAGCAATTTTAGTCTCTGGGGGCAGCCCTGAAAACACGAGAGGCCGAGCTCTTTCCCACAACAGTCGCAGGAGTAAGCAGAAGCAGCCTCACCATTGCTGGCATTAGACTCCAAGGCTAGAGGGAGGCTTCCTACAGCACACTCTGATCTTTGGCTCCCAATTCAGATCTGAAGCTTCAAGCTGGCATAAGGAAAGGGAGCCAGTTTGGAGGGAGAAACAGGGGTGTCTGTGAGGACGAAGCAAAGGACCATTCCAACTAGAGAAGGGAGAAGTGTCTTGAAGTGGCCTCTGAAGACTGGAGTCTGACCTCTTTCTGCAACGCCTTGCTCACATGTGGTGAGGAGAATCCCCGACCTTTTGGCCAATTTTTTTCTCCATGCTACCAAAGACTCACCTCTGCACAGAATCCACGCTTGGCAAGCCAATGGCAGGAAAGTCATCTTGGTTTAAGGCAGCCTTGGGAGCCACTTCCTTAGGAACTTGGGAAAAACAGAGAACACAATTTAATCAAAAACTCCAGCAAGAGACGGCAAGGCCATCATCTCACCAACACGAAGAAGCCCAGTGTCTGAGACAAAGCCCAGCATGGCTTTTGGGGACAGAGCGAGGGCTCACCTGGTTCTTCGGATGAAGGCTTCACCCCTCGCTTAGAGACTGTTGGCTCAGGATCTTTGGCATCTTCCTTCTTGGTGCGGCAGCTGTCCCCTTTGTCCTCCACCCGGTTTTTCTCTTCTTGCCTTTTGGCAGCTACTGAGGCCCGAACAGCTGCAGCAACATCTCGGTCTTCTTCTTCTCTACAGAATTTTTCAAATCAACAAAACCAAGAGAGGTCACAAAGAGGTCTTTCCCATACTTCCCACAAGTATTTATTTGTAGTAAATACAAATAAAGTAAAAATATTTCATTTTTCAATGGAGTCTGGGTCATTCTTTCCTGGATTTTGAAGGAAGCATATCTGACATTAAGCAGAATCTCTCTCTCAGCCATCCCGGACAAACACCAAGGGGGCTGAAAATCACAAGATGTCTGATCAAGAAAGTGATTTAGATCAGATGGGAGAATCTGGCTCGGCGATGACTTCATGCCAACTGGGCGAAGAGGCCGCAGTGTGGATGGAGAATTTACAGCTGAGAGAGGAGCCAGACGAAGCCAGATGGTCGAGGGGAGTAGGGAAGTTGCTGGACCTGGCGAGGACCCCCTACGGAGTAACCAGCTCCAGACCCCATAGGGGAGAGGCCGTGTGGCTGCAAGAGCAAAAGGAAAGCCTCATGACGGCTCAAGCAACGCAACTTCTCCACGATGTTGAAGAAAGCCGGAAAAAATGTGAGTTTTACACACTCCCTGCGGGGAAGGGAGGAGAATACTCCAAAGTGAATCCAGAGGAGGTGCTTGTCAGGGAGAGGAAGAGGAAGCTGGTGAAGATACATATCAGGCTTCTGGTGCCTGAGTGAGGGATGCAGTAACCCAGGGACCTCCAGCCTTGCAGGCCCCACCCCACAGATGCAAGAAACCAAAAATTCCCCCTCGACCGGAAAATATGGAGGAGACCTGAAAACCCTGGGGCTCTTCTTAACCCAAGTGTGGAATCACACGCAGGACTGGGGGAAGGACTACCTATCGGATGCAGCTTGAGTGAGATGTGTCACTAGTGAATTAGAGAGAGTGGCAGCTGAATGGATGGTGGTCCTCCACAATAACAATTCCCCTCTGCTGCGAAACTACAACCTGTTCATGGGAGCTCTTAGGAGGCGGTTTGAAGACCACCTAGCTGAGCAGAAGGCGAAACTCCGAATGAAGGGCATCCAACAGGGCCGGAGGTTGGTAGCAGAATACACCCAAGAGCTTGGCGAGGTGGCACCTTTCATGACAGGGTGGTCAGAGGCAGCCCTACTGGAGAGTTTCAAGGATGGACTGAATGAAGAAGTCTACAAGGACTGTAGAGCACGGGGGGTCCCCAAAGATCTGCAGAGCTGGTACATCGTAGCTGAGGTCGTGGAAATCGAGATAGCCCGAAGCCGACTCCAAGGAAGCCATGCAGGGGAACCGTCTTGGGGCCTAAGAAGACGGACAAAGCACCCACAAAAGTCTGTGAAACTGCTCTGGGAGGGGGAGTCGTTGACTTTGCTCCCCGAAACCAGGGTGAGTTGGGAACTCCAACCACCACGGACGACAGCGAGACAGACTCCGACTCTGACGATCTGGTGAGTCATCCTGAGGGCCCCATGCTAATCCCAGTAGAAATAAGGGTGCCGGCCACTGGGGCACATGCACAGATATTAGCGCTATTAGACTCTGGGTGCACAAGGTACATAATCAGCCCAAAAGGAGCCTGAGTGGCGTAGGAGGCTAATGTCTCCTACTAAAGGCAGCATTTAACATCCAGCTGCCTGCAATTATATCAGTTCGAAACTCCCCAGGCTCAAGGTCGACTCAGCCTTCCATCCTTTCTAAGGTGGGTAAATTGAGGACCCAGTTTGTGGGGGCAATAAGCTGACTTTGTATAAAATATACAAAAGAATGAAGGCTATTGCTTAACGCATTGTAAGCCGCCCTGAGTCTCCGGAGAAGGGTGGCATATAAATCAAATTTTTTTAAAAAAAGTGGTGAAGATGGGCCTGAGGCTAAAAACGTTAAAACACCCACTGTGTTCTGTCAGGTAGATGGATCGATGGCAGGAGGGGGCCCAACCAATTTTGTAACCGAACCCATTGAGATGTAATTAGGGGATCACGTAGAGACCCTCAGTTTTATTGTGGCCCCTAGCATGGAACGGCCCCTCATACTTGGCCTGCCCTGGCTACGTAAATGGAACCCGCGAGTCAATTGGAAGACGGGGGTCTTGCGCATTCACGCTAGAAACCCGCAACTAGAGAGGGAAGAACCCCCTTGATGACGGAGGGGATCACGACGAGGCAGAGGTGGCAATAGACCATATTGAAGGGGAGAAGATTCCAAAGGAGTATTGGGATCTTCGTGAAGTCTTTAGCAAAAGGCCTCGGATGTGCTGCCCGCCCCCCCCCCCCCCCGCCCTCAGAACTACAGATTGTACCATTGAAATACTCCCCGGGGTAAAGCTCCCTAAGCCAAAAATTTACCCAATGACCCCTCGAGAGCTGGGGGAATTATGGAATTTCATTGACAAATAGAACAGGAGTTCATCCAACCAGCTAGGCCACGGGTGGCAGTGCCAGTATTGTTCTGCGAAAAGAAAGATGGCTCCTTTCGTCTGGTACAGAAATTTCAATGCTATTTACGTAGAAAATGTCTACCCACTGCCACTCATGAAGGACATGCTAGCTCACCTAGGAAAGGGGAAAATCTTTACCAAACTCGACTTACGAGAGGCATACTACAGAGTGCAAATTAAGGAAGGAGATGAATGGAAAACCGTGTTCAACTGTCCACTGGGATGTTTCCAGTTCCGATTGGGGTGAAACTGGGATGTTTCCAGTTTCCAATTCCAATTGCATGAACACAGCAGGGGCTCCTTGTAGTCCCTTTGGACTACAAGGAGCCCCTGCTGTGTTCATGCAATTGATCAACGAAGTTTTGCATGAGCATTTGTATAAAGGGATGCTGGTTATTTGGATGACATTCTTATCTACCCTGAGAACATGGACGACGTGAAATTGGTGCGCACTGTCCTGTCCGCACCCGCAAGCAATTACACAGTTTCTTGGGATTTGCTAACTTTTATCGACAGTTCATCCCCTCATTCGCCAAAATTGCGCTGCCAATAACGAATCTCCTGAAGACAAAAGGTGAAGCAAAACCAAAGCCCTCCCGAGCCCTTGAATGGACTATGGACTGTCAGGCGGCATTCGAAAAGTTGAAACGGTTATTTGCTGCTGAACCAGTCCTCAAACATCCAGACGTGGAAGAATCGTTTGTAGTACAGGCAGACGCTAGCAACATAGCAGTAGGGGCCGTACTTCTGCAAAAGAATGCAGTGGGAATTTGCAGCCCTGTGCCTATACATCCCGAAAATTGTCAGAGACTGAAAGAAGATGGGCCATATGGGAGAAGGAAGCCTTTGCTGTACGCTGGGCACTGTTAACATGGAGACAATTTCTCGAGGGGACTAAGCATCCTTTTTAAGCGTGGACTGATCATAAAAACCTGGAGGCTTTGAAAACCCTGCGTAAGTTGTCACCAAAGCAAGTTCGCTGGGCCCAGCATTTCAACTGTTTTAATTTCACCTTATGCTACCTTCCTGGTGGGAAGAACTTCATGGCGGACGCACATTCCAGACTGCCTCAATACAACAGTACCAAAGAGGAAGTGGTGCAGCCGATCGTCCCTTCGACCCAACTGGCAGCACCAGTAACTACCAGAGTGCAGGCGAGGAGTGATTTGCCTATTGGGCAAATTGCTTCAGAAACTACAAGAAGCTCTCAAAACTGACAAATGGTTCCGAGCCCACTCAAATGAGTGTACACTTTGTGACCGACTGGTTTGGATTGGAGCTAAATTATATGTTCCGGCCAGTCTGAGAGTAACAGTTTTGTAGCACGCTCATGATGCCAAAGTGGCAGGACACTTTGGATTTGTCAAAACGTTACATCTTGTTAAAAGACAATTCTGGTGGCCTGCGCTCAAAAAGGACATAGAAACATATGTAGCTAGCTGCCCAGTGTGTGCCTCAGCTAAGAGACCTCTGGGGAAGTCACCTGGTCTACTTCAGAATGTAGCCAGACCCAATGCCCCTTGGAAAGAGATATCCATGGATTTTATTGTAGACCTGCCAGAAAATGGGGGTTGCACAGTCATATGGGTTGTGACTGATCTGTTTTCCAAACAAGTGCATTTCATCCCATGTCCTAAGATCCCTTCAGCTAAAACCCTTGCCAAAATGTTTATTCAACATGTGTATAGATTACATGGGGCTCCAAAACGTATAATCTCGGACAAAGGGATACAATTCACACCCAACTTTTGGAAAGAGTTCCTGAAGTTGATAGGCTCCGCTCAGGGATTAAGCTCTGCCCACCACCCCCATACAAATAGGGCTTGTGAGAGAACCAATTCCGTTTTAGAACAGTATCTGAGATGTTATATTAATTATCAGCAAGATAACTGGGTGGGCTTACTGCCATTTGCAGAGGTGGCGTATAATAACTCCATACATAGCAGCACAGGGTTCACTCCGTTCAAGGTGGCTTCCGGCCAAGAGTTTGTGCCAATCCCAGAGCTACCTCAAAATAACCCATAGAACTCTTCTTTGATTGAGTAGATCGAACAGTTGCAAGGACTTGGGCAGTAACCCGTAAAGCTCTAGATGAAGCACATCAAGCACATCAAGCCTAAGCCGACAAAAAGAGGTGTCCTGCACATGCTTATAACGTGGGGGACATGGTTTACCTTTCTACCAAATATTTACAAACCCTCCCAAAATTGAAGAAACTTGGGCCCAAGTATGTAGGATCTTTCCCCATTACTGAAATCACTAACCCAGTCACGCTTGAATTGGAATTGCCAAAGAATTTGCGACGGATTCACCCCATCTTTCATGTTAGCTACCTGAAACCAGAACGTTCGTCCCCTTTATGCCCAGCTCATTATCCAAAGCTGAATGGGTGAACAAACGTGATGTTCGGGCCCCTAAGAAAGTGCAGTTGTTTCACACCAAATATCTTGATAAACCTTAAATTGTAATGCATTTGCTTTGCATGTGTTATCACCTCCTTTCTCCTCTCTTTCAGGAATAAGAGGTTCTTCTCTTCTGAAAGGGGGCCGAATGTCAGCCTCCGCTTTTCCTTGCTTTGGCTGTCATAGTAAAGTGGGGGGGGGGGGATGAAAGTTAGTTCTGGTTAGTTTTGGTTATGTCTGCTAGACGCAGGAAACGAAAGTGAATGTTAAGACTTTTGCTGCATCTTTGAAGCTGGTATTGGGTCAACGGCCACAGCATTCCTGATTGATGACACTGCCAGACGTCTGCTCCCACCTGACCTCTGGGAGACCTTTGGATTGGATGATTTACGGTGGACCGTGGGAGGGGATGCTTTCTATCTGTAATTTTCGCACTTTTTGCTTTAGATTCTGCTTTCCTTGGTTGTGTTCACTTCATTTTCTAGTAAAAGTACCATACTTCATTTTTCAATGGAGTCTGGGTCATTCTTTCCTGGTTTTTGAAGGAAGCATATCTGACATTGTGTCCAGTTTTGGGCACCTCATTATCAAAATGATATTGAGACTTTGGAAAGAATGTATTTGTATTGATGTATTTGTTGGACTCAAACATTCAGAAGTGGCTAGGCACGCCCTTCATTTTGCCCTGAATACCAGTCATGATTAAACACGGCCAAAAACTGGAAGGGGAAGCTATCTTTTAAAGTAGGTTTTCCATTAAAGCAAGCATTACTGTAGGTTAACTTATAGAGCACAAGGCAAAAACAAAAAACGATAAAATGGATTATGCCATGAGAAGTGAGAAGTATTTACTGCCAGCTTCCTCTATGCTGGCCTCTCTGTGCAGCTCCTGGCCTGGCTCTGCCTGCTGAAGCCCAGCGGCTCCTTCCCAGTTTGCCCACCTGAATGGAAACCCCCAAACAACCACCGTTGTTCTTACCTCTTGTATCGCCAGCTGCCTCTCCTGTTCTGCTGCCCACCTCGGGCTCCTGACCTGCTTCCTCTCACCTGCCTGTTATACCGATCAACTTCGTCATAGTCTTCACCACTCACAACACCTGGAACATAAATACAACACTAAAACAATCTCAAAAAAGAAAGCTGAATTCTAGGCTTGCCCTATATGCAAGTCAAGTTAGTTAATATATTTATCCTAGTCGGAGGGGAGCACAGGAGACATTGGCATCCTGGCACCCCCAATTTTACCAGGCAAACCCTTCACCCCATCAGCATGGAAACATGAACTTTTGAAATACTACAGACAGTGTTCGACTTATGACCATTTGTTTAGTGATGGTTCAAAGTTATGATGCAGGGGTGGGTTCTAAAATTTTTTTACTACCAGTTCTGTGGGTGTGGCTTATTTTGTGGGCGTGGTTTGATGTGACAAACAATTCTTTAGGATTTAGCAGTGGTATTGGTCTACCAGGCTTTTAACTGCTTGCAGAGCCATTCCGGTTTACCCATTTGTTTTTGGAGTGCACTGCTCTACCACCACACTGCCTTTTACCGCTGATCAGCTGGAGAGCAGCCCTTTGAAGCACTGCGACAAGAGTTTAAACAGTTTCAATAGTTTTTTGCCACTCTGCCACCACCGAGACCATCGGAAACCGCTTTCAGGCAGCTTGGCCTCAATTGCCAATCTACCACCACAAGGGGTTTACAAGGAGCCGATTCTAGCCGATCAATTGGGAGGCTTCTTGGCTTCTCAATTTAAAGCTGAGGTGTCTTGGTTTTTTTCCCTTTTCTTTGTCAAGTGAGCCCCACTTTTTCCTTCTAGCCAATCAGCTGGGCCTCGGGAGGCAGCGAATAGATTGGTGGCGGGGCCAAGCAGGTATTTATCGGTTCTCCAAACTACTCAAAATTTCCACTAACAGTTCACAAGAACTGGGGAGAACCCACCGTTATGATGGCCTTGGAAAAAAAATGTCCTTTGGTCTGTACTTGCACACAGGACACCTCTGGAGTGCCAGGATCGCAGTCTGGACGCTTGGCAACCGGCTCACATTTACATCCAGTTGCAGCACAGTTGCAACCTGCAACCTTTTTTTTTTTTTTTTTTGCAATCTCTGGCATAAAACTCATTGGGGAAGTTGGATTTACGTAACAACGACAAGATTCACTTACCAACAGCAGTAAAAATTGTCATAAAATTGGTTCCCATTTATGACTACAACTACTTTTGATGGAAATTCTGGTCCCAACTGTGATCGTAAGTGGAGGACTACCAGCAAAGTTAAGATTTGGAATTTTTTTTTGGCATTTTTCACTAAATGTCTGCCTGAACAGGCATTCTCTACTTTCTCTATTCTATGAGAAAGTAGAGTTCTCAAGGGAATGGTGAGAGAGTAAAGAGCCCATCAGAAAAACCATGATGCCCAACCATACCCAAAGGGACACTTTCACCCGGCGGGGGTGCAGCCACCAGAGACTCCCTGCCCTCCCTTCCGCCCTGACCTACTCTCGTTTCTCCGCTGGTGTCTCGGGGCATAGTTGAACTGCAGGTCAATCTGCCGGTTCTGCCTGGCTTCAGCCCGGTTTTTGCTGTGACAAGCTGTCTTGTGGGCTTTGTAGTCAATTTCGGTCCGAAAGGCATGAGTGAACTGCTCGGTGCTGCACCGACCTTCTTCACATAGGAAGTGCTTCTCCCGGAAGTGTTCACGGAGATACTCATAATCGCTGCAAGAGAGAGATACAGTGCATGGGATGTTTATGGGCTCCTCCACGCTGCTCTCAGATGGAGGCAGTGATAGAAAGGGAAGTCACCCCGAAGTTATTCTACTGTGCCTGTTTCTGGAACCATCCTGCAATTTGTATTTTCAGTACAAATCTTAAAATGCAAAAAAAATGAAAAAATACCTTTTCACAGGTATTTTTTAAACATAAAGTTAGAAGGGACAGAAGACAGGTAGTCCAACCCCAACCTCCCTTCTATGCAGGATCTGCTAAATCCACAGACTACACATATTGTATAAGCTTCTTAAAGTATTCCTCATAGGTCCAGTCACCTTTTGAGAAGCTCTTCTTTGAACTTGCTCGTTTGTCAACTTTGACAGCAAGACCAGGCATGGTATTCCATGGGAGAACTGAGGGAGAGCAGAGTCCAGTAGAACAACTGCTTCCCATTATCTAGATTTTAAATTTCTGTTAATACAGAATCTCAAGACAGTGCTTGCTTTTTAGCAGCTACGCCACACCATTGCCTCTCATTCAACCTGTGATCTAGTAGAACATCCAAATCCTTTTCCTGTTTATCTATATTCTTGAATTAATTTTAAGCATTTGCAGTACAATAAAATAGCAGTATAATGGCACTTTATATATTCTATTTCCTGTAAACTTCTGTTTATTCGTTTTCAAATTTTAAAGAACTGCAATATCTCCAGAGAATATTGAAAATTAGTCAGATTAACACCACAATAAGAAAGAAACCTAGAGAAGTAAGAGCAACTAAAGCCTAGATATAAATAATTGAATGCAAGAAGAAATAAAGATGTTATCAGTCAATATTAATGGGCTGAATTCACCAACAAAAAGGAAGACTTTCTCTAAATTACTGAAATTAAAATTACAGATATAATAGCACTTCAAGAAGTGTACATTAAGAGACAACAATATAAATTATTGGAATATTCTAAATTGGGAAAACTATCCTTTTCAATACCACAGCAAAAAAAAAAAGAGGGGTAGTACTTTATGTGAAAGAAACAATAAATGCCAAACAAATTTTTAATGATGAAGAAGGGAGAATTTTGATGTTGGAGGTGACTCTGTATCAAAAGCGAACCCTTAAAGTTATTTATGCACCAAATATTGGACAAGAGAAGTTTTATAAACAAATTCACAAAAAGATTTGAGAGATAAAGTATGAAAATATTTGCATCTTCTTCACACTTCACATTGAAACTTCACACTTGGGAGATTTCAACACAATTGTCAATAATGAACTGGACTACAGAAGTAGTAAAATTAATTTAAAAAAATAGAAGGACTTTACCAGAAACATTGATTAAAATGATAGAAGAATTATCTATTCTGGACACATGGAGAGAAATGAATCCGGGGAAAAAACAATATACGTTCTATTCCAATATGCATAAATCATGATCCAGAATAAATATGACTTCGATGAATTTGGAATTATATGGAAATGTACAAGAGATTGAAATCGAACCAAATTTATGGGCAGACTACAACCCATTAAAAATTAGTTGGAAGGGACAAATGAAGAGAACAAGGTGGACTTTAAACCAATCAATAATAAAAGAGAAGGAATTCATTCAGATGATGGAAAGAGAATTGGGGTTCTTTTTTTAAAGAAAATAGAAAGGAAGAGACTCTGTTACAGAATGTGTGGGATACTGCCAAAGCAATTATAAAAGGATTAGCTATAAACTATATGGTACAGAAAAATTTTAAAAAGAAACAAAATCAAAAGGCCCTGGAAGAAGAATATAAAGAACTTTAATTAAAATTACAAAAAGAGCTACAAAGAATAGACTTAAGAAACAGAATGGAGCTGATTAAACACAAATTAAATCTTACAGGAAAGGAGGAATTGGCACAACAAATAAAAAGAACAAAGCAAAATTTCTTTGAAAATGCCAATAGATTGAAGAAAGAAAAAAAGAAGGACAAGGAAGGCATATTACATAGCCAACTTGGAAAAAAAAAGAAATATAGTTCATAATTTTTATCACGAGAAATTATATGAAGCTGATAAAATAGAAGGGGAGAGATTAATACAGTATCTGGAGAAAGCCAATTTACCTAAAATCTCAGAAACAGTTAAGAATAGGCTGGATGAAAGAATAACAATGGCAGAGTTAATGAAAGCAATCAAAAAGCAAAAAATAATAAAACCCCGGGACCAGATGGTCTAACAGTAGAAATATATAAAGAATTAGAAGACACTTTTTTGAGTCTATCAATGCTAGAAATATACAATGAAGTGTTAATGGAAGCTAAAATTCTGAACACATAGAAAGAGGCCTATATTACCCTGATCCCCAAAGAAGATTCAGATATAACTCAAATTAAAAACTATAGACCAATTTCGTTACTAAACACAGATAAAATCTACGCATCAATCTGTGTTACTAAACACAGATAAAATCTACGCATCAATAATTGCAGGAAGATTAAAAAACTTTTTAAATGAATTCATTCATCCAGATCAAAACTGATTTTTACCAAAAAGACAAATCAAAAATAATGCTAGAATAATCATGGATGTACTAGAACAATGATGGCTAACCTTTTTGCCATCATGTGCCTGGGGGGGGGGGGGGGGAGCTACTACAGCACCAAGATTGCTGTCAGCCCCACTCAGGAAATCAACCACACCAGGAAATCAACTCCACCAGAAGGCTAAATCTATTTTTTATTGAGGCTGGCTCAATAAATATTACAAGACTGATTATGCTGTGACTTCTCCTTTCTAGAGTTCAGTGAATTAGGGAGGCATCTGCCTGAGCCATCTGGATATTTTTGTTGAAATCTTCTTTCTTACTCTCTAGCATCAAACTTGGGGGTCAGCTGGAATCACAGACCTGTAATATTCTTGAGCTCCATCGGAATCACAGAAGTGGCAGAAATAGTGGTCTCTTCTCAGGTGCTTTAATAACTCATCATTATCCAAATATCGCTCGTCACAAAATTTACACAAGGGGTGCCCCCGATGTGATGTGTCATCAGGATCCCCATGGATTCTGTGCCGAGCAAGATCCTTGCGGGAATACCATTTGCGCTCATATGTAAAGATCTGGAAGGTAAGAGGGAATGTCCTTCACGGTTTCAGTAGAAACAGATCCCCCCTCAGCCCCTCTCCCCTGCCTCACTCCCCCCTGCTTGCCTTCAGGTGTTTCACGCAGAGCTTGCAGCAAAAGAGCTCATGCTGCTTCCTCATGTGCTGTTCCAACTCCACAATGGCAGGAAAAGCCCGGGAGTCTGGGCATAGAGGGCACTCGTGTTGCAGGAGTTTCCTAGGAGGGGAAAAAACACACATGAGGGACAACCGCCACATACTGCAGGATGCTTCAGCCACTGATACCAGTTCTCACATTGGGGCATCTTTCCCTCTGCGGGCACACTTTCATTTTTCCTTTCTTTCTTTTCCCCCCTAGGGTCTGTGGATGTTTATTAAATAAATACATAAATGTAAGCTTTTGCATGAAAAAGCTAAGTAAGTTTATTTTGCACAATTCTTTCTGCACAGTGCAAGAGCCGTTTCCCTTCAGTTTGCTTGGCTGCCTCCCTGACTCCTAAACACACTGACAAAAAGGCTAGTAGCCAGAGGGACAGGTGAAAGTCCCTCACATGCCTCACATGAAATATTTCACATTTGAAAGCAAAAGTACTTGTTGGAATTCTTGTATAAGTATGTTATATTTTCTTAATTCATATTAATTGGAGCTTGGAGACATGTTTCTTGATTATTTCTAGCCTAAGAGTTGCTACAGGGTCTGGCAAGCGCTGCCCAGATCATCTCCTGAAAAAGTCATTCATTCCATTCACGCTCCAGACAATTTTCAAATGTAGCTGATATGAAAATCATAGTTGTTCCTTTGCTGGCTGACCAGTGTGCCTGTATTACCCTAAGAGAATAAGCTACAGAACATTTACCCATAGAGAGCATAAATCTTTCCATCAGTAAAATAGATGTCATATTTCTTCTCATGTTGTAACTGGCTGAGTATGATCGTTGAAAAGGGTGGCAGCTTCTTCCCAAAAACCACCTGTAGGGAGAGAAGCGGGAAAAGGTAAGGAACAGAGAATGTCCAGGCCCCAAACAGCTTGCGGCACAAGGAGGCTCCACAGGGCACCTCTGATAGCAGAATTAATATTCACAGGAAAGATGATCATTCAGAGGAAGAATATAGGGAACTCAAATCCCTAATAAATGCCATCCTAATCTCTCCTGCACAGTTGAAGGAGGAAAAACAAAACCGAACAGGCCCACAGCACACATTTCTCTCAAGAGGCCCAGAAGAGTGAAAGCAGTGGTCTCATTGGGCTTAGCTATTAAATGCACAGGCATCTTGAAAAGTTCAAATATTGCTTTCAGTGAATTAGAGACTTGGCTCATGGCTGCAATAAGGAGGTTAAACTTGGGTAATCGTCATTGAAAAAGCACAGCGCAAATAAGTTCTCACACTTTCCAGCAAGGTCTGGGGAAACTGCCACTGAGAACATAGATTAACAGAGTTGGAAGGGACCTTGGAGAGCTTTCTAGCCCAGTCCCTTGCTCAAGGAGGAGACCCTGCAGTGTTTCAGAGCAATGGATGTCCAGTCTCTTCTTAAAAACCTCCAGTGATGGAACACCCTCACCTTCTGAAGGCAACCTCTTCAACTGATTAATTGTTCTCACAAGTAATTGTTAATTAATCTCACAATTAATTAGGAAATTTCTCCTTAGTTGCTTCTCTTCTTGATTAGTTTCCACCCAGGGGTGGGTTCTACTTACCTTTATGACTGGTTTGCAGTGGGGTCGCGCGCACGCAGTCTTCTGCCCATGCGCAGAAGCGTTTTGATGATGTCGGGGTCGGTGGGCGGAGTCTCCCACTGGTTTTACTACCAGTTCTATAGAACCAGTGCAAACCGGGGGCAACACACCACTGTATCCACCCGTTGCTTCTTATCCTACTCACAGGTGCTTTGGAGAATAGCTTGACTCCCTCTTCGCTGTGGCAGCCCTGAGATATTGTAAGGCTGCTATCAAGTCACCCCTTGTCCTTCTTTTCACTAGACTAGACATATCCCATTCCTGAAACTGTTCTTTATATGTTTTAGCCTCCATCCCCTTAATCATCTTTATTGTTCTTCTCTTTCTGGAATCTCAACATCTTTTTTATATTGTGGTGACCAAAAGTGGACACAGTATTCCAAGTGTGGTCTTACCAAGGCCTTATAAAGCGGTACTACTGCTTCTTGTGTTCTTGATACTACCCCTCTGTCTTCAAGGCTGGGAGTGTGAGAATGGAATTTTCTGCTCTTTTTCAGCTCTTCTCTACCGGAAATAGAAAAGGTGTAATCACTTTCTATTTCCCTCCCTACATCCAATCCCAAGTACTGTTATTGATGAAGGACTGGAGAGTGACTCATCCCTGCCCTTTGTATAAAGGAACAATCCATGTTTCCATCACGTGGAAAGGCAGAGGACAATTCCACTTTTTGAAGAAAGGCCATATGGTGGCAACGTAGAAGGCATCTTTCCCAGCTGCCTTCTGTACAACAGATTATGTGGAAGGAATGGATGTTCTGCCTGGCCCTAACAGATGTGAGGTTGTATGGGTTGTATCCAGCCCACTCCCTTACAATCTCATTCTCCCCAAATTGTGCTGCCCCATTCACTCACACACATACAAACACACACGTGTAAGTGTGGTTCAGAGAGTTCATTAATGTCCCCAGCAGTTCCCTTCACCCCAGCCTCAAAAGTGTCCCGAATAAATCCAGCCAGAAGCAGGCCAAGATTAGTCCACAAGGCAATGGCTGATAGTCCACAAAATAATAGAATGTTGCTCCAACAAGTCCACCAAACAAATCTAAATCCACCAGGCAAAACCAAAAGTACATCCACGAGAGCTCAGCTGGCAAGAGAAGTTCAGTCTTCAAGGAACAAAGTCAAGCAGGAAGCATGAAGAATAAACACACAGAGCCGTAAACCCAACACGTTGTTTCCAGCAACGCCTCCCTCTGCCCACCGTGATAAACAGCTTTCCAGCGCAGCACATCAAGATGGGTGGAGCTGCATTGGAGTCATCTGGCAAATCTCCGTTGCTCTTGTCTTTTCTCCAGGGCTGTGGAGTCGGAATCGAGGAGGCCGAGGTGGTGGAAATTTTGGGTACCTGGAGTCGGAGTCGGCAAACAATGCACCGACTCCAACTCCTACTAAATTTAGTTTGGAATTTTAAAAAAAGCAAGTTTAAATGTCCCAATTCTCCCGACTCCACAGCCCTGCTTTTCTCTGCCCTGCGTGCTCTTGGATCCACCATGGAAGGCAGCTCCTTCTCCTCTTCACTGACCTGCAAGCTGTCCCCAACAGAAGTCTCCTGTGAAGTGTCCCATAAATCTCTTTCAACTGGCAGTTAGAGAGTCATTAATCAACCCAGTTCTTGAATTGCCAGGAATAAGCTCATCCTCCCTCCAGCCGGCCCCTGAGGAAGAGTCAGAGGAGTCATCCAAGGGAGACATCACACTAACTCAATGCAAGACTTGTACACCTCAGGTTAGCAACAACAACAATCATATGTTCAAGATTTTTTTGGAGCGGGGCTTTCACTATTCTGAAGAGACAACCGAGATTACACTTCATCAATTTCATGGGAGCCTAAAAGAAAGTTACAGAGATCCACTTGTTGCTCACCCCACCTCCTTTAGAGGTGAGGAGCTTGGCTAAGGTTCCATTTCTCACAATTTAAATATGATGTAACAGGAAATGCCTCTGGCTAGTAACACACTCTTCCAGGAATAAATGGGATGCATCATTTAATCAGACACAGGGGGAAAACCCCCGACAGAACAAGTCATAGAAGATGACGGGAGCAAAAGAAACCACACAAAGAGAACTTTTTCTAGAAAAATGGGGACCACAAGCCAAGGACACCCACCATTCATAATGACTGAGTGTCTTTTGCATACAGTACTTTTCTGGCCAGAAATAATGGAGCCCACACAAAACACACCTTCACCGCCAAAAGAGACAAAGAAAGACTGAAAGGAACTCGTCCTTCAGCCCACAAACATGAGTAGTCCAGAGGCTGCACAGGATGCTCCCTCCTCCTTTTTTCTCTTCCTTAATGATGCAGCGGTTCAGCAGCAGAACTTAAACTGCTATGTAAGAGGTCTCAAGCTTAATCCCCAGCACTCCCTAGTAGCAGGGGAGGAGGAACAAACAGGGAGAACGTCTCTGAAGACTCTCT
Organism: Masticophis lateralis; assembly: GCA_030761175.1. Lineage (NCBI taxonomy): Eukaryota > Metazoa > Chordata > Lepidosauria > Squamata > Colubridae > Masticophis > Masticophis lateralis. The sequence goes on along the minus strand of JAUDYJ010000013.1, from coordinate 20,780,369 downwards.
GCCAATTACAGTGGGCAAGGATGGGTCTGAGCCAGATTGGCCCAAATGGCTCAAGAGCTTTCGTGCCAAGGCCAGAGGGAGAGGGGAGCTTCTTTCCCAGCCTGGGACAGCTGGACAGCCCAGCCTGTCGCGGCACTGCTGAGTGGATGCTGACTGCAAAATGGGGTATTCTCCCACCTCCAAAATTAACCACCTTTGCTCTTACAAACAAAGTTCTTCCCACCGCAGAGCCAGTACAAGGAAAGCCCAAGATCCCCACACTCTATTTTGACATAGAAAAAAAGCAACAGAATATTGTGCTACAAACACAAAGAGGAAAAGCCAGATCACAATTAAGGAAAATAATGGTACACCGCCTTTCAATTAAGCACAGAAAATACAAACGGAAACGCACTGGAAGTGTCCCAGCACTTTTCTTTTCTTCCCAGCATGGAATTTTCTCTTTGAGAATCTATCCCATTCTTTTTTTTCCTGCTACCAATTCTATTTTGATTTTTTAAAAATTGCATTTACAATGAAAAAGCTGATAAGAGAAAATATCTGACTCATACCTTCATACCACCTTCCACTGGAAATCATTCTACAATTCATATAGTAATATAAATAATACATTAAGTATAAAATATGATTACATATTATAGTATTATTTGTTAAATGTGTAAGTGAGATATACCTCAAGCTCTGCGGGTAGACACCCAATGTCAGTCTCTATTCATAGACCCCTCAGATCTTCTGGGGCAGTGTCCCTCCTGCTCTTCCCTGCCTGCTAAAAGCCTTTTTAGATCTGTTTCCTCACTCTAGTAAAATATGCAAATGTACTTTGTTTTATAGACTGGGACCTGAAAAGCCCCGAATGTCAAAAGGCAAAGGCCTCCTGAGGCAGAAGAAAAGAGTTCACCAGACCTTGACTCTCAAACAAGAAATAAGCAACTGCTACTCCCAGAGCAAAATTGACTTACTTCTGACTGGATGGAAGCCAAGGAGAAAAAAAAACACCACTACAACCATTACTTTCCCCCCTAAAGAACCTGCATAAATAGCCACAGCTCCACAGGAGGACATCTTTAGCTAGAAGCCCACTGATAACATTTGTTCCACTCATGTCCATACTTGTTTGCTAAAATAACTACAGTACCAAGCAGCTTCCCAAATATCCCAGGAATATCAAGGAAAAGGTTGGTTCTGCACAGGGCTGGCAAGGATTTCTTATTCCCTCTTTGTTTAATGACTGCAATCTGGTCCTTAAATTGGCAGTGAAATGGTTGCTAGGCAAACACAGGAGAAAAAGAGAAACAGAGTGTGGGAAATCTGAGCGTGAAAATCACTGATTGCTGCCATTCCATTTAAATTCTTTAACGAACAGTATAAATGTTACTCTCATTCTTGTGTGTGTGTTTGTCAGGTGTGTAGAAATTTGGGCATAAATGCACCCATGACTCAGAAAATGATTTTTTAAAAAAAATACTGTTGTATTTGTGAATGATTGGTAAACAAGGTAGTCACTAAACAAGGAGAGGCTGTATAGGGGCTTTTCAGTACAGAAGAGAAGACTCAGTTGCTTAGAGAGGGATGAAGTTAGAAAACTGACCCTCAGTGTGACACAAAACAGTGTCATACTGTTGAATTCCAGGAGCCCTAATTAACAGAATCAACTGTCTGGGGTGATGACCTTTCGATGCTCACTGAGGGTGAGACAGAGGATCCCAAGCCCCGCAGAGAAGCACACCTGAGGTGGTGTGTGCCAAATCCCATGTCAATATTCAAAACATTGAACAATTATAGAATTGAGTGGAGAAGACTATTAAAAGAATTCTCTGCATAATCTGATGACCCTACATTTGTAGGACTCGGATGACAAAATTAGATGAACACTAACAGAAATCTTGTGAGGTCCAATTCTTATAAGGGAAGGTTTCATTTTGTGAGTAGGAGAATGACAACAATCAGGAGATCAGTGAAAGTTGGACTGAAATAATACAGCCTCCTGCCTCCACTTCAGTATCCTTTAAATGTGCTAGATCAGTGGTTCTCAACCTGTGGGTCGTGATCTCTTTGGGGGTTGAACGACCCTTTCACAGGGGTTACTTAAGACAGCCAGTGGCGCAAGACAGCCCTCCTCTCCTGCTGCTTGGGATTCGGAGCAGTTAATGGTGTCTGGTCCAGGAAACAGCCAGATTTTGCTCTCCATTGTGGATGACAGACCGGCCCCCTGCAAGCCCTCGTCTCTCTCGAGGAGCATTCCCTGAAGTGGTGCAGGAAACTTTGGTTGGGCTTCTTCTCTCTGCTGTAAGTGTGGCATTAGAATTCCGCCTTGGTATATTTGCAGTGCAAGGCAGCCCTCATTTCCTGCTGCTTGGGACTCGGAGCGGTAAATGGTGACTGTGTCAGATCCCAAAAAATGTGATACTGCCATTCAAGTGGAGAAGGGGGAGACTTGGATTCGATTTATCTGTGTCATCAGATGTTTTACAACCTATATCCTGGCGCCAGGAATTTATATGATAGCCATGTGGGTTGTTTTACTTTAAAGGATAGTGGTGGGAATGCATGTTTATTTGGGTTCTCAAAGGAAATGGTAAAGAAAACATCTTCACACATGTGTATTGGTTAAAACCTGCATTCTGACTCAAAGGGAGGGGTCTCTACCACTTTAATCCTACTGCTTTGCCTAAGGGTATTCAGATTGTGCTTTAGCTGGATGGCTTTCCTTTTGAACAACTACATTTCGAGAGCTCATACTTTCTTAGGTTGGAAGGAGAGGCGATCCTTACAGAAAGCACAATCTGCAAAACAGTCAACTCAGAGAAGCAATCTTCGCTCTACTGAGGGGACCTTGCAAACCATGTCTGAACAAAGCAGAGAGCTGGGCGAAGCCGATTGCTGGGGAGAGACAGTAATCGCCACCCAGTCGGATGCCTATCTCGTGCATCCCATTGGAGAGGATGAGGTAACCCTGGGGAATCTGGAAAAGGCCCACTGGTCGATTGGCATCAGGAAGAAAGATGGCTGGGATGACTCCTCTACCCTCAATAATGGCAACTGAAAACCAGGGTGGAAACTGGAACTAGAAACCCTTGCTGACCAGGGGGGACTGACCGAAGCACCCCTGAGGGAGGACTATCTGAAGAGGCATATAACCCAATTGGTGATGGAAACTTTGGAAAGTCTCAATATCCAAAGGGAGCCAGGACAACATCAAAGGGTGCAGAAAGGGCAGCAGTCGCAGTCTGGAGCCTGCCCATCAAGCAGATGGTGCAACAGCAGTAAGACAAGATCCAGCAAACCCTCCTCCCAGGCAGCACACACACCGGCACCCATTCCCAACCAACCCCGGGCTCCTCAACTGGAAAGAGAAACTCCCCCCCTTGGGGTGAAGTTTGATGGGAATCTGCAACAATTAGGATTCTTTGTGGCACATGTGCTCACCTACATGCAAGAGTATGGGCGTGATTTCCAAACCCAAGGCTCCTGAGTGCGAGTGGTGACTCTAGCCCTAGAGGGTGCCGCTGCCAGGTGGATGGTGATCCTGCATAACGCTAATGCACCAGAACTGCGGGATTTTGACCATTTCATGATGTCCCTACGACGTCGATTTGAGGACCCACTGGCAGACCGCAAAGCACACAACCGCATTAAGGTGGTGAAGCAGGGGCAATGGCCAGTAGCAGAGTATACTGAAGAATTCCGGGACCTCGCGTGTCGTGTGCACTGGCCGGAAGATATTTTGGTGAGCTGTTTCAAGGACGGGCTGAGTGATGATCTATACAATGCCTGCGTGGCCCGAGGGACACCGAATGATCTACATGAATGGTATGTCACCGCTGAAGAAGCTGAGATCGATATGGTCAGAAACCAGTATCGAGCGGGGGAAGCATGGAAGAAACCCTCACCCCTCAAGAGCCCCTCAAACCACAAACCGCATTCTCTCCGAGATCTTCAGCCTGTTTCAAGTGCGGAAAAGAAGGGCACCGAGCTGCAGAGTGTCGTTCGCAAACACCCGCCTGGAACCATCCACCAGGAGAGGGTCCTGCAAAACCGGGTTGGCGTGGGAAGGAGACCGCTCTGTGGAGCAGGCAGACCATAGAAGTTCCGTCCCCTCCCCTCATTGGGGAGGAAATCCTAGCATCTGAACAGGAGGAATCACACTCATTCAGAAGTGATCCAGATGATGAACCACTGGTAAGCAAACCGATTAAACTGCTTACCCTCCCTTAAAACTATTCATCCCAATCCAAGACAGGGAAATAAGCATCTCTGCTTTAGTGGATTCAGGGTGCACCCGTTGTTTGATCAGTCCAACCTTAGTAGGGAGGTTAGGGATTAATGTAAGGAAGCTGAAAACCCCCATTGCTTTCTGCCAACTAGATGGGTCAATAACAGGAGGGGAGCTAGCTACTCTAGCCACCAAGCCTCTAAGCCTCTACATATAGGCATTGGAAGCCACAAGGAAAAGCTTACTTTTATAGTGGCACCTGGCATGGAATGGCCGTTGGTTCTGGGCCTTGCATGGCTAAAAGAATGGAACCCACAAATCAACTGGAAACAAGGCATCGTAAAATTTCAGAAGAAGGTGACTCTTGCTGAGTATCCACACAAAGGAATTGAGGGGGCAGAGAATCGAGAAACAGCCATGCCAACAGCCACACCATTTGAGAACATACCCATAGAATACAAGGATTTAGCTGAGGTTTTTAGCGAAAAAGCCTCAGATGAGCTCCCCCCCCACCGCGCCACTGACTCGTTTAGGCGCGAAACTCCCTAAACCCAAGATATACAGCATGTCACTGAGGGAGTTGGAAGAACTGAGAACATTCACTGAGAAAAACCTAGCAAGGGGTTTCATTGAGCCAGCCCAGCCAAAAATTACAGCTCCCGTACTCTTTAGAGAGAAAAAAGATAGTTCAAAATGTCTGTTTGTTGATTTTAGAAATTTAAATACCATCAGTGTGCAGAACATGTATCCTCTTCCCCTTATGAAAGATATGTTAGCACACCTCGCTAAAGGGAAAAAATTTTCAAAGCTGGACTTAAGGGCGGCTTACTACCGTGTCAGAATTAAGGAGGGGGACGAGTGGAAAACAGCATTTAACACCCCCCTCAGCTGCTACCAATTCAAAGTGCTCCCCTTTGGGTTGCAAGGAGCTCCTGCAGTGTTTATGCAGTTAATAAATGAAGTGCTGCATCAGCATTTATATAAGGGGGTTCTGGTTTATTTGGACAACATTTTAATCTATACCGAGACCAAAGCAGAACATGTGAAACTAGTCAGGGCAGTTTTAAACAAACTCTGTGCTGCCAAACTTTATGCCAAACTTTCCAAATGTGAATTCCATCAAGAGAAGATTGACTATTTGGGATACTGCATTTCACACCAGGGGGTGGAGATGGATCCTCTGAAAGTGCAGGCTGTACTTGATTGGGACCTTCCACGCACACGTAAAGTTACAAAGTTCTTGGGGTTTGCCAACTTTTACCGCCAGTTTATCCCTGCGTTTGCTCAGATTGCCCTCCCCATCACCAAGCTCTTAAAAACAAAGGGGGAGGACAACCCTAAACCAAAGCAACCATTGAACTGGACTATGGAATGCCAGGTGGCATTTGAAAAACTTAAAACAGCTGTTCTCAGCAGAACCAATTCTAAAACATGCAGACATGGAGAAACTATTTGTCATACAAGCAAATGCCAGCGATGTGGCAATAGGAGCGGTATTACTTCAGAAGAACGAGCAAGACCAAGTACAACCCTGCGCTTACACATCCAAAAAGTTGAATGAGACTGAGCAAAGGTGGGCTATTTGGGAGAAAGAGGCTTACGCAGTTTGTTGGACTTTGTTGACCTGGCGGCACTTCCTAAAAGGCAGTAAGACCCCTTTTGAAGTCTGGACTGATCACAAAAATCTAGAAGCCCTAAAGACCCCAAGGAAACTCTCCCCAAAACAAGTACAATGGACTCAGTACTTTAAACGGTTTGATTTTACTCTAAAATATCTCCTGGGGGGGGGGGGAACTTTCTGGCGGATGCGCTATCCAGGAAACCGCAATACAATAGTGCAAAGCCAGACGTAATCAAACCTATAGTACAAAACAATCAACTAGCCGCTAAAGTAGTCACCAGATCCCAGGCTAAACATTGATGGACAATGACACCACCCAAACTTTTAAACAAGCATGGACGACTGATGAATGGTTTTTGAACAACAAATCCAGCTGTCTGATGAAAGACAACTTGGCTTGGGTGGGTGGGACGTTGTATGTCCCTGCAAGCCAAAGACTATGCTTAATGGAACGGTGCCATGACTCCAAATTAGCTGGACATTTTGGGTTTGTGAAAACTTTATACCTGATTAAAAGACAATTTTGGTGGCCATCACTAAAAAAGGACATAGAAAGCTGCCCCATTTGTGCAGCAGCAAAAAGATGCCAGGGGAAATCCCCAGGTCTATTGCAGAAGGTAGCTGAACCCTCAGCGCCTTGGAGAGAGATCGCTATGGATTTCATTGTGGAATTGCCAAACAGTGAGGGAAATACTGTTATTTTGGTTGTGACAGACCTATTTTCAAAACAGGCACATTTTATACCCTGCCAAAAGATCCCAACTGCTAAAATTTAGCCAAATTATTCCTAATACACATTTATCGACTTCATGGTGCTCCACAAAGGATCATCTCCGACAGAGGGGCTCAATTCACCTCCAACTTTTAGAGGGTGTTTTTGGGTTTACTTGGTACTGGACAGGGGTTGAGCACATCCTTTCATCCTTGTGCTAATGGTAATTCTGAAATTTTGAACTCGGTGCTAGAACAATATTTAAAATGTTTCATTAACTTTCAACAGGATAACTGGACTGAACTTTTGCCTTTTGCTGAAGTTGCATTTAATAGTGCTGTACATTCAAGCACTGATCCTTACAGACTGGTCCAGGGAGCAGCCGGATTTTGCTCTCCATTGCAGTTGCCAGATCAGCCCCCTGCAAGCTCTCGTCTCTCAAGGAGCGCTCCCTGAAGTGGTGCGGGAAACTTTGTTCGGGCTCCTCGAGAGACAAGAGCTTGCAGGGGGCTGATCTGGCATCCACAATGGAGAGCAAAATACGGCTGCTCCCCAAACCAGATGTTGTTTACCGCTCTGAGTCACAAGCAGCAGGAAACGAGGCTCCTTGCGCTGCAAATACACTAAGGCAGAATCCTGATGCCGCACTTACAGCAGAGAGAAGTCGGATTTTGTTCTCCATTGCAGATACCAGATTGGCCCCCTGCAAGCTCTCATCTCTTGAGGAGCGGTTCCTGAAACGGCGCTGGAAACTTTGGTTGGGCTCCTCTAGAGACGAGATCTTGCAGGGGGCCAATCTAGCATCCGCAATGGAGAGCAAAATCCAGCTGCTCCCCGGACCAGTCACCATTTACCACTCCGAGTCCCAAGCGGCCAGAAATGAGGGCTGCCTTGGCCACTGGCTGGCGCAAATATACCAAGGTGAATGTTCATGCCGTGCAAGTAGTTCAAGTAGTGCTTCACTCCCACACTTGTTCCAGCCCTTGGTGCTCCACTCACCTCGGTCTCTCAGGGAGATGCTTGACTTCCTCTCAGCCCCAAGACACTGGCTGGCCCATGAGATGAGAGAGAGAAAGAATGAGAGAGAGAGAAAGAGACGAAGAATGAGAGAATGAGAGAGAGAGAGAGAGAGAGAAAGAGAAAGAATCAATGAGACAGAGAGAGAAAGAGACAAAGAATGAAAGAGAGGGAAAGACAGAATGAAAGAGAGAGAATCAGAGAATGAATGAGAGAGACAAAATGAAAGAATCAGAGAGAGAGAGAGAGAGAGAGAGAGAGAGAGTGGGATAGAAAGAAAGGAGAGAGAATGAGTGAATGAGAGAAAGAGCGGGAGAGAGAAAGAGGGGGAGAGAGAGAAAGTGAATGAGAGAGAGAGTGGGGGAGAAAGAGAGAGGGAGGGAGAGAGAAAGAGTGGGGGGGGAGAGAGAGAGACCGAGAGAGACAGAGAGAGAGAGTGGAGGGAGAGTGCCTGAAGGATCCCATCCTGTCATTGGGAGTCCAGGTGCTTCAGCAAGTGGCGCACTGGATTCGCATTAATGGTCCACAAAATTTAAAATTATGAACTTGGTGGTCCCTGAGGTCCAAAAGATTGGGGACCCCCTGACCTAAGACCATTGGAAAACACGTTTTTGATGGTTTTAGGAATAATTTTATGGCTGGGGGTCACCACAACATGAGGAACTGTATTAAAGGGTCACGGCGTTAGGAAGGTTGAGAACCACTGTGCTAGATGGTAATTCCCAGCTTGCCTAGCAAGGACTTCATCACATTTAAGCAAAAAGGCTGCTTTAGAAAAGATAAGACTACAGACAAATAATACAAATTATTCTGTATTTATTTGGAGAAGCAAATGTCATTATACTAGCCATAACCATAATATTTATCCTATGCTATGTGCCTTTGGTTTTGTCTTTGTCTATTAATTTTCACTGCTGTTTTCAGCCCACATCTCTACCTTATCAAGAACCTTTGGAGTTGTGTTTCTGTCTTCTATGGCTATCGCATTCAGCTTTGCATCATCTACTAGTTCTCCTCACTCTTCAACCGATGAAAATTGGGCAGCAAGTAATGCAAACATTGAAAAGCACCAGTCCCGGGACTGAATCTTTTTTTAAAACCTCTCTCCACTTGGATCTGAAGCGGCTGACCAGACCTTTCCAGCCACCTAACAGGCTATCAAAATGCCATGTTTACCTACCTGGTTAATCAGAACGTCACTGGCTATTCAGCCAAACACTGCTGAAATCAAAGAAAATTATATCCACAGGTTTCTCATGATCTGATAATGAAGCTTTTATAATTTCAAAACGTGAATTAAGGCAAGTTTGTGCAACTCCCGCACTGCAGATCTTGAGCATATCCACGATTGACTGGCCGCTGAATCCTTATTTTCAAGATGAGGAGGACACGGGTTCAAGGGAAGGAGGACACGGGAAGCAGTAAAGCCTCCAATGTAGCTGGGCCTGGCCAGAGGGCACCCACAGAGGCCAAAGGCAGCAAATAGGTGAAGGAAAACCCGATGGGAAGAAACTGGGCCGCCAATAATGGCGGGAAGGCCGGAAGAGCCTCAAATAGCTCAACAGGCTAGATAGACTGTTATTAACATCCAGCTGTCTGCAATTATTGCAAGTTCGAGGCTCAAGGTCGACTCTGCCTTCCATCCTTTCTAAGGTAGATAAATTGAGGACCCAGTTTGTGGGGTCAATAAGCTGACTTTGTATAAATATACAAAAGTATGAAGGCTATTATTGCTTCACGCATTGTAAGCCGCCCTGAGTCTCCTGAGAAGGGTGGCATATAAATCTAATTAAAAAATAAACATGAAAAAGAGGCAGCGGGCTTGCTTTGAAAAGGAAACGCTCCCACTTGGCGGCAGCGCAGGGATCCTGGCGGACGGGGCGTCCCGGCCGATGCTGCGCTTTGCTGCCCGAAGTCCGCTGCCGCCGGCCCGAGCGCCCAGGCAGGGCGGCCCTGCCACGGCAGCAGCCTCCGCCTCAAGGCCAACCCGGAAGGCGGCTCCCGGGCCCACCTTCCGAAGAAGCCCTTTCGGCCGAGAGCGCCGCTTCTGCCCCAGTCCCCGCTCGGCTCAAGGCTCGCACTCGCAGCCGCCGCGGTTCAGGCGGAGCCCGTCCAAAGCGCCCCCAGCAGGCGCGGGAAGCCCTTCGGGGACGCCGCGCCCGCCGGCCCAGAGGCCTCCCCGCCGCAGAGGCCGCCCGGGTAGACTGCGCCCAGAGGAGGCGGCTCCCAGTCCCAGCCGCCTCGCTCTAGGCAGCGGCCCCGGCGCTCATGGAGGCCCATGGGAGTCGTGGTCGGCTTGGCGGCTGCCGGTCCCGCCCTCCGCCGCCCCTGCCCGGCGGGCGCCGCTCACCTGGGCCAGTTCCTCTCGGCAGACGGCGCAGTAGCGGACCCCGCAGAGCGCCCGCATCCGCACGGAGCACCGGTAGCAGATGGGGTGCTCGCAGCGGCCCAAGGCCACCACCTCCAGCTCGCCGCAGCACAGGACGCAGCTGCCCGGGCCCTCCGCGCTACGCGACTCCGACGGAGGCGAAGCCGCCATGACGCCCCACAGCCCGACTCGACGCGGCTGCCGGACGGCCACGCCGCCCAGCGGCTCCTGCGGCCTACTAGGCCCTGCGCGCAGCCTAGCAACCACCCCTCGCCCGCACAAAGATGGAAGCCTAGAGCGCCGCCCCGCGCAGGGCCGCAGAGCCGGACGGCCACGCCTCTAAAGGGCGCTGGCCAGTCACTTCCGGGGTCCTCGCTGATCTCTCTCTCTCTCGCGAGCGCCCCGCCAGAAGGCTCAATGGGGGAAGCCTCGGGATTTGCCGGGAGCGTAAATAAGGCAGGAATTCGTGGTTGCTCTGCCCAAGACCTCCCACCGGGCACCTCACGGCGGGAAAGACGACTTTGCATTCTTCGGGCCTTAAATCAGTCTCTGCTTTATTCTGGGGCCCGCCCGGGATTTTCTCATAGCGCCCCTCCCAGGGAAATATCCTAACTTGACCCACCAGGTCTATCTGGGGTCTGCAACGTGCAGGGAAACTTAATTAAGCCTTCCTTAAAAATTTGGATTTGCTGCCCTCCGCAATTTGGAGCACTATTCAATACGTCAGCAAGCGCAGCTTCCCCGAACTGTTCTTGATAGGTGTACCCGGAAGTTCGGTATGCAAGCAGCTGTCCATGTGGATTTGTCTCCCTCCTCCGCTGGCTTCCCTTCTCTCCGCCCACTCTTCGCTCGAAGTTTCTCTAGCGCCGCCTGCCTCCCGCTCAACTGCCCGCTCAGTCCCGGAGGTCTCACCACGAAGCAGCCCCGGCGTTTGGCGCCCTCTTCAGGCAGGAAGTTGTGCTGGCAGGGCGGAATCCGAGCTCGCGCTGTTAAGGTGGTGCTCTTCAAACTTGGCCGCTTGAAGCCGGGTGGACTACAACTCCCAGAATCCCCCAGCCAATTCTGGCAGGATTTCTGGGAATTGGAGGAATTCTGGGAATTGAAGGCCATCCGTCCTCAAGCGGCCGAGGTTGAAAACCACTGAGGAAAAAGGCAGGAGAGAATAGCTGGAGCCGATGAGCTCTGCTGCGCCACAGAAGGGAACTGCAGACAGGCGGGAGTAACTAATGGACATTCATTCATTTATTTAGCCTGCTGCAGCATTTCATATATGGACTGGCACTGATGGACAGTTATGGTTTGAGTCAAACGTTCTTTTTATGCCCAGGGTCTATGCATGGCTGCATTCCTTTTCCTAAGACGTGAGAAATGGCTCCATCTGGCTCAGATGCTGCTGGGCTCCCAGGAGAACCAGTGGCATCAGGACCAATCGGAAGGAGGCAACTAGTCACCCTGAGTTGGGGGGTGCCTGGGCTCTGGGGAGGAGAGCCTGTCTCGGCCACTTTGAAGCAGGAAGGGCATTTTCTCAGGTAGCAGGTGTCAGGGTTCCCAGTCCAACCAAGTCCTGGAGCCTTTGTCCTTTCCTGGATGAGGGGCTGATAGCAAGAGGGCTTTTTGTTTTATGACTGGTAATCTGAAACAGTCAGAAGCTGAAGCATTAGCTGCCAACTACGCATGGCTACATATTCATGTATTCAAGTCCTTGCCATTCAGCAGCTCAACTGACACCCAACATCCCTGTGAACCAACAACTAGCAACCAACATGCAGATCAACATTGCTGCGAGTGACAAAAATAAAGGCAGAGAAATAAGCAGATTAATTAAGGACACTCAATTATTTTATTGGGGGGCAAGCACCTCTGATCTTTACATCTGAGCATATTTTTTGCAAAGTGGCAGGGGGAAAAAGATGGACAGGAATACAAAATGGAAACTCTCTTCACCCTGCAGAAGACTCAGCGGTTTTAGCAATTCAGATAAATGCAAAACCTGAAACCCTGTTTGTTTCAGTGATAAAGATGTCCGTGGATATAGATGTTCAGTTGGTGAGAAGACAACACTCAGCAGCCTTCAGAGAAAGGCAACCAGAGTGAAAAAGACAAGTTGGAGGGTGGAGAGGTTATGAATGATAACGGCATGGTGTTAATTCTAATTACCCCATAAAGAACGCCAGGGTTGTAATTACTGCTCCCCCCGCCCACCCACCCTCCATCTCTTTCTGGGTGAACAATAATTTGATGGATGTTTTTCATGTCACAAGAGCACCAGTCCAATTTGGGAAGGCAATTAGCACGAAACAAGCAAGCAGCGACAGACAGGAATGGCCCATCATAAGTGTCACTTGTCTATGAAAGACGCAAGAAGTGAAGTGATACATCCTGCAGTTTGGATGGTTGGAAATACACCATTGCTAATGAAGCACTGTGTTCGCTCCCTTTTCTGTGCTCAGGCGATGCTCATCCTACTATGGATCCAACCAGAAGCTTCCCCGATTTTCTCTGAAGCATCAACCTGGTGCCAACTTGAGGTGACACTTGGGGAGGTAAATTTCCCCCTTTTTTCGAATCCAATACAGCAATATTTCAGTTCTTCCTCTCATTGTAAGGCTGGATGAGCAATCGTATTGCCAAACAGATTGGATGGAGACAAGTCACCCATTTGCTTCATGCCTCCTGTGAGGCAGGCCAGGGAAGGCAAAAAGACCTTGCAAAAGAGAGTATTTTTCAACTTTGAGATGCATCTGAAATGGTCTGGCTGTCTCCTAGATCATCTTCCCTATAGGAAAAAGACTTTAACTTTACGTGTCTAACTTCAGCGACTTTAAGACCAGAATTCCCCACCCACCTATGCTTCTTATTTTCAGTTTTAAAGTCACCAAGATCAGACACCCCTGCTTTAGATGTTTCTGACTACAAGAAGTAAACTGAATCTTTATTAAGAATTTATGAAGAACATAAACTGAGTTTTGCAGCACAAGGACTGCAAGTGGGAGACTTCAGTGCTGAATGTCCAGAAAGGCTGAGATGCAGTTTGTCAAGAACTGGAATCCAATCTGTTGAGGCTTCAGTCAGGATAATAGAAAGTAGCCTGAAAATGAATTTAGTAGGGAAAGGCTGATGGCACTCTGATTAAATACAGCTTTTGGAAAGGGTTTGTTTATCAGAAGCCTTTAGCAAGAACAGTTACCATATCTTCACTGGCAAAATAATGGAATCTTTTGCTTCTCCTCTGAAGCAGAGAAGCAAAATAAGATGTTCTTCATCTCGCCGCCTCTGCAAAGTACCAGTTTGGTGAACGTGTAGAAAGTGGAGCCCTGCGTGAAAACACCTGCCTTGGGCTTCTGCATGTCTGAAGGATTCCCGACCTGTTTTTTGACCATCCCAGGCAACACCCAGCTGACTTTCAGTGATTCCCCCAAAAGCCGGAGCTCTTTTTTGAAGAGAAGCTACCTGGAGCGCCCAGAAGTGGGAGATCAAAAGCTTCTTTCCTTCTAAATCCCAAAATAACGTTACAGGCTAATGACCACACTGCATCCCTTTATGGCAGTTGGGGGTTGCTTCTATGTATAACAAATAAATCAGCCGGGAACTGAGTTGTACATGTGGGAATTGAAAATCCCTCCAACAGACAGTGCCGGTTCCTGGCCCCCTGCCTAGCATTCCCCATTGCAGGGGGACTTAAGGTATGGCCAACGGTATCTCCCTCTGGGAGGTTTTTGTGAGAAGGAAATGTCACTTCTGTACCCCTTTTCCTAGTTCCAACAGGAGTGCATTTTCTAGGAGCCAAGCCAGTTTCCCCCCACTCACTGCACTTGGCCAGGAATGCTGGTTTACTTCTTTCACCCAAAATGCTACTTGGGATTATTCATTGTGGGAATTCTCGAGGGGCTTCTGGTCTATAGTTCTGAGTCATTGTGCCTGGAGAAGACTCAGGAGGCTCTTGTTTCCATGAGGGGGGGGGGGTCATGTGAGAAGGCTAAGGGTTACTGGGATCAAAGAGAAATCTTAAATCTTATAATATTGTTTATCTTCTTGTTCTCTAATTTCAAATGTCAATTTACTCATTTCAGCACATTCCATAATTTTCTTAATAACTTCATCTTGCGTTGATATTTTTTCATTTTTCCAGTTTTTCACAAACACAATTCTAGCTGCTGTTAAAACATTCACAATCAAAATCTCAATTTTCTATTGTATATTTCTGGCACAATTCCTAATAAAAAAAATCTCTGGCTTAAAGTCTGTGCGTTTTTTTATTTTTTTCCAATCATATGTGGATTATAGTCCAGTATCTTTTAGCTTCTATACATGTCCCCCACATATGGTAATATGAGCTCAGAGTCTGATGACATTTCCAACACTTTTCCGATTTGTTCTTGAACATTCTGGCTATTCTTGCTGGAGGTAGATGCCGCCTGTAAAACATCTTATACAAATTTTCCTTATATGCTGTTGACACTGTCATTTTATAATTTTGCAGCCACAGTTCCCATTTCTCTAAATCAATTCCATAACCAAAATTTTTCCCCCATGCAATAATTGTTTCTTTAACTTGTTCTTCTTCTAACTTTACCTCTAATAAATACCCATACAATTTTTTAATTACATAGTCATCAGAACCTATTAAATTTTTACCTAAGTTATGTTATAAATACACTCTGCCTTGCAATCTGTATCATATCTAGAACGTATTTGCATATAAGAAAACCAATTCATCTTTAAACCTTGTTCCTCCAATTCTTGCTTTAATTTGAGTTCACCCTTTTCATTCAATAGTTCACTATATCTTCTAAATATTATTGAGTATGAAAATGTCTGGAACAAATATAGAATTCTAGGTAATATATTCATTTTAATTGTTGATATTCTCCCAATCAATGATAATTGTAAATTTTCCCATTTTGCCAAGTCTGTCCCAATCTGTTGTTTGAGTTTATTATAATTGTTCTCTTTAAGCGTGCTACATCTTGCTGTCAAATAAATCCCCAAATATTTAACCTTATTTATGACGTGCATCTTTGATATTGCCGCCAATTCCTCTTTTTATTTTATTAAAGTATTTTTTGTCAAGATCTTCATTTTGTCTTTTTTAATTTTCAAACCTGCTACTTTCCCAAATTCTCATATTTTGTCTATCAATGTGATTATTGAATCAAAAGGATCTTCAAGAATAAAAACCAGGTCATCTGCAAACGCTTGCAATTTATATTTTCTCTTTTGAATTTTCATGCCTTTTATCTCTTTTTCTTCTCTGATATTTCTATTTAGCACTTATAATGTTAGTACAAACAACAGGAGATAGTGGGCAGCCTTGTCTCATTCCTTTTTTTATCTCGATAAACTCTGTCAGTTCTCCATTTATCATTACTTTTGCTGTTTGTTTATAGTATATGGCTTCTATTGCTTGAATAAATTTTCTACCAAAGCCCATCTGCTCCAATTGAAGAAATATAAATCGCCAGTTGACATTGTCAAAAGCTTTCTGTGCATCTAGAAATATCAAAGCCATTTTCTTTTCAGGATGAGCCTCATAATATTCCAAAGTGTCCAGAATTATCCTCATATTGTCTCTAATCTGTCTTTTTGGCAGAAACCCGTTTTGATCAGAGTGTATAAAATTATTTAAATATCTTTTAAGTCTTTCTGCCAATATTGAAGCAAAAATTTTATAATCAGAATTTAGCAGGGAAATAGGCCTATAATTTTTTATTTGTTGTGGGTCTATGTCCTCTTTTGGAACAAGTGTAATATGTCCATGACTTGGGTATTTTCCTCTTTAACATGTCATTCATAACTTCTAACAATGGGAGACTCAACCATTCCTGTAATGTCTTATAATATTTCGCTGGCAGTCCATCCGGGCCTGGTGCCTTCCCAATCTTTTGCTTTTTAAGTGCTTCAGTTAATTCCATCATTGTTATATTTCCTTCTAACATCATTTCCACATCTTTAGGAATCTAAAAGGAATTCACCTTTTGCAAGTATTGGTTGACATTTTCCTCTTGTATATTTTCTTGTTCATACAATTTTCTATAGTAATCTTGTATAATCTCTTTCTTCTTTTTATTCCCGAATCTAATTTGTCCTTGATCATCCATTAGTTGTGTTATTTTTCTTGATTCTCTCTCTTTTTTCAGTTTGTATGCTAACCATCTACCTGGATTATTGGCATCTTCATAATAGTTCTGTTTGGCACATTTGATTTTTTGTGCTAAATCTTCTTTTTCTATTAATCCCATTTTATGCTTAGTTGTATCCATTTTTATTTTGATATCCTCCTTTTGTGGAAATTTCTGAAGCTCCTTTTCAAGTTTCTTATCCTCTAGTGTTTTATAAACCTCTAGTGTTTTATAGACTTGTCTTTTTTAAATATTTCTTTTCTTTGTATAGTATAAGCTTTCATTGTGTCCCAAGATTTTGCATCGATGTGTCCTCTTTTCTGTTTTCTTTAAAAAAGAAAGCCAATTATTTTTCCATTTTCTGCACAAATTCTTTTTCTTTTAATATTGTATTATTTAGAATCCATCTAGATCTTATCCTTTGTCCTTTCCACCTCACAGTCACTGGATTATGGTCTGCCCAGGTATTTGCTTCTATTTCAATTTCTTCTATATTAGAAGTCAGTTCCACTGTCCATATCATGTCTAATCTAGACCATGACGAATGTCTGTCAGAATAAAAGGTATATTTGCATTTCTTTTAAATTTGTTATAATCTAGTTTCTCATCTACTATACCATTGAAGTCCCCCATTATACAAATATTGTCATAGTCCAGTTTAATTCTTTTCTTATGTAGCTTTCTATAGAAGTCGTCTTGATTGTTATTTGGAGCATATATTGCTATTAGGAGTATTTTCCTATTACTATCTATTATTTCTACCATCAAAATTCTTCCCTCATCATCTGCATATATTTGCTCTGCTGGAATTGTGTTTCTAATGTATAATACAACTTCCCTTTTCTTACATTGTGGTAGTGAAGTAAAAATTTTCCCTAATTTTGGCTGTACGAGTACCTGTTCATATTGCTTTTTAATTGCACTTCTTGTAAGCAGATTATATCAAACTTTAATTTCTCTAATTTATGGAATACCTTTCTTCTTTTAATGGCTGAATTCAGTCCATTTATATTTATTGTAATTATTTATTTTCTTCCATGTTCATACTTTATATGAGGGGTTTGCTGCTCTAGTTAATCTCGTTGTTGGTTCACATTGTTCTTTGTGTTCCACCATACACCCTACTGCTCCTTCTGCTTTTTCAATCATAGCTATGTCTTCTTCCTGGATTTGAATCAGTGGTTCTGTCATTCTAATTTCCATTTCTTTCTCTCTGAGAAATTCTGCATAAAATGCTTTATTTATTTATTTATTTATTTGTTTGTTTGTTTAGATTTGTATACCGCCCTTCTCCTTGCGGACTCAGGGCGGTGAACAGCCAAATAAAATAGTACACAAAAGTTAAACAATTTCTTTAAAAAAGCATATAACTTTGGCTAAAAATTAAAACCATTAACCATTAAATATTTAAAATACCCAACCCTATAATACAGATCTTAAAAATTCAGCGGGGTCAGGCTAGACCAGCAAGCTGAAAGAGATGAGTTTTCAGGGCCCGACGAAAAGTCCGGAGGTCAGCAATTGTTCTCAGTTTTGGAGGAAGATCGTTCCAGAGGGTAGGGGCTGCCACAGAGAAGGCCCTCCCCCTGGGGGTCGCCAGCCGGCATTGTCTGGCTGACAGCACCCTGAGGAGACCCTCTCTGTGGGAACGCACCGGCCGGTGGGAGGCTATTGGCGGCAGAAGGCGGTCCCGTAAGTACCCTGGTCCTAAGCCATGGAGCGCTTTAAAGGTGGTCACCAACACCTTGAAACGCACCCGGAAGTCCACAGGTAGCCAATGCAGCTCGCGCAGGAGAGGTGTCACATGGGAGCGTCCCGTCGCTCCCATAATCCCCCGCGCAGCCGCATTCTGCACTAGTTGGAGCCTCCGGGTGCATCCCAAGGGGAGCCCCATGTAGAGAGCATTGCAGTAGTCCAGGCGAGAGGTGACGAGT
Organism: Masticophis lateralis; assembly: GCA_030761175.1. Taxonomy (NCBI): domain Eukaryota; kingdom Metazoa; phylum Chordata; class Lepidosauria; order Squamata; family Colubridae; genus Masticophis; species Masticophis lateralis. The sequence goes on along the minus strand of JAUDYJ010000013.1, from coordinate 20,762,385 downwards.
GCCTGAGTGACTGTGCGTAGGGAGTCCCGATCTAGAAAGGGCCGCAACTGGCGTATCAGGCGAACCTGATAGAAAGCTCCCCTGGCCACAGCTGTCGTGTGATCTTCCAAAGACAGCCGTGGGTCCAGGAGGACGCCCAAGTTGCGCACCCTTTCCGTGGGGGCCAATGATTCGCCCCCAATAACCAGTGATGGTGTCAGCTGGCTATATCGGGACGCCGGCAGCCACAGCCACTCGGTCTTGGAGGGGTTGAGTCGAAGCCTGTTTCTCCCCATCCAGGCCCGCACGGCTTCAAGGCACTGGGACATCACTTCCACGGCATCGTTGGGGTGGTCTGGGGTGGAAATGTACAGCTGCGTATCATCAGCGTACTGATGGAACTCCACCCCAAAACCACGGATGATCTCACCCAGCGGCTTTACATGTTGAACAGGAGGGGCGAGAGGACCGATCCCTGCGGCACCCCACACACTAGGCACCTCGGGGTCGACCGCTGCCCCCCTGTCAACACAGATTGCGACCGGTCGGAGAGGTAGGAGGAGAACCACCGTAAAACGGTGCCTCCCACCCCCAGTCCCTCCAATCGGCGCAACATGATACCATGGTCGATGGTATCAAAAGCCGCTGAGAGGTCTAATAACACCAGGATAGAGGAATAACCCCTACCCCGGGCCCGCCAGAGATCATCCACCAATGCGACCAATGCCGTTTCAGTGCTGTATCCAGGCCATAAAATGCTTTAGCTTTATCCATTGAATCAATTCTATATCTTTGCTGCTGCCACTAATCCTTCTGGTATCAGCCATCTGTAATTCACACCTTTTTGAAGTAGTATTTTAGTCAGAAATTGATATTCTCTCCTCATCTCCCTCACCCTTCTCAGTATTTGCTTCACAATTTCTTTCTCCTTATACTTCAGTGTTTTTCCTCTTGCAATCTGCAAAATCTGAACTTTAATTGATTTCTTGGTAAACCTTATATGGACTTCTTGCGGTAATTTATTTTGCATTGCATACCTTGTGTAGACTCGAAATATCTCATCTATGCCATCCATCATCTTTTCTTTGGTAATTCCTAATGCTTCTGCTAGAATTTCTATCATCACATCTGCCTGATTTTCTCCCTTTTCTTTTTCTATATTTTGAAATCTGAGATAAAATTCTGCTCTATCCATCTCCCATCCGACTAATCCACTCTTGTCTCGTTCAACTTCATCCATTTTTTCTCTCTTTGCTCCTCCTTTTCCTCAATTTTTTGGAGTCTATCTTCATATTTCAACATCATTTGTTGTATGCTCTCCACTTTTTCATCTGTCTTCTCTGTTCTTTATTCAATCTTCTGAACTACTTGCAATATCATCTGTAATATTGTCTCCTTTTCCCTCTCCCTTTCCCTCTCCTCCTCCTGTTGTAGCATTGTCTGTATGGATCGCTGTCCTCCAGATGGAGATGAAGAGGGTGTAGTTGTGGAAGAGCCAACAGCCATTACTTTTCTACTCATTCTGTGAATTAGTTGCAGATTCTTTGTACAAACGGGAGAGAAAGAAAAAAGAAAAATAGAAAAAGAAAGAAAAAAAAATATATTCTTCAGGTTCTTCTATACCTTAATCCAATTCAGTTCAATAAAAATATCCGTCTTCTTGACAATCTAAGTTAAAAATCCTCCAACAACTCATAGTTCAATTAGAAACACTTACACAGGAGAAGAGTACAGAGAGCTGTCTCTTGAAAAATGAAAAAATAAAAAATAGAATAAAAAAAGATGTTCAAATAAAAATCACTTCTATATAAAATTCAAATATTTTTTAATTTGGATTCCAAATATTATTTACTGTTCTCTTTCAAAGTCACTGGAAATTCCTTCTCGTTCAACAGACTCCTGCCTCTGATAGTTCCCCGAAGAACACCTGAATAAACAATTCTACAGGTAATTTTAAGTGTTCTTTTGATGTTCTTCCAACTATCTTATCTATAAGAGGGCTCCGTCCTTGAAATGCAACAGAATATAGCACAGTTGTTACTTCTTAAACCAACAAAGAGATGCAAAATTTCCAATCCACTAGATGGCAGTGTTACATACTCTCTCCTTCCCCTGCTGTGTTCAATGAACTTTAAAAATCAAATTAGCCAAAAAGGAGAAAAAAACAATAAGGCAAAATGAAAATAAAACAAAATCAAAGTGAAATTATGATAAAAAGGCACTAAAAATTTAAAAATGAAATAAACAAGTCTCCAGTCCAATCCAGTCCAGTCCAGGTTAAAAATTCACAAATGCAACAAGTATATAAAAAAACCCATAAAAACAACTCCCTATGGCTCAAGTTTAATTCCGCTGCTTAATTTTCTTCTGTCTTCAATTTAATCTTTCTTTCAGTCTCAGGGTGCTCTCATTATATAGATTATGATTAAAAGTTTCTCACCGAGTTGACACACTTCTTTCCAATCTTCCGTTTCGAAGCTGTCCCAACTTCAACAGCTACTGTTGAAGTTGGGACGTTTTTTTTCTGCTTTGGCTGCCATAGTAACAGAGGGAGGGGGCAAGCTTACTGGAGTGTGTATTGGGGGATGTGTGCTGGAGGAAAACGAAAGTGAATCTTAAGACTTATTGCTGCACCTTTGAAGCTGCTATCGGGCCAATAGCCACAACATTCCTGATTGATGATACTGCCAGATGTCTGCTCCCAACTGATCTCTGGGAGACCTTTGGATTGGATGATTTACAGTGGACAGTGGGAGGGGATAATTTCTATCTGGAACTTTCGCACTTTTTGCCTTAGATTCTGCTTTTCCTTGGTTGGGTTCACTTCATTTTCTAGTAAAAGTACCATACTTTATTTTTCAATGGAGTCTGGGTCATTCTTTCCTGGATTTTGAAGGAAGCATATCTGACATTAAGCAGAATCTCTCTCTCAGCCATCCCGGACAAACACTGAGGGGGCTGAAAATCACAGGATGTCTGATCAAGAAAGTGGGAGGATCTGGCTCAGTGATGACTTCATGCCAACTGGGGGAAAGGCCGCAGTGTGGATGGAGAATTTACAGCAGAGAGAGGAGCCAGATGAAGCCAGATGGTCGAGGGGAGTAGAGAAGTTGCCAGACTTGGTGAGGACCCTCTATGGAGTAACCAGCTCCAGACCCCGTAGGGGAGAGGCTGTGTGGCTGCAAGAGCAAAAGGAAAGCTTGAGCCTCATGATGGCTCAAGCAATGCAACTTCTCCACGATGTTGAAGAAAGCTGGAAAAACCATGTGTTTTATGCATCCCCTGTGGGGAAGGGAGGAGAATACTCCAAAGTGAATCCAGAGGAGGGTGCTTGTGGGGGAGAGGAAGAGGGAGCTGGTGAAGATACATCTCAGGCTTCTGGTGCCTGAGTGAGGGATGCAGCAGCCCAGGGACCCCCAGCCTTGCAGGCCCCACCCCGCAGATGTAAGAAACCAAAAATTCCCCCCCAACCGGAAAATATGGAGGAGACCTGAAAAATATGGAAGAGACCTGGGGCTCTTCTTAACCCAAGTGTGGAATCACACGCAGGACTGGGGGGAGGACTACCTATCGGATGCAGCTTGAGTGAGATGTGTCACTAGTGCCTTAGAGGGAGTGGCAGCTGAATGGATGGTGGTCCTCCACAATAACAATTCCCCTCTGCTGCGAAACTACAACCTGTTCATGGGAGCTCTTAGGAGGCGGTTTGAAGACCACCTAGCTGAGCAGAAGGCAAAACTCCGAATGAAGGGCATCCAACAGGGCCGGAGGTTGGTAGCAGAATACACCCAAGAGCTTGGCGAGGTGGCACCTTTCATGACAGGGTGGTCAGAGGCAGCCCTACTGGAGAGTTTCAAGGATGGACTGAATGAAGAAGTCTACAAGGACTGTAGAACACGGGGGGGTCCCCAAAGATCTGCAGAGTTGGTACATAGTAGCTGAGGACGTGGAAATCGAGATAGCCCGAAGCTGACTCCGAGGAAGCCATGCAGGGGAACCGTCATCCTACTACTACCGCAAGAGAGTGCCTAAGGAGGCTGGGGGGAGGCCCAAGTTCAAACCCAAGCTGAAGCCCTTTACGTGCTTCAAGTGGGTCAAGGAAGGTCACCGGGCCGCTGAGTGTTTCTCCAAGGCAGTGCCAAAATCTACCAGTTCGGGACCTAAGAAGATGGACAAAGCACCCACAAAAGTCTGTGAAGCCACTCTGAAAGGGGAAGTCGTTGAGTTCGCTCCCCGAAACCAGGGTGAGTTGGGAACTCCAACCACCGATGACAGTGAGAGAGACTCCGACTCCGACTCCGATGATCTGGTGAGTGACACTGAGGGGCCCCTGCTAATCCCAGTAGAAATAAGGGTGCCGGCCACAGGGGCACACGCACAGATGCTAGCTCTGTTAGACTCTGGGTGCACAAAGTGCATAATCAGCCCAAAAGTAGTGGAGAAGATGGGCCTGAGGTTAAAAATGTTAAAAAGACCCATTGCGTTCTGTCAGGTAGATGGATCGATGGCAGGAGGAGGCCCAACCAATTTTGTAACCGAACCCATTGAGATACATTTAGAGGATCACGTAGAAACTCTCAGTTTTATTGTGGCCCCTAGCATGGAACGACCCCTCATACTTGGCTTGCCCTGGCTATGTAAATGGAGCCCGCGAGTCAACTGGAAGACAGGGGTCTTGTGCACTAGGAACCCGCAACTAGAGAGGGAAGATTGAGGATGGAGGGGAGCATGATGAGGCAGAGGTAGTAATAGACCATATTGAAAGGGTGGAAAAGATTCCAAAGGAGTATTGGGATCTCCGTGAAGTCTTCAGCAAAAGGGCCTCGGATGTGCTGCTCCCCCACAGAGCTATGGACTGTATCATTGAAATACACCCCGAGGTAAAGCTCCCTAAGCCAAAAATTTACCCAATGACCCCTCGAGAGCTGGGGGAATTATGAAACTTCATTGACAAAAACCTAGAACGGGGGTTCATCCAATCAGCTAGGCCATGGGTGGCAGTGCCAGTATTGTTCTGGGAAAAGAAAGATGGCTCCTTTCGTTTGGTGGTTGATTACAGGAATCTCAATGCCATTTGCATAGAAAATGTCTACCCCCTGCCAGTCATGAAGGACATGCTAGCTCATCTAGGAAAGGGAAAAATCTTTGCCAAACTCGAGTTACGAGAGGCATACTACAGAAGTAGTATGCAAATTAAGGAAGGGGATGAATGGAAAATTGCGTTCAACTGTCCACTTGGGATGTTTCCAGTTTCGAGTGCTCCCTTTTGAACTACAAGGAGCCCCTGCTGTGTTCATGCAATTGATCAACGAAGTTTTGCATGAGCATTTGTATAAGGGGGTGCTGGTTTATTTGGATGACATTCTTATCTACTCTGAGATCATGGATGACCACATGAAATGGGTGTGCACTGTGAACTGTATGTCAAGCTTTCCAAGTGCAAATTCCACCAAAGCAAAATTGACTATCTTTGATATCGCATCTCGCATGAGGGAATAGAAATGGAACCTGGAAAAATTCGAGCTGTATTGGAATGGACCGTGCCACGCACCCGCAAGCAATTACAGAGTTTCTTGGGATTTGCTAACTTTTGTCGACAGTTCATCCCCTCATTTGCCAAAACTGCACTGCCAATAACAAATCTGAAAACAAAGGGTGAAGTAAAACCAAAGCCCTCCCGAGCCCTTGAATGGACTATGGACTGTCAGGCAGCATTCAAAAAGTTGAAACGGTTGTTTGCTGCTGAACCAGTCCTCAAACATCCAGACATGGAAGAACCTTTTGTAGTACAGGCAGACGCTAGTGACGTAGCAGTAGGGGCTGTACTTCTGCAAAAGAATGCAGATGGAAAATTACAGCCCTTGTGCCTATACATCCCGAAAATTGTCAGAGACTGAAAGAAGATGGGCCATATGGGAGAAGGAAGCCTTTGCTGTATGCTGGGCACTGTTAACATGGAGGCAATTTCTCTAGGGGGCTAAGCATCCTTTTGAAGTGTGGACTGATTGTAAAAACCTGAAGGCTTTGAAAACCCCGCATAAATTGTCACCAAAGCAAGTTCACTGGGCCCAGCATTTCAACCATTTTAATTTCACCTTACGCTACCTTCCTGATGGGAAGAACTTCATGGCGGATGCACTATCCAGATTGCCTCAATACAACACTACCAAGCAGGAAGTTGTTCGCCCGATTGTCCCTTTGACCCAACTGGCAGCACCAGTGACTACCAGAGCGAAGGTCAGGAGTGACCCAAATCTCTCAGGTGATTTGCTTCAGAGACTACAAGAGGCTTAAAAACCGATGAGTGGTTCCAAGCTCACTCAAATGAATGTACACTTCGTGATGGACTGGCTTGGATTGGAGCTAAAATATATGTTCCTGCCAGTCTGAGAGTAACAGTTTTGCAACACGCTCATGACATAAAGGCGGCAGGACACTTTGGATTTGTCAAGACTTTACATCTTGTTAAAAGACAGTTCTGGTGGCCCACACTCAAAAAGGACATAGAAACATATGTAGCTAGCTGCCCAGCTAAGAGACCTCTGGGGAAATCACCTGGTCTACTTCAGAGTGTAGCCAGACCCAATGCCCCTTAGAAAGAGATATCCATGGATTTTATTGTAGACCTGCCAGATAGTGGGGGGTGCACAGTCATATGGGCAGTGCATGATCTGTTTTCTAAACAAGTGCATTTCATCCCATGTCTTAAGATCCCTTCAGCTAAAACCCTTGCCAAAATGTTTATTCAACGTGTGTATAGGTTACATGGGGCTCCAAAACGTATAATCTCGGACAGAGGAGTACAATTCACATCCAACTTTTGGAAAGAGTTCCTGATGTTGATAGGCTCCACCCAGGGGTTAAGCTCCGCCCACCCCACCCCCTACAAATGGGGCTTGTGAGAGAACCAATTCCATTTTAGAACAGTATCTGAGATGTTATATAAATCATCAGCAAGATAACTGGATGGACTTACTGCCATTTGAAGAGGTGGCATATAATAACTCCATACATAGCAGCACAGGGTTCACTCCTTTCAAGGTGGCTTCTGGCCAAGACTTTGTGCCAATCCCAGAGCTACCTCAAGATAACCCACAGAACCCTTCTTTGATTGAGTGGATCGAACAGTTACGAGGGACTTGGGCAGTAACCCAAAAAGCTCACCAAGCTCATAAAATCCAAGCCAACAAAAAGAGGTGCCCAACACATACTTATAAAGTGGGGACATGGTTTATCTTTCTACCAAATATTTACAAACCCCTCAAAAATCAAAGAAGCTTGGGCCCAAGTATGTAGGGCCTTTCCCCATTACTCGAATCATTAACCGAGTCACGGTTGAATTGGAATTGCCAAAGAATTTGGGATGAATTCACCCTGTGTTTCATGTTAGCTTACTGAAACTGGAACATTCATTCCCTTTACGTCCGGCCTCCTCCCGTACCCATACTGATTGAAGGGGAACAACATTTTGAGGTTAAGGAGATCTTGGATTCCAGAAAACATCATGGAAAAGTGCAGTATCTGGTAGCCTGGAAACATTTCTCATTATTCAAAGCTGAATGGGTGAACAAACGTGATGTTCGGGCACCTAAGAAAGTGCAATTGTTTCACACCAAATATCCTGATAAACCTTAGATTCTAATGCAATTGTTTTGTCTTTGGTATTACCTCCTTTCTACTTTTTTCCAGGATTAGAAGTTCTTCTCTTCTGAAGAGGGGCTGAATGTCAGCCTCTGCTTTTCTCTGCTTTGGTTGCCATAGTAACAGAGGGAGGGGGCAAGCTTACTGGGGTGTGTATTGGGGGATGTGTGCTGGAGGAAAACGAGAGTGAATCTTAAGACTCATTGCTGCATCTTTGAAGCTGCTATCAGGTCAACGGCCACAGCATTCCTGATTGATGATACTGCCAGATGTCTGCTCCCAACTGACCTATGGGAGACCTTTGGGAGACCTTTGATGATTTACAGTGGGCAGTGGGAGGAGATGCTTTCTATCTGGCACTTTCGTGCTTTTTGCCTTAGATTCTGCTTTTCCTTGGTTGCGTTCATTTCATTTTCTAGTAAAAGTACCATATTTTATTTTTCAATGGGGTCATTCTTTCCTGGATTTTGAAGGAAGCATACCTGACAGCTACAATGGCTGCCATCCACCGCCAGAAAAAGGGCTTCTCCTGGATCAACCAGGGACTTTGAGATGTCCCTGGGATAGACAGGATGTGTCCTCCACTATCACAGTCTCAACGGGACTGTGAGGTCCAAAAAGGACCATCCAGCAACGGGGATATCGGCGGTGATGCTGGAGCCCCAGGATCTTCCGTCCGTGCCATAGCGATGTCAGCTCCTCCCCCCTTGGGATTTATTTTACCAATGGCTAGATAAGAAGGCATGGAAATGAAATATGAAACATGAAATGAATGTTATAAATATGAAAATAATTTTTATGAAGCAATAAAGCCATTGTTAAATAAATGATAAATGAGGATGTTTGTTTGAAAATATGAGAAACTAAATAACTAGTAAATTTTGAATATGGAGATGAAGCACGAAATATTTGTAACCAATCAACACACTGTTTGACATTGTAATGGAAGATGAATTTTTGTTTTGTTTTGTTTAAAAAAAGTTTTAAATTTTTTTTTAAAAAAGAGAGAAATCTTAAAACAAATGTATAGTTGAAACTGGAGGTCAGTCTTCTAGGTTTGATAGCTAAGCCATTGGAGAAAACACACAGATTCTGTTTTTATTTATGGTAATGGCAGCAAGACTTGAGTATGCAAAGATGGGAGATCTCCAGATTCCCACAATGGAAGAATGGTTGGTGCGGTCGATGCAGTTGGCTGAGATGGCAAAATTGATTAAAGAAAAGACTTTGTCTGGCATTGTTTATAGGTGGACTTTGACCTGAAACCAAAAGTGATACTATTTTTGGATTTTAAATCAAAAGGTTAATGGATTTTATATGTGTAATTATCAAAAAAAAGTTAGAAGTTATTCTTTCTTTATATTTTGTTTTTCTTTTATGCCTTCCCTTCCCCACTTGATCCTTTTAAATTATTTGTTCTGTTTGTTATAAATTATTTGTTCTGTTTTATTTCCTATGAGAGGGAGAGGGAGAGAGAGGTTGTGAATGGCAGTCCTTTTGTCATGCAATCCTTCCTCCTGCTATCAGCAGCTTTCCCTGCTTCCTTGTGGGCAGGGTGGTGGAGGCGGGCGGTGGAGATTTGGGTGGGTGTTAGTCCAGTTGGTGAATCCAGAAAAAGAAACTCCTTAGACATTATTTTATCAAGAATATAAACTTTACTGAATAAATCCACATTGCCACAGAAAAAAGAGAAACCAGCTTTGGGCTTCCTGCACAAATACATGCATAGTTCATTTCCCCTTTCTCCTCGGACCACCCAGACTCCATTATGTCCATTAATCACTTCTGTTCATTTTGTTGTGGGAATCAGCTGATCACATAGTGGCATCTGCTCTGGGTGTCCTTGAGGAGGGGAACAATGTTTCACGGGAACCAATGATGCTTGGAGCCCATTCCCCCCACCTTTGCATTCCAATTCACACACACACACATTCTTTGTCAAGATGTGAGCAAAATGGAATATAGGTGAAAGTTCCAGTCAGTCTTGACAGTGGATTCTCCCAAGTTCTTCTTCAGCAGCAAAGGTCTTGCTATGCCTTTCTTTGAGAAATGTAAAGTTGGGGAAATGTGGTGAAACTATTCACTCTCTTTCTTCAACCATGAATTCAGTGGACAACTTTGAAAATCCATGTATGCTCAGATTTATTAAGTGAATAGATGAAGATGAGAATGCATTTGTGTTTGCTTTACATACATGTCTAATTTCTTTTTCAATAGCTTAACTATTTAACTGCAGCTGCTAAGATTACAGCAGGTTTAGCTTGCCTTTCATTGAGTCTATGATAGTGGAAGGACTTCATTTGGCCTCCTTCCTTATTTGTAGTAGAGATCCTCATCTGTCTTTTCCTGGATTTTTCTGTGTTGAACACTAAAAAAAATCACAATTAAATTTAGTCACAATATAATTATACTACTAATACCAGAACTTTTTCTCTCTCTTGACATGACATGAAAGTTCATTGCATGTGGTTGATATTAGAAAGAAGAAAAACTAAATGTGATCTAGCTGCCTGCTGAAATAAAAGTTACACTTTTGGGACTTGATTAAAGTCAAGGAATGAATTAATGAATGCATTAAATGAATTGCCAAAAGTATAACCAACTTGAATGTTTGGAGAAGTATCTCTTTTTTCTACTAAGACTATTTTGACATAGGCAGATTTCTGTTAAGGAGGTAACAGCTAAGACAATTGGGAAAATTTTAAAATTTTATTACAAAACATTTGATTTTATAAAATTGCCTTAATCTAGACTTTACTTTGTAAAGTAAAAAATCTATTTCTGTGGGTTTGAAACAGTGCAGAAAGCTCTGGGCCCTTATTGTTAAGTGGACTTGGTTCTTCTCTTTTTTTCTTTTAAAGTTAGGGTCTAAATAAAAAAGGAATCTCCTCACCCAGCTCCAGTCACTGTTCATTTACACTGCTCCTGCACATTCCTTTGTTGCCTGAGCTGTCCGAGCTTCATGGCTGCCATGATGGCTGCCTCTTCTTCTTGTGGATGAGAGGGAAGAAGCCCTGGTTCAAGCAGGACAGTTGCTTCTCTCTGTGACCTGCAGAGCGCCCCTCTTTTTTTCACCACCCCTGCAGGGTGGCTTTAGCTTCAACAGGAAGAACTCTGAGTGGGAGTGCAGAGACTCACCCCTCACCTCCGATCTTGCCACGATGTCAGCCAGAAGTCCTTGCTTCTTCTCTTCTGAAGCAACAATCAACCTAAGAAACTTTCCAGGGCCTTGTAGTCTCATTGGTCATTGCTCTATGGACTAGACTTGTGGCTGGACTGAATTGGGACAGTTCTGGGATTTTTGTGAAGGGAGTTGCAGGGGAATATTAATAAACCCACTAAACCACAGTTATGTGTGTGTATAAGGGGAACAGCACAGTCAGTTACAAACTAGTATTGAACTTTATACCATATGCTAAACTTAGTTAGGCTTAATTTTTTTTTTTTTTTTTTTTGCAGCTTGGCATTGTTTTGTGAAGTCAGCTTTTAGGTTAAATAATTGATTATTATTGTTGAAATATATCAGTATTCAACAAGATGGGACAATATGTGTGTAAGCTTATTTTTTATTCACTTTTTTGTCTCAGGTTTTCGTTTCTTGTTTCCCTTTTTCCTGTTGAAGTTGTATTTTAACTTTGGAAATAAAATACAATAAAATTATCAAAACTGTGTCAGAAATTATCAAAACAGAGTCTTAGTTGGGTTTCCTGAGGATGAGAGTGGCAGATCTTATGATACGCTCCCATAGAGAAGGGCTTCTCAGGGTGCCGTCGGCCAAACTATGTCGACTGGCGGCCCCCAGGGAGAGCGCCTTCTTTGTGGGGGCACCTGCCATTTGGAACGAGCTCCCCCCGGAGATACGGAGGATTCTGGACCTGCGCACTTTCCGACGTGCCCTCAAAACATTTTTATTCCAGCAGACCGGTCTGACCTAACTTTTTCCTTTTTAAATTTGTTTATAAATTGGGGTATTTTAAATTTGGTTGGACCAAAATATTTAATGTATTTTAATTGGTTTTTTAACATTTGTATTACATGTATTTTATCTCTTGGCTGTTCACCGCCCTGAGTTCTTCGGGAGTAGGGCGGTATATAAATTTAATTAATAATAATAATAATAATAATAATAATAATAATAATAATAATAATAATAATAACAATAATAACAATAATAACAACAAATTTGATACTTTCACATTCAGATTTGTTCATTTTTTATTAGACACAGTTTCACAGATAACAAAACCAGTAACAGGGAGCTACATATCTACATACATTTATAAATATTAAATGGCATTGCAATCCTTACATAACGTGAACATAACTTTCTGGATCTCCGCTGTATCCACTTTATACAAATCTGAAATGCCTCCAATCCAAGCATTTTGCTTTTAAAACCCAGAATGGCAACTGGCATCCATGTCCTAAAAGGCAGCTGCCTCCTGATACGTTTGCTTTCTTGCTCCTGGAACACGAAGCCGAGAACACCAGCCTGAAGATGATGGATGAGACTTCGTCGAAACGTCGCCAAGATACTTCCACTTCTACGCGGGAGAAGACTGGAATAACCAAAGACCTACATATAAATATATATATATATTTAAAATACCTCCCCTCTCCCCAGTAACTAAAATGTTTAAACAAAATAATGTATGGTAAAAGAATCTGACATCTCTCAAGAATCCATCTGGGTTTTAGTTTCTGAAGAACTTTCTAAATACAAATGCTTTAAAACTGGTTACACTGTATTTAATTCTGTTGCTGTTTGTCATCTCTGAAAATTGTTAAATAGTTTAAATACTGCCAGAAAAATGATGATATAAACTGTTCTGCTGAATAACAGGCAAAATTAAAAAGTGCTGTACTAATAGATTTGTTGCCGAGAGAGAGAATGCACTAATAACACTTTATGTTATGTGTTATTTAACACCATATTTTATTCCTTTTAACAGTGTAATTTAGGAAGATTATATTCTGCTCGGGGACCAGCTGCGAACATCTACATTCAAGACAATAGGAGTCATTTCCAGACCCCTCCTCCCCCCAAAAATCTTTGTTTTTCATAATAACAAAGCAAGATGACTAAACACTTGTTTGGAATCTTGTAATTTAAATTAAATGTGTTTATTATAAAGAATTCTGCTGAGATTACTGTCTTGCAATGTTCCCTACAGCTCTAGAAACACCTCCACAAAGAAATCAAGTTTATTTTTGCTTTGTCATGCATTATATTATTGGTTAGATGTACTATTTCACAAATTACTGAAATGTTTTAAAGTGGTGGCCATGTCCTTCGATTCCGACTAGCAAGAGAATTAGCACAGAACCAGCATTTTCTATTCCTCAGAGTGGAGGAAGAAAGAATAATATTGAATGATGGAGTCAGGCAGACATGAGGGGACAGTGGTCTGCCACACAGAACCTGGCTAAAGAAGGGCTTCTCTTAGGCCTTTCTGACCAATTACTAGCCAGAAATCCAAAGGTGTCTGGTAGAACCGTTTCTAACAATCAATGTAGAAGGTCACAAAAGGTTAGTCAAGGTGCCACCAGGCTCCTGTTCATGTCTGGCTGCCACAGCCTAGTTTGTCTCTCTTCTTACAACATCTGCCATGTTCACTTCAATTCCCACACATGAACTGGCTGGGAATCAGATCCAATTTTGGTTCACTTTGACCTCCACAAAACCCACCAGTGAAATAGGTAGCTGTCAGGTTGCAGCAGTTCTGGGTCATGCTCAGGTCATCCTGGTCTCACAGAGAAAAGGTGCCATTAGATGACTGTTTGGGGTGGATTTTGATATGCTTAATTCGACCACTCATAGCCACTCTGTCCATACCGAGCTGTGCAAGATCTGTGAGAGATTTGGTCTGCACCCCCACCCCCACCCCTCACCCCTGCTCACAGATCACAGAAATATTTGTTTGCTTTCTTACATTTAAGAAATGAAATGTAAAAAAATGTGTTCCATTTTATAAATGAAATGTAAAAAAATGTGTTCCATTTTATCGACACATCAATATGAATATTGCAATTCACATGTGCAAGAATTTTAAAAAGCTGAAAAAGATAGCCACCTCTCACAAATAAACCCATTGCCTGAAAGACTTATAAAGGAGACTTCTCTGCGACTGCTAATGTAAGACAATTTTTTCTGAAAGAATGATGGAAGGAAGTCGATAACATCTCCTTGTTGATGGACAACAGTCTTACCCAGGATTACCCACCCCAGATATGATGACTGTATTGGCCAGGAGGAAAGTTGTATTTCAAAGCAGGAATCATAGCAGAGGAAAATGAAAAATAAATAAAAATAGGAAGAAACGTTCCTGTGGTTTTAAAGAAGAGACTGGACAGTCACTTGTCTGAGATTGTATAGGTCAGTGATAGTGAATCTTTTTGGCACCGAGTGGCCAAACCGGAACATGCGTGTGTGCGTCGGAAACTCGAAGACCAGCTGGCCAGCACACATGCATGCACCAGAAAGCAGAATAGCAGCTGGCGACAGCGCGTGCGGCCACAGAGAGGGTTCTGCATGCCACCTCTGGCACGCATGCCATAGGTTCGCCATCACGTGTATAGGTTCTCCTGCTTGAGCTGGAGGCTGGACTAGAAGACCTCCAAGGTCCCTTCCAACTCTTCTCTTCTCTTCTCTTCTCTTCTCTTCTCTTCTCTTCTCTTCTCTTCTCTTCTCTTCTCTTCTCTTCTCTTCTCTTCTCTGTGAGAGGCAGGAAGAGACTTTCAATGAGACAAGGAGTTTATCATTCCAGGGTCCCTGAATCAGAGCTCTTGGCATCTCTCATCCTCCTGTGTACTGATTGGGACTTTGAGGAGATGGAATCCAGCAACATCCTGAGGGTTGCAGGTTCCTCACCTCTGGCTTAAAGCTATGAATGCTGGCAAAATGTAGCTGGAAAAGAAATGCATATTGCAGCAGTACTTGGAAGTCCCACCTTCTTTGGCACCCTTATGGGTTCTGCAGGAGCACCCTGGGCAAAGAAATAGACACCACCACCACCACCAGCAGCAGCAGCAAATTATAAAGCAGGGTGGGGTCTGGCCTCCTCCTAGCATCCTGAACTGTACCACTAGGTAAGCCAATGTTTGCCAATAAGCTGTGAGGCAGCTGCTTCCTTCTGGAAAAAAAAAATTCTCTGTCAGGCTCAACATCCATTGAGGCCCCCCACTAGGCTTGCAAGTAGTTCAGATGAGCAAATTCAATGAGGTGAAAAGGTGTATTTGGGGATGATGGAACATCTTGAAGTTTCCAGGCCTTTTCAAGCAATTGCTGTTTGGAACTATCCAAGGTACTGAAACCTCTGTGGGATTCTGCCTTTGACTGTACTCGACACTTTCAATGTTCCTAGATTGCGTCAAGTTAGTGATGGAAAGGGGGGCTAACCAGTAAAGTGAAAATCATATGAGGTTCCGTCTATTTCGTCTCCCCATACCCTTCCTGTAAAGCCATTCCCTGCAGATGCCACTGTTGTTCTCCCAAGTCTGTTCCCCAACAATTTTCCTTTTTGCTTCTTAACTTCCAATTTCCCAAGAATTTTCATCATGCCTTCTGACTGCCAGTTGATATTCATGGATGTGTTCTGCCAGCCTTCTGCCTGTTTATTCTACACACTTGTTGTGGCAGTCCTTACATTGTATGTTGTAGATGACTCCTGTTTTTTCTTCTAGAGCTGCTGGGTCTAAACAAACCAAAAGACTGTAATACATAGGTTCATCTTTTGTTATTTTAAAGACAATATCCCTCACTTTCCGTCGTACAAATCGTACATGGACTTCTTGTGGCAATTTATGTTGTCTCGCATAGTTCATATGTACTTGGTACACTTCATCTAATTCATTGATAATCTCATCTTTATCACATTGAAGCGCTTCTGCAATCATTTCAGCCATTACTAGTGTTAGATCTTCATCTCTTTCTTCTCTTACATTCTGAAATCTTAAATAAAATGTCGCTCTTTCTATCTCTAAAAGTGCCAGAGTGTTTTCCAATTCCTTATTGAGTCCTGTCATTTTCTGGTCCAATTTATTTAATTTATCATCTGTTTGTTCCATTTTTTTTCCTATGGCCGTGATTCTTTGGTCATTTTTTTGTATCATCTCTTGAATTCAGTCCATTTTTTCATCCAATTTTTGTATGTCCTCTTTGACCGCTTTTTTGATCTCATCCAGATCTTTCCGGGATTCTTTGTGATTTTTAGACATGCATTCCTGTATCTTTAACATCGTCTCTTGGATTGATACTAGTGTAGTCTGGACAGATTGTATACTCATGGTGGAGGTCTGCTTTTCCACTGGAAACATCCCTTCTATAGTTCTTTGTGCTACAGGGGAGGCAGTTGATCCAATTAATGTTGACATAATTTTCTTTCCTAATTTTACAGTGGTTGTTGTAGTGCTAGTCATGTCTGTCAAAATTTTATATTGTTCTCCTAAAATCTTGTCTATTTTTTCCCAGATCAGCATCTGCTTTTTGACTCAATTCTCCTTCTGCCTCCTTTCCCTCTCTTTCTTTTTCTTTCCTTCTCCCTTCTCTTTTCTCTTTTCTCTCTTGTCTTATATAATACAATACAATACTAATATGATTATATATGATCCTCCCAAGACCTTTGCTGGTATACTTTAATTAAAGTTATTTATACTAATACTCTTATACTATTATTATCAATTCATCAGCTTACAATTTTCTAAAGTTGACTTAAGATATATATTATTTTAGACTCAGATATATATTTTCTATAAACAATCAGTTAAAATACTATAAATTACTATCAACAATAAATTACTATAAAGAAGTATAATAAACAATCAAAATCTAGTTCAAACAATTATAACACAACACAATACACTTAAGGGAGAAGCTGTTAAAGATATATGTAGTAATAAATGATCAATGTGCTATTTACTATTATAATTAATTGTCAAGTAAATTAGATAAACCTAGATATAAATATATATAAATTATCTGTTCAACTATTTAATAAATATAAATATAGATATATAGATATACTGTATTTTCCTGCGTATAAGACTACTTTCTAACACACAAAAATCTTCTCAAAAGTTGGGGGTCGTCTTATACGCCGGGTCTCATTCTCCTGTAACCAGGCAGACCAGCCCATAAGGCTCTGATGAACCTTAAATGGCTCTGGGGAGGGTCGTCTTATACGCCCAGTCGTCTTATACACCGGAAAATACGGTAGATATAGATATAAATATAAGGTTATTCACAATACCCTTTTACTTATTTTTTATTTTTACTTGTCCCTTCTTTTGGTTAGTCGATAAGAAGAGAGAAGTTCTAATGTAGATCAAGTATAGATTTTTTTTTTTTTTTTGGAGAATTATTCCTCTCGCTGGTATTTCAAAATGGCGATTCCAAATCTGCAATGTCACTTTTGTATGTCCCACTTGTGTCAGTCCACGCCTTTTTCTCCGTTAAAGCAGCTCTATTACAGGTGAAATTAACATCCTACAATCACTTCTTTTCTCTGCTGTCCGAAACACTTGTGTTCTCAATTGTCCCTTTTTTTTTTTTTTTTTTTTTTTTTGCTCCTTGGGTGTTTCCTACTGGTTTAAGTTCACCCTCGCCATTTTTGCTCTCCTCGATGTTTGCCGCCTGCACGCACTCTGAGGTGATTTCAGCTGCCCCAACGGGATCTAAGTTCTTCCTTCTCTTAATTTATTCGAAGGTTTTTGTAGAATTTTAAACCTCTGCTCCCACTGCTGATCTTCCCACTGCACTCACTCACTGCTTCCTGCTGTTTTCGTTCCATGTTTGAAATAAGGGGCCCTTCTTGGTGTGGTGGGAGACTGCACCTCTCCACACCTCCTCTGAAGGCTCCCCTCTTTCTTGCCAGTCTCGCCAAGACCGATCTTGCACCTTAACAGGCTGAAATGTTGGAAAATCGGCACTGGGAAACGGAGCGATCTTTTCCCGTGCTGCTTCGATCCTCATCACCACTGGAAGCCCTTAACCATAGTTTCAATTGGGAAAATGTAACGATCCTAGACCAGACCAAATCCAAAAATGCCAGAAAATTTCTAGAAGCCTGGCACTCTGAAAATCAGCCAACAATAGAGACATAGAGACATTAACATCTATTCACTATGCAAAAGAGACAATCAACCAGCCCCAAAGAGAAAAGGAGTCCAGCACCTCTCCTCTCAGTGATCAGCACCCAGATCAGCCAAGATTAACTGCAAGATTAACTTCAAACCAACGATCAGGTAAGCAACACTCCAATCCAGAAATGACCAAAGAGCCATCAGTAAACAGCCCAATCAAAGAATCTCTGAGATCGCCCCAACCCACACAGACAGGCAAGGTGCCAGAATATAAACTGAGAGCAAACAGCACTCCTTACTAGCACTGATGCTGTTACCTAGTTAGGATGATGAAAGGTCTGCAAGAAAACAAGCAAGCCCATAGAGCACCCAGGACTCCTCAAACAGAACAATAACAGTGAACCGTAGGTTTGGCATAACAACGCTGCGTTGTCTTCTAGGCTGTGGTGTCAGTGAGCATGTGGTTTTCTTGGTACATGAACATATTCCAATGAAGAACTAAATTTAAATACTCTGCCAGGACAAATTTTTTCAGTGTTTAAAAATGTCTTGAAATATTACAAATTTCTGTTTTTCCTTTTTAGCGTTTGCTTTTGAAAATGCCTACTGCTGTTCAGCAAAAGCCTACATTTCTGAATTACTTATTTTGGGGGGGCAGGCTATTATTTCCCTTTTTTTTTTGTTAAAAGTTTTAAAAACTTTTCTCCAGTGTGCATGTCAATCATTGTTAAGACAATTTCTTCATTGGCAAAAAATACTGCAAATCAGGAACTTTTTTTTCTTACAAGATGAGCGGAATGACTAAAAGCTTTACATGGGTAATAATATGCAGGAAAGACCTTGTAGACTAGGCAAAGAGGCACAGCCAAGGGAATGGTCAGAGAAAAGACAGCAGAGCCCAGAGATTGGTAACGGCTCAAAAGGGACCCTCCCTAGTATCCTGGACTGTAAAGGAGATGAGGGAGAAAGTACTTTTAGACTTGCAAGATTCTGTCAACGCAGCTTTAGGATCAAGTAGAATTAGTTCACCAGGTCAGGTTTCCTGTCTCTCTCCCTTGTAAAGCTGACAGCGTATCTCTTGATGTTTGTACAGATCAATTGAAAGGACATAGATAATAGCTCATGTGAAGGAAGGGGGCAAAGGCCCCTTGGAAGGCACCTAGATCCTTTCAGGACTCTGCTTCCTTTCCAAATCAGGACCAACTGGGCCTATTATACTCCTGTCTCACATGTAACAGATGAAAGAAGAAAAATTCTGCCATATTGATTAATAGAAAAAGTCACTGACTCACACCTTATATTATTGAGATAAATTAAGGCTGCCAGATTAAAAAAAAAACAACTCAAATTGAATTCTCATTGCCCTACTGAAAAAGTTACAGATTTTATTTTTCAAAGCATAGGAAGTGAGTTAAAATAACCTTGCCCCATACAACAGGGGTGAGCAATTAATTTTCCCAAGGGGCCATATAAGAAACTGGGACTGTTGTAGAGGACTGCCATTGCACACACACCCGTCTGTGTGCTGGCCCTGCCCACCCACTGCCCTGCCCCCAACAATGCTGCTGACACTGCAGGCAGGACTAGGAATACTTGGGGGCCGCATAAAGCACATGCATCATAAAATGCCCAGGTCTGCCCTATAATCTTAGAGAGTAAATCTGAAAGGTTTAGTTTGCAAGATTCTGCCTGTTGGTGTGAGGAAATAAAGTGCTGAACTTTGGTTGGATTGGTCTAGTCATTCTTGGGCTGGGTTTGCACTTCAGAATGTTTAGTTTACCTTCAATCCACTCTTTTTTTTTTGCTTTCAGCTTTTTTGTTGTTGTTGTTGTTGTTGTTGTTGTTGTTAAGTTCTGCAAGGCCTGAGCGCAGGGGACTTGGGTCTAAGACTGACACACTTCTTTTCTCCTTTGGACTTTAAATCATCAAAGTGGTCCCCTTGACCACAGACTTTTTCTCATCCCCCAGCGACTGATGTATTCAGTGACTGAGCTCCTGTTACTGCGAGATTCCCCCCTCTCGCAGGTCTGGCCCCTTACTTTATCAAGGGCCTACCTTGATGACGAGTCTTGGAACCCGGAGAAGTGGCATGTGGCAAAGAGGAGGTTGCGGGTTTTTTTAATGAAACTATTAGGGAAGATTTTAAGGGGTTTGGGGAGGGGGGAGGTTGGTTACAGGGATGGACTGGGGGGTCCGTATAGCTACAGAGCAGCATAGTATGTCTGATGGTCATGGCGGGAGGGACGGGGATGGAAGCCTGGCTGGGGTGCCAGGGGGCGAGGGTGAGGGCAGTTTAATTAGTACCGTGGGTGGGAGGGGCAGATATGGCAGTAGCAGGGGGCCGTATCATGTTTCGGGAGTGCGCATTCGCTGGTTGCGAGCGATGGCGCACTCCAGTCCCCAGTGCGTTTCTTGTTCCCCGGATTGCACAGACCCTCAGGGCCTGGGCCTCCGGCTGATGTTATGCAATGCCAGGTCCGCAATAAATAAAGCCCCTCTCATTTACGATCTTGTTCAGGAGGGGGGTGCGGACCTGGCAGGGATTATGGAGACCTGGTTGGGCCAGGCGGGGGGAGTTCCTCTCACTGAAATGTGCCCACCAGGCTTCCGTGCATTCCATCAGCGAGGGCTCAGGGGAGGGGTGTGGGGGTTGCTATTATAAAGGAAAGTCTTTGTCCGAGGGAGGCCACTGTTCCTCAGATAGCCGGATGTGAGTCCCTCC
This sequence comes from Masticophis lateralis, assembly GCA_030761175.1. Lineage (NCBI taxonomy): Eukaryota > Metazoa > Chordata > Lepidosauria > Squamata > Colubridae > Masticophis > Masticophis lateralis. Next base: position 20,741,963 of record JAUDYJ010000013.1, on the reverse strand, counting down.
TTGTGAAATGGGGTCGTGGGTTGCAGATCAGTCTGCTGACTGCATACCTGGCTCCCTGCCACGTAGCGGCGACCCTGCCTGAGCTGCTCAACATAATAACCGGGGTGGCGGTGGATACCCCCAGAATTATGGTCATGGGGGATTTCAACCTGCCATCTGTCAGTGAAATGTCTGAGGCAGCTCGGGTGTTCATGGCTTCCATGATGGCCATGGACCTGACCTAGTTAGTTCAAGACCCTACTCACATGGGGGGGTCACACTCTGGACTTGATTTTTGTCTCTGGTCAGTGGTTGAGGGATCTTGAAATAGGGGACCTAGTTATCAAGCCCTTGTCATGGTCAGATCACTCACTCCTTCAGCTAGACTTTCGAGCCACTTCCCTCCACTGCAGGGAGACGGAACCGACCAGGTGGTTCCGTCCCAGGCACCTGATGGATCCGGATAGGTTCCTGATGGAGCTTGGGCCATTCCCAGAGGCTCTGGCTCACGACTCAACTGAAGAACTGGTGGCCGCCTGGGATAAGGCAGCCTCTGGAGCTTTGGACCGCGTCGTGCCTTTGCAGCCTCTGACCTGATGCCGATCTCAATTGGCTTCCTGGTTTTCTGAGGAGCTGAGGGAGATGAAGCACCAGAAAATATGCCTGGAGAGCAATTGGAGGGCCAGCCGCTCTGAATCCGACCAAACACTGGTGAGGTCTCACATTAAGATCTACCTAGTGGCGATAAGAGCGGCAAAATCTAATTATTTTTCCGCTCTTATTGCATCTGCAGAGAACCGGCCAGTCACCCTGTTTAGGGTGACCCGCTCCCTACTTCATGTGGGAGTGCAGGAAGATCCCTTGCAGGATAGGGCTGAGGATTTTGTGCAATACCTGCATGACAAAATCACTCAGATTTGGGAAGGTTTGGACTCCGATTGGATGGGTTCAGATGGGGTGACTGAGGTGGGTCTTGAGAATGTTATCTGGAAGGAGTTTGACTCTGTAGCTCTCGAGTACGTGGATAGGATTCTGGGTAGACTTAGCATTGCCACATGTTAATTGGACCCGTGTCCCTCCTGGTTGGTGCTGGCCTCCTGGGCGGTTGCACGAGGCTGGCTCCAGATGATTTTTAACGCTTCTTTGAGTGTGAGTTTCTTCCCCACCACCCTGAAAGAGGTGGTGGTGAGGCCCCTTCTCAAGAAGCCTTCTCTGGACCCGGCTGTATTAGTGAACTATCGTCCAGTCTCCAATCTCCGCTTTGTGGTGAAGGTTGTTGAGAGTGTGGTGGCATGGCAACTTCCCCTGTACCTGGATGAAGCTGTCTATCTAGATCCGTACCAGTCGGGCTTCAGGCCAGGATTCAGCACAGAAACGGCATTGGTTGCATTGGTTGATGATCTCTGGAGGGCTCGGGACAGAGAGTCTTCCTCGGTCCTAGTCCTATTAAACCTCTCGGCGGCTTTTGATATCATTGACCATGGTATCATGCTGTGCCGGCTGGAGGGGTTAGGAATGGGGGGCACCGTGTTGCGGTGGTTCTCCTCCTTCCTCTCTGGCCAGACATAGTCTGTGTTGGCAGGAGGTCAGAAGTCAACCTCGAGGCGCCTTGCTTGTGGGGTGCCACAAAGGTCAGTCCTCTCGCCCCTTTTGTTCAACATTTATGTAAAGCCGCTGGGTGAGATCATCCATGGTTTGGGGGTGAAGTTCCATCAATATGCTGATGACACTCAGCTGTACATCTCCACCCCAGACCACCCCAATGATGCCCTTGACATGATGGCCCAATGCCTGGAGGCTGTGCAGATCTGGATGGGGAGAAACAGATGCAGACTCAACCCCTCCAAGACTGAGTGGCTATGGCTCCTGGCATCCCAGTATAGCCAGCTGGTTCCATTGCTGACTATTGGGGGTGAGATCCTGGCCTCCGCAGAGAGGACTCGCAATCTGGGTATCCTCCTGGATGCATGGTTGTCTTTAGAAGATCACATGATCGCTGTAACCAGGGGGGCTTTTTATCAAGTTCGCCTGATTTACCAGTTGTGTCCCTTTCTGGACCAGGATGCCATGTGCACAGTCACTCATGCCCTCATCACTTCACGTCTGGATTACTGTAACACTCTCTACATGGGGCTCCCCTTGAAAAGCACTCGGAGGCTCCAACGAGTCCAAAATGCGGCCGCACAGGTGATTATTGGAATGACACTGCGCACCCATGTAACACCTCTCTTGCGTGAGCTGCACTGGCTCCCAGTGGTCTTCCGGGTGCGGTTCAAGGTGTTGGTTACCATCTTTAAAGCGCTCCATGGCTTAGAACCCGGATATTTATGAGATCGCCTTCTGCCACCGATGGCTTCCCACCGGCCAACACACTCCCACAGAGGGATTCCTCAGGGTGTCATTGGTCAAAAAATGTCAACTGGCAACCCCCAGGGGTTGCCCCCTTCTCTGTGGTGGCACCCGCCCTCTGGAATGAACTGCCCCCAGGGATACGTATGATTCCCGACCTACATACCTTTCGCCATGCTCTTAAGACTTTATTATTCCAACAGGCTGGGCTGTCTAAATAATGAATTTTAATGGGTGTTTTAATTTTTGAGCTTTTAATTTGGGGCCAAATTATTTAATACGTTTTGAACTGTTTTTAAATTTTGTGATGTATGTTGTTTTATTATGGCTGTACACCGCCCTGAGTCCTTCAGGAGAAGGGCGGTATAAAAAATTTAAATAATAAATAAATAAATAATAATAAACCAGATACCCTCAGACATCGGGCTGCACCACTTAATTTTGTGATAGGCTTGCTTAACACTGGCAGCCTGGTTTCCTGTCATTTGTGGATGTAAAGCAAGTTTCAGCCCAGGCGCAACTCCAGGCCCAGAGCCCGCAAAGGCCTGGCAAGCTCAGCTCAGCCACTCCCAGCCTTGCTCTCTTCCCTGGGGAGGTTTAGTGCAGGCCAGTCAGCAAAGTCTTTTCCAACCCCGGCGAACCAAGTGAGAAAGGGCTCCTATGAAGTGGAATCCTGGCTCTCGAGAGACCCACGTTTGAACATGGTTTCATCTCTGGGTTGCTCCTGGCCCCCTCCAGGTGATCCTTCTGGCAAGAATGCAGCCACAAGGCACCGAGAGAGGATGAAGCTGGAGTGAGGGCAGTTGTGGGGAAGGGGAGAGGATGAGGCAACTCACCCCCTCCCTCTCTTGGGATACTCCAAGCAAGGCCTCAGTTCACCCACACACCAGTGCCCCAGAGTGACGGAACTGAGTTGGGGCTCCTGGGTGAGGAAGAGCAGGGCAGAATGAAATTAATTAGTGCCTTGTTGTCGTAACTACAGCTGCTCACCCTGAGCTGCTTCTCTCCCTTCGTTCTTGGTTCAGAACTGGTCTGTCTCTCTGAGATCAGCCATTTGTTCCCATTCTGCCTCTTCCTCTCCCGCTTCTAAGGAAGAAGGAACATGACGTGCACCCTTGTCATGGATGAGCAAAGCCCAAGTAATTCTCGGATGTTGAACCACACATAATTAATGGGGCCCTGGGGTTCCTGCATAAGAATGCCTTGATCAGCAGGGGATCATCCTCTTTGTGCATCACAACCCCAGAGGTGGGAAATGGGTGCAACACACACTTTTGGAGTGCCTGGGTGGGTGTGTCAAAGTTACAGTGCAATTTAAGGAAATACTAACTTTTGAGCGATCGTCTGGTTGCTCTTTTCAGCTGTCAGAAGATGGAATTATGTCCATGCAGGAAGGATGGAAGGGGCAGTGGGAATCTCGAGAGAGCCAGAGGAATTGGATACAACGGTCAGAGGATATCTTATTGAAACAGCTTTCATGTGAAAGTCACACTGAGCCAGAAATATTATAGAAGCAAGCCACTGAAATTTCAGAGGTCAGAATATTTCTGCTACGAGGAAAAGCTAAAATGTTTGGGGTCTTGGGGAAAAGCGCTTTCCAAAATTAGAGAGGGCTTTTTCTCTCCTATCACCTGAGCGCCTCCTCTAGACATTGAAGCCAAGAATAGTCAGGTAGGATTAGTACTTACAGGGGAGGTTACAAAGGCAGACTGGGATGGGGTGATCACAAAGCTCTCACAACAGCATAAAAGTGGCCCTGGATAAGCCCCATTCACAGAGGACAAGCAGACAGGCACCTGTTTCCTGCGCCAAAGAGATTTGCCTCCAGCTCTTTACCCAGAACAGTTGAGAAGATCAGGGAATCTGAACAGATTGTCATAAATACAGCTTGCGCTGTGTTGCAAAACACAACAGTCGCTAGATTTTTTTCCCCACCGTGGCCTCATATTTTTATTACAACAAATCTGCTTCCCTTTGCCTGGGAAATAAATTCTTGCAGGGTTTTGCTTTACCAGCTCTAAGGCTGGTTCCTTACAAGGAGGCGGCAACCTCTCCTGCCACTCAGGAATGGGTGCTGCAGGAGCAGAGAAAGCAGAGCTCAATGGGGCTGAACCTGAGGCCAAAGAGAGGAAGGGAGGGAGAGACAGCCTGGGTCTTGCAGTTGGTAGCAAGTGGTTTCCATTAGTATCTTTTCTAGCTGCTGCAATAAAACTGTCTTATCATGAGCTGTGATCTCCAGTATCTGCCTGTGAGAGTTCTTGCTCTGGTTTTGGTCTGGCTGACAGCTGGACTGGGAAGTCAAAACAAATATTGTGGACTAATAGTAAATCACTTGCATATTACTGCAGGGATGGTGTGTGTGTGTGTGTGTGACAATGGTCATGACCTTGTGACTGAAGCCTGACCAATATGATTGTTACATGTGTTACACACACTAAAGGGGGGCATTGTTTAGTTTGGACCCCCACCTTCATTCCCCCTGCAGACGTCCTGGCAAGAAAATTGTCTCCTTGAAGTCACTGGTGGTGAAGCACAATTCAAAGGAAACCTCTTGATTGTTTTTACATACAAATGATAGTTGGTGCGTGGAGATTTGCAGATCGCTCTCCACTAACTGGGAGAGCCTCCATGGCTCAAAACAGGACAAGGCACATATGCTGGGGGAGGGAGGAGAGAACTATCAACAGTTATAAAACCCTAAATGGACTCTTCTAATTCAGAAGTTGTTCATCCTCTGTAGGTCATAAAAAAGACAAAATATCACTTTCATCTTTATTTATCCATTCATCTATATTTATATCCTGCCTTTATTATTGATAGAAATAACTCAAGGCGGTGAACATACCTATTTTTCTATGAGGTGAGTTGGGCTGAGAGAGAGAGAGACCGACTGGCCCAAAGTCACCCAGCTGGCTTTCATCTCTAAGGTGAAACTAGAACTGTGGTCTCCTGTTTTCTAGCCTGGTGCCTTCACCACTTTATCTTCTTTGCTAAATTTCATTTAGATGAAATTTAATATACTTATGAATTAACTATTTGGAGACATAGTCATATTTATTATAAGCATGGTCATTCCTACACATGTTAAGTCTAGAACATCAACTGCTTTTCACATAGTTTCATCAAAACTATTCATTTTTCCCCATCCCATTTGTATCTCCCCAGGGAAGGGAGGTTTTCTCAGCAAACTTTCTCTAGAGCAGGGTCTCCAACCTTGGCAACTTTAAGACTTGTGGACTTCAACTCCCAGAATTCTAAGAGCTTAAAGCTCTTAGAAATCAAGGAATGGACCCAAAACCTTTGGGTCCTGATCCAGCAAGGGGTTAAGCTATGTATGGTTATGCTTCTTTCAATGGCCTCTTCAGTGAAAGAAATGCAAATGCTGCAATCCAAACTGGATTACCACAGTAGATAACATCCGTGTGGGGTGGGAATTATGGAACCTGTCACCTGATGCATTTGGAGGCCTCAATCTGGTTAAAATGACAGGAGTCAGGCAACTTCTGCGCTTCACGAACAAATGTTTCTCAGCCTTGGCAACTATAAGGCAGGCGGTCTTCCCCTCCCAGAATTTCCCAGCCACACCTGTCTTATAGTTTTATAGTTGTGCCAAGGCTGAGAAACGCTGGCTATCAGTTTGTACCTGGACTAAACAGTGCAAGGATCCCAGGACCAGTAGCTGGTGACCTCAACAACGAACCAAAACCTCCGCAGCTGGGTTTTCAGACACGGGAGCCAGGCTAAAATGTATTGGGGACTTGTATTTCAGGATGCTGCAGAAACCAGCCGTTGGGGGAGTTGTGGAACGGTGTTCGGGTTTTCTTAATCTGGCGTTGGTTCTGCCGGTTGCGTGAGGCAGCCGCGGCTTGCAGAAGCCAGCAGGCGAAGCGCTGCATCGGAAAAGAAGGGGAAGAGGGCAGAGTCGCCTCTTGCAGCCAGCCGAGAGAAGCGACGGGACGGAAGGAGCCGCCGAGTCTCCCTCTTTCCCGCTAACACGACCTGAAGGTGGCTCTTCGCAGATGCGGCCGCGGGGCGCCGGGAAGCAACGGAGAACGAAGTGGAAAGAAAAAGTGGAAAGAAAGCTTCCAGCTGAAAGAAAATCCGCCGGGCGCCCCGTCCGTCCAGAGCTCCGCGTGCCCAGACCGCCGAGGGGGCATCTCCGCGCGGGCCGAGCGCTGCCCCGACGACCCTTTCGGAGGAACCGCCCACCGCCTGGCGCGGGTTGCAGACACGGGCGGGCGTGGGGAGGGCCAGTCCCGGGGGAGAGAGGCGTGGGGGGGGGGCGCTGCGGCGGCGCTCAGCCTCTGCTCCCCCCGCCGGGAAAAGGGTGGAGCCGGCCGAGACGGGCCCGCGCCGCCTCCGCCCCCTCCCCCCGCCGGGCTTATATCCCGGGCGGGCGCAGCTCGGCTGGGCGGCTGCGGGTGCGAGCGGCGGGTCTGGCGCGGGGCTCGGCTACCCCATGGCGTCGGGGCACGGAAGGCTGGGCGGGCCGGGCGCGGTCCTCCTGTTGCTGCTGCCACTGCTGCTCCCAGGCCCGGCTGGCGCCTGGTACAAGCACGTGGCCAGCCCGCGCTATCACACGGTGGGCCGGGCGTCGGGGCTGCTGATGGGCGTCCGCCGCTCTCCCTACCTGTGGCGCCGGGAGGAGGCCGGGCCGGAACCCCGCGGCAGCTCCTCGTCCGACGCGGCCCCGCGGTGGCTGCGGCCGCACCTGCAGCCCTGGCCGGACCCGCCCCGCCCCGCCAGCCGCTGGGACCGCCAGCCGCTGGAGAGGCCGCCTTGCCTTCAGCCCGAGGGCGCCTGGGCCGGGCTTGTCCTCCAGCGGGCCCTGCGGAAGCAGCCGCCGCCCGACGGACCGCGGGAGTCGCCGCCCGGCAGGTAACGGCCAGGCGTGGCGGGCGACGGTGGGGACTCTGCCAGGAAAAACTCTCGGCCGCCGCAGCAAGGGGAGCCTCTTGGGTGGGTCCCGGGAATGCCGGGCCTGGAGGCGTCCTGGGGCGGCGAGGCGCTTCGGCGGGACTGCTCCCTCCTCTGGCCACCCGCCGTCGAGTTCCGTTCCTGGCGGCTGAAAGCGACGGAAAGGCAGCCGAGCAAGCGGGCTCCCGGAGACTTCCCGCGGGTGGCTCGCAAATCGATGTGGGCGGCGGTGGGCGAGAGCCTCCCGGGCGAGAGAGTCGAACCCGCGGCGGGCCAAGACCCTCCGAGAGGCGGGGCGGGCTGGCCTTGGCCGGACTCGAGGGCTGCTCCCACCTCCGCGCTTTCCCAGGCGCGCCTTCTGCCCCTTTGCCTGCCCCGAGGTGGGGGGGAGGAGGGGAGACGGCGGGGCTGGAAATGAAGCCGCGCAAACTGGCCTTCGCTTCCGAAAAGCTCCGCCAAGACGGGGGCTGGATATGGTCGCCTCCCTTTCCTCCCCCATCGAGGGAAAAGCAATTTTCTCCATCCCCCCGTTTGCGGAGGGAGAGAAATCGGGGAGGGCAAGGAGCCCCCTTACCTCCCTTGTGCAAAAGCTACGCAGTTCCTCCGCAGCGTCGGGGCGCTTGGGCGAAGGTGGGGCGGCCCGAGGGAGATTAAAGGAGCCGTTTGGGGCAGCTGGGTGCCCTCCTGGCTGATCAGGGAACCTCCCTTCAAAACGAAGACTGGAAGGCTGGGGATTCTGGTAGCTGGAGTCTCCCCCCCCCACACACACACACCATGGGACAGCCTAGATGAGCCGTATAGAAGAGCTGCAGGCTCAACCCCCCTCGGTTGCTGTCCCAGTTGCCCCTTTGGTCCTTGACCTGACCTTCATTCACCACATTAACCACTAAGTGGGTTTTCTGCAGCCTGTTTTGTGGAGGTGACCCTCTTCTCAAGGCGTTGCATGATTTGCTTGGATAGAACATAGTGTGTTTGGTTTTGTGATTAAGGTTAAGATTAAGGCTAGAAACCCGCAGTCCCACGAATTCTAGTCCCACCTCAGGCGTAAAAGCTGGACGATCCCTCTTTCTCAGTCCGTAAAGTCCAGCTTGGACAACAAGCCGATTGGTCAGTTCCTGTCGCAACTGATGGAACCAAAACAAAAGCAGACACTGCACTTTTAGGAAAACACTAGGAAGAAAATCAAAGTTCCACTAATATGTCTCATGTTTGGTTAAGCAGATTTAGGATGTGTGAAATGAACCACCATTCATAAATGGACCTCCTGTTTTAGTCTGATGCATTGTATTAATGCAGTGAATCTCTTCTTTCATGGGCGAGAGATGGCTGCTCCTATAACAAGAGGCAGTTTTCAATAACACCTCACTGTTTGGTGGTGGATGTGTCACAAGGCTGCCATTTTTGCAATAATTGTAATGTTGAGCTCCACTCCGGAAAGAGGAAAAGTTTCAAAAGTTTTTATCAATGCAGGAAATTTGGGGCATCTGCAGGGGAAGTTTTAAAAAGCTGAAGATGGCTGCAACAGCTTGACAAAAAGGCTTTCTTAGATGTGGGGCATGATGTTTGAGGAAAGGGTTTGAGTGCCTTCTCTTAGCCTCCTTCCTGACTTTTTTGCCCCTCCCCAGGAAGAGCCCAAAACAAGGAAGAGAATTCCTTTGGTTAGATACAAACTGCTGCGAAGACACACAATTTACCAGCTTCTCTTTTCATCCCTTTCAGTATTTTTGCACCTGAGATGTGATTTCACGTGAAGCCGCATGCTCCATGGGAGGAACAGCCTTGAAAAATGCCACCAGAGGGCCACAGAAACTGATTTGCGAAGTGATGTGAGCAAAGCCTCTAGTTGCTGCATCTTCTACCCCCCCCCCCACCAGGAAACCATCTCCCCCCCTCCCTCCCCCCCCACCCCACTTGCCTTTAACCTGCCTGGACTTGCTGGAGGCCACAAACAGAGTCTGGGCTCTTGGAATTGAGGCTCCTGTTTGATTCTCTTCTGCTTTTTAACTCTTGGATGCAGGCAAGAAACTCCTGCTGTCTTCTAGCCAACTTCATGCTGACATCTTAGGGTGGAGAAGAAAGAAGGAAATATATGAAGTTTGTTATTCCTTTTCAGATGTCTCTAAGGCTTTTTGCTATATGATGTATACTCTGTCTTTTTCCCCTCTGGGATACTGAACTAATTAAAACTGAAATGTAATCAACCCGCTTTGAAGTCATAATAAAAGATTAGATAAATATTGGAGGAAAAGGAGGAGGAGGAGGATGGGGCTCTTGTCAGCAGGTGCAGCTGGTGATCACCAAACTGGAGGGCCAAAATAGGAGTGCTAAGGAATAGAAGGAAAATATAAAGGGGGGGAGGTTTGCTTTGAGAAATATAACATAAGCTATGTCTCTGATGTGAGTCTAGGCCCTTTCTGCTACTCATTACAATGATTAATTGTTTTCTAAACTTCCACAGTGCTTGAATTTTTTTCAAGGAATCCACTCAGAGTTAACACAACTCTTAGAAACAGTTGCAGTTACTGCAGGTTTCTTCAGGAGCCTTTCAGATACCAGCCTGCTTTAATTTGGAACAACAACATGCTGGGTTCACTCAAGTGCTACTCTGATTATTTTCAAAGGATTTTAGCAATGTTTCCCAATCTTGGCAACTTTAGGATATGTGGACTTTTAACTCCCAGAATTCCCCAGCAGCTTGCTGTCCACATGTCTTAAAGTTGCTAAGGTTTTGAAATGCCTTATCAGAAACCCCCTTTCCCCCAAACCCAGCAAGAGCCAAGTGTGCGTTTGAACGTTGGAACTCTGCAGCAAGGAATCCACTTATGTGGGGTGTGACAGGTTATCAATCTGGCAAAATTCAAGGGCCTCAAAAGCTTCTCTCGACTGTTAACAGGCTTCAGAAATGGCAAGTGCAGTTCAATGGGTATTTTGTATTCTGCTTTTCATTAAAATCTCAGAATGGTTTACAATCAAAGTCGAAACAATCTCAAGTGCAGCTCAGTTTAAACCATAATATGGTTCATGTTATGTGCCAGAAGCTTCTCCTATCTCAGTGGGAACTGAATTGTTAGTGTCTGAGCAGGAAAGAGATCTTAAAGTCACACTGGATTTTTTAATGAAAATATTATGTGTCCAGTTTCACCCCCAGTGAATACAGGCGGCTGCTGGAATTCCCACACTTTGAATTATTAGGAAGTGAGTTGAAAACAGTGCAATACTGCCATGCTTAGATATAATCCAAGAAGACACCAGAAGGAAAAGAATTGGTTCCAGTTCTGGTTGCTTCAAGTCATAAAGGATATTCTGAAACTGGGAAAAAGGGGCATTCACAATGACTTGTGACCCCTTATATCTGAAGAGGATAAGGGGGTCTAGAGACTAACCATATGATGAACAGTTAAGGGAAGTAGATCCCTTTAGCCTAGCGAATGGCTTCTGGTACAGGAGGAGCAGCCACAGAGATGAGGGACTCAACTTATTCTCCAAAGCACCTGAGAATAAGTCAAGAAACAATGAGTGGAAGCTTGTCAGAGGGAGCTCCGTCTTGGAAATGAATTTCCAGACAGAATGATTAGTAACAGAAAAAGAGTTGGAAGAGACCTTGGAGGTCAGCTAGTTCAACCCCCTGCTCAAGCAGGAGACCCTATACTATCATTCCAGACAAATGACAATGGAACAGCTTACCTTCCAGAGTTGGAAGTGATGCTCCCTCGTTGGAGGTTTAAAGAAAAGATTGCAGAACCATTTGTCCAGAATGGTATAAGGACTCCTAACTTGGGCAAGCAAGTCACTAGAAGGCCTCCAAGGTCTCTTCCAGCCCTACCGTTCTATGATTCTACGAGAGCTGCCCCCTTGAGGAAGGATCCCAACAGTTCGGATTCTTCAGCTCAGAACCAAGGAGGACAAGGAAGAGATGCACAAAGATGAGGATGAGTGGGATGTTGTGTAGATCTGCAATGTACAAAACTTTGTAGAGCCAATCTTCCTTGTCATTGGTATGGATGATGTAGGGGGTCCCCAACCCCTGGTCCATGGACCGGAACTGGGCCACAGCATGCCAAAAACCAGGCTGTGCAAAGAAGCAAAGCCCCATCCGTGAGATGCAGGCAGCACATGAAACCACGCCCCCTCTGTTCCATGGAAAACCACGACAGAACCAGTCCTTGATGCCCCAAAGATTGGGGGCAGCTGATGTAGGAGATGACCAGGCTGTGCCTGAGCAAGGGGTCAAATACATCATCAGTCTCGAGACCTTTCGCATCCACAAGAGATCTAAGTTCAGCCCACCCTGAATTCCACTGACTCTTATCTCCTGCCAATTTGCTTTGACAGTAGTTCAGAATCTTGTAAAGAGCTTAAACTTGCAATAAACGGTTATAAACCTAAATATTAATTTGAACTGCCTGGATTTCCTGGGGCTTGCTGGATTTGGGAGTGAGGGAAGGGATGCTATTTGTGGGCAGCCCAGAGTAAAATCAGAGGAATTGTGGTTGTGGTGGCCAACTTGGATGATATAAAAAGGGGTCTGGGGGGTTCCTGGAAGATCAAGCTCCCAATGGCTGCTCATACTGATGGTTGGCTCTGCATCCCAGCTGATTGCCCAAGGATGCTGCAGAAGACCAATGGGGTGGCATCCATCTACAGCTCCATGGGGAGCTCTGCCATAGAGTTGGCCCTACAAGAAGACATTGTATAATGGAACAACCCCTGCCCAGGCCCACCCAAGGAGATGAGCAAAAACATGAGTCCCTTCAGGGAGTAGGGCGGTATACAAATTTGATTAATAAATAAATAAATAAATAAATTTGCAGGCAAGGTCCACAAATAACCAGGCCCCTGCTGAGCATTTTGCCAGCACCTTCAGTGGCATCTCAAAGACAGTACAAGAATCAACCTTGGTTGTCCTTACATTGGGATTTGTTTGTTTGTTTATTTATTATTTTAGTGTATGGGTCGATCTGTTGAAAGCCAAGAACCTAAAATGTTATTGTGATCTGCCAGCAGCCTGTGGAGCTGACAGCGGAGTTGGACAGTGAGGAGGCTGGGGAAGAACATGGGCCAGTCCTGGAATCTGGGGAAGGCTCGGACTAGGGCTCCGCATTGGAGGCAGAGATGAGGCCAGGGCCATCTGGGAGTTATACACTCAGGAGCCTCCAGAGTCGAACATCAGAGAGACAGAGGAAGAGGAGGAGACTGTTCCTAATCCGCGCATGTGCAAAGCTGCCAAAAGGCACGAACAGTTAAAACAAAAGGTACGACTCAGGAGTAAGGCCTGGAGATGATTGGCCCCTCATAAGGCTTAAAAGAGGAGCAAGGCATGTGGGCCCTTTGCAGGAAAGCAACATTGTTAATTCTGTTCCCAGTCAGCATCTCTGTTTGATTCTGGAATTCATGTGGCTTTGCCAAGTAGGTCTTTGGCAGAATGTCAAGGGAGATAAAGCTTGGTGATTATCCTGAAGGACTTCTCCCAAAGGACTTTTTGCAGCTAATTGGGACTCCACTATGAATGAAAGTAATTCACAGCTGTTGCAATAAGAGAAGTTTCTGGGACTAATCGTGGGTTTTAATGACTCAGAAAGCCTAGGTCACAAAAGTTATTGCTGTTTGGCTGCCTAAGATTACTGGCTGACCCAGGGCAGCCTTTTTCAAACCCCCAGCTGGCTGCTCCTCCCATAGCCAGTTCTATGCCAGTTCCTGAGCATGTGCCAGAAAGCCAAAGTTACCCTTCACTTGGACTGCTCACACCGTCACCCCATGGTTTAAATCCGACTGCCCCCCTTGTCACCAATCGCAAACAGTTCACAATTGCACAGTTGAGAGAAATATGGATTATTCCTGTAAAAAGCAGAAGAGTGGATCCATATTTATCCTTTATATGACCTAAACACCAGATGTGAGGCAGTTATGATTACAGGGCTTTTGAGGGGAATAACAGCCATAATTTGATTAAGCACATTTCATGTCAAGTCAGGCTAACATTGGAAGGAAGAGAGTTGTCATATTGAGACTGATAACATAACGTTTTGTTATGACCAAGATGGGGCAATTATCAGGGGAATGTTCTTATCCAGGAAAACAGTTGTTATTTAGCCAAAACACTTAAGTTAGTAATTAAGGGGCGTTCCGAGGAGGAGATTTTTACACTGAAACTGTATTTAAACCTGTAATCAAAAGGATTCTGTACTCTCTTTGTGTCTCACATAAACACAAAGGGGTCCCTTTTGCAAAAGGTACAATAAAAGCTCTTTGCATTGTTCATGGAATTTCCTGAGTTGTTCATCTGGGAAGTTTAAATCTCACAACAGTTTTGAATCAGAGCTTGGATGTGCTCATCCTTTTACTACTGTTCTCAGATCCAGCACAACTAATTAGAGCTACACATCACTGATCCCCATGAAGTCCCCAACTAATGTAAGCAGAGGCTCCTCTAAATTAGTAATCAGATCATTACCCAAAGTTGTCTTGCAACTCCTTTCCCAGATGTCCCATTGTGAAAAAGAGAGCGAGAAGTGACAGCAGCAAATGAAATAGCAAGCTGTAAAGTGGAGATTCTCTTACACGCTGCATATACACCTGTTGCACACTTCTCCCAGCGGACCCTTTTCTCCCCGCTTGCCTACCTCATACCCTACACCTGTTCCAAAGAACAGCTGGTTGTCATTCATTTTGTTGTGAAATATCATTACACTTTACAAGAGACTATTTTGGGGCCTAGGATTCTTGATCATGGAAGTTCAGGTCCTGGTTCCTGTTGCTTGATCCATCAATCATCCTTCCTGGATCTTCTACCCCTTGGCACATGTTTGTTTTAGGCCCTCCTAGGATGCTGCTACACTTCCATGTTCCTCTGTGAGCTTAGATCAAGGTTTGTAGAATCTTTAGATCAAGGATTCACTCTACAGTTCACAAAGCCCATCATCCCTTCAGATCACCATAAAAGATGGTTTGCTGGGCCAGCAGCCTGGAGGTGCCATTCTATCCAAACAGGTTCTCTCTGATTCAGTCACCTTTGGTTTCCAACAGTCAGAGTTGGAGGGATCGCTTGGATTACTCCCGAGAAGACTATTATTGTCAGGGAGAAAAACACCCTCCCTCTCCTGAGGAATGTTGTTCAGCAGCCACAGGTGGAGAAAGACTGGCACAAAGCAGGTGAAAACAAGGTACTAGACCAAGAAAATGTAAGGGTTTTCTTCCACGAGTCAGCAAAGTCAGAACAAGCACCAAATTTGATTGATAGACTGATTCATATCAGTAATCATCATGTTACTAATAATTTCCCCTTCTCAGATTATTAAACATGGCAGGTAATTGGATCCAAACTTTGATGAGTTTGGGAGATCCCAAAGTCTTGGAATCTCAGATTCAGACCTTCCTGTGTGGTTGGGTCTTTCTCCAGTTCAGAAAGTCATGTTTTCTTCTATTATTATCTGATGTTGATGTAGCCTGTTTAACGATAAAAATTATCTTCATTTACAACAACTCACATTTACTAAGGCAATGTATTGTTTGGGCTTCTGTCCAAATCTCTCCCAAGAAATAAGCACCATGGATCCCACCTGAAGGGTTAGATATGGTCAGCTTATTTAAGACAGTTGTTTTATTAAATAACTTCCGTATTAAATTTTTTATATATTATACTGCATTGTTTATAATTGTTTTAACATTTCATATTGTTAATGATTATTAAGAGCTGAGGTTGCACAGTGGTCACATCACATCCTTCATCCCCGTTCCCGAGAGGTGCTTTGCAAGCAGGCCCAGGGAGAGAACACGTAGGCAATCTTCAACTTCTGACCATGGTCGGGGCCAGAATATCTGTTGCTAAGCAAGGCAGCTCTTAAGTGAATCGTGCCCAATTTTTGATCTGCAAACTACTGCAGCTGTCCAATGAGTGACATGGCTGATATGTGAATCCAGCTTCCCACATTGACTTTGCTTGCTGGAGGCCAGCTGGGAGGTCACAAATGATGATCATATGACCCTGGGACTCTGCATCCATTGCAAATAAATGTCGGTTGTCAGGGACCTAAATTTTGATCATGTGACCATGGGGGTGCCACAATGGTTGGAAGTGCGAGGTCCAGTCATAAGTCTTCTTTTTTTCACTCCCGTTGTAACTTTGGTTTCTAAATGAATGGTTGTAAGTCAAGGTCTACCTGTATTAGCTTCTTAATACAACCTTCCTATGGTCTCCCCTTTGTCCTCTTGCCAGTAGAAGCAGAAATCCCACCTGCTCCTTGAGGCCCCAGAGGCCTGTGCAGCTGCTGGCTTGTCCACTCCCTGGTTGCTGAGGAGCTCTTCCTGTCTGGAGAACGAGTGGCACCGACTATGTATCCTATCCTATATATAGGATATGTATGTATCCTATGTATTTTCCTTGCTTCTGCCTGTCGCTTGCCCAGCAGACTTGCTCCTTGACCCTTCCCCTTGTGGAGAGGGTTTTTTGTGCCAGTCTTGTTGTAATCCTTCCCTTTTCACACTAATACATCTGTTTTCATTGATGGTGGTGGGGGTGGTAGGAGGATGCCTTCTGCCACAGTCTTGCACTTGCTGCCAATGTGAAGGCCTCCCACACATGTAGCTTTAGTGTTACAATTTGGTGTTACAACGGTCATCCCTATCTTCAAAAAGGGAGACCTCAACCTAGTCGAAAATTACAGACCAAATTGTGTCACCTGCAAAGTCATAAAATCAATCATCATTACCCTCCACCTAGAAACAAACAACCTACTCTCTAATAAACAATTTGGTTTCAGAAAAAAATTATCCTGTAATCTACAACTTCTACACTGCAAAAACATATACACTACAAATCTTAATCAGGGCAAAGCAATAGATGCAATTTACATAGACTTCTGTAAAGCCTTGTTCAGTGGTACATGACAAACTACTAAAACTAAAATCTGGACCCCTATATAATTGGATAACCTCCTTCCTGTCAAACAGACAACAAGTGATAAAAATAGGGAGTGCCCTATCAAATCCTGCACCTATTAATAGCGGTGTCCCCCAAGGCAGTGTTCTAGGACCAACACTTTTCATACTTTACATAAATGACCTTTGCGATCATATTATAAGTTCTCTTCACTCATGACGTAAAACTATTTAACACCATCAACAATGCTGCTACCCTTCAAAAAGACCTTGACTTTGTGTTGGAATTGTCAAACAATTGGCAACTCCAAATCTCAAGCAACAAATGCTCCGTCTTTCACATTGGCAAAAAGAATCAGAACACAAAATACAAGCTGAGTGAACATGAACTTGTAGATGACCCTCACTCTGTCAAGGACTTTGGAGTCCTACTCATATCTAATGATTTAAGTGTCAAAGCGAACTGTAACAACATTACCAAAAAAATATTAACGGTTGTAAACCTAATCTTGTGTAGCTTCTTCTCCAGTAATATTACACTACTAACCAGAGCATACAAAACATTTTCTAGACCAATTCTTGGATACAGCTCATCTATATGGAACCTGCACTGCATATCAGACATTAATACAATCAAATGAGTCCAGAAATATTTCACAAGAAGAGTCCTCCATTCCTCTGCTCGCAACAAAATACCTTATGCCACAAGACTTGAAATTCTGGGCTTAGAAAACTTAGAACTACACCACCTTCGGTATGACCTAAGCATAGTTCATAAAATCATCTGCTACAATGTCATACCTGTCAATAACTATTTCAGCTTCAACCACATCAATACATGAGCACACAATAGATTCAAACTTGTGAACCGCTCCAAACTTGATTGCAGAAAATATGACTTCAGCAACAGAGTACTCAATGCCTGGAATGCACTACCTGACTCTGTGGTTTCATCCCAAAACCCCCAAAATTTTAACCTAAGACTGTCTACTGTTGACCTCACCCAGGGGTGAAATGCTCCCGATTCGAACCGGCTCGGGCGAGTAGGTAGCGATGGCGGCAGGCAGTTTGGAGAACCGGTAGCAAAAATCCCTGCTCCTGCCCCCCATGCCCAGTGATCATCAGAGCCTTTTTTTTCTTTTAAATGGCTCTGATGATCCCAGCTGAGTTGTCTGCCGATCAGGCAACTCAGCTGGGATCGTCAGAGCCTTTTGAAAGCATTTTTTACATGGTTTTACATGTAAAAAAATGGTTTTAAAAGTAAAAAAAAAATTGGCCACGCCCACCCAGTCACATTACCCTCCCCGACCAAGCACGCCCACAGAACCAATGGTAACAAATTTTAGATTTTACCCCTGACCTCACCCCATTCCTATGAGGACTGTAAGGGGCATGCATAAGAGTACCAGCATGCCACCCATCCCTGTCCTAATGTTCCCTTTAATTGTATTCATTTTATGTATTAAATTCATGCTTATACGTAAGTCTGCACTATTATTAATCTTCCCATTGTTCCTATCACCCATCTCCTTCCACTAATGACTGCATGACTGTAACTTTGTTGCTGGAATCCTTATGATTTATACTGACTGTTTCCTAATATGATTTGATTGCTTATTTGTATCCTATGACTATCATTAAATGTCGTACCTTACAATTCTTGATGAATGTATCTTTTCTTTTATGTACACTGACAGCACATGCACCAAGACAAATTCCTTGTGAGTCCAATCACTTTCCAAGCACTTGGAAAGGCTTTTCTTTCTTGTTCCTTTTCAGGCTGCTTAGCCAGATAAATACCATTGATTCATTAATTAGGTGCATTCCCCTTCAACCCCAGTTTGAAGTAAGTTTGAGAGAGCCAGTTTGGTCTAGCGGTGAAGGCACCAGGCTAGAAACCAGGAGACGATGAGTTCTAGTCCTGTTTTAGGTATGAAAGCCAGCTGGGTGACTTTGGGCCAGTCCCTCAATCTCATTCCACCCTACCTAACAGATTGTTGAGGTGGTGGAATGTCCATCATAAGGTGTTATGGTCATATGTTGAGTCATACCCAATTTATGACAATTTTTACAGTAATTATTAAGTGAATCACCAGGGTTGTTAAATGAATCAGCTTGTCCAATAGAAATTTTGCTGGAAAATGGCAAAAAGGTAATTCACAGTTCATACTGACTGCAGGATGCTGTAACTGGTGATTGCACTGCTGGCTGGGGAATTCTGGGAGCTGAAGTCCACAAGCCTTAAAGTTGCCAGTGTTGGAAACCTCTGCTTTACAGCACTCCCTGAGTGGTTTATAATGTAGAAACATTATAGAATATTTTTATTGGCCAAGTGCGATTGGACACACAAGGATTTAATAAAGTTAATTGACAACAGCAAACGTGGGTAGGCAAGAGAACCTGTAAGCAGCCAATTCAGAAAGCTGCAAAATCCCGAGGCCTCCAGAAGCCAAAGAAACCTGCCAAGAGAGCTATATCTGGGCCCCCGAGGCTTTCCGTGGGTCTCAGCTGCAAGAGAAGTGCTTGCAGCCTCCAGCAGCCTCCCTTCTGAGACCTCCCCCACACTGCTTGACTCCCCCCCACAGTCTGCCTCATGGGTTCTGCCTTCCTACTTGGAAAGGCTCCTTGGGGTGAGACTCAGCTGTGCTGCGGTGGCTGGATTTTAGGACCCCTTGCTTTGGGGTAGGAGATCAGGGCTCACAGGTATTGTAAACCTAACAATAATGACAGAAGCGTGGCGGGTTAACAATTGACAGCTCTTTATTCAATAACAGTAAAGTCTAACCATGACTCGCTCCTTACTTCTAACACTGGTGAGCGAGCGGTTTCCTCAGCACTGACAGCTCTTTTATAGCAGAGCTGTCAGCATCTCGGCCAATAAGTATGTTCCGATATCCCGCCAGTTTGTTGCCATGCCAATGGACTAATCAGTTGCACATCCTTGCCACATGGCCGCCGGCTTGCTGTAACAACAGGTGCCAAGACTTCAAGACTTTACAGACAAGGAGCCTCAGAATACCCCAATGCCGAGTCAGCTGGCACAGGATCTTCTGACACAGGCAAATGTGCCAGTCCTCCAGAAGAAGAGGGGGAGGCAGATCCAATGCACCAGCTCGGTCTGCATTATTCCTTTCTTTTTTTAATTTTTTTTTAATTTTTTATTTTTAAACAAAAGATAAAAACATCCATCATCCATTCCAATTACAAGTAGTGTGTCGGTCGGTTACAAATCTTTTCTGTTTCTTCTCATATTCATCATTACTAATTTTCTAATTTCTCATATCATCAATCTAACATATATCTTTATATCATTATTCTCATTTGTCATTCATTTAACAGTGGCATTTTCATCCCATTAAAATCATTTCCATAAATTGTATTATAACATCCGCTTCATATTTCATATTTCATTTCCTTGTTTTATTATCTAGCCATTGATAAAATAAATCCCATATCTTATAGTATTGTTTATCTTCCTATTCTCTAATTTCAAATGTCAATTTGCTCATTTCAGCATATTCCATAATTTTCCTAATAACTTCATCTTGTTTGGGTATTTCCTCATTTTTCTAATTTTTAGCAAACACAATTCTAGCCACTGTCAATACATTCACAATCAGATAACTCAATTCTCTGTTATATGTTTCCGGTAAGATACCTAATAAAAAAATCTCTGGTTTAAAGTCAATGTGCTTTTTAATCATTTTTTCCAACCATGTGTGGATTTTAGTCCAATATCTTTTGGCTTCTACACATGTCCACCACATATGATAATACGAGCCCGGTGTCTGATGACATTTCCAGCACTTTTCCGATTTGTTCTTGAACAATCTGGCTATTCTCGTCAGGGGTAGATACCACCTGTAAAACATCTTATACAAATTTTCCTTATATGCTGTTGACATTGTCATTTTATAATTTTGCAACCACAGTTTTTGCCATTTTTCTAAATCAATTCCATGACCAAAGTTTTTCCCCCATGCAATCATTGTTTCTTTAACTTGTTCTTCTTCCAGTTTTACCTCTAATAAATAACCATATAGTTTCTTAATTACATAGTCATCAGAACCTGTTAAAATTTTATCCAAATTAGTCAAATTATTGTAAAAACCTTCTGTTTTACAATCTTTATCATATCTAGAACATGTTTGTATATAAGAAAACCACTTCATCTTAAAACCTTGTTCTTCCAGTTCTTGCTTTGATTTAAATTCATCCTTTTCATTGAGTAGATCACTATATCTAACAATTTGTCCCCTTTTGAATGTTATTGAATGTGAAAATGCTTCAATCGTTGACACCAAGACTGGAATTTTCAAATAATGTTGTTTTTTGATCTTCTCCCAGTTTAATAACAAAGCCTCTCCTGTGTAATGTCTTCTAAAATACCCCTGTGTTTTTGTTCCCTTATACCATAAAAAAGCCTGCCACCCTAACAACAAATCATGTCCTTCTAAAGTCAATAATCTAGTATTTCTTAGCATTATCCATTCTTTAATGCACATCAAACTTGTTGCTTGGTAGTATAGTTCCCAATTAGGTAAACCAAAACCTCCTTTTATTCTAGCATCTTGTAACAATTTTAATTTTATCCTCATCTTTTTTCCCTGCCATATGTATTTTAACACTATTTTATTCAGTTGTTCAAAGTAATCTTTCCCCAATCTAACTGGGATTGTCTGGAACAAATATAAAATTCTAGGCAATATATTCAACTTAATAGTTGATATCCTCCCTATCAATGATAATTGTAAATTCTCCCGTTTCGCCAAAACTGTATCAATCTGTTGTTTGAGTTTATTATAGTTATTTTCTTTAAGTGTGCTACATCTTCCTGTCAAATATATCCCCAAATACTTCACTTGTTTGTGACCTGCATCTTAGATATTTCCGCCAATTCTTCTTTTTGTTTTACTAACATATTTTTTGTCAAAATCTTTGTTTTATCTTTGTTAATTTTCAAACCTGCTACTTTTCCATATTCTCCAATTTTATCTCTCAAAGTAGTTATTGACACCAATGGATCTTCAAAAATAAAAACCAGGTCATCTGCAAATGCTTGTAGTTTATATTCTTCCTTTTGAATTTTCATTCCTTTTATTTCTTTTTCTTCTCTAACCTTTCTGTTTAACAACAAAGTGTTAATAGAAACAACAGAGGGGACAGTGGACAGCCTTGTCTCCTACTTTTTTTTATCTCAATAGTCTCTGTCAATTCTCCATTGATCATTACTTTTGCTGTTTGTTTATAATATATAGCTTCTATTGCTTGAATAAATTTTCTACGGAAGCCCATCTGCTCCAGCTGCAATAATATAAATTGCCAATTCACATTATCAAAGCCTTTTTGTGCATCTAGAAATATCAAGGCCATTTGCTTTTCAGGGTGGGCCTCATAATATTCCAAAGTGTTCAGAACTATTCTCATATTGTCTCTAATCTGTCTCTTTGGCAGAAATCCATTTTGATCAGAGTGTATAAAGTTATTTAAATATCTTTTGAGTTTTTCTGCCAATATTGAAACAAAAATTTTATAGTCTGAATTTAGCAGGGATATAGGTCTATAATTTTTGATTTGTTATAAGTCAGTATCCTCCTTTGGAACAAGTGTAATATATGCTTCTGACCATAACATTTTCTTCTTTAACATAACTTCATTCATAACTTCTAACAACAAGAGACTCAACGATTCCTGTAGTGTCTTATAATATTCTGCTGGCAATCCGTCTGGGACTGCTGCCTTCCCCTTCTTTTGTTTTTTAATTGCTTCTGTTAATTCCATCATTGTTATATTTCTTTCTAGCATCTCTTCAGTATCTTTTGAAATCTGGAGTAAATTCGTCTTTTGCAAATATTGTTTAATATTTTCCTCTTCTATATTTTCTTGTTCATACAGTTTTCTATAATAATCTTGTATAATTTCTTTCTGCTCTTTATTCTCAAATTTAATTTGTCCTTGGTCATCCATTAATTGTGTTATTTTTCTTGATTGTCTTTCTTTTTTCAATTTATATGCTAACCATCTACCTAGTTTATTAGCATCTTCAAAATAATTCTGTTTAGCATTTCTAATTTTTTGTCCTAGATCTTCTTTCTCCATTAATCCCATTATATGTTTTATTGTATCCATTTTTATTTTAATGTCTTTCTCTTGTGGGGATTTCTGAATTTCCTTTTCAAATGTCTTATAATCATATTCTAATATTTTATAGGCTTGTCTTTTCTTATTATTTCTTTTTCTTGTAGAATCGATTATCAGACCTCTGGCATAGGCTTTCATTGTATCCCAGGTATTTTGCATCAATGTGTCTTCTTTTCTATTCTCTTTAAAGAAAAAAGCCAATTCATTCTCCATTTTCTGTATAAAGTCTTTTTCTTTTAAAATAGTATTATTTAAAGTCCATCTAAATCTTCTTCTTTGTCCTTTCCAATTCATTGTCACACGGTTATGGTCTGCCCAGGTATTTGCTACTATTTCAATTTCTTCTATATTCAAAGTCAATTCCATTGTTGTCCAAATCTAGGTCTTGGTCTATCTAATCTAGACCAAGATGAATGTCTGTCAGAATAAAAAGTGTATTGTCTATTTTTTGCATTTCTTTCTCTTCCTGTATCTTTTAGATTTATTTCCTCTGTCATCTTAAAAAAAGATTTTGGCAGTATCTTTCTACTATGTTTTATTGCCTTGTGCATTTTATAATCTAATTTCTCATCCATTATACCAATGTAGTCTCCCATCATGCAAATATTTTCATAGTCCAGTTCAATTATTTTCTTATGTAGCTTTTTATAGAAGTCGTCTTGGTTATTAATTGGAGCATATATTGCTATTAAGAGTATTTTCATATTATTATCTATTATTTCCACCATCAAAGTTCTTCCCTCACCTGTGTATATTTGCTCTGCTTGAATTGTGTTTCTAATGTATAAGACAACTCCCCTTTTCTTACATTGTGGCAATGAAGTAAAAATTTTCCCTAGTTTTGGCTGCACCAGTAACTGTTCATGTTGCTTTTTAATGTCTTCTTGCAAACAAGTTATATCAAATTACTTCTTGCAAACTTCTTGCAAACAAATTATATCAAACTTTAAGTTCTCTAATTTATGAAATACTTTTCTTCTTTTAATAGCTAAATTAAATCCATTTATATTCATTGAAATCAATTTTTTCTCTTCTATGTTCATATTTTATAGGAAGGATTTGCTGTTCCTTTCAATCATTACTAGATCTTCTTGGAGTTCTACTATTTGCTCTGCCCTTTTGGATTCCATTTCTTTCTCTCTGAGAAATTCTGTGTAAAATGCTTTAGCTTTATCCATTGTACCAAATCTGTATCTTTGCTGTTGCCGCATTAAGATCAATCTTTCTGGTATCGGCCATCTATAATTCACTTTTTTGAAGTAATATTTTAGTCAAAAATTGATATTCTCTCCTCATCTCTCTCACTCTTTTCGGTATTTGCTTCAGAACCACAACTTCTTTCTCCTTGTATTTCAATGTTTTTCTCTAGTCACCTGCAGTATTTGTGTTTTGATCGATTTCTTAGTAAACCTTATATGAACTTCACGTGGGAGTTTATTACACATCACATATCGAAATATCTCATCAATGCAATCCATCATCTTTTCTTTAGTGACTTCTAATGTGCTAAAATTTCTATCATCACTTCTGCCATATTTTCTCCTTTCTCTTCTTCTATATTTTGAAACCTAAGAATTCTGATCTATCCATCTCCCATCCAATTAGGCCACTCTTATCTCTTTCAACTTGATCTAATTGATCTAATATCAATGTCTCTGATTTTTTCTCTCTTTGCTCTTCCTTTTCCTCAATTTTTTGGAGTCTATCCATATTTCAACATCATTTGTTGTATGTTCTCCACTTTCTCATTTGTCTTCTCTGTTTGTTCAATTTTCTGAACTACTTGTAGTATCATCTGTAATGTCGTCTGTAATGTCCTCCTGATGGCGTAGTTGTGGAAGAGCCAACAGTCATTACTTTTCTACTAATCCTGAGGATTGCTTTGAACTAATAGTAGAAAAAAAAGAAGAAGAAAAGGGAAAAAGAAAGAAAAAAAGGAAAAAATATATTCTTCAGGTTCTTCTATACCTTAATCCAATTGTGGATGAAGCAAATATTACTTCAAATATCTTCAAATATCAATAAAAAACACAAACTCAAAAAAGAAGAAAAGAAAAAAACCCATTAAACAGCAGAGGAGCAATCTTCAGGCACTTGTATGCCTTAATCCAATTCAAATTTTAAAAAATCACAGTAAAAAGAAAAAAGGAAAAATTTAAAAGTCCTCCATCAATTCTTTGTCCAAATAAGAATACTTACACAGGGGAAGAGTACAGAGAGCCATCACTTATAAAATGAAAAAACTAAAAAATGAAAAGAGAAAAGAGAAAAGAGAAAAGAGAAAAGAGAAAAAGAGAAAATGTCCAAATGGGAATCACCTCTATATAAAGTCCAAAAATTTTTTTCTTTCCCCTTTTGTTTGAGTTCCAAATATTATTTACTGTTCTCTTCCAAAGTCACTGAAATCCTTCTCACTCAACAGGCTCCTGCCTTTGATAGTTTCCTGAAGAACACCTGAATAAACAATTCTACTGGTAGTTTTAAATGTTCTTTTGATGTTCTTCCAACTATCTTATCAATGAAAGGGCAACAATATAACACATTTGTTATATATCCTTGAATTGCAACAATATAACACACTTGTTACTTCTTTTATTAACAAAAAGATACACAGTTCCAATCCGCTAGATGGCAGTTTTACATACACTCCTTCCCCTGCTATATTCAATAAACTTTAAAGAAGTCAGGATAACCAGAAAGAAAAAAATATAATACAAAATAGAAAAAACAGGGTCGACAGGATATGCCCTCCACTATCACAGTCTCCACAGGACTGTCAGGTCCAAAAAGGACCGTCCAGCGATAGGAATATCGGCGCTGATCCTGGAGCCCCAGGATCTTCCATCCCTGCCATAGTGACATCAGCTCCTCCTCTCAGTCTACATCATTCCTTTTGTGGCCTGGGGTAAAACAGCCATTGTAGGAAGCACAAACTCATTGCCTCTGGCTGGCCAGGGGCTGGGGAAACGGTTGTCAGCCTCCAAGTCTTCATCCTCATAGCAGCTTCTTAAATAAGGAAATGGCTGAAATTCCCTCCTGGAGAAGACATGAATTGCCTCATTCTTGGACTCTCCATTCATGCTGCCAGCCAAAAGGAGAGTGGGGTCTTGATCCAAGGACTGGCCAGAGGGCACTGAGCCTTTCCCACAGCAATGCCCACCTCCTGTGGCTCTGCGGGGCCACCCATTGATGTCCACAGACAGCTTGCCATTCTGCTGGGCCCAACCTTGGGAACCCAAAGTGATTGACCTTTTTGCACCCAGGATCTATTTATACTTGCTCCCACATGCATAGCTTTGCTCACATCATGTGCCAAACTAACAATGTGCAGTAGCTGCCAAAGAAGCCAATGCAAAGCCAATGGGCTGCATCAACAGAGGGATAGCATCACATGAAGTGTTTGTCCCACTTTATACTGCTTTGGTTGGACTCCTCTTGGAATGCTGCATCCAGTTCTGGTTGCCATAATAGAAAAAAGATGCTGAGACTCTAGAAAGGGTGCAGAGTAGAGCAACAAAGATGATTGGGAATATAGTTGGCTGGGGAATTCTGGGAGTTGAAGTCCACACGGTGGCCAAGGCTGGGAAACAGCAAAACCTGCAAGATCAGGGCCAGATGCCTCAGCTGTTGCGACCTAGGCTTTCTGAGTCATTAAAACACACAAGTAGTCCCAAAAACCTCTCTTATTGCAACAGCTGTGAATTACGTTCATTCACAGCTGAGTCCCAATTAGTTGCAAAAAATCCTTCGGGAGAAGTCCTTCGGGAGAATCACCAAGCTTTATCTCCCTTGACACTCTGCCAAAGACCTACTTGGCAAAGCCACACGAATTCCAGAATCAAACAGAGATGCTGACTGGGAACAGAATTAACAATGTTGCTTTCCTGCAAAGGGCCCACATGCCTTTGCTCCTCTTTTAATCCTTATGAGAGGGGCCAATCATCTCCAGGCCTTACTCCCGAGTCGTCTCTTTTAACTGTTCGTGCCTTCTGGCAGCTCTGCCCATGTGTGCACTAGGAACAGGCTCCTCCTGTTGCTCTGCCTCTCTGTTGTCCAACTCTGGAGACTCTGGAGTTTGCACATCACTCCCAGATGGCCATCTCTGCCTCCATTGCAGACCCGTCCGGGCCTTCCCCAGAATCTAGGACTGGACCATGTTCCTCCCCAGCCTCCTCACTGTCCAACTCCGCTGCCAGCTCCACAGGCTGCTGGTGGATCACAATACCAGCAGGATGTGCGTGGCTCCCCGGATAGCAGAGAGTCAGGCCTCCAGAGCACCTCGAGAACATTTTGGCTTTGCTGTCATACAATACCAAATCTGGAGCTAAAAGGAACCTCTTTGTGCATCATGCTGAGCCCCAATAAATGGATTGTGTGATATCCCAACACCTCCCTCCCTTCCCCTCCATCACAGCTTCATCTATTGTGTGAATCCAGTCATTGAAGTTCAGAAGCCATGGCTGACTGTCAAATACCAATCCAGCCAATTGTGGCTTATTTAAAAAACACACCAGCTAGGGCTGGGCAGATTACTCCCTTTCCTGCTCGCTCTCAGTGCCTGCAAAGCATCAGCTCTGGCCATGAGTGGCCATTGACAGTCCTTCTGGATGGCACCTGCTGGAAATGAGCCATTAAGCCCCGAGCATCAGGCGTTTGCCCTGGCTTCTGCGGCTAACTGCAGCCTTCTCAGGAAAGGCCGACAAAGCAAGAGGGCTATCATCGGAAGTCGGGAGATGGCTGAGCAGAAGAGGGAGATGAAAACCAATTTGAGAGGCTTAATTGGCTGCATTGAGGTGCTTCAGCCCCGGCTGCAATTGTGGCGGAGCTGAAGCGATGTGTCAATTATGGGATGAGAAACTCCAGGGCCATTCAGCCTGAAGGGCCTCTCGCTCAGCAAAGGGCTCTCCAAAGACCAGGCTTGCCTGGCACTGCAGTGGCTTCTCTGGCACCCAGCAGCCACCCAGGCAATGTGGGTAGGATGACAGATCTTTACAGAGAGGCTACAATGGAGAGAGAAGGCAAGGGGACACCATGACATCGCCTGCTGGAACTCCCCCCTCCTGAATAAGATCACAAATGAGGGGGGCTTTATTTACCACAGACCTGGCATTTTACAGCATCAGCCACAGACCTAGGGCCCGAGGATCTGTGCAACCGGGGGAATGGGGGGAGCATTGGGGGCCGGAGCGTTCCACCACTTGCAAACAGCGAGGACACACTCCCACAACATGTGGCCCTCTACTCCCACCATATCTGCCCCCCCACCTATAGTATCGATGTGATGGAGATCCGCAGGACAAGCTCTAACCCCCTCCTTGGCCCCAGAGCCCACACCTCCCATGCCGCACCCCTCAGCTGGCCCAGATACCCTCCCCCGTGGGTTCTCCCCCAAACCCACGGAACCCACCCCCCTCCCAGAATCCTATAAAATCCTATTACAAAATCTCTCTAAAAAACCCCATAACCCTCTTTTTGCAGCATGCCATCTCTCCGGACTCCAAAGTCCAGAGATGAAGTGGAGGGCCACACCTGCGAGAGGGGGGAATCTCGCAGTTTGAAGAGTTCTCCCAACGAATACATTCCGTAGTTCCATGGCTGGGGGCATATCCCAGCTATCCAGGGAGTCCTGGAGAGAAAGTCAGTCAGAGGTACCAGTCATTTCATTCCCACTGCCCTCTCACGGCAATGGGGGAATCCTCGGCTGTTTTGTACTCAGATGTAAACATCAGCCACCCTCTCACGGCGACTGAATAAAGGAGGAAAAAACAGCAGCCTTAGTCCGGTTCCTTCAATGTTTGTACCTAGGCCTAGATGTAATAGCCAATCACTAGATCAGAGGCAAGGATAATCTGTGGCAAATCAGTAGTAGACGAATCCAGCGAGATTCAGATGAAATAAGGTAGGGAACTCCTTAGCCTGGCACATAGGAAACAACTCACCCGGATAATAAGTAGTCCCAAAAGGCCAAGTATCCGGCCATAAAAAAAGGGGCAAGCAGGGAGAGGGAAGATGGAATAAGGCAGTAATATACTAGAGGCAAACAACCCATGGTAGACACTGCAGTCCCTTCCCATCCCCTTAGCCACCTTCAGGTCTTCCATGCTTACAAATAATCCCGGTTTCAGCCCCTTCCCCCCCGATATAAAAGGGGAGGCTCTGGGCAAACAATCCAGGGCTGGCCCTTCAATAATGGGTCAGTGTCCCCTAGTCACCCAGGAAGTTTCCGTTGGGGAATTGCCAGGCAGGTCCCCTACACTCCCGCTGGTGGCCCCTTTGGCCTCTGCTGCTTCCACTGCCGCCACCAGGAGCCGCCATTTTGGGTGCCGTCATCGCCGCCGCCATCGCCATCGGCCTCCCCTGCACCAACCCCGTCCACCACTGGCTTCCGTAGGTGACTCCTGCCTTCACCAGGGTCCAATGGTGTCTCGCCATGGGTGCCACATGGCCACCACCGCTATCCCTCTGGCCGCCTCCAACAACGCAGAGCTGGCTGCCACGGAGCCCCAAGCCGCCCTCGCCGTCCTACGTCACCACCTGCACCGCTCGTCTCGTTTCAGCTGTTCCGGAGAGCCCAGCCTCAGCCTGCTCTCGAAAAGATATTCCAGAGCCGAAAATTGGCTCCTCAGATCGGCGAGTCGATTCTCTCACCAGCCATGGGCCATAGAAGGTCAGTCTGGCCCTGGGGACCCCTAAAAAGCCAGGACATCACCCCCACAAAACTGGAGCTCCGTTGGGAGCTGCCATCTTGGGCATGCACAAAATTTATTGAAATAGCAAAAAACATCTGATAATGAAACATCTGCAAGAAAACAACCAAGCTCAGGCAGCACCAAGGACCCCCTCAGTTTCATCCTATATTGGGGCTCCCACAGTGCTCCCTGGTGGCCAAGCGAAGGGAAAATATAGAATACACAGGATATACACTTTTTTTTTTAAAAGAGAGAAACACAGATGGCAAGGGCTGGTGGAAGTCACGTAAACCTTGCATATGCCTCATGAGAGTGTAATGTAATCTCTCTCTCCTCTGCCTCTGCCAGAACCTAAGGGAAGGTAGAAGATAAAGACCAAGGTCCCCCAAATTCGTCATCTCTGTGATGATATGATATATGATACACAATACCTATTTATCACAGAAAGCCAGTTTAGTCTAGTGCAGGGTGTCAAATTCCTGGGCTGCGGGCCGGATGTGTCATGTGCTGGCCACGCCCATCCCTGGTTTAGCGAAGGGGAAAAAAGTCCCGATATGTTACATGACTCTGACACGATGACATGAGTTTGACACCCCTGGTCTAGTGGTTAAGACCTCAGGCTACAGACCAGGGGATTAGGAGCTCTAGTCCCACTTTAGGCATGCAAGATGCCTAGATGATTTTGGGTCAGTCCCTCTCACAGCCCAACCCACTTTACAGGGTTGTTGTGAGGAAACAAGGAAGGACTATTAGTTACATTCACCTCCTTAAGTGATTTATAAAAGTCTAAAAAGAGAAATAAAAAAAATCTAGCTCTCCCCCAGAACCCCTCCATGAAGTTTCAGCTTGTTCAAGAGTTATTATATGAAAATAATGTAATACATATTACCTTAACAGTACTACAAATAACAACAACCACAATATTAATACATAGTCCCTTTGACCTTTGTGGGTTAATACTGACCACCTTGAGACCATTCTGGCAGATTCTTAGGAAGATGCTAGGTATAATGTATCTTGCCTTCACCAAAGCATTCTACAAAGAATCTGCATGCTGTTTACCCAGCCATTTCAATGTAAGGCAGATGGCCTGGTAATTTAAAGTTAAAGACAGGAAGGAAATCTTCCTGAATGTTGGAAAAGTTTGACAGTGGGTGCAAAGACCGAAAGAGAAGATCAACTTCTCCTCCTCAAAGCCCACTTACTGAGATGCTTTTGCTGAATTAGGATTCTTAGGTTGAGCGGGAAACTGGACTTGGTCCTCAGTCTTGTCTTTCTAGGGTTTCAAATGCATTCCTAACAGTCCCTTTTGCCCCAATTAGCTATTGCATTAATCCATAAAATTAATCTCCCTCAGAGTTTTTCATGTTTCCCCCCATCAGTCCTAATTCCGGGTTGGGAAACAGCCTAACAAGTAGGGAAAAGCAGCAGTGGCTGGAACAGAGGCAAATTTGTCAGAAATTCAACCACTGGAATGGCAGTAGCGCCACCTACTGGCTATATTTTGGTGAGGAGGGAGATGGGGGGATTAAAAGTTGTTTTCCAAATGTGATTGAAGTACAACTTCTGAAAAAAACTGGAAAGTCCAGTTGCCTCCTAAAAAAAGCACCTTTGGGACAACCATGATCTGGATAACTTAGAATCTCCACAGACTTTTAGCTATACACTTTGGGATGAACAGCGTTTGAATGGTGTGGGAATAGGAATGGGTTTCCAGAGGAAAAATGGCAGACTACAGGAACCATTTGCACTGCTCAGGTGACCCTGAGGACGCAAATAAACCCCCATGCAGGGATAATATGCTCCCAGTTTGGACCGGATCACCTGATCCGGTAGCGATGGTAGCGGGTGGTTTGCAGAACCAGTAGCAAAAATCCCTGCCCCCACGCCTCCTAAGCCCAGCTGAGCTGCACGATCATCAGAGGTTTTGTCAGCCTCTGCCTTTATATTGCTTGCTTGCTCGGCTGCCATTGTAACGGGGGGAATGGGGAGCTATCTGGATGTCTGTGGGGGTGGTGGTGGTGGTGGAGTAAATGGGAGAGTTTTCCTTAGCGTTTCTTTGCAGTTGGGAGGTGTGCTGATAACCACTCAAGGTCAACTGTCGTGGGATACCAGGAGGATGGTGCCATCGGAAGCTCACCCTACATGACCCCTTGGGGGGTTGTGGATTGGATAATCCTGACTGGACAATTGGGGGGAGGGTTTTAAGGATGCTTTCTATATGTGATTTTTGCGCCTATTGCGCCTAAGACCTTGCTTTTCTTTGGTTGCATTCAGTTCATACTCGGTAAAAGTACCTTTCTCTATGAAAATGGAGTTGGGAGTTTTCTTTCTTGAGCGTTGAAAGGAGGCATACCTGACATTAAGCAAGGTCTCCAATTAACAGCCATCCCGGAAAACTACAGTGGAGGCTGAGCAAAGAATATCTGACCAAGACAGCGACCAGGAGGATATGGGAGCTGCTGGTTCTGTGACCTCCCCGTCACACCCCTGCTGGGCAGGCCTTGTCACGGAGGCGAAAAAAGCCCAGAATTCCCTTGCTATCAATAAGATACGGGGAGATCCGAAAGGACTGGGATTCTTTTTAACCCAAGTGTGGAACCACATGTAAGACTGGGGGGAGGATTTCCCCTCAGATGCCGCATATGTGAGGTGTGTTACCAGGGCCCTGGAGGGGGTGGCAGCTGAGTGGATGGTGGGACTCCATACTGAAGATTCCCCTCTGATGAGAAATTATGACCAGTTCATGGCAGCCCTCAGAATGCGCTTTGAGGACCCGTTAGCTGAGCGAAGGGCAAGAATTAGAATGAAGTCCATACATCAGGGGCAGACATTGGCGGCAGAGTACACCCAGGAGTTCTGCGAGCTGGTGCCCTACATGAGAGGGTGGTCAGAAGTAGCCCTGCTGGAAAGCTATAAGGCCTTAATGATTGCTGCTCCTGAGGGACCCTAGGGATCTGTAAAGTTGGTACATGCTGGCCGCTGATGTGGAGATCGACTTGGCCAGAGATCGTTTCTGCAGCGGGCGCACCTGGAGCGAACCACCCTCGTCATCCCACAAGGGGGCTCCAAAGGTTACAGTGGGATCTGCAGTCTCCAAGCTGTAGTCCACCGCGTGCTTCAGATGTGGAAAGCAGGGCACCAAGCGGCTGAGTGTTTCTCTAAGCCTGGACCCAAGGCGACCCCTACTAGAGGGAAGAGACCCAACAAAACGCCCGCAAAACCCACGAAACTGCCCTAAAAGGGATAGAAGTCATTGAGTTCTCTCCCCTGAAACAGGGTGAATTGGGAACTCCGACCCTCATCAATGACAGTGAAACCGAAACCGGTTCCAATGAGGATCTCCTGGTAAGTCAGAATGGGGGACCCATGACCATCCCAGTAGAACTAAAGGTACCATCCACCGGGGCCCACGGGAAGCTGCTAGCCCTTCTAAATTTGGGATGCACTAGGTGTGTCATCAGCCCTGAGATTGTGGAAGAGATGGGTCTGAGACTAAAAACACTGAAAAGGCGCATTGCATTCTGTCAGCTAGACGGGTTAGTAGTTGGCGGGGGCGAGCCCATTTTGTAACCGAACTGATTGAGAAGAGGATATGGGATCACCTAGAAACTCTGAGCTTTATTGTGGCCCCTGGCATGGAACAACCCCTCCTACTTGGGCTACCCTTGCTCTGAAAATGGAACCTGCGCATAAATTGGAAGATGGGCGTGTTGCGCATCCGCTCTAACCAGCAAGGGAAGAGAGGGGAGAACCCCTATTGCATGGCCAAAGAGGCGAGCGAGGGTGCGGCAACTGCAACGGAACACACTGTGCGGGAGGAAAAGATCCCAAAAGAGTACCGTGACCTCCAGGAAGTGTTTAGTGAGAAGGTGTCAGATGTACTGCCCCCCCCTCCCCAGCCTACAGACTGTAGTATAGAAATCCTTCCTGGGGTAAAGTTCCCTAAACCAAAGATCTACCACATGACCCCCCTGGGAGTTGGGGGAAGTACGAGACTTTATTGATAAAAACCTAAAATGCGGCTTCATCCAACTGCCTAGGCCACATGTAGCTGCCCCGGTGCTATTCTGGGAGAAGAAGGATGGGTCTTACCATAATAATGGTTGACTATAAGAATCTGAATGCTATTTGCGTAGAAAACGTCTACCCGCTGCCCCTCATGAAGGACATGCTAGCCCACCTGGCCAAATGAAAGATTTTTACTAAGGTGGACTTGCAGGTGGCGTTCGAATTACGGAAGGTGAGGAAAACTGCAAAGAAAATACATTGTATGTTTGTATGTGTGTTTCTAAGTATTGTTATTTATTCAAATTTGTTCTCTTTTATTCTTTAAAGTTTAACAATTCATTCTTTATCTTAATATCTTTATATTTGTTTGGGGTTGGTTTTCTTCCCTTTCATCTCTTTTATTGTACAGCAATCTTTCTCCTCAAATCTACCACCTCTCTCTTTTCTTTCCTTACTTTCTCTTCTTCCCTCTCTTCTTCTCCTCCCTACTTCCTCTTCCTTTCTCCTCCTCTCTTCCTCCCGCTCTTACCCTCACTCCTACTCTAATTTCCCTTCCCTTCCTTCATCCCTCTCTATTGCTGTATCCTTTTATGCATATGGACTACTCAGAGGATTGAAAAAGTTATTTTTGACTGGTCCTTGCACTTTTGACCAGTCCTTGAACTTATGACTGTCCTCACGTTTTACGTTTTTGCCCTATCTTGTCACCATGGTGAAGAGAAGCAGTTGTGAAATGAGTGACACGGTTGTTAAGAATGCTACAATGGATATAAATGATGACCAGTCATAAGTGTGAAGACCGGTCAAAAGTGTGAGGACCTGCCAGAAATCACTTTTTTCAGCCCTCTGGGTAGTCTGGGTTGTGCATATGGACTACTCAGAGGGCTGACAAAGTTATTTTTGACTGGTCCTTGCACTTTTGACCAGTCCTCGAATTTACGACTGTCCTTACATTTTACGTTTTTGCCCTATCTTGTCACCATGGTGAAGAGAAGCAGTTGTGAAATGAGTGACACGGTTGTTAAGAATGCTACAATGGGCATAAATGATGACCAGTCAAAAGTGCGAGGACCTGTCAGAAATCACTTTTTTTCATCCCTCTGGGTAGTCCTTTTGTGCATATGGACTACTCAGAGGGCTGAAAAAGTTATTTTTGACTGGTCCTCGCACTTTTGACCAGTCCTGGAACTTATGACTGTCCTCACATTTTACCTTTTTGCCCTATCTTATCACCATGGGGAAGAAAAGCAGTTGTGAAATAAGTGACATGGTTGTTAAGAATGTTGCACCGGCATAAATGTGAGGATGGTCATAAGTGTGAGGACCAGTCAAAAGTGCGAGGACCTGTCAGAAATGACTTTTTTCAGCCCTCTGAGTAGTCCCTATACACATAGCCATGGCCACCTGGTCACATGACCTCCAAGCCACGCCCACAAAATAAGCCACACCCACAGAACTGGTAGTAAAAATTAAGAGTTATGAAGTAGCAATGAAAATAATTTTATGGTTGGGGGTCACCACAACATGAGGAATTATATTAAAGGGTCGCGGCATTAGGAAGGTTGAGAACCACTGCCTTAGATGTTACATAAATTATCAGCAAGATAACTGGGTGGACTTGTTGCCATTTGCAGATGTCGCTTATAATAACTCTATACACAGTAGTATGGGGTTTACCCCATTTAAAGTAGCCTCCGGTCAAGACTTTGTGCTCATCCCAGAGTTGCCTCAGGAAAAACCACAGATATCTTCTTTGGCTGAATGGATTGAACAGCTACATGGTACCTGGTCTGTAACACATAGGGCCCTGGATGAGGCTCACCAATCTCATAAAACCCAAGCTGATAAGAAAAGAATTCAGGGTAGGGATTATAAAGTAGGAGATAGGGTTTTCCTTTGCACCAAGTACTTGCAAACTACCCAAAAGTCAAAAAAACTTGGACCCAAATACGTGGGTCCTTTCCCTATTGTATGCATAGTTACAGTGTGTACAGTTACAGTGCAATTAGAGCTACCTAAAACCTTGCGGAGGATTCATCTGGTGTTTCAGGTTAGTTTGCTGAAACACAAGCGTACCTTCTGCAGGAGGGCCGAATGTCAGCCTCCACCTTTATATTGCTTGCTTGCTTGGCTGCCATTGTAACAGGGGGAGTGGGGAGCTGTCTGGATGTCTGGGGTGGGGGGAAGTGAGCTGGTGGAGTAAATGGGAGAAAATTTTCCTCAGTGTTTCTCTGCTGCTGGCAGGCGCATTGATAACCACTCAAGGTCAACTGTCGTAGCATACCATGGAGCCATCGGAAGCTGCACCCCACATGACCCCCACATGCATCTCCAATGGAGAGCAAAATCCGGCTGCTCCCTGGACCAGTCACCATTTACCGCTCCAAGTCCCAAGTGGCAGATGATGAGGGCTGCCTTGCGCCACAAATATACCAAGACGGAATCCTGATGCCTCACTTACAGAGAAGAGAAGAAGCCGGATTTTGCTCTCCATTGAGGATGCCAGATTGGCCCCTGCAAGCTCTTGTCTCTTAAGGAGCCCAACCAAAGTTTCCAGCGCCGTTTCAGGAACCGCTCCTCAAGAGACAAGAGCTTGCAGGGGGCCGATCTGGGCATCCACAATGGAGAGCAAAATCCGGCTGCTCCTCGGACCAGTCACCATTTACTGCTCAGAGTCCCAAGAGGCAGGAGATGAGGGCTGCCTTGCGCCACCGGCTGGCGCAAATATACCAAGGCGAATGCTCATGCCATGCAAATTCAAGTAGTGCTTCACTCCCACACTTCTTCTGGCCCTTGTGGGTGCTCTGCGCATCTCAGTCTCTCAGGGAGATGCTTGACTTCCTCTCAGCCCCAAGACACTGGCTGGCCCACGAGATGAGAGAGAAAGAGAGAGAATCAGAATGAGACAGAGCGAGAAAGAGACGAAGAACGAAAGAGAGAATGAGAGAGAAAGGGTGGAAGAGAAAGAAAGAGAGAG
This sequence comes from Masticophis lateralis, assembly GCA_030761175.1. Classification (NCBI taxonomy): domain Eukaryota; kingdom Metazoa; phylum Chordata; class Lepidosauria; order Squamata; family Colubridae; genus Masticophis; species Masticophis lateralis. The sequence continues at coordinate 20,706,026 of JAUDYJ010000013.1, read as the reverse complement.
GGGGGAGAGAGAAAGAGAGCGTAGGGGGGAGAGGGGAGAGGGGGGGAGGAGAGGAGGGAGAGTGCCTGAAGGACCCCATCCCGTCACTGGGAGTCCAGGTGCTTCAGCAAGCGGCATGCTGGATTCATATTAGTGGTCCGTGAAATTTAAAATTATGAATTTGGTAATCCCTGAGGTCCAAAAGGTTGGAGACTCCTGCTCTAAAAGAATGCAAATGACCAGCTGTCGGCAAGGAATAAAAATCCTACTATTCCCTGCCATCCAGTCAGAGCTGAAGAAGCTTCTTGGATGAGAAGCAAAACATCTTCAAAGAAAAAACTAAGTCCAGTTGCCTCTTCAAAAAAGCACCTTTGGGACTACAACCCATGATGGCATGTTCAAGGAGGGCAGCAGCAACGGAGCTAAGGAATTTCATCCATGAGATTCTTCCCTTCCCTGCTGCTTTCCTGAACATGACTGGTGCAATTTTCCACTGATCTTCAGTGTAAAAAGCAGGAAATCTCACGTATTAAGATTTGCAAAAGGCCTAAGATGCAACAACTCTGTTCACATTTTAACCTATTTATTGAATTAGCCCAATTTCTGCATTCACATAATCCTTGAAACATGAATGGGTTGGGGAGGGTCATACAGCAATCTGAGCCCATCAGAAATGAATCATGGGAAATAATAACCCAGCTTCTAATGATGTGCAAAAGGCAGAACTGTCTACTTGAAGCATCTCATGTGCTATAGAAATTTCATCTCCCAAAACCTCCCAGAAAAAAAAGAAGGCAAACTCTTGGCTCCCCTCTTCCTCCCCAACTGCAGCCCTTGGTTCCCAGGTAAAGCAGGGAACCCTAACCCCTCCCTCTTCTTCCAAAAAAGATACATTGGACCTGAGGGGGTTTAGACTTAAACTAGCTTGCTGCTGCTCGAGAGATGGCAGCATGGAGTCATTTTGCCACACGGTTAAGATACAGCAAGGAAACACAGAATCCACAGGAAAATAATCCAAGTTTGCACACTTTTTCATCCATTGCACAGGCGTTTTTTAATGCAGTGCTTCAATTTTTTAATGTTTACCTTTCTTCTAAGAGGTAGGAAACAGCACATGAGTCTCTCAGACTACATGTTCATGATAATTTCATTACATTTTACACAACATAGACATAAAAATACAGTCTAACAATTAAGGGAAATGATAAAGAGTAAAAAGAGAATAGGGACAGAAGTGTGACAAAGTATAAAAAGCATAGAAGTATAAAAAGTATAAGGAAAACAAATATATATAAAGAATAACTTCCAGCTTCTTCTTCCAAGGATAGAAAGAATGCTTATATTCAACTCTTATAGAATAATAGAATATCAGAGCTGGAAGGGACCTTGGAGGTTTTACTCCAACCACCTGCTCAAGCTGGAGATCTAGACCACTGCAGACAAGTTCTTAAATACCTCCAATTATGGAGCATCCACAAATACAAGAGATAAGCTGTTCCACTGATTAATTGTTCTGTCAGGCAATTTCTCCTTAATTCTAGGTTGGATTGCCCTTTGTTAAACTTCCCTCTGTTACTTGCCCTCAAGTGGTTCAGAGAATAGGTTGACAGCCCCTCAAATATTGGAAGACTGCTATCATGTCACCCCTAGTCCTCCTCTTTGTTAGACTAGACATGGGTGAAATGCTACCAGTTCTGCTGAACCGGCAGTTTAGAAAGTTAAAAAAGCTACCAATTCCTCCAAAATGGTATTTCTGACAATCAGCTGTGCAGCGGGGTTTGGTTTTGCTAGAAAGGGTTACGCAGCACCTGCCAAAAGGAGGCTTGGGAAGGTAAGTAGAACGGGGGGAATCAGCTGTGCTGATAAGTTTAGCTTAGCTAGAAAGCAGGAAATCCTGTTTTCTAACGAAGCTAAATTGTGCACCACAACTGATCCCCCCCTTGCTTCTAATTACCTCCCCAAGGCTCCTTTTGGCGCCCACTGAGCACGTGCAGCCAGCAAACGGGTAGAAAACCGGTTCCAATTTCACCACTGATTAGACATACCCATTCCTACAACTGTCCATTGTATGTTTTGGCCTCCAGTCCCCTAGTCCTCTTTTTTGCTCTTCTCTGCACTCTTTCTCAACATCTTTTTTACATCGTGGTGACCAGAACTGGATGCAGAATTCCAAATGTGGTCTTAGCAAAGCAGTATATAGCAGTACTAATACAGGTAGTCCTCAACTTATAACCACAACTGAGCCCAAAATTTCTGTTGCTAACTGAGACATTTGTTAAATGAGTTTTGCCCAATTTTACAACCTTCCTTGCCACAGTTGTTAAGTGAATCTGAGCCCCCCACTGACTTTGCTTGTCAGAAGGTCGCAAAAGTTGATCATGTGACCCTAGACACTGCAACTGTGAGTTAGTTGCCAAGGGCCCAAATTTTGATCACGTGACTGTGGGGAATGCTGCAATGGTCGTGTGAAAAACATGATAAGTAGTGATCGTTTTTCAGTGCCATCGTAATTTTGGACACTAAATGAATTGTTGTAAGTCAAGCACTACCTATACTTCAAATGATATAATTATTAGTTTGATTACTTACTTAGTTAAAGACTATAATATAATGTCTATTTGCCCCCCCAAAAGAGGAAATTTTTAAAATCCTCTTTTTAAAATTTAATAATCATCAAATCTATGTCAAAATTTGATTTTTCTTCATCTCCTTCTCCACAAAGGGCTTCCAATTATATATGAATTTAGACAGGCTCAAGACAGACTCAAGATTCAGAAGGATCTTGACAGACTTGGACCCTGTTCAATAAAATGCAATTCAGTGGTGAGAAAATCAAAGTCTCACCGTTAGGCAAGAAAAACCAAATGCACTGATATAGCATAGGTGGTACCTGGCTGAACTGGGAGAAGGAGTCTTAGTGGACAGTCACTTAAGTATGAGTCAGCTGGATGCTGCAGCTGCCAAAAAGGCCAATGTAGTCCTAGGTTGCATCAACAGAGGAACAGCATTAGGATCGGGGTGAAATCTAAAATTTGTTACTACCGGTTCTGTAGGCATGGCTTGGTGGGGAGATGTGACTGGGTGGGTGTGGCCAATTTTTTTTTAACTTTTCAAAGCATTTTTTCTAATGCTTTGAAAAGCCTCTGCCGATCAGGCAACTCAGCTGGGATTGTCAGAGACTTTTCAAAGCATTTTTTTACCACCTCTTTGGCCAAGAGGTTGCAGAAAAAAATGCTTTGAAAAGCCTCTGACAATTCCAGCTGAGCTGAGCAATCATCAGAGGCTTTTTTTTTTTACTTTTAAAAAAAAGTAAAGTATTAAAAAAAAGTTAAAAAAACACCTTCTGATGATCATGCGGCTCAGCTGGGCATGGGGGGTGGGTGCAGGGATTTTTGCTACTGGTTCTCCGAATCACCCGCCGCCATCACTACCAGATTGGGCGGTCCGGTCCGAACCAGGAGCATTTCACCCCTGATTAGGATCACCTGATGTGTTAGTACTGCTTCTGTAATTTCTTCAGTTATTTTTTTCTCTCACAAGGACCATTAACTTGGCCATCATTGCTAGTTCTGTCATCTTTATTAACCATTCCTTTATGGTGGATGCTGTGTAGGATCTTTTCAATGCTGAGCATATATAAATCGCGCTGCTGTTATTATATATAACAACAAAGCACCACGTGAGTTTTCCAAAAACTATCAGAGAAGTTTCTGGTCCAAACTGTACATTAATATTCAACATTTTTGTATTACTAATTTCCATCCGATATTGTTTAGGTTGTTCACAAGTCACTTGTGAGCAACGAGTGTCTCAATTTTCCTCATTCTAGCCTCAAGCTCATTCTGCTAGAAGAGTAACCTAAGATTCTGAGGTGTGGGGTTTAAATCCCCATATAGTTTATGGCTCTCTGGTTAACTTTGGATCAGTTATGCTCTTAATTCTCGCTATCTTACAGGGCTGCTTTGGGGTAGTAATAGATCCCAACATATATTGCCTTAAATCTTAGAGAAAAGGTGAAATATAAGTGCAGTAAAAATATGCAGCCCCCAATTCAGACAGTGGGTATCCCAGCTGAACTGATCCCACATCTCTGCACTCGAGCCCATGCTCTGAATGTTCAGTGATCTCCTTTCCCACCGATTTCAATTTCATCAATATCCTGTCTGGGTCTGGGTCTGGGTCTGTCTGTCTGTCTACCTATCTCTTTCCCTCTCTCCCTCCATCTTGAGTAAAATTTGGAAGGAGCAAGACTGAGGCCCAGTCGGACTAGTTTTAACGATGCAGGTCCTGTCATCTTCCAGCTGATGCAGCTAGAGAGGAGCTGCACCAGCCTAATCACAGTTGCCCTCACTTTTTGCCAGCCACCCAGAAGCGTCTCCTTGGCACTGCCAGCTTGGTGCATTGGAAGCCCAAGGCATGATCAAGATCTGAGGAGGCTGAATGCCTGTCTGGGTCTGTCATGAGAAACTGGCCGTGCCCAAGGTGAATGAATGGTGCCCCTTGTCATTGTTACTTACACAATTTCAGCCATATATTTTTGGATAATGATGTCACCCTGAGGAGGAGGGGCAGGGGCAAGGTAAATATCCATTTACATTCTGCTGCCAGCGGGAACACAGACCAGGTATTGGAATCTGGCCGGAACTGGTTGCCGCAGAATTTCCCAGCAGTTGTGGGAAAAGATTAACCCAGATTAAGAGCCTGGTGGCGCAGTGGATTAAGTGCTGTTAAAATAGCACTTAGTTGCCAGCTGTCTGCAATTACTGCAAGTTCAAATCTCACCAGGATCAAGGTTGACTCAGCCTTCCATCCTTCCGAGGTAGGTAAAATGAGGACCCGGATTGTGGGGGCAATAAGCTGACTTTGTATAAAAAAGAACACCGCTGGGGGGAGGGGTGGGGGCAAAAAGCCCTACTAAGCAGGTATATACTAAAGTATGAAGGCTATTGCTTAATGCATTGTAAGCCACCCTGAGTCTCCGGAGAAGGGCAGCATATAAATCAAACTAATAAATAAATAAATAAATAAATAAATAATAATAAATAAACCCAACTTCCCTCTTAAGAAGCCGGCTTGGAAATTTCCATCTTGCCGCCTGCCCTGGGTGGGAAAGCCCCTGGATTCACAGTTCAGGGCAGCTGACAACCTTGGCTTGGCCCAGCCTGACTTTTGTTTCCAAGAGAAAGAAGGGAAGCCCATGTGGTTTTGTAAGAAAAGCAGCAGTCAACCCATGCCACCATTGCACAAGCCACTGGCACACATCCTGCACTCTCTCCTGCCATTGGGAGAAAGGCTCTGGCACATGGGCCCCAAAGCAACTACAACCCATATAGCATGGATGTAGAGAAATACAGGGAAGATCCCAGAGGATTCTAAAGTCAGACTCTACCTAAAGTAAGTCCCTACCTAAATCAAAGGCCTGCTCTCTGCACGTGCACAGAGGCACTCTCGTAATTGCTGATCACCCCGTCTTAAAAGTGATGCAAAGTATAAACTGATAACTGATTAATGTGCCTGACTTGGGAAACAGAGACCCCCTTTTGAACTCACTTGACAACCCGATTTGACTGGGATAAAATTAAGGGATGCTCCCAAGAAAGAGGGGGTGCTCTCCTTGATTTCTCAGAAAATAGGGAGGGGGCAGGTGTTAATTAAATAATACCAAAATAAATATGGAGCAAGCCATATTTGCCTGAATTCCTTCAGGCATTTAGAAGAGTAATCATACATCTGCATTCTGTTAGTATCATGCAGACAAATGCTATTTTTCTGTCAATTTTTAATCAGTCTGATGAGAGAGAATTTGCTTTTCAAATTTCTTTTGACCAAGAAGAAAATGTAATTGAAAATCTGAGGATTGGAGGAAAATGTTTTGGAATGTAATAAATGATTTGGTAGCCCAGCTGTCTGCAAGTGGACGGTCTGGTTCGGCCTTTTGCTCTCCATCCTCTCTCCAGCGGTTTCACCCTCCATCATCCCCAACCAATCAAAGTAGGTTGAAAAGCCCACTAAGAGGAATTGAAAATAAAGGCTGTGGCATCTCCCCCAAGCCACATCTGCAGGGGCAAAACAAATGAAACCGCAATGCAGATTTTGGGCACAGCATTATTTTAAATACCTGTTTGCTTTCAGGGCATGAAAAAGACAGGCTGACATAGCAGCAAAGCTATGAGAGATCAGCAGTAAAGCTTCTGATCTCTTTTCTTTCAGCTGCTAAATTGTCTTTGCGAGGGAGCAGCTCCCAATCTGTGTCCTGGCTGTTCCCAGCCATTGGAAGCCCCTGTGACATTAAGTTGGCTGCATGAATGAGACCAGGATGAGACCTGAAAGCCACAAGAGAGGAATTCACTTTGAACAGGTTGTTCCCCAATGAGCCTGAAACTGCTTATCTGGCTGCTCTGGAATTTAGCTCTGCTCCAGATAAGATTTTCAGCAGAAAAGCGTCTCAGTGTATTTTGCTGGCATCCAAGCAGCTCCCGCTAAACGGCATCTTGCCCAAGCACTCATTGGGAGGTTCTGATGTTCTATTAAATGTTCTACAAAAGCACATTTCCTGCAGGTAGGGATGACAGGGGGTGGGGGGGGTGGATTTGAAAACCAGAGCAGCTGCTTGAACTTACTCAGCTGCCCCGGAATGGCGGCTCCGATGCCCATCAGGGACGGGTGAAGTTAAGGGGCCTCTTCCCCGAACTCTTACAAGCCTTGCTTTGCTTAACCACGGTTTATTGAGCTAGCCGACCTTGCTGGCTCTGCGAAAGAACCAAGCCACTCTGGAGAGGAGGCTGGGAGGCGCGGCTGTCCTGCGCAAGTATCCCTGAAAGGGCCGAGGCCCCGTCCGCCCCCTCGCAAGCCAGGCTTGCCCGAAAAAGCCGGAGGCGGCTCGGGCTCCGCTCCCAACTGCACGAATGATGCGCCGCGGAGTTCGGCGGCCGCAGCTCCCTTTCCCTCCCAGTCGGTCCCTGGCGGGAGGGTCCAGAGCGGGACTCCCTTGCTCGCTCGCTCGCTCGGCCGTCCGCTCCGCGCTCTGCACGCGCCTAGAGGCGCTCTGCTCCGCCCACCTCCGCCCAGCTCCCTGCCTGCCCGGGCGGCGGGAGGGGCGGGGTCCTGGCGCAGGGGGCGGGGAGAGGGTCGCGCAGCCCCGCCGGAGCCGGGGAGTGCGGGCCGGCCTGGGCGCTGGCCGCCTGCGGGCGCTGTGGGCGCCGTTGCGGAGCGCGGGGCGGGGGCGGGGGCGGGGGCGAGGGCGAGGGCGAGGGCGGCCGGGGCGGCCCGGAGACGCCCCCGCGCCGAGCGCCGCCCCGCTGGCTGGCTGGCTGTTGCTCGGCCGGCCGGGCCGTCGGGAGCGGAGCGGAGCCAGGAGCGGCGGCCGGCCATGGAGCAGGGCGCGCCCCGCCGCCAGCCGCGCCTCTGCCAGATGCTGCGCGGCGAGCAAGGCTACGGCTTCCACCTGCACGGCGAGAAGGGCAAGAGCGGCCAGTTCATCCGCAAGGTCGAGCCCGGCTCGCCGGCCGAGGCGGCGGGGCTGCGCGCCGGGGACCGCCTGCTCGAAGTCAACGGCGTCAACGTGGAGAAGGAGACGCACCACCAGGTGGGTCCGCCGGGCGGGCCGACGAGCCTCCCGGGGCGGTGCAGTCTACCTGGAAGAGCCGGGCCGCCGGAGGGGGACAGCCGGAGTCCTTAAAAGCGCGGCGGCGGCGAAGCGGGGGTGGGCTCCGAGCGCCCTCAGCCCTGAATCGCCCGTGGTTCCCCCTCCGGTACCCAAACGCCCCCAGATCCGCGGGTGGCCCCGAATCAGCCGCTCTTCGGGGCACTTTGGTCCCCGACGGAAGGGAGCTCGGGAGGACTTGGAGCAGGGAAGATGCCCGGCTGCCCCGGCAGATAAGAGTCTTGCCGGGCTTCTCCCTGAGTTATCAGAGCAGTCAAGCCGAGGGACCTGCCTCGTGGGCGGCTGAGGAGTTGAACTCTCAGAACTGGAGCCGCAAAGACCCCCCCCCTCCATAAAGGCCATCTCCTTTTTGCACATCTGGGCTGTTTCCACCTTTATATCAGGGCAGGGGGGCTATTTCTGGGAGGGGCCTCGGGGGGCCTGCCAGGTTAAGCCTCAGGTGGCAGGTGGTTTTGGAGTGGTCCCCGCCTAACTGGGGGATTCCAGGATTCTCATTGGGAGCCAGACTGGCTGGGAATTCTGGAAAATCGGTCCCAACATCCCCAGAGGTGTCTGAGTGCCACTGGCTGTTGCAGTGATGGAGATCAGGAAACCTGGCGGGTGCACCTACAGCTGTGGTTTAAGGGGGATTTACATGGAAACTGCCCATGCGCAGAGAAGGGAGAAATATGTCAGCCTGCTGGACAGTTCCCCCCCCCCCTTTCTTCTGCTCCCTTTAGTGCGGGGGGGTGGGTGGGTGGGGTGGCAGAGGGGATTTTGGTTGCTAGAAACCCCGCAGCAACTTTGGGGGGAGAAACAGCTTGTTCATTGCTTGCTTTCAATATTTCAAGCCTGGAGAAGTGAGGGACCCCCTTCCCTTCAAGCTGCTTCCGAGGACTTGCAGCAGGAAAGTTTACTATATGAAGGGAGCCCTCCCTTCCCCTGCTGTGTAAACAAAACAAGCTTTGTGCCTGGAGGACCCGCTCAAGTGAGCCATCCAAAGGCCTGGGAAAACAGAGAGGATTCACAGGCTGGGGAGTCCTGGGGGTTGGGCCCACAATAAAGAGAAAGGTCCCAGATAAAGCGCTGATCCTGGACTGGGGAGAGAGACCATACACAGCCTGGAGCTCATTGGGAAGTTTGGCCAGTTACTCTCTGTCACCTAAACTGACTGACACTGACAGGGTTGGTATAAGATTAAAAAGAGGAAAGGCCTCCATGGAGGCTTCCTTGCACCCTTCTAGAGAGGGCAAAACCTCATTTGCTTGATGGGCATGTTAGATTTGCCAAGCTTGTGTGTCTTCCCTTGTGACAGTGCTGGGGGGGGAGCAGTCTCCTTTTCTGCATCTGCTGGGGGAGGGGGCTGAGCCCAAAGCTGCTTTCAAAGGGCAGGCAGGGGTCTCATTTGGGGCTCTGCAGACATAAGCGTTAAAGGACGCCTGTTGTGTTCAGAGAGAAAACAAGGGAGACTCTGGGGCTGAGGTTCCTGCCACTTGGCCTCAAAAGCAGAGAATAAATAAGCTGTCCCATAATAATATAATAATATCCCAAAATAAAGCATCCCATAGCAGCTCTTTGGTGGTAATTGAGATGTTTTAGTAAAGAGAGAAATTATAAGATTGGAGGGCCACACGCAGGCAGCCATCCATCAAGTGTCCTGAATGAGAAGCAGGGCTGGGCAACTTTATCATGATTTAGTCAAGTCCTGCCTTTCCTTCTACTTTTCTAGCATAACCCCAACCTTTTTTCCCTGCCAGCACCAGCCTTGCAAGGCAGGCTAGGCTGAGAGGGAGCCTCTGGCTGGTGTGGGCCTGGCCCTTTCCCCTCCTCCTTTGGGGCAGAATCACAGGGAATTGAGCTACCTGCTGCAGGGAGCCAAGGCGACCGAGAAGGTGCTTTTATAATGAAAGGGGTAATGTTAATGAAGTTCTCATGACCAGGAGCCTGGGCTGGAAGCTGGCCAAACGAGTGAAAAATGGGCAGGTAGAAGAAAGAAGGAAGGAAGGAAGGAAGAGACAGCAGTGGCTGCTGGCCTTGTCTGTGTGGAGTGGGGAGGACGATTTGTGTCTTTGATTGAGATTCTGCTTTTTGGCCTGGAGGATGCAGAGAGTCAGCTTGCCCTGCTTTGCCTAAATCCATAGCGCAGCTCTTGCCAGCAAGGGGAGACTAACTGTGTTTCGGAGGGGATTCAGAGACCAGGTGGTCACTCCCCAGAGAGCCGTGGTCTCTCTGGATGTGGCAGGCCTTTGGCTCGCTTGTCACTGCCTCACTTATTGGCTCCAGGCTTCCTTCCCGCCTTTTGGCAGCACCTCCGGCATCTCTGCAAACACTTTTCTGCAACCTCTGCTTAACTGAAACTTGTTTGCTGAGTGGCTGATGTTGGAGATCAGCCTAATGGGGAGAATTGAGCATGCTGAAATCCGCCCTGGAAATTTTCCAGGCCTTTTATTTGGGCATGGAAGGTCAAGTGGGGTGGATTGCTTCACATTCCCATCTGTTTCTCCCTCCCATTGAATGTACCTGAGAGGGCAGCGCCGGACCTGCAGTCATGCCCACCGGCCAAACAGGAGAGGAATCAAGACTTCCTGGTTGTCCCTCAGAAAAGGAGGCCTCAGGGTGCCTGCTAATAACCACTGGTGACGGAAAGTGGCGAGCTGTTTAGGGCAGGAGGAGCTGCTTCCTGCTGACAGCCACACAGGGGGATGGACTTGTCCACCTTGGGGTGAACAACAGCCACATTTGGGTGACCAGGTGGGGACGCATCCTCCCTTTCTTTTTCCCAGTTGTAAATGTATAAGCAGGTGGCTAAAGCATGCTCTTATGGGCTAGTGCTGAGGACTGATGGGCAGGATGGAACACCACAATACTTTCAGCTCGTTCTGTTCTCACTGGGCCGCTGCTGCTTTGAAGGCACCCCGGATTAAGCTAAAATGCCTTTGGGAAGCTTGCCAGTCAGGGTATTGTGGGAACTGGATTCCATTTGGCTTTGTTAATCTGGGTTTGGGACCATGAAAACACAAGCAACAGATCCTGCAGCAAATTCTCACCCTGGAGAGAATTAAGAGGTGCATTCCAAGACATACGTGTGTGAAGGGGGGTGAGATAAATCATTTGACTGGGATGGCAGAAGGCTCCTGCCTCGAGCAGGGGGTAGGACTAGGAGACCTCCAAGGTCTCTTTCTCCCATTCTGTGCAATGATGTCATTATGCAAACGCTGTGGTGACTTACATTCTTGCATCAGATGTAGGGGGGATTCAAGGACTGAATGGCTGCATTTGCATGATAATACTGCTGGCTGTATGTCATCCTTGTGGCATCATTGCTATTGGCTGCTAGTGCTGCTTTTGCAAGTTTGAGACCTTGAATGGGACCCATTTGTTGATTTTTCTCCAAAGGGGCCTTCCCAACTCCCCTTCGTGGTGCAGCCCAGGATTTTTCAAGCTCAGAAACTTTAACATTTGTGGATTTTAACAAGCACGCTGGCTTGGGAATTCTGGGAGTTGCAGTCCACACAGCTCAAAATTGTAAAGGCTGAGAAACATGGTGTAACTGAGAGGTTCAGAACTCACTGGGGTGGGGGATTGTTCATGAGTGACCGCGGAATGTATTTGTGGCCATTAGTTGAATCTGGCAGTGTTTTTCTGAATCCCAGTCCAGTTCACACAATCTTTTGAGTCACAATATAGCTTATTTGGTTTTTCCTGAATGTGTTAATTTCTGAGTTGTTTTACTGATATCTCTGTATTAGAAAGGTAAGAGGTATCTCTATTTTGTATAATTGCATTGTAAAGTCTGGCAACTATAATTTGCATACCCTGATTTCCTGCTTAATGTGCCAGGTGAACCCAGGCAATTGTGGCTGAGTAAACCTTGGTGTGTTTACCCAACTTGTTTCACATTGGCCCACAAATGCATTAGGACTACAAGTTCCAGAATTCCCAGCAACCTCAGTTCTGGCTCCCTGTTGGAAAGAACAGAAGAAGTGACTTCTTGAATTGTGGAATCATAGAGCCATGATCTCCTCCTTTGATACCGCTAAATGAATATTTTCTCATAGCACTAATCAGTCAGCTTTTAGCTGAAATGTTTTGTATGTTTCTGTCTCGGCATGTGTGTTTATGTCTGTATTTATAGTTGACATTTTAGACTCCAAACCACAAGGCTCTTTCCTTGTCTTCAGGGCAACTCCAGGCATGTTTATTAAGAAGTGAAGTGCAGCCAACCTGAATCATTTCTTCAGATCCTGATTTCAAAATGCTCAGATTCTAATCCATAATTCCTTGTGGATCTGAGTCAGTGCAGCACCTACTGGTAATAAGACGGAAGCTCTCACGGAGAACTGGGGTGCTTCCTAAGTGGGCATCTTGAAGCAGAGGCTCCATTTCTGGATGTTCTGCAGGATGGTCATCAAGGAGCTTTTTCAGGTTCTTCCCAGCCAGCTTGTTCAACTTTAGAATTTCTCCATCAAAGTTGAGAAGTTGAATGGGATCTTTTTTCCAAACATCAGCAGGAGGAGAGATTTAGTGTTGCCGCTAAAAAAGCCCCCTTGTGCCAAGTGTGGGACTGAAGGAAGGAGAAGCTGCAGAGCCCTAGAGTGAAGGGCAGTGAAGGGCAGGCATCCACATAACCACCTGACATTAAAGGAGCAGGCAGAAATGCCTTGCTCCACTCATGGAATTTCATCGAAATGTTTTTCTCCCTTGGAAGGCAAGAAAAACGACAGGAAACAAAAAGGACAGAGATGACAGGATAACAAACTGGGTGGAAATAAATAAGGCTTCTATTTTCTGGTTTAAAAGCCTCTGCAAAGACCCAGGTGAAGAGCCATGTCTTCAGGCCTCAGGCCGCTTCCAAACACCCACAGGGAGGGGTTGTTCAGGTCTGCCTGTCCCAGAGGAGGAGTCTCAATAGACAGCATTGCCTTACTGAAGGAACCTGAAGGAGGGTTCCTTGGGACAGATGCTGTGTGGGGCAACTAGTGCCGCTGGCAAAACCGCAGCATTACATGAGCATATCAGAGCATGCCCATCACTGCCTTCTGGGCCAGTTGAAGCTTCTGAGTGGTCTTCAAGGGCAGTGCCTTGTAGAACATATTGCAATAGTCAAGTCGTGAGATCACCACAACATGAGTGACTGACTGGAGGAAGACCTGGCAGCCTGATCTAGAAAACTGGTACACCAGATGAAGCTGTGCAAAGCCCTTCCTGGCAGTTGCTCGTTCTCTTTAATCAAAGCAAATGGTTTTCTCCATGTAATATTAATGATGATCCAAAGCTGCTGTAAGTCATCACTGTCTATAGGTGCAACAGCTATAAAAAAGCTCTGTTGGTTCTGGCCACAAAGAGCCCTGGAACAGACTCCAGATTCAGAGGTGGATTCTGCCTGTAACTGGGTGCGCTCCACGTTTACTAAAATGTTTTATGCTCATCTCGCTGCTTGAGATGTTAAACAGCTTACCCAGCACCTGCTTAAAAAACAATTTCACCTCTGCCTAGGAAAGTCGCTAAGAGGCAGAGAGAAGGGGTGGGCCTCTCCTCTCCTGTCAGGTAGGGCTTGCTTGCAATATGTTGCAGGGTGGGATGGGGGGACACACACTTTCCAAACTCCCTTTGCAGCTTGTTGTGGGAACATGTTGCAAAGGTTTGAACCAGTCCTAAGAAAGTTAAAGGCATCTGCAAATGCAACTGAAAGACAGCAGATGGTTTTCGGATGTTGAGCTATGGATGGCAGCACTGGCAGGTTGCAAGGGTGCATTGAGGTGGTGGCTTCTCACTGGCCTCTGGCTTGGTCAGGCAGAGGAGCCCATTTGAAAGTCCAAATTCCTCATCCATGGGGCTGGGTTCAGAACTTTGTCTTCAAGGCAGAAATGGAAACGTTGGGAGGATGGCTCACCCAGTGCCAGACCATTGGTCTGCATCCCCCCAAATGCTGAGTTGTGTGAAGTAGCTTTAGGATACCAAGCCATGCTGTGGACGGGGTGGGGTGGCTGTCTCTGAACATTTTCCCTGCAGCGGACAGAACGGATGGGTTAGCCCCGTGCTTATAGGGTGAGATGTTTTTTTCTGGGAACTGAACTGGAGAAGCTTCTTGAACAAGAAGCAAAATGTCTTCAGGGAAAACAAAGCCCTTTTGTGGGGTGGTTTATTAAAGCCTGAACCCCAGAAAAAGAGCCAGCTGCTTGATGGAGTCCTCCCTTTCTACCCCGGAGAACCTTTTGGCAGTTGGAAGATCTTCCTGGCCCTAGTCAAGGGATAACTAAGAACCACAGATGTAGAGCAACGTGTGAATCCAAGAATTGCATTTGATTTAACCAACCTCAAGTGTCTCCTTTCCTCTTCAGCACCTGGGGCCAGACTGACCTCCCCTGAGAAGCTCCCTTTTGCCATTTTCCCAGTCAAAGGAACAAACCACCACAGTTGCTGCCTTGCTTTTTGAGTATCAGCTGAAAGGGGCTGTATTTCTGCTCTCCTATAAATGCTGTTCAGGAGATTTTTTTTCCCTATTTAGCAAAATCCTGTTCTTTTTGAGGGTCTTTCTGATGCTTTCTTCTCTCTTCGCCCACCTGTCCTTCCCCAGGTTGTGCAGCGCATCAAAGCAATTGAAACCGAGACCCAGTTGCTGGTGGTGGACAAAGAGACGGATGAGCATTTCCGGAGTCTCCACCTGACCTGCTCCGAGGAGGTGGGGCGGCTGGTCATGGTGGCAAACCCTGAAGCGCCACCAGCCAAAGGGCCCAATTCCAGCAATGGAGACTCCTGGAAGGCTCCAGCTGAGCTGAGCAGCAGGAGCCTGAAAAGGCACAAGCACAGTTTAGGTTCGGAGAGTGGGAAGAAGGTAAGGCTGGCTGGCTGTTCTGGAGACGGAGGGGAAGTGCAGCGGTAAAGGTTTCCTCTGTCACTGTCTGCAGAGCTTAGCGGGAGTGGAGGTGAGGCCCCGGGGCCCTGAAGTGCCAGCCTTGGAGCCCCTCAGAAGAGGCCTGTCTTCTCCGTCTTGGACGCTACCAGGTGCATCTGCGGAGGGACCCCAAAGGCTGGGCGGGGCCCTCCATGGCCTGATCTAGCCTCAGGGTGGTCCAAGGTTGTTTATACCATTCCTTGCAAGTCACCTCTCCCCCAGATCAATATTTGGGCTGCAACCCCTTTCCGAACACTGAACCTGCATGTTGCTGGGCTGGCCTTTCCCTGTTGGGCCATCTGACATTGGAGGAACCTGGCAGTGGTGAAAGGTCTAAATACCAGTTTTTGTTCCTGGCAGCTTCTCATTTCTTCAAATCTGTCAAATTCTGTTTTTCTGAGTTAGTCAATTTTGTGAATGTATCAGGTTTGCTTTGTTGAATTTGAGAAATCTTTTTTAAAGTTTCCATTCCAAATGACATGTGAGCTGATTTCTCCAAACATAACAAATGTTGCTGGCAGTTTTGCCTAATATTATCTGTTTTTTTCAAACATTTCTGGACTTTTGTTTCATAATTAGGAGTAAGTTTTTTCTGATTGCATTTTTTACAGCGTGCAAACTCTTTTGCTGGGTTTAGAAAAGCAGGCATTTTGAATAGCAGCTCAATCGATGCTGTTTGTTTTGCTTTCCAGGGTGAATTCAAACCGTTCCCCTCCCTTGCCTCAATTTCTCCCCTTTGTACAGAGAATGAGAGCTGGAGGATGGGTGGGGATGCCAAAGGGACGAGGGAGTTCTGTGTGGGCAATTGCCATGGAGAACAGGTGGAGTGGAAGGCTTTGAGCCCAGCAGGGAGGCCGTTCTACATGAGGGTTCGGGATGGTAGAAGGCAAGAGAATGCCAGTGGCAACAGGGAGGAGAAGCTGTTACGCAGAGGAAGTCGATGCATGGCCACATTAGAACAGAAGCACAGCCAGACCCAGAGTGGCAGATTCTGCCACTTGACTGGCCTTGCCCATGGCTGCTGTGGCAAGTTCTGGGTGGGATCATAGTTCTGCTTGGATACCAGGCAGCTGAGCCTTCTCCCCCTGTGCTTCCTCCAAAGAGCCGGACCAGTATCAAGAGAAGACTCCCAGGACTCTAGCTGGGTGCCTGGTGACTTCCTGGGGGCATCTGTGTCCAGTACTTGGAAGCAGTATGGAAGCGCTTTCCTGCTGCCCTTCTCAGGAAGCTTTTCCCCATTCCTACGTCTAGCCTGGAGCCCTGGGGTTTTGCAGGATCTCCCATCCAGGCAACTCATGAGATTCAGCTTTGGAGATTGTCTAAAGTCAGTTACTCAATTTATGACTACAATTGGGACTGGGATTTTGGTCCCTAAGTAATATGGTTATTAATGAGTCATCACATAACCAAACTTGATTTTATGGCCATTTCTTCTTCTTGTTAAGCAAATCACATGGTTATTAAGTGAATCTTGCAGTTGTTAAGTGAATCCAGCTTCTCCAGTTGATGTTGATGGATGGAAACAGACTGGAAAGGTTACAAATCCCGATCATGGGACCACAAGATTCTGCAGCCGGCGGGAAAGGTGAACTGGTTGCCAAGCTCCCAAATTTGATCACGTGATCATGAGGATAGTGTGACAGTTGTAACTTTGACAACAGGTTGTAAATCACTTTCACCAAGGCTGTTGTAACTTTGAACTGTCTTTAAACAACCAATTGTAAGTCAAGGACCATATATTGACATCAAGTGGTAACAATATTTATTCATTTAGTAGCATTAATCTACAAATGTTTGGAATGCTAATTTTGTGCTGTTTGATCTTGATTGCTGAAATGACCTGGTCAGTTTCATTTCCATTTGGATGAACCTGGTGGATAGTTTCCTGAAGATTTTTTTTTATTTAATGCCAAAAAACGACAAATTAACAGAGAGACTCAGCCATAACTCCATATTTTATGCAAATATTTGAGGCAGCTTGTCTGTTTCCCTATGAATACAGTATGGATTTGTAAATGCAATTTTATGTACATTGCTGTAGCACAGGGATTCCTGAACCAGGAACCTTGATTAAAATGGATCCTGAGAACATCAGCATGTCCCATCAACTCCTCTGCAGATTCATTTCTACTCTTGGTTGGCTTTTCCCTTAGAAAAACTAAGTGGAATAGCAGAGAACGGTCACTGTCGGGTCAGCTTTAGGAAACTTAAATGATATCTGCTGGGAATACAGCACTGGGTGGGGGTGGGGAGACCCAGTAGGATTTTGAGTTCCAGAAGGAGGTTGCATTTTTTTCTGGAGGATGGAGAGAGGGGGCTCAAATCTTGATCTCATGAACTCCAAACAAACTGGAGAAAAGAATGTCTCAGAATAGCTGTAGGAGTGGAGGAGGAAATATGCATCTCTGAACTAACAGCTGTTGCAAAATGATGCTCTTGATACAGTTGTGTGTGCCTTACAGTCAACCCCATTAATGGCTCTGCAGTTGTGTGGCAAAGAACTCACTTCTGCCACCTGCATAAAGCGGTACAAGAGCGCATTAGCATGTCGGTTTGTCACATCCTTCTATATTTGCTAGTAATGGGGAGGAGAGGGCAAATGGATGGAAGGAAGGCATGCTGTCATTTCAGAGCTCGGTAGGAACTGCCCACCTGCTTCCCAGTTTGTCTTTGACATGTTAAACTTTGGCGCACCGTCCACCCTGCTGTGCTCGAGAGGGTTGAGTGTACACAGCCAGGATGGTCATGCTGGCAAAACCTCCGGTAAAGTCTGGTCCGACATTTATGGCAGACGGTAGAACCTCCATTAAGCAGACGGCGTATGAGCTGATGGTCCTTATTTTGTGCAGGCTGCCCCATACTTTTCCTAATTGTTCTTAGATGCAACTTTCAGGCAATAGAAGTTCTGATGCACTGCAGAACTAAATGTTGCTGTCCAAGCACTTTTACTTGTTAGGGAACTTGTGCATTTTAGAAAAGCAGATACAATCAAGTAATCTGCATGAAATGGACTAGAAAAGATTCTGAAATTAACTGAATCAGAAATAGCGTTTTGGTTATCAGGTCTGGGCTGCAAAAATATGGACAAGCAGCAGATGCCAAAAGATAGAGAAGATACAAAGTCTCTGCTACCAGCTGGTGGTTGGCTGAATTTTTGCTGCCTACCTCAGATTGTCTGCTAAAATGCAAGAGTAGGTGATAAAAGGACAGAATTACCCTGATAATCTGGGTCCCCCAAGAGATTGGGGGCACTAAAGGATTTGAAATCCAGTTTTATCACATGCCCATGAATGAAGGAACAATGGTTAAAGCTGATGCATGAATGGAGACAGGGCACTGAATGAATCAGCCGAGCCTCACTGGGACCTCTGGCCGCCTGGCACCTTGCGATCCTCTTCTCAGGCCAGTAGAAACAGCACTGCATTGTTTGCCCTGTGTCAGCTGAGGAACACAATGGCTGGCGTACAAAAGGGGCACTTGGGTGTCGCCCTTTTTTTTGCAGAAGGCTGCAAAGGACGTCCCTTTTTTAAAAATGAAAACCATATTTGAAGAATGAGCTTTCCCTTCCCCAAAGACTTTGCCAGTGTTGCTGGGCCCAGCCTGAGGGTTGTAGCACACGCAAGACCCAGGCTTTGTGACTGAAGTCTCTCCAGGCCTCCTTTAAGAATTGGTTAAACTGCAAATGATTACCTCTTCAGTTGACTTACAGATTTGTTTCTGGGGAAGATTGGTTTATGCAATCAGATGGTTGCATATGCTTGCATTTATCTTTTTGGGGGGGTGGAATTGTGGTTTTCCCATTCTAGACAATGTTTATGAGCATGTTTGGTTTGTCTTTTCCCCTTTCTCTCTGTGCCCAGGGATTCAGCCCCGTGGGAGGAAGAAGAGAGATATGGCAGCCCGCTGTTGCCTGCAGGGATGTTCTTTGGAACTCCCAAGGTAGCCCGCAGACTGGGCATTTTCTCGTGGTTTTCTCTCCAAGGATCATCAGGCTTGACTCCCCATGGTTTTTCAAGCATACCGGAAAATAATAGAAAATACTCATACTAGATCCTTGCCCCTCTTGGTTCGGTCATAAGGTCAGGCAGGATGCATGCTGCTGGAACTGGGAAGTGGCTCATGCTTCTTTGGGGAAAGGGTTCTCTCTCTCCATCAAGAACCCATCTCTCAATCCAGCCATCTTTGAGAACTTCCATCTTTCTCCAAGCTTCTGTTTTTAGCAAAGGTCACAACTGCAGAAGGTCTTGGAAGAAGCAGATAATCCAAATCGGATTCAGTCTAGTCTCAGGATGGAAATGGCATTGTTTGCCTTGATGGATGACCTTTGTTGGAGGAAGTCATTCTCCTGGTCTTCCTAGATCCTCTTAGAAACTATTGACTATGGTATCTTCGCCTGAGCTGGAGTAGGAGGCCCCATTGTGCAGTGATTCTTCTCTTTCTGATGAGAAGACTCTTTCAATATTTGTGGGGGAAGCACGATTGAGCACCCTGTAGTAGCTCCAGTGGGAGAATTGTGGGCTTGATTCTCTCCCCTGAACATCTGCCTCTAGGAGAGAATGGTTGGAAGAACATCAACAAATGCTGACATTATTTAATGATGCCCTCCGTCCATGTTGGGGTGTGGGTGTGGTGATGGCTTTGCTCGATGCATTAGTTGCAGCCTTGCCTTACCAAGATCAGAGGGTCTTGGTGATAGTAACTAATCCCTTGATCCCTGTGCAGGTGGACCACTGCTGGGCATTCTACTTAGGGCTGCATTTGAAAGTAATTTGGAAGCTTCATTAGGACAGAATGTAGCAGGCCATCAGCTAGCTGGGGAAAGCTGCTATTGTAGAATTGCATCTGTGGACTTCTTGGCTCAATTCAGGGTGCTGGTTATCCCCTCTAAAGCCCTGTACAGCTGTTGTCTAGGTGGGTCTGCTAAAGGTCCCACCTCCTCAAGAAGTAAGAGGAATGTGACCTGGAGACAAAGCTTCTGTATGGCAGCCCCAACAGTATGGAATATGTTTGACCCGACCTTTAAATGGATCCCTGACGATAATGGGTGAGCTTTGAATTACAGGCGGCTGTCCTGGCTCCTCTGTTGCTGAGGATGGGAAGGGTGACCTCTTGGGGGTTTGTTTTATCACGGAATTATGGTTTGACATGCAAAGCGGTTGAGAATCTGAATAAATAAATGGAGTGAGATGGCCCAGTCATCTGATGCTTCATATAGCCTTCCAGGTTGTAGTTTGTTTTAACCATAGTTTATAGAAAAAGCCATGGTAGTCTAGTCTATATAATGTGGTTAGCCTTTACAAACCACAGTTTATGCATCAGGTTAAACTGTGTATTATTTTGACCACAGTCTATAGAACAAGCTACATCACACTTGTCCTAACACTTGTTTTAAAACTACATTAACTTAAATTCATCCTCCATGATGAAATGTAATCTGACTCTTTTAATCATATTATATTAATGTGAATGTCTAATGTGAATTGCAACTATGGTTCTGGTCTAGGATGCTGTGTGAACCAGAACGGTACAGCTGGCTCAACAAACCACATTTTGCAAAGGTCAGGCCGTGGGTTGTGCCACCCTCCATGCTCTCTATGTTACTGCAAAGCATCCTTCTCTGCCCCTTCCCCTGTTTTCTTCGGCCTGGCCTGGGAACTTGGGTCGCCTGCTTGTCTTTGAATTGGGGTGTGGCAGGAAACCCCTCCTGAGAAGGAAGGGATCCACCCCAGAGCAGAGATTTCCTCTGCAGCGATATTTTTAGTGAAACACAAAGCAGGAGGAAGAAGATTAAATCAGGATGGGCTGGTCCAGGCCAGGTTTTGTTCCCGGGGACCCGAGTGCGAAGTGCCGTGGTTTTCTGGACCAAAGAAGCGGTAGATTCCTAGCAGAGCAGGCAGGCGGGTGGGCGGGGGCCTTGCCAGGCAAAGGCATTTTGCTCCAGGCTCCAAAGGTGAAGGAGTCGAGGCTTTGGAGGCAAATCCTCCATTATTCAGTTATGCTGCTGGGCCTCATGTTTTTTGTGAGATGTAGAGATGATACCAAGGAGTGGCAGAAGGTTATTGGCAGGATGAAAGAATATTTTTCTAGCCCAAACAATCCAGAAGCCCTATTAAAGAGAGATTTTGTGTGTGGGCATGATTGTGAGCATGATTGGCAACTTCCAGATGTGTGGACTTCAACTCCCAGAATTCTCAACAATGTCTGTGGGGCAGGAGAAGTCTGGGAGGCAAAGTGCACCCATTTGGAGGTTGCCTGACTCAGATAGCAAGCTCAGATAGCACTGAAATAGAGGCAATAGCAGGACAGGCAAGATGATGAGTGTGACCTGTACTCACCCATGCTTTGCTTAACCATGATTTATTAAAGAAATCATAACTGAGTTTGCAGAATTCAATATGCCATAAAGTCTGTGACAATGTCTACATAATCTATTATATCATAGCTTAATGTAAAAGAGCTGTTGTGTGTCTGAGAAGACATTTCAGTCTCTTTGTCCCCAGAATTGCTAACAAAATGACAGCATCCTTTAGATTGCCCAACCTGGAATAATTGCAAATCTTGGTTTATTTCTGACAGAATAGTCTTACCTTGCCCATAATTGAAAAGTACCACAGAAATTGCAGTGCTTAAGCAGAGGAGGTGGCAGGAAGTTCCAAAGGACTGTAGTAGCTCCTCATATGGAGTTGTGGTGGGGTGTTTATGGGGACTCCCCCTTTCAGCAGCCATGCAACTTTCCCGCTCTCTGCTTATATAATGTGTCTTGCCAAAACATCTGGAAAGAGTTTTGTTCTTCCAGTGTAGCTACTTTTATTCTGGGTCTTAAGAGTGGGATTTTCCTCTCTCTTTCAGGGACTCCTAAGAATATGAAATGCCTGTAGACCAAATGGGCTCTTCCCTTCCAGGGTGTTGACTTTCCCCCCATGGCTGGAGTCCAACAGATCAGTCCCCCCCCCTCCCAATCACTTACTTTTGGCTTCCATGGAGAGTGTTTGAACCACTCTCGGCTCTGGGTTTCACATTCCTCTGAGGGTGTTTTAACTCCATTAACTGCTTGGTGGAGCTCAACCCCCCTTTCGGCAGGGGTCCTTTGGAGCTGGAATTGTGTACCACTCAGCATTGTGATTGTGTGGAGCAGCCCATAAGCCCCATACAATGAGCATAGATAAGGAAAGGGATCCATTTCTGCCCAAGGAGCTCCAGAGATGGAAAGTCCTCAGAAAAGATCAGGCTAGTTTTCTGCTGTGCTTTGTGAGTTTTAAAAGCTCCCAAGTTAATAGCAAATTCCAAGGCAGTTTCAAGATTGTTCCCAGTCCTGTTCCTGATTCTCTCTGGCTTCTTTTCAGGAGAGGGGAGCCCCCTTACAAAGGAACCCAGGGCTTTTATTCTTGTTGGATTACAAAACCACTTTTCAAAATTAGGAAGGACTATGAGCTTGATAGGCATCAGTAGCTGTCTGTTGGCCCCATTGTATCCAGGGCAGCCCATTGCTTAGGTCTGGCTTTGAGAAGGTAATGAGAGCAGGAGCTGAAGTCAGTTGATTCGCCATGTGTTTTTCTTCCCTAAAAAAACATCTGAAATCAGTTAACCAGGACAGGCGGTGCATGGATCTTCTCTGGCTTGAGTTTTGTACTGTACTTTCAAACAAAGCTAGAAGTCATCACAGATTTATGCAGAAATATTGAAGATTCAAAAGGGTTTGCAAACTTTTAAGCACCGCCATATGCTGCATGCTGTTACTCCTTGGCTTTGGGGGCAACCTTCCATTGTTCAGTATAGTATCTCTTCATACTGCGCTGGTGACATCACATTTGGAATCCTGCATCCAGTTCACATTATAAAAAAGATGTTGAGGTCCTAAAAAGAGTGCAGAGAAGAGCAACAAAGATGATTAGGGGATTGAAGGCTAATCCTTGTGATGAACAATTGAAAGACTAGGAATGTCTATTCTAACAAAGAGAAGGACTTGGGGAAATATGATAGCAGTCTTCCAGTACTTGAGGGGCCGTCACAGAGAAGAGTGGGTCAATTTATTTTCCAAAACACTTTGGGGCAGGACAGGAACTAATAAATGGAAGCTTAACAAAGAAAGATCCAACTAGAACTAAAGAGAAATTTCCTGACAGTGAGAACAATGAATCAGTGAAACCTTCAGAACTTGCCTTCAGAAGTTATGGGTGCTTCATCACTGGAGGTTTTTAAGAGACCGGACAGCCATTTGCCTGGAATGGTGTAGGCTCTCCTGCTCAAGTCAAGGTTTGATAGAAGACTGCCAAGCTCCCTTCCAACTCTGTTATTCTGTCCCTCCTGCCTCCCCAGGAACCCCTGTTGGCTTCCTGTCTTACCTGCCTATGATTTACACATTGAAAACAACCTCCGCTTTGTTAGGCCCTTTTGCAAGATGGCTCTGGCCATTCTGAAGATTGTCAGGATGGACGGGATTCACAACAATTCCATTTAAGCAAGACTTGTTGCATGACCCAAAAGGGGTCCAAATTGCTCTGCCAGCTGTGCTCGCAAGTGGGATTTCTTCCAAGCATAATTCCTGCCCAGTTGTCTTTAACTTCCATAGGGCTCTTGCGCCAGAGGCCTTCAGAGGACGGCAGTTCTTCAGCTACAGAGATTAAAGTTGCTGCTCCAGATGTTCTAGCTGACTGGACCAAAGGTCCAGACTGAGGAGGGTGGAATAATGATTGGTGCACCAAAGACTCTTACTACTGTGTTGATACAGTATTAAAACAATACTGTATATGGTATATCAATAAATATTTCATATAAAAATACTGTATGAATGCATATGGGTCAATATAAAAGAAAAAAGGAATGACATTGCCATAGATGTATACTACAAGCCACCCAACCAAGCAGAAAAAATAGATGCACTTTTTGCTAACCAATTAAATATATGTAGGACACATGTTACAATAATTGGGGACTTCAGTTACCCTAAAATCAACTGGAAGACTAATTCTGCATCAAGTGAGAAATCGAATAGGTTCCTGACCAACATAGCTGACAACATATAAATAACAAGAAAAAAAAATCAAGGAAACAGCCGGTCCACTAAAGAGAGAAGATGGCAAGTAACAGGCAGTAGAGAGAAAGCAGAGCTGTTTAACTCATTCTTTGCATCTGTCTTTCATTCTTTGACAAAGTGACTAAAGTAGTAGACCAACAAAATGCTGTGGGCTTACTTAGTATAGTATACTTCAGCAAGGCATTCATCAAATTAGACTTCCTAGTGGTCACATACTCTACATAGTATGCATTACATAGTATACTTCACATAGTATACATAGCATATGTCACATAGTATAATAGTATAGTATAGTATAGTATAGTATAGTATAGTATAGTATAGTATAGTATAGTATAGTATAGTATAGTATACTTCAGCAAGGCATTTGACAAAGTAGATCACAACCTATTTCTTGGTAAGCTAGAAAAATGTGGGATAGATCACCACCAGTTGGATTTGTAACTGGCTGACAAACCATACTCAATGAATAGCCCTTAATGGTACTATGTCTACATGGAGGGAAGTAAGAAATGGGGTACCACAAGGTTCCATCTTAGGCCCAATACTCTTCAATATCTTCATAAATGACTTAGATGAGGGAATAGAAAGGGAACTTATCAAATTCACAGATGATACTAAACTGGCAGGAATAGTCAACACCCTAGAAGATAGGCTCAAGATCCAGATGGATCTCGACAGACTTGAACACTCTATGCATGCTTGGGGCCGTTGATCTCACCATTGCGATCTTGTGAGATCCAGCCATGAGCGGTGTGTATTGGTTTTTAACGTCTCTTATTGTATATTGTTTATACTGTCTGTTGTAAGCCACCCAGAGTCCTCAGAGAGTTGGGCAGCATAGAAATACGAATAATAAATAAATAAACAAACACTGGGCCCTATTTAATGAAATGAAATTCAATGTAGAGAAAAATAAAGTCTTAGGTAAGAAATAAACATACAGATTAAGTGAAACCAAAATAAACATACAGATTAAGTGAAACCTGGCTTAATAGCAGTAACTGTAAGAGGGATCTTGGAGTCTTAGTGGACATCAATTAAATATGAGACAACAGTGTGTGGTGGCAGTCAAAAAAGCCAATGCAATTCTATGTCGTGGAAGCTTCATCACTGGAAGCTTTCAAGAGACTGGATTGCCATCTGTCAGAAATGGTATAGGTTCTCGTGCTTGAGGGGGGGGTTGGACTAGATGACCTACAAGGTCCCTTCCAACTCTGTTATTATTCTGATACTTTGGTTTATTTTGTTACAGAACGGAACACAAAATCCTATGTGCCTGTCTAGCAACAGAGACTTAAATTGTCCATCTGTACCTATCTATGGCCCAAAAATGATCAGACACAATAATTGGTTATTTTTCAGGGAAAAGCTGTCTTGCCAGTCACTTAGAAAAAAATGTTAACTTACTACCATACAGGCAACTACGGCATTGTTGGTTTTATGGCTGCTCTCATAGGGGAGACAATTTCTTTGGAGCTCCCCAGCTTGCATGTCCCACCTGGTCCTGTTTTTTGAAAGAAGCTGTTAAAAAACCAGCTTCCAGGTATGTAATTATTTGCAGTTCTGCCTTTGGGCTTGTTGATTTTTGGTGGTTAGCTAAGTTGGCTATTTTGTAAACACACAAATCTCCCATCTCATCTATTTTATCAGTGTGATTATCGTTACTGTCCTGCTTTTATTTCTGCATTACTCCAGATGTCATAATATGATCCTGCCTGCTGCTTTCTTGTCAACAATAACCTTGTAATCGGTGGGTTGAAGAAGAAGGATTGCCCTAAGCCTAACGTTACCCGGCTGCTGTCTCTGCCTGAGGGAGAACTAGAACTCCTGGTCTTCTGCTTTCTCATGCAGCACCTTAATCACTGCAGTTTATGATCTCAGTTTCATGTTTATACATAGCCAATGTGTCCTAAAAGGTGTCCTCCTGGGGCATGAGAGGAAGAGAATGTGCCTTAAATTGGGTAGTGAAAAAATAATTTGAGGGGGCTTCTGGTACCCTCATCTGCTGAACTTTGGCAAAGGATGAGCTGAAGACTGCTAAACCCCCTTCCCCAGTTGCTGTTTGTGTGATATGGCAAATGCTTGCATCCTCTTAGGTAATGCCCCAAATTTAACTTCTTTGCTTCTTCTGGATTAGCGCAAAATACTGCGAACAGAAGCTTCAGTGTGCAAAGAGGTTCTGTTTGCTGCACATTTTATTCAGGAGACTGGTGTACATTAGAATGCTTGCTTGAAGGCATCCAACACCCCCTTGATTGTGCATGATAAAAAGCATCTTCAGGGCTTTTAATTAGAGGCTCCTGATGGAGACCACACTTCCCGTGGACGTAAGTATTGAGTAGGAACATCACAGTCCTTCAAATGTAACAGCCAAACAACAATGGGGAAGTACTTTCTCTAGCACTATGTTTCTCAACCTTAAGACAGTGGGGATTTCAACTCCCAGCAATGCTAGCTGGGGAATTCTGGGAGCTGAAGTCTTAGACTAGTCAAGGTTGAGAAACACTGCTCTAAAGGCTTGAGTATTGGATAGGATTTTTGATATAGAGTGAGAAACACAACAGCAATGGAGATTTAGGGGTCCACAATAAATCAACTGGAATTTGGACCGGGGTGAAATTCGTAAATGGGAGTGCGCACACGCTTGCTTCGCTTGCACGTGACACCTCTGCGCCTGTGCAGAGCATCAAAAATGGGACGTGATGACATCTGGGTGGGTGGGTGGAGCCTCCTGCCACCAGCACTACTCGTATGCCCGAGCTGGATAGAACCGGCTGCATTTCACCACTGCTTTGGACCATCCTGTTCAGTTCTAACACTACCCAAAACCACTGTACGGTTTATTATATATTTTTTTCATCTCTCAAAGAGGCTCCTGGCTTTCTTCTTAAGCTCTGGATCAAGATGCATAGGAGCCAAGTCATTTTAACATATTCTGAAGCATAGAAACATTTCTCACCCTCCCTGGAATAATTACAATATTAGCAAGAACAATTGCTTGCATTTTATATATTGAAAAGATCTTCCTGTCTTGGCTTCAGCTTGCAGGTTTTTTATGCCCAGGTCAGTTTCTTTGCATGTTTCCTGGGCCTTTTTCTCAAAAAAATTTGTCTTCCCAAAATAAGTATTTTGTGGGAAGGAGGAGCTGGGCCAAAAACAGGGGAAAAAGAAGCCAAGGCAAATAAGGGTGAAAATGGAAAAAAAGAAGGGAAAATGACAAACAATAGTTTCCAAGAATCAGCTCCTAACCCAGTTTTATTTTCTTGCATATAGTACTGATTGCATTAAAAACTTCAAACTGGGTCAGAAATCACCATTGCAGAATAGTCAGTCTGTGGTTTTACAAGCATCCAGTATCCCAAGAGTGTTAGCCAGGTTTGGGGGCATACTATGCCCTTCCCCATTGGCAGCCAGACATCATTGGAGACCCCAGTGGGAGTGAGCTGTGCAATGGGGAGACTTGTTTTGGGGACCAGTCTTTCTCTCTAGCTCTTTTTCCTGGGGGACTAGATCAGTAAAGCAAAATCATCACCTGTTGTGATGACTTGAGTGGAATTAGTTAACTCGCTGCATGTCTGGTCAACTTTTCGTTGAGTTTAATCCTTTTTGGTGGCCCCATCTTGACTCCATTAAATGCTTTGTAGGAAGATAGCTAATGGTGGCTGAGAGATATGGTATGATGGATGGTATGGTGAGCTATGGTGATGGTATGTGAACATTTTAAGAAGAATGTGTAGAATGAGTTTTTCCAGAATTGAACAGTATTCTGAAAATGGGAAGGTTAAGTAGGTTGACTTGGTAGTATATTCAAAGGAAGCCAAATGAATTCTTATAGTGCAGTGAGACTTATGGGATGTACAGTAGTGGCCAAAATTGTGGAAACTTTTGGGAAAAGTGTATTTTCTAAAACTAGCTTATAACACCACTTTTTTTTGGAGTAGTACCATAAAATTATATGTCAATGGAAAGATAATTTAATCAAGAATGTAATGCAATAACTTTTATGAAGGAATAGCAGTTACAGTATAAAGAAGAAAAGTGAAACGTAGAAAAAACAAGATATACAAAAATTATCACCGTGTCAGTTAATACTTAGTTGGGTAACCTTTAGCATGAATTACAGCCTTACAACATCTTCCCATGGAGTGAACCAAGTCTTTTAGTTCTTCAGCTGTTATAATGTGAAACCAAGATTGAATGCTTCTATTAACTGGGTTTATTGCTGGGTCGCTTCTGACTAACAAGTTTCTTTAGTCGGCTCTGGACTATTCCCAGGCCATTCCAGCTTTGGAATATGATTACCTTGAAACTCCAAAAAAAGTGGTGGTATTAGCCATCAAACCTCAAAAATACACTTTTCCCAAAAGGTTTCCACAATTTTGGCCACTACTGTATAACCACAAACATCTTGCAATACATTTAGCAAGAATTATCATTTGGTGGTTGTTATAAACTATTCATTTCAAGCTTTAGGTAGGGAATTGTGTTTTTAGTTTCTAATCCATGGTAAATTAGCACATCAAGAAGAAAACTAGATTGGAATCCTTGTTCCTGAAAGTCTATTTTTCCATTATAGGGAATTTTTCTCCTTTGTGTGTGTCTTGTGTGTCTCCCCACACCCCCCAATGGCAAGGATCATTTGGGAGTTTCCTACCTGCTGCTGGAGAAAAGCTACTCTGCATGATTTTGTGAAAATACAGCTTAAGTACATGGTCTGCCTGTCTATAAACAGTTTGTGTCAACAATGGCTAAGAATAGATTGTGTGTGCTCTAAGACAGTATATTTCTGAATTCTATGTACCTGGCAGAGTCTTTCCAAAGATTCTTGTGAATATCCCACTAGCTGCACTATGTGCAGAGGGAAAAACTCTGGTTAGAAGACTTTAGGTAACTTTTTCAGTAATGAAATTAACAGTTTTACTTTAATTAACAACACAGTTTGAATCTCGCATCCTTCTTTTATATTAGCAATATACTGTTTCAGAGTGGAGTACTGTTTTGTAGGTTATAAAAAAAACCTATTCGCAAAATAAATAAATAATTTTGGTGAAAGTTGCATTTATGCCTTTCCCAGTAGAAGTGAAAAGAATGATATAACTGCAGAATATTCCAAAGGAAGCAAAAACGCCACAGATGCGAGTCTAACAAAATTGTCATATGTCTCAGATCAATCCAGTCCATTAAGACCGTTTGATGACAATGTTCTTGATTCAGCTGGTTGGCATGCTGGCCTCAGGCAGCATTTCTCCAAATATATTCTGCTGAACAATTTCCCTGCTTTTGATTGGCTTGTCTGCAGATCCAACCTTTCCCTGCTTTCCTAAAACAACCACTCTGTGGGACTTTTGAGGCTCTCTAGAGGAGGCTGAGTAGAAGAAATCACAAGAGCGCTTCTGAAAATGAGATTGAGAGGGGATCTCCAAGGCGTGGAGGAAAAGATGAAAAATTGGTAATCTTTCATGATTGGTTCCAATGGATGAGGGCCTTCCATGCTTTGTCTTAGTCCTGATGCTCTGAATTAAGGGCAGAGAATGAATGCTTGCCATCGTTGAATTGAGGCATTGTGTGTTGGAGAAACTGGGAATCAGTTGATTTAGATGGTTTGTCCTACTGAGATACTATATACGAAGCAAGAAGATTTTTCTCTGAGATCATGGAACATTTTGGTCCAGGAAATAATCCCAGTGCAAGTCTTTTATTCCAGGTAAAAAAAAGTTTGGTTTATTTAAAACATGGATAGTCAACTGCCAGATCACACACTTATTTTTTCAAGGCCTTGGATTTTTCTCCACCTACAACTACTGAAAACTAGTGACATTGTTTCCGGCCTTTCTAAGGAAGTCCTAAAATAGGTTAACAGAGTTTTAAAAAGAAAACTCCACACCCAAAAACAACAACAAAAAAGACAACTCAGACCTCTCAATATTTTTAGTATATCCTGAACCACTTAGAGGTGGTCTACCTCCAGGTTCAATAAACATTGTGAGAAAAGTGGGGGCTTTGTTTACACCAGCAATTGAGCATCGACTGGTGGTTACATGGCTGCATCAACATAGACCCAGGGCCCATCTTGTGACAAAGGAAGCTAAGAGTTTGTGGAGGAGGTAGCCTTGGCCATCTTTGGGAGAGTTAAAAGTATGATCAATAGAGGTACTGGGGTTCCGTTCTCCAACAAGTCCATTCCACAAACCATGGATTTCCACCAAATAGAGTGTCAGTAACTGCGAGAATAGGCATTCTAGTCTTGCCTTAGGCATGATGCCAACTGAGTGCCCTCTCTCAACTCTAGGAAGCAGGCATTGACAAAGCACTCCCAAAAAACTTGTCAAGAAAACTTTAGGGACTAGTCCAAGCAGTCACTAGGAATCAAAGCAACTTGAAAGCACAAACTTATTATTATTGGTGGACATCAACAGTTATGTACCATGATGTGCCTCCTACAGACGCATTGGACAATAACATGGCAAATAGCAAGCTGTGCTAAATGCGCCACTTGGAAAGTGCATTGCCTAGTAATAGATAATTGGCAAAATGAAGGAACCTGGAATTACAGGGAGATTTGGATTGAAAAGAGTTTTGTTCATTATCGCATTCATTAAGCATCTGTCTTATGCAACATAAACAAATCAACAGATGGATGTCATTGGAAACCTTGGG
Organism: Masticophis lateralis; assembly: GCA_030761175.1. Taxonomy (NCBI): domain Eukaryota; kingdom Metazoa; phylum Chordata; class Lepidosauria; order Squamata; family Colubridae; genus Masticophis; species Masticophis lateralis. The sequence continues at coordinate 20,675,816 of JAUDYJ010000013.1, read as the reverse complement.
CCTCAAGGATCTTTGACAAGAGAATGGAAACCTCTGGAGCTAGAAAGGAGGGAAAAGATGCCAAAGCAGGAGACGGGAGATTAAGAAGATAAGAGAAATCCCAAGAAAACTGGGAGGAGGAAGTAAGCGTTAGTAAAGCTTTAGTAGAAAGAACTGAGGTGAAGGGGAAACATTCACAGAGTTTAGCATGATAGAAACATTCAGAGGAAGACAGTAAATCCAGGAACCAACTTAATAAGGAAGAAAGCGGCAGACATGTTTTCTAACAAGAAGAGCATGCAGTAGTAACTATTCTGGGTCAACGAGGGAAGAGGCCTGACCCGGCGGAGGAGCTTGACTCAAGTAGTACAGGACCCAGGATCAAGGAGGGGGTTGGAGCTTGTGCTATGGATAGACATTATATCAGTACTGTAGGTGGGAGGGGCAGATATGGCGGGAGCAGGAGGCCACATCATGTTAGGGAAGTGCGCACTCAATGTCTCCAAGCGGTGGCGCGCTCCGGCCTCCAATGCTCCTCTCATTCCCCAGGTTGCTCAGACCCTCAGGTCCTGAGCCTTCGGCTGATGCTGTACAATGCCAGGTCTGTGGTAAATAAAGCCCCCCTCATTTGCGATCTTATTCAAGAGGGGGGTGCAGACCTGGCAGGTATTATGGAAACCTGGGTGGATCAAGAAGGGGGGGATCCCCCTTGTTGACATGTGCCCACCTGGCTTTCGTGCATTCCATCAGCCGAGGTCACGGGAGGGGCGGAGAAGTGGCGATTGTCATCAAAGAAGATCTTAATCCGAAGGAGGCCACTGTTCCTCAGATGGCTGGATGTGAGTCCCTCCTTGTGTAGTGGGGCCATGGGGTGCAGGTGGGCTTGCTGATCATGTACCTGGCTCCCTGCCACGTGATGGCGGCCCTGCCAGAGCTACTCAACATTGTTGTCGCGGTGGCGGTTGATATCCCCAGGCTTATAGTCATGGGGGATTTTAACCTGCCATCCATTGGTGAAGCGTCTGAGATGGCTCAGGAGTTTATGGCTTCCATGACGGCCATGGACCTGACCCAGTAAGTTCATGGCCCTACTCACATGGGGAGAAACACATTGGACTTGGTTTTTGACTCTGGCCAGTGGTTGAGTGATCTCGAGATTGGGGATATAGTGATCGAACCCTTGTCATGGTCGGATCACTCCCTCCTTCGCTTTGACCTTCGAACCGCCACACCCCGCTGCAGGGAGGTGAAACTGATGAGGTGGTTCCGCCCCAGGCGCCTGATGGATCCAGATAGGTTCCGGACGGAGCTTGGGCCATTTTCTGAGGCTCTAACTCACACCTCGACTGAAGACCTAGTGGCCACCTGGGATAGGGCAGCCACTGGAGCTTTGGACCGGGTTGTGCCTATGCCGCCTCTGACCCGGCGCCAGTCTTGCCTGGCTCCTTGGTTTATCGAGGAGCTGAGGGAGATGAAGCACCGGAAAAGATGCCTAGAGAGTCGTTGGAGGGTCAGTCGTTCCAAATCTGATTGAACACTGGTAAGGTCTCATATTAAGACCTACCTGGTGGCGATAAAAGTGGCAAAATGAAATTATTTTTCCGCTCTTATTGCGTCATCAGATAATCACCCAGCCGCCCTGTTTAGGGTGACCTACTCCATACTCCAACAGGAAGCGCGGGAAGACCCCTTGGAGGGTAGAGCCGAGGACTTTGTACAGTATCTGTATGACAAAATTGCTCAAATTAGGGAACATCTGGACTCGGACGGGGTAGATTCAGGGAGAATGATGAAGACAGGTGTTGAGAATATTATATGGGAAGAGTTTGATTTTGTGACTCCCGATAACGCAGGATACTGGGTAGACTAAACACGACCACATGTTTATTGGACCCGTGTCCTTCCTGGTTGGTGCTGGCCTCTCGGGAGGTCACACGAGGCTGGCTCCAGGGGATTATAAATGCTTCCTTGAGTGAGGGTGTCTTCCCCGCCGCCTTGACGGAAGCGGTGGTGAGGCCTCTCCTCAAGAAGCCTTCCTTGGACCCAGCAGTGTTGGCTAATTATCGTCCAGTCTCCAACCTTCGCTTTGTTGTGAAGGTTGTTGAGAGTGTGGTAGCACAACAACTCCCTCAGTACCTGGATGAATCGGCTTATCTAGATCCGTTCCAGTTGGGCTTCAGACCCGGGCACAGCACGGAAACGGCATTGGTCGGCATTGGTTGATGATCTCTGGAGGGCTCGGGATAGGGGTTGTTCCTCTATCCTAGTCCTATTAGATCTCTCAGCAGCTTTTGATACCATCGACCATGGTATCATGCTGCACCGGTTGGAAGAGTTAGGGGTGGGGGGCACCGTGTTGTGGTGGTTCTCCTCCTTTCTCTCTGACCGGTTGCAGTCTGTGTTGACGGGTCAGAGGTCGACCCCGAGACCCCTTGTTTGTGGGGTGCCACAGGGGTCGGTTCTCTCGCCCCTTCTGTTTAACATTTATGTGAAGCCACTGGGTGAGATCATCCGTGGTTTCGGGGTGAAGTACCACCAGTACGCTGATGATACTCAGCTGTACATCTCCACCCCGGATTACCCCAATGATGCCCTTGAAGTGATGTCCCGGTGCCTGGACCTGTACAGATCTGGATGTGGAGAAACAAACTCAGGCTCAACCCTTCCAAGACCGAGTGGCTGTGGTTTCCGACATCCCGATATAGTCAGTTGGCGCCATCACTGACTATTGGGGGCGAATTGCTGGCCCCCACAGAGAGGGCTCGCAACTTAAATGTCCTCCTGGATTCACGGCTGTCTTTAGAAGAGCACCTGATGGCTGTGGCCAAGAGGACTTTTTATCAGGTTCGCCTGATCCGCCAGTTGCATCCTTTTCTGGATCGGGACTCATTAAGCACGATCACTCATGCTCTCATCACTTCCCGCCTGGACTACTGCAATGCTCTCTACATGGGGCTCCCCTTGGGGAGCATCTGGAGGCTCTAACTGGTCCAGAATGCGGCTGCGCGGGCGGTTATGGGAGCGACGTGGTGCTCCCATGTGGCTCCCATCTTGCGCGAGCTGCACTGGCTCCCAGTGGTCTTCCGGGTGCACTTCAAGATTCTGATTACCACCTTTAGAGCACTCCATGGCATAGGACCAGGGTATTTACGAGACTGTCTTCCGCCACCAGTATCCTCTCACCGACCAGTACGCTCCCATAGAGAGGGGCTTCTCAGGGTGCTGTCAGTCAAACAATGTCGACTGGTGGCCCCCAGGGGGAGAGCCTTCTCTGTGGGGGCACCTACCATCTGGAACGAGCTCCCACCGGAATTACAGAGAATCCTGGATCTGCGCACTTTCCGCCGTGCCCTTAAAACATTCTTATTTAAACAGGCGGGCCTGGCCTAATCTTCCCTTTTTAAACTGTTTCAAATCTATCCTAAATTGGGTGTTTTAAATTATTGGGCCAAAATATTTATTATATTCTAAATGTTTTTTTAACATTGTTTTATATGCACTTCATCTGACTGTTCACCGCCCTGAGTCCTTCGGGAGTAGGGCGGTATATAAATTTAATAAAATAAAATAAATAAATAAATAAATAAATAAATAAATGAAGGTGGATCAAGACTGGTGGGTGGGGAGGGACGGGCAAAGGGTTGAAAAAGTCTGGTGCAAACAATGCCTGCACTGAAGAGGGAGATTCAAGGAACAAGGGAGGCACGATACTCAGGCAGTTCAGGAACTTTATTTCTAGAATCTGCCATTCTGTCCTGGCTTGGTCTGCATGAGGAACCACAGCTGTCAGCTCTTTGTGCCGATATCCACAAGCAGAAACCCGCGTGCCTTGGGTGTGTAATGGACACACAGGATAGGCTGGGAAAATGGTTATGCGTGGCAGAGAGACAGGAAACAGAATGAGAATGGATAAAATGGCTTGAGAGGATCAAAGAGAAGTTTACAAATAATAAATTTACAAAAATGGTGTCTAGAGTTGAATCAAGAAGGCAGTGCTTACTAGTCAACAGAAATCTGGCCCAACTTGGTGGCCCTAACAGCATTTTGAATGGTCAGTTTTGATTTTCTGGATCTTTGTCTCTTCGTTGCATTTATTTATGTATTTTCTCAATATTGTCTTTTTCAGTTTTCATTCTCCCCATTATGAAAAAGTAGTCTATTATTTGTCATTTTTCTAAAATAGTTCTTCCAACTTTCAGGTCTGACAGCCAGTCTAATACCTGAGAATCCTGCTGAGGCTCCATCCTTATGAAGCATTTATCCTGATTATTTATAAACTTGTTATAAACTTGACTTAGCATTTTAAGGCATTGCTAGTTTTAACCTTGGTTAGTCTTTTGTGGGAATTCAGACTTTTTCATTAGTTTAATATGCTTAGTATATAATTTTAATATATTTTTGAACCTGGAAAATGAATTCCTTAACCACGTTAAACACTTTTTAAAAACAACCAGGTTAAAACGTACTGCATTTAACAACCCAATATTCTTGGATTTTGGCTTCCTCTGTTTTCAAACCTTAGTTCAAGACTTATTATGATTTGTTTTCTTATGTGCCTGCCCTGACTTCCAGTACTGTATCCCGTTTTTAGAAATAAAACAGGAGAAGCTGAATAAACATTTTAACTTCCAAATATGCTTTGTGGTAATACAGCAACATTTCCCCCCCTCCCTCCTTCAGAGCTTCTTCTTTCTCTGTCTTTTTATCAGAACGTTTGGAGAGAAAGCAATTTTTGGTTCTTCTCTCTCTTTTTCTTTGTTGTTTCAATTCCATCCAAATCTTTTTCCCTCAAATGGTAAGCATGGATTATTTCTTGATCAAACAGCCTCTCCCTGAGATTAGATCAACTTTCTGCTGGCTTTGCAGATTTTGTTGGAGTCAGAGTAAAAAAGGCAGAAATTTGATACAAAAATGCTGAGAGAAACTTTTTCCTCTTCTAGGCTATCCTTTCCCCAGCAAGTGGGCCACTTCAAATTGGAAGCACATTTTATTTTAAAATCCTGTTTACTTTTATGACTGTGACTCAGAGGTGGATTTCAGCAGGTGGGCTTCTGGAGAACTGGTAGCGGAAATTTTGAGTAGTTCGAGGAACCGGTAAATACCACCTCTGACTGGCCCCACCCCCATCTATTCTCTGCCTCCTGAGTCCCAGCTGATTGGGAGGAAATGGGGATTTTGCAGTATCCTTCCCCTGTCACACCCACCAAGCCACACTCACAGAACCAGAAAAATTTTGAATCCCACCACTGCTGTGACTGATTTGATTTCTCTTTACTCATGTGATAAAAGAACTAGTAAGGCAAGTGATAAAACCTGTACAGTTCCAAGCATTATGTAACCACGAATGGCCCAGAAGCTCAGTTTAAATCAATAGTATAGCAGCATTACTCTGAAATAGCCCAGTAACGTGTGGTGTATTAACCATTAAGCAGACTTAGCACGTGCTTAGGGCACCAGGCCCAAAGGGGGCACCACAAATTTGAGAAAAAAAAACCAATGAAGATTCGTAAAAAACAAAGGAGGGGGGCACCAAGATTTGTCAGTGCCTAGGGCACCAATGAGCGTTAATCTGCCACTGCCAGTAACCCAGCAGACAAGACAGTATAAACTGGTAGCTCCAGTAGCTGGTGGGGATGGCAAAGGAGGCCCTCCCGGCCTATCAGTTTTGCAGCCTTGGCAAAGTTCACCCAAACCACTGTTATTTTGAAAACGATCGTTGAACAAGCAGCAGTGCCCGGGTAATACAGGCTACTAAGCCACAAAGCACAGGTGCCAAACTCACGTTACTGTCACCTGATGCTTTGCAACATTTCTCCCATTCACAGAGCTGGGGTGGGCGTGGCCTACGTGTGACACATCTGGCCCGTGGGCCCCAGCTCTGCAAATGGGAAATTGATATGGCTGGGCTAGTCAAAGCCAAATGGTGGCTTTGGGCAAATGGCTGGTTATAGCTGGGTGAACCTGACAACTCATTTAGGCAATCAGCCATAGTTAGACTAACTATGGGTTCTGTATAAATCAGGGTAGACTCTGATGAGGTTCATGATTTATATTAAATCATAAAGTGTGATTATAAGATAAAATACTGTGACAGGATTTAGTCTTTCATAGGATAAATCTGCTTTTGCGTGTGAATTGCAGTGCATGCCCCAAAAGTGAATTGGATCCAGTCACAATATTGTCGCAACCTTCCCCAAATCACTTTGCAGAGGGAGATGGGTGGCATATAAATTGAATAAATAAAGTAGCAGCATTCTTTTTATGTTGATGATTTCCCCCGGGTCCTAAGTAGCTGCATTTTAATAACCCATAGCAAGAAGTTGCTTCGGGGTCTCCTTCAAGCTCTCTTCCAGGCTACTTATGCACAGGCTTCTTTTGATTAGCTGAGGACCCACTTCTTGGAAACATTTCCAGAAATAAATAAACTCCCTGGAACCTTTTGTCATAGAATATTCAAGAGTACCTTGCAGTGTTAGAATAGGAATAGGATAGGATTGGAAGGGACCTTATGGGTCATCTAGTTCAACCCCCTGCTCCAGCATGAGACCGTATACCAGGAGTGTCAAGCTCAAGGCCTGCAGGCCAGATGCGGCCTGCAGAGGGTTTAAACTGAGGACCCAGTTTGTGGGGACAATAAGCTGACTTTGTATAAATACACAAAAGTATAAAGGCTGTTGCTTAACGCATTGTAAGCCGCCCTGAGTCTCCAGAGAAGGGTGGCATATAAATCAAATTTTTAAAAAAACTGGTCCGCGGGGCTGGCCTGGAATTAGCAAAGGACTGGTCTGCAATGCCTCTGGCAGCCAAACTCACGCGGCCCATTTTCGGCCTGGAAGGCCTCCTGCAGCACTTTGCTGGCCGCACACACCCCACACCCCATTTTGGCCAGCAATGTGCTGCAGAGGGCATCCATCCCATCTCGCCACACTCCCCCCCCCCCGGCCAGCTGGCCGGCCCATAGAGAAAACTACAACGCTGATCCAACTTTTGAAGAAATCCAGTTTGATACCCCTGCCCTACACCATTTCTGACAGATGGCAGTCCAGTCTCTTCTTGAAAGCTTCCAGTGATGAAGCACTCACAACTTCTGAAGGCAACTTCTGTTCCATTGGATGATTGTTCTGTCAGAAAATGTCCCATTATTTCTAAGTTGACTCTTCTGCATCAGTTTCCATCCTTGTCTGGCCTTTGGAGGCTTTGAAAAATAGATTGTCCCCCTCCTCTCTCTGACAGCCCCTCAAATATTGGAACACTGCTATCATGTCTCCACTGGTTCTTCTCTTCACTAGACTAGCCAAAACTGGATGCAGTATTCTAGATGTGGTCTTACTAAAGCTTTAAAGAGTGGTATTAATACCTCATGTGATCTTGATTGAATCCCTCTGTTAATGCAATTTAGGATTGCATTGGCTTTTTTGTTGCCACTGCACAGTTGGCTCATATTTAATTGGTTGTCCACTAAGACACCAAGATCCCTCTCAGTTACTGCTATTAAGCCTGGTTTCACCCAATCTGTATATGTATTTTTGGTTTTTCTTGCCTAAGTGTAAGACTTTTTCTCTACATTGAATTTCATTTTGTTATTTAGGGCCCAGTGTTCAAATCTGTTGAGATCCATCTGGATCTTGAGCCTATCATCTAGCATGTGGCTCATTCTGCCAGCTAACATCATCTTCAAATTTGATGAGTTCCCCTTCTGTTCCCTCATCTAAGTCGTTTATGAAGATATTGAAGAGTACTGGGCCTAAGATGGAACCTGTGGTACCCCACTTCTTACTACCCTCCATGTAGTACCATTACGTATGTATGTGGCTTATGGTTAGTGCTCAGTGTGCCACCATGTGGTTCTTGAGTCACCTGAGACTGACTTCCCACCTATCCTAATTAAAGGACAAACCATGATCAAGCTGGGGATTCTACCAGCATTGGCCATAGTAGCAAACTGAAAAATAACTCCAATTTCTGTTAGTCTCTGAAGGTTAATTTAATGGGCAGAAATTGTGAAAACCTCACAAAGCAGAAGTGACTTATACAGAGCCAGGAAGAGGGCTTGGACTGCACCCAGGGAGAGGCATCCACACCCATCCCAGGAACAAGACAAGTGTGTTATCCGAACACTCCTGGCAAGATAGCGGGCACAGCTTCTCTTTCTCGACTGTTAGGCATGAGAGAGGTAGTGGAAAATTGTTGTTGTTCTGTGGGAAGCATTTCCTTCTGGCCTTTGGACGTGTGCAGTTGAGATGAAATGTACAGAAACAAGCAAAGGGAGTTTCTCTTCACAAGAGAAGCCAAGGAACCCAATAACGTTAAGGCAGCGGTTTTCCAGTTTCCTACCGTCTGGTAAAGAAGCCTCTGCATGGTCCAGGTGGGGAGGTCCTGGGCCATGAGCAGGGCTCCTCATTCGAGGTCAACTGTACGTTGATTGTGCAAAGCATTTAAGTATCCTTGGAGGGACCAGAGGCAAGCCACTTCCATAGGATTGCCAAGAAAACAACCCAGATAGCTCTTTCTGATTCTCACCTGGACTCAAGGTCACTTTTAGCCCAGAAAGTGGCAACTCCTAACCAGATCTCAAAAGGATTGGAAGCAGCAGTGGGTTGCGTTTATCTTTACTACCGGTTCACATTGTGCCCGCGCACAGGCTCTTCTGCGCATGGGCAGGTCTACTTTGATGACATTGGGTCAGTGGGCGGAGCCTCCTACCAGTTTTACTACTGGTTCTTGTGAACTGGTCCGAACCGGGGGCAACCCACCACTCGTTGGAAGTGGTTAATTCCTGGATTGGGAAAAACATGCCAGAAGGCAGGGCCATTGACCACGTCTCTGGAGTTGCTTGACAACATGCCTGACTAGGTGGCTGAGTGGCTAAGACACTGAGCTTGTCGATCAGAAAGGTCAGCAGTTCGGCGGTTTGAATCCCTAGTACAGGTCTCCTGCGTGAGCAGGGGGTTGGACTAGATGACATCCAAGGTCCCTTCCAACTCTGTTACTGTTACTGTAACATAGAAGATCTGTATGTTGTGTGAGTCAGAAGAAAAGTATCTGCAGACTCCTCACATCCTGAACATATACTGTTTTAACTCCTCTGCTCAGGATGGTGCTACAGGGCATTGCAAGCCAAAACAATTAAGAGAGTTTTTTCCCTCATGCCATCACTCAGCTGAACACCTAATCCTCACAGTACTATCTTGTGTCTAGGTATATTTGCCCATGTTGTAAGGTTGTTGTATTATTATGATCCCTTTCATCTTCTCCACTACCTCCTTATATTGGTATCATATTACCATCCTTATTACTCTGTTGCTTCGCATGTACACTGAGAGCTTCTGCATCAGAGACAAATTCCTGGTGTGTCTTCTTATACTTGGCCAAATAAAGTATTCTGTTGTCATCAGGAGCCTCATCTGCACATAAGAAATTATACTGGCAAAGGATGAAAGCCTTCCTCCCTACCAACGTTTAAAGCTTGCTGCTTTAAATTATGGTAACACGACTGTTGGGATGAAGGCCACACATGGGAGGGGTGTCCACAGGAGTCAAAAAAGTCAATATGGTAGCCACAAGCAAGTGGGTTGATCATGTGGCTGCCACCTCCATCTGGTCCTTCTTGACTCCCCAGCCTCACCTGTGGATGCCCCTGGCATTTGGCCTGTTTTGGTGGGTCTGACTCTAAAGAGTTCATGGAGCCAGGACAAAGGCGTGGGCGGTTAACTTGCTTTCTATTTTCTTAAATTTAAGTGAATTAAGTACACTTCCTATCCTTGTTTATCTTTATAAACAAGTCATTTCCTCTCCCTTTGTAAGTCTAAAATGATCCCTCTGTGGCTGCAGGGTCTTCCCAGTCCAGCTCAGAAGCTGAGAAAGGGCCAGACTGGGAGCCAATGGCTTTGAGGTCTGGGCCCCCGAAAGAGAGGCTGTATCTGTTCACCGTCCAGTTCTGGTCAACATATTATGAAAAAGATGCTAGAAGCAGTACAGAGAGAGAAGAGCGAAAGATGCTAAGGGGTATGGAGGCTAAACTATATGATAAACTAGGTAGAGAAAACTAGGTATGTTTAACTTATCGAAGAGAAGGATTGGGGTGACATGATAGCTGTCTTCCAATACTTGAGGATCTCTCACAGAGAAAACCTGGTCAATTCATTCTCCAAAGCACCTGAGGACAGGACAGGAACTAACAGATGGAAGATTATCAAAGAGATCCAACCTAGAACCAAGGAGGAATTTCCTGTCAGAACAATGAATGGGCGGAATGACTTGCCTCCAGAAACTGTGGAAGCTCCATCACTGGAGGTTTTCAAGAAGAGACTGGACAGACATTTGTCTGGAATGATAGAGGGTCTTTTGCTTGAGCAAGGGGTTGGACTAGAAGACCTTCAAGGTCCCTTCTGACCTTATTATTCTATGTCTCTTACCTCTTTTCTCTTTCAGAGGAAGGCACTCAGCCCCCCTCTTCACTCTGCTGAATGGAACCACGGACCCCCCTCAGTCCATCAGAGCAGCCATGCTCATCCAGCCTCTCCTTTGAGCCAGGGGCTGAGTGGGAGGAAGACTCCATCTGGAGCATCCCGTGCCTTTTATTGGGGATGTTTGCAGGCCAGGAGGCTCAGCTGGGGGGGAGAAAGGGGGGGGGGCTTGCCCTGCTGATTTCTGATTCTGCCCCTTTGCCCCTCCTGTTTTAGCTGATCTTTTCTGCCCCCCTTTGGGGAGGCCCTTGATCGCCCGGCCCCTCCCATGCCTCCCCTTCCTCTCCTCAGGACAGCGGCCCAGAGAGCATCCTCCGCCCTCCAGGCCTTGCGGAGAGGAGGATTTCACCTCAGCCCCCCTTCTTGGGGCTCGTGCCCCCCCACCCCCCACCTCTTTGGAAGCACTTTGTGCGCTCTTTGTCCGGCTGCGCGGAGCGATAAGCGGCCCCGAAGCGGCAGGAATGTTGGCCGGCGGCTGGGCCAACGGCTCTTGTCGCTGCTGCGTGGCTGCCCGGAGGAATTCTGCTCCCGGCCGATAACGGAGCCCTTTCCCATCTCGCCAAGCCTGACGTGGTCGAGTCGAGTCCCGGGCGGATGTGACCCGGCCTGGCCGCCTGGCCTTGGGCTGTGGCACCGGGATCATTGCGTGGCTCTGGGGAGCTTGGGGGGGGGGGTCGGCACCATTGCCGACCCAATGGAAGGGGGTCCATGTTGGTGGAAGGTTGTTGCAATGGCCCGTTTTCTTCCTGGAGATTCGCCCGGAATCTCTAAACCTCTAAATCAATCAATCAATCAATCAATCAAATAAATAAATAAATAATAAATAAATAATCAATCAATCAATCTATCTATCTGTCAGAGGGTGCAAGATGGCGGCGTGGGCCGAGGGCTGCCCAGGAAGGCGGCCGGGGGCTGCGGCGGGTCTTCTTTATTTCCCTCCCCCCTTTTCTCCCGGGGCTGAGGCGGGAGAAGCGACGTCGAGGAGAATCTGAATGCCTTTTGTGCGGAGGTGGCCTTTGGTTCTTGTTTTGAAGGACGCAAACTAAGCGCATGTAAGAGAACAAAAGCTGGGCCTCCTGAATGTGAAGGCGCTTTTCTTTCTTCAAAGAGAAGAGAGGTTGCCTTGATCTGGAAGAGTCTGGAATGGAAACAATTTATTTTCACTGTGAATGTAATTGGCATACGATAAAATGAAATTTTGTTGCATGCAGCTCTCAAAGAGTCACCGCCTCCAATATACACTACATACACATGACTAAATAAGTAAATACATAAATATTATGCATATGACACAGAGAAACAACACAGTCTAGTCTGGACATATACAGGTACATGGCGAGAGAAAGTAATCTTATGAGGTTACCAGAGGAATGGCCCAGGGAACAATGGCCTTTGTTGCAGAATCAGGTAGTCCTGCAGGAGATACTTTGAAACCCCCTCCCAGAGGGGAGCAACAGAAATAGACTGTGAAATGGGTGTGTGGCAGTGTTGAAATCCATTTTTTTTACCACTGGTTCTGTGGGCATGGTGTTATGTCCTTATAAGGACATCCGCCGGGGGATTGGTCGATCCCACCGGCGGGAGGTTTAAACTGTTGTCATTGGCCGGTGGGCATGCCTGAGCAAGATATAAGGAGGGTCAGCAGCCCAGCCGGCAGTTCAGTTTGCACTCTGAATAAAGGTTCTGAACGAACAGCTGAGTCGCGTTTCTTTCCGGCGCCGAGCTAACACTGGCGACGAAGGACTGAAGAAGAACCGACAAACAACAGCACGACCGCTACCGTCATCCAAGAGCTGAAGCACTTGAGCAAAGTCACTGAACCATGTCTGGACCCCAAATTTCTCTGGCTCCATTCAATCCAAGCCAGGAAAAATGGAAGTCCTTCATGGTGCGATTCCGACAATTCCTGGCGGGCAGCGGCTTCACCGACTTGGACGACAACAGGAAGAGGGCTCTCTTCCTGGCCCACTGCGGATCCGAAGTTCTGGAGATGGCGATGGACCTCGTGGCACCCAGAGACATCGAACAGATGCCATGGTCCGAGCTCCAAGACGTCCTCCAGGAACACTACGCGCCCACGAGCACTCCCCTAGCCAACCGCTTCGAATTCCATCAACGGAATCAGCACGAAGGGGAAACTTTCAAGGAGTTCGTATCGGCGCTCCGGAAGATCCCGGCCAGCTGCGAGTTCGAAAATGTGGACGTCCAGCTGAGAGACCGGATCGTCTTCGGCATGAGGGACTGTTCAGTCCAAAAGAAGTTCCTCAGCCGGAAAAAGATCTCCCTCAAGGACGTTATCGAAGAAGCAACCGCGGCGGAAACGTCCGACAAAGCGGCAGCAGCGATGCGACGATCGAAAGGGATCCACAAGATCCACAGAGACCAACCACAGTAATCCGAGGACATCTCCACGTGCTCTGAGTCGGATGGAGAAATGGCCGTCCATAAGGTCACGAGGCCCCAAAGGCGGGAAAACCAACAAGATGGCAACCGAGAGGACAGATGCGCCAGCTGCAAAGGAGACCACCCTCGCGCCAGATGTCGCTGGCGAGACGCAACATGCCGCCGATGCGGACGGAAGGGCCACATCGCCGAGGCCTGCAGAGCGGCAGAACCAACATTTGAGCGGCAAAGACCTGCGGACCGCGAATACCAAAGGTCATCTAGACGATCCCAGCAGCCGAGGCGGAACGACGAGCGGCAATCCAACGGCCGGCAAGTCAACAAGACGACCATCGCACACACCGCAGCTGAGGGATCCGAAAAATTCCACGTGACCGTCCACGTGGAAGGGGCACCATGCCCCATGGAAATAGACTCTGGCTCGCCATTCTCCATCATTGCCTGGCATAACCTCAAGAAACTCCAGCCCAACATCTCAAAGGGACAATTGAAGCCGATCCAGGCGAAGCTGGTAGATTTCGGTGGCCACCCCATTGGCATCCTGGGACGCACAAACATCAGGGTGCAATACAAAGACTTTAACGGAGACCTCCCCATCGCCGTCGTCAAGGACACCCGACCGACCCTACTTGGAGTGGAGTGGTTTAGGCCACTAGGGCTCACAATTGGCGGAATAAACCAAATCAGGACTAGCCAACTCGACAAACTCCTAGAAGACTTCCAGGACGTCTTCGACGGGAGCTTAGGTAAATTCTTGGGGAAACCCATTTCACTAAATTTAGACCCCCAAATCAACCCAATTCGGCTAAAGCCCCGCAGAGTCCCGTTTGCCCTTAGACCAAAAGTGGATGCACAATTGGATAAACTAATCGCCCAGGGCATCCTCGAACCGATCGATCACGCTGCATGGGAGACCCCAATTGTGACCCCCATGAAGCCAGATGGATCAGTGCGCATCTGCGCTGATTATAAGTGCACAATCAACCGTGCGTTGCAGCAGAGCGCATATCCGGTGCCAGTGGTGCAACATCTGTTGCACTCACTAGGCAAAGGATCAATTTTCGCCAAACTGGACCTGGCGCAGGCGTATCAGCAGCTGCCAGTGGACCAGACAACTGCGGAGGCGCAAACGATTGTCACGCACCGGGGCGCCTTTAAATGCAACAGGCTCCAATTCGGAGTCAGTGCCGCCCCGGGGATTTTTCAATCGATGATGGAACGCCTTCTCCAAGGCATTCCAGGGGTAGTGCCCTACTTTGATGACGTCCTAGTCTCAGGGTCATCGGAATCCCAACTAATGGAACGGCTCAGGCTTGCCCTGCAGCGGTTCCAGGCGAAGGGACTACGGGTCCGACGGGACAAGTGCGTGATCGGAGTCAGGGAAGTCGAGTTCCTGGGCTATTTAATTGATAGCCAGGGCATCCACCCCACTAAAAACAAGGTGAGGGCTATACACGAGGCTCCAGCCCCCAAAAATAAAACGGAGCTTCAGGCTTTTCTGGGACTACTTAATTTCTATAGTGTGTTCTTACGACAGAAAGCCACCGTTGCTGAACCACTACACCGACTCCTAGGAAAGGCGGCACCTTGGAAGTGGGGGAGCGAAGAAGAGGAAGCTTTCCAGAAAGCCAAAAGACTCCTATCCTCCGACAGCCTCCTCATCCAGTACAACGGAGAGCTACCGTTAACCTTGACCTGCGACGCCTCACCCTACGGGGTCGGGGCCGTCCTAAGCCACCAACTACCGAATGGAACAGAAGCACCAATTGCATTCTTCTCCAAGACAATGTCACCAGCCGAGAGGAACTATGGCCAGATCGACAAGGAGGCGCTAGCGATGGTGGCAGGCGTAAAGCGATTCCATGAATACGTATATGGAAGAACTTTTACAATCGTCACCGACCACAAACCCTTGCTAGGTCTCCTCGCGGGGGACAAACCCACCCCAACCTTCATGTTACCCAGGATGACACGCTGGGCCATCTTCCTGTCGGGCTACAACTACCGCCTGGTCCACCGGCCCGGAAAAGTCATCGGAAACGCCGACGGCCTCAGCAGGTGCCCGCTGAAAGAGCAGATCGAGGATCCAGCACCCACACTCGGCCTCCACCACATCGACGATGACCAGTCCAGCCCGGTGTCCTCATCCACGGTGGCACAGCACACCGCAAAAGACAGGATCCTCAGGCAAGTTTTATCCTGGGTTCTGCGGGGCTGGCCAGAAGCCCAGAAGAAAGAACTTGCCCCATACCAGAGAAGGCAACAAGAACTCACCACAATGCAGGGCTGCCTCCTCTGGGGCGACCGAGTGGTCATCCCCCCCTCATTACAAACACAGACTTTGCAAACCCTCCACTGCGGCCACCCGGGGATCGTCAGAATGAAGGCCCTAGCACGGAGTTACGTCTGGTGGCCCGCCTTAGACAAAGACATTGAGGCGTGGATTGCCAGATGTGACCCGTGCCAGGCAACGAGACCAGCACCCCCGCAAGCACAGCCGACTGAGTGGGAACAACCATCCGGACCGTGGTCGCAAATCCACATCGATTTCGCCGGGCCGATGAATGGGAAATCCCTCCTGATCGTGGTCGACGCATACTCGAAGTGGCTCGAAGTTATAGCCATGCCCTCCACAACGACGGAAGCCACCATCAGAGCCCTACGACGACTCTTCGCCACGCACGGCCTTCCGGACACCCTCGTCTCCGACAACGGGCCACAGCTGATGGCGAAGGCGATGGAAGAGTTCCTGGCCGGCCACGGAATCAGGCACGCCCTCATCGCCCCTTACAGACCGGCCGGAAACGGACAGGCCGAGAAAATGGTGAGGCTAACGAAAGAGACACTGACCAGAATGGGAAATGGGGACTGGCAGGAACAAATCGACCAGTTCCTCTTGACCCAACACATCACTCCCCACACCACAACAAAGAAAAGCCCGGCAGAGCTACTGATGGGGAGGAAGCTGCGCTCACCGCTAGATCGCCTGCACCCGATGTACAACCCGAAAGACAAGCCGAACAAACCACTGCTGTCAAGAAGCTTCGCCTGCGGAGATTTGATTTTCGCGCTAAACTTTCAGGCCGATCCGAAGTGGCTCAAGGGTCAGATCGTGAGGGTGACAGGCCCAAGATCCTACGAGGTCGAGCTGGACGACGGCCGCACCTGCCGGCGACACATCGACCAGCTCCGGAAAAGGTGGAGGGGAATCAAGGAGGTCGAGGAAAACCACCCCGACGAGGTAGACCTGCCCCACCCCGACGAGGTAGGCCAGCCACGACCCCGCGGGGTAGACCTACCGCACCCAGAAGACGAGGGCCGACTACACCCCAGCCTGGAAGGACGCCGCCACCCCGGCAGGGTAGGACAACAACAACCCCAAAAGGGAGTCCTACCCTACCCCGGCGAGGCAGACCGACCCGGAGAGGCCAAGATGGGACCGTCGCAACCACCCCCACCCGGGGGTCAACCCACGGGGACAGCGGCCGCACCCCCTGACCTGGGGGCACCCTGGACACCGGACGAGGACCCGGGAACCGTACCGAGGTTCAGACGACCGTCTCCCGACTGCGGCAACTGGAACAGCCCGGAGGGCCACCGGACTGACGGCGGCGCAACCCGGGGACAGCACGCGGAGTCCGGAGATTCCCGAACGGGAGAGCCGGAACCAGCAGGGGCTCGACCCGTCCGGAGCAACATCATCCCACCCACGGGCCCGCGCAGGTCCAGCAGAACTGTCAGGCGTCCCGCCTACCTGCGCAAGTACGTGATCGCGCACACGGACTGATGGACTAAGGACTAGGAGGGGAGGGGTGTTATGTCCTTATAAGGACATCCGCCGAGGGATTGGTCGATCCCACCGGCGGGAGGTTTAAACTGTTGTCATTGGCCGGTGGGCATGCCTGAGCAAGATATAAGGAGGGTCAGCAGCCCAGCCGGCAGTTCAGTTTGCACTCTGAATAAAGGTTCTGAACGAACAGCTGAGTCGCGTTTCTTTCCGGCGCCGAGCTAACACATGGCTTAGTGGGTGTGGTGTGACTTTGGGGCATGGCTTGAGGACGTGGCAGGGGAAGGATATTGCAAAATCCCTATTCCCTCCTCACTCTGGAGCCAGCCAGAGGTGGTATTTGCCGGTTCTCCAAACTGCTCAAAATTTCCGCTACCGATTCTCCAGAACCTGCTGGATTTCACCCCTGGTGTGTGGGGTCTCTAACAATGCTTCCAGCTCTAATCACAGCGCTTACAAGCAGTATCCTGAATGACAGGAAGCAAGCCTCCTATAATCTCGGCTGTCCTCACCACTCTCTGTAGGGACTTTCGGTGTGAGGCGCTGCTGCCACCAAACCAAATAGGGATGCAGCTTGTTAAAATACTCTCAATCGTGCCTCTGTAAAAAATGGCCAGGACAGAAGGAGAAAGATGTGCTCTTCTCATCTGACGCAGGCCACAAACCCAGGGAGGGACCAGCATGACATCTAGAGATAGTCTTTGACTTAGGACCACAATTGAGCCCATAATTTCCACTGCTAACCAAGACAGTTGTTAAGTGAGTTTTGTCCCATTTTCTTGCCATAGTTGTTAAGTGAATCACTGTAGTTAAGCTAGTAATCCAGCTGTTAAAGGAATCTGGCTTTGCTTGTCAGAAGATCGCAAAAGATTTTTACTTTTGTCTGTAACTGAAAATAATTCTATTGGGGGGAGGAATCTGTTTGTGTAGTAAAATCTTGCAGCCTCCCAGACTAAATCAACCTATAACAGAGAGAAGCAGTCCATGGTCAATACAGGTAGTCCTTGACTTACAATCATTCATTTAGTGACTTTTTGAAGTTACCACAGCATTGAAAAAAGTGATTTATGATCATTTTGCATACTTACAACCATTGCAGATTCCCATGGTCAAATAATCAAAATTGGGCACTTGGCAATTAGCATGTACTTGTGACGGTTTCACAATTCAAGATTGTTTCCAGTTAGTGGAAGGCTAATCCATACAGTCTGTCATCTGTACTTTGTTGTGAGTCTAATTGCACTTGGTCAAATAAAAGTATTTCCCTTCCCTTCCCTTCCCTTCCCTTCCCTTCCCTTCCAAATAGAATTATTTCTGATGCTGGGGAATTCTGGAAGCTGAAATCCACATTCCATGACCTCAAGGTTGAGAAATTCTGGTGTAAAGTGGTCTGGGAGGGACCAGGTTGGAGAAGACTAGCATGTACTTAACAATGACTGGACATTCCCTGCTAACTTTTTCCTCTGTGAATATGTAAATCTCTTTAAAGGTTCCCAGACTATTCAAAAGCATATCAAGTAAATCTCCCTCAAGATAAGCCTAATGACTACAGTATGTATGTATGTATGTATGTATGTATGTATGTATTTATTTATTTATTTATTATATTTCTATACCGCCTTTCTCCCGCAGGACTCAAGGCGGTGTACAGTCAAGAAAAAATAAAAGATACATAAACATCATAAAATTGATAATTAAAATTTTAGCAAAGTTTAACCCAAATTAAATAAAACCCAGAATTATATAATATTTTATTCATTCCCAGTTAACATCCTTAGCCCCGCCTGATTGAACATCAGGGTCTTGAGGGCACAGTGGAAAGCACGGAGATTAGGGATGTTTCATATATCAGGGGGCAGTTCATTCCAAAGGGTTGGAGCCCTTACAGAGAAGGCCCTCCCCCTGGGAGTTGCCAGTTGGCACAATTTGACTGACGGTACCCTGAGTAGTCCCTCCCTGTGAGAACGAACTGGTCGGTGGGAGGCTATTGGTGGCAAAAGACAGTCTCGTAAGTACCCAGGCCCTAAGCCATGGAGCACTTTAAAGGTGATAACTAACACCTTGAATCACACCCGGAAGATCACCGGGAGCCAGTGCAGCTCGCGTAGGAGAGGTGTTACATGGGCGCAACGAGATGCACCCATAATCACCCGCGCGGCTACATTCTGGACCAGTTGGAGCCTCCGGGTGCTTTTCAAGGGGAGCCCCATGTAGAGAGCATTGCAGTAGTCCATACGGGAGGTGACTAGGGCATGAGTGACTGTGCGCAAGGCATCCCGATCCAGAAAGGGACTCAACTGGCAGATCAGGCGAACCTGATAAAAGGCCCCCCTGGCCACGGCCGTCAAATGGTCTTCTAAAGATAGCCGTGAGTCCAGGAGGACACCCAAATTGCAGGCCCTCTCTGTGGGGAGCAAGGTCTCATCCCCAATTGTCAGTGATGGTACAGTATGCCCTGGAGTTGTCTTGGCAACAGTATAGGTCTGGTTTGCTCATTTTTTTTCCACTTCCAGTCTAGCCCAGAGCTTTCCTGGGGTCTCCCAAGGAGCCAAAAACATCCTCACCATAAGAGCAGCCAAATGCCATAGGGAGGGGCTGGCCTCCCAGCTGTTGGGGATGTCCAAGAGGAGGATGGATGCCCACCTCTTTAGGATGTTTCAGTCTGGATCCCTGCACTGGACTCATAGGTCAAACTGGACCTTCCAACAATTCTACTTAACCAGGTTAGCTTTACAGGATCATCCATGTTTGGCTATTTACTATCATTTATTTGGGCTCATTTGGAAGAATAATTCTACATTAAAATGGAAAGCTATATACAGGACCAGATGCAAGGATGGCTAATGTGAAAATCATTCAGATTGTTTTTTACCAATATTCATTGTGATTTTTCTCTGGCTGCAAATTCAACAAAATTACAAGTGGGGTAGCCACATGTAATTCTTGTAAATGTTAATGTTTTTATATGCTTTTATTGTATTATAAGATGCCTATAGTCACTTTGAATAGTGAGATGGACAGCATATATATTTATCAAATAATGATAATTTTCTGCCATTAAAACTTGATAATCTCATTCAGATAATGCTACATTGGAGAGATGTGTAAATATGTGTATGAGTGCTGATGCTATTTAACCATGATTTACTAACTAATCACAATATTTAAAAGTACTAAGCCAGAAATAATGCTTTATGGATTCCAGTGACTCACCTTGCCTACTGTTGTTCAGCAGTTTGACTTAGCAGAAGTTGGACAACATCAAGAGTGTGCTAACTTCTCTCCCAGCTGTAGGAGATGCAATATGAACCCCTGGAGTGGGCAGGTTCAGTGTGTGTGTGTGTGGGGGGGATTCTTAGGCTTTGCAGGGTTTTAAAGGGGGAAATAGATCCCTTATGATCCCAGACATTTACAGACTTTTAAGGAAGTATTTTGGTGCTTATCTGTGTCTAAAGCTGGAGATACTGGCCTAGTTTCTTGGATGATATTTTGTGTATGGGTGAAATGAGGTAGAACATTTCAGTGCTGAAGAGATTGATTTCTGTCCTTTGTGTGAACACATTACCTTTTTATCTGGCACATTTGGCCATGGACATAAATATTTTATTTTCAGTGAGACTGCAGCGTTTTCTCTTTGGAACTGCAGGTAGCTTTCATGTCCTTCATTATGTCAAAGACAGGCACTCATAAGAATAGAAAGATGTCTCTGTCTTTGTTTATTAAAGCTGGTTTACCCCACCTTTTGTCCAGAGGATTCAGTCTTGCCAGATTAATATCTTTTGCATTACCGGTAGTCCTTGAGTTAAGACCACTTGTTCAACAGTGCTGGATGAGACGGCCTTGCAGTTGATCTTCAGAGGTCCAGGGTCTCCACAGTCAAGCAATCACGATTTCCAACGTTCCCTGATGGGTCCCAAAAAGCAAAGCTAATGGATAAGCTGGCAGAAAGTTGGAAGCCACTCCCACTCCTGCCACTCTTTCCCCGCCTGTACTGCAGAGCGCCTGCTGGGGGCACCTTCCTGCCTGCTTGCCTGGGACTCTCGCCTTGTCCCACTTAAGAACTTGTGCAGTCCTGGTATTACTCCGGCCACTGGGACTGCAGTATTGCTGTCACTAAGCAATACAGCCACGTTATGTCATGGTTTACAACTGTATTGTCATCAATGGTCGTGCTGGTCCAATTGCTCCCTGTGTAACCAGAGCTGAAGACATTTAGTTATTTGAAGCTGAGGAGTAATTTGCACCTTGAGTTGGAGCCCCCTGGCCTGTTGTCGGGTCTTTCCTCAACCCTGGCTCAGAACTGGCGTTCCTTGCCACACCAGAAACGTGGCAGGGTTGCTTGGCTCTGTCCCATATTAGGATCTGCCCTAATTCAGTCCACTGCTCTGTCTTCAGTTGGCGACACGCAGCCTGACTTCATGCTTGGAAGCTAAGTTAGGATCCGGGAGTCCCAGCACTGTGGGCTTGGCTGAGATAAACAAGCCACTTTTACAAAAATGCACATGGGAATGTAGGTGAATTTATCAGGAATTGAAATAAGATTACTGTTGTCATCTGAAATAAGTGTAGCACGTCTGTTGTTCACAGTATTTTGCATAAGGAGTGTGAAGGGGTAACTTGGAGCATTTTACTGCAGTATATACCATATTGCTTTGTTTTTGCTATGTCAAAACTAAACAGCCCTCTCTCAACAGAGGGGGAGGGGTACATCACCTATCTCCAGTCTACAGCACAGTTCCTGCAACTGTTCATGTTTTAGCTTCCAGCTCCCAATCATCCTTGTTGCTCTTCTCTGCACTTTTTTCAGAGTCACATCATCTTTTTTATATTGTGACCAAAACTGGATGCAGTATTCCAAGTGTAGTCTTAACTAAGACTTTATAAAGTGGTACTAATATTTTACGTGATTCTATCCATCTATTAATGCGGTCTAGGATCGCATTGGCTTTGTAGGCTGCCGCTGCACATTACTGGCTCATATTTAAGTGATTGTCCAAGATCCCTCTCACAATTACTGGCATTAAGCCAAATTTCACCTAATCTGTACCTGTACAGTTGGTTTTCCTTGTCTAAGTGTAAAGCCTTACTTTTATCTACATTAAATTTCATTTTGTTGGATAGGGTCCAATGTTCAAGTCTGAATGTGTTCAAGGTTAAACAATGCGCTGGGTATGGCTGACAGCTCTCAAACTTGGGTTGGAGATCTGCTGTGAAAGATACAGCTTTCCCCAACTAGGCACCCTCCAGATTTGGGATTGTCTCCCAGGATTCTCTCCATTGGCCCTGCTGGGTAAGGAATTCTGGGAGTTGAAGTCTATCCAGCTTTGGCAAGGCTGATTTACAGGCAGTTAGCATTGTCTTCGCCCCTCTTACAATCTGGAGAATGTATGTAATGCCTATAAATGCAGAACCAGTCTGTCCTGCTCTTGCTCTCGCCACTAGCAGTACGTTTGCTCGCTTGTTTATTTAAGGCATTTTTCTGCTCCTCCTCCTGTGGAAAGGCTTCGAGCCCAGATTACATGAAAACTGTAGCAAAAAAGACCCTCTTCTCTTGCAAACTGTTAGTCTTTCTCCCAAATAATTTATCTCCTTGAAAAAGGGTGTCATCCACTCAGAATGGAAACAGGCAAAGGGGATGGTGGTTGCCTAATCTTAGAGGAGGAAATAATCTTAAATTGAGGGTGTCTGTCTTTGTTAATTATATAGCCCAAAAGAAAAGGAGGTTTTCAAAAAAGGTGGGTGTTATAGGTTATTTGCACATTATATGGAAGAAGTACCACTGGTAAAGTTCAGCCACGTTGGGTTGTCTGTGTGGTCCAAACCATGCCTGGTCTTGGCATTGGGGTCTCCCTTCAGTAGTGGAGACTCTCCCTTCTGCTTTTCAGGAGCGCCAAGGAGTCCTTCTATTACCAAGCAATGACTGGGGGGGGGGGCTCCCTCGTCACATCTCCTGGGTGACAGACAGCCTATGTGAAAAGAGAAAGTTGTGCCTCCTCTCTTCAGAAGCCCAGCCTGGTGCCCTGAGTGCGTTCTGCAAAACTAGCTTTCATGACAGGCCCTTGGTGGGGGAGAAAGGAGGGCAGATTGCCATTGTACTTTTAAAAATGAGAGACTAAATTATTTGGAGTAAAAGTTCATAAAAGGAAGCTGCTTTGGAATTTGTTTTATGTAGATTCGGCACAGTCCTCTGCAAATCTCTCAAAAATTAACTGCCAGGCAACAAGGTTCCCGGGTGTTTCAAGCTACCAACTTTCCAGCTTCAAGACTGTTTATTTATTTTTTACATTGTTATATCAGAGCTTTCATTCAGAAACTCAAGGCTAGGTGCACAGCACACCCCCTCCCAGTCTTCTGTGCCACACCAACCGTATGAGGTAGAGAAGAATTGGCCTCGAGTCCCCAGTGAGCTTCTAGAGATAAAAACTTGGCTCCTCTGTTTTGAGTCAAACAGCTTCTCTGCTACACAACTGTGGCTCTCTAGGAGAACATGAAAAACCCACAGGTTCTGGATGCTTTTGCAAAACAGCCATCACCAAGAACGTAATCTGTTATGGGTGCCTCTGCCAGGAGGTGCCTTGATTGTTTCCTGCCTTCAGTTACTTGCAATCTTTATTGGGGCAGGTAGATATGGTAGGCAGCCATCGTTTTCTTGTTATTTGAAATGGGGAGGGGGTGTTTAAATCACCTAGACCTGCATGCTGGACTGCAGCTCACCTGGCATGCCGCCAGCCAGTTGTCTTCCTGGGCAGAGCATTGCCAAAATTTTGGGGTGCTTCCACAGATGCTTTCTCCCCCTGCAAAGTAACAAGTCTTTTAAAAACACATCATGGTTTTTAAAAGTTTGGCCTAAGTTTTGTTTTCTGACAGAAAAAGAAAAAAATAGAAAAAAAAAGGGAAAAATGTTGAACAAGAAGAAAAATGTATCATGGCCACTGGGTGTGTAGATGTATGTATAAAGTTTTGCAGGAGAGTTTCAAAAAGGGGTATCCGTCTTTCACAATCTATGCCCCATTCTTAAGCTTCATCGGGGTCTCCTGCTTAACAGCCTGCAAACCTGATCTTGCCAAACGGGGATGGGGAAGATGGGTTTCCCTGGGCATTCGAGGGCTTAATCTCTGCTCTCCCAAGCCCATCTGGAGGCTTGGGAGAGCAGAGTTTTATATGGGAGGGAGAGTTTTATATGGGAGTCAGCTGGCAGAAAGCAGGTTCCTTCTCCGGCTGCACTCAGAGGGGCATCACCTGTTGTTTTTTTCTCAAATTACACTGAAGCCTCAGGTTACAGGTAACAAGAACTGGGCTTATGCTCTGCCTGTCTGTGTCTGTAGGTCTATGATCTGTCTGTACTTTCCACACCCACAGGGATTGCTGGGCGCTGCTGTGGAAAGGCCTCCTCAGCTGGCTCGCAGAGGAGGCTCTGGCCTTCTGCACTTGGCCCCCTCCCACTCCGCTGGCTTTCAGCTCCTGCAGACCAGCTTGACCAGCCGGGAGAATGAAGGGGTTATGAGGGCTAAAATCCAAAGCATCTGGAGAAAATGGAGAAAAGCAAGATTTTACATTGAGGCAAGAAAAACCAAAGATACAAATACAGATTAAGCGAAACCTGGTTCAAAAACAGTAACTCTGAGGGGAACCTTAACATGAGTCAGCAGTGTGTGGCAGCAGCCAAAAAAGCTAATACAATCCTTGGTTCTATAAAGAGGCATAGAATCAAAATCACCTGAAATATTAATACCACTTTATAAATCATTACTAAGACCACACCTGGAATACTGCAACCAGTTTTGGTCATCACATTACAAAAAAGATGTTGGGCCTTTGGAAAAAGTGCAGCGAACAGCAACTAAGATAATTAAGGGCCTGGAGGATAAAACATGAAGAATGATTGCAGGATTTGGTCTAGAGAAAAGAAGGACTAGGGGGGACATGATGGCAGTCTTCCATTATTTGAGGGGCTGCCACAAAGAAGAAGGGGTCAACTTATTTTCTAAAGCTCCAAAAGGCAGGGCAAGAAGCAACAGATAGAAACGAATCAAGGAGAAAAGCAAGCTGAAATTAAGGAGAAATTTCCTGAAAGTGAGAGCAATCAGTCAGTGGAACAGCTTGCCTCCAGAAATTGTGGGTGCGTCAAAGTGGTGGGTTTCAAAATTTTTTACTACGGGGGTTCTGTGGGTGTGGCTTGGTGGGCGTGGCAGGGGAAGGATACTGTCAAATCTCCATTCCCTCCCCTCTCCAGGGGAAGGTTAGTGCAAAATCCTCACTTCCTCCCAATCAGTTGGGACTTGGGAGGCAGAGAATAGATGGGGGCGGGGCCAGTCAGAACTTCTACTACTGGTTCTCCGAACTACTCAAAATTTCCGCTACCCGTTCACCAGAACTAGTCAGAACCTGCTGAAACCCACCTGTGGTGCGTCATCACTGGAGGCTTTTAAGAAGAGACTGGACAGTCACTGTCTGACATGGGATAGGGCAGTGATGGCAAACATTTTCGGCACTGAGTGCCCAAACCGAAATGCACACCCATGCCACCGAATGTCCAAACTGGAATGTGCGTGCATGCACACTAGAACACCAGAAAGCCAAAGACCAGCTAGCCAGCGTGCACATGCGCACCAGCCGCCGAGTCTTCAGGTTTCCGGTGCTTTGGTGCGCGCAAAGACCAGCTGGCCAGCGTGCATCTGCGCACTGGAAATCAGAAGAGCAGCTGGTGACGGCGCATGTGCCCAGGTTCACCATCACGGAGTACCAGAGGTTCACCATCATGGAGATGGGGTTGGACTAGAAGACCTCTGAGTTCTATTCTGATTCTGATATTTTGTGGAGGGCCGCTGTAGGGTCTGTAGAGCTCCTGGCCCAGATGTAAAGCACGGGCAATTCTGGCAAGATCTTAAACAAGGAACTCTTGAGGGCCTCCTAAAACTGCCCAATGCAGGTAGAGATTTGTTTCCAAGGGCAAATATTGATTTGTTAAAATACAAAGTTTCAGGCCTTACTACTTTTTTTAAAAAAATTTTGATTTACATGCCGCCCTTCTCCGGAGACTCAGGGCGGCTTACAATACGTTAAGCAATACTTACTTATTCGGGCACAATTTTTATAGTCAATTAGTCTGGTCCGTAAAGCCCCACTTCGGCTGGCTAACACAGTGGAAACAGCGATGAAACCATGAAAAAAATAAGCCTTAACAGGCAAATTCAGCCATTAAGTGAGGATATAAATACAGGATTTTCTCAATTTATGGCAATAATTGGGACCAGAATTTCTACTGCTAAACAAGGAGGTTGTTGTGAGTTGTACGCAGTTTTATGGCCTATTTTGCTGTGGCTGTTAAGCGAATCACTGCAGCTGCAAGCTGAATCACGTGGTTGTTAACCAAATTCAGCTTTCCCATTGGTTTCACTCATTGGAAGCAGTCTTGAGGGCTGCCAGTGGCGTTTGCCTGATCCCGGACACGGCAACTGTTGTCAATACATTCCACTCACCAAATGCCAGGATTTTGATCACAGGACAGTGGGGATGCTGTGACGGTCATAAGTGTGTAAGTATCTTTTTTCAGTACCATTGCTAAATAGATGATTGTAAGTTGAGGACTATCTGTAAAGTAAAGATCCAGCTGTCTAACAGGTCATTGAACCAAAGGCACTCGGCATAAATTTCTGCTCAACTTCCTGAAACATCGAGTTCCATAGTTTAGGGCAGCCCCACAGGAGCCCCACCATGACTGAGATGCAGGGATGTGGGAGTCTGGTGGGGAGCAGAGAGAATTTTCAAATAAGCACAAATTAATATTTGCAGCAGGTGATAATTAGGGTCTCCTTTGCATTCAATGCTGTCCCTTATCTGAGAGACAATTTTGCAGAAATGTTCTCAAGAAAAAAATGGTAATTTATTTTTCTTGGTTGTCACAGCAGTCTTCCCCAACCTGGTGCTCCCTAGATGTGAGACTCCCACTCCTCAAACTCTCAGCCAGCATTCTGACAAACCTGGAGGGCCGCTGCCTGGGAGTACTTTAGGTGGGATACAAATGAATGAATGAACAAATAAACCAGCTGCAAAAATAAGTGGCCCTGAAAACATTTTTCCTGTCAATCCTCCCCATGCACCATTCTGCACCATGTACTCCCAGACCTCCCTCCTGCCATCTCTTCCTCTCTGCCAGTACTTTTCTTCTGATAAGGCCAGAGCCACCAGCCATTCCAGGCAAGTCGAGTGGGAGGTTCAACTTGCGCAGCTAGAAACGTTTCTCTCTCTCTCCTATCCCCAAAGCTGGAGGTTACCAAAGGAGCCCTCCCTCTGACCCCAAATCTGGCTTGGGGGACCATTTGCTGGTCTTCCCCAGGCCTGTGGTCAAAGAAGTTAAGATGATACCCACAATAGGCTCAGTACTCTTCAACATCTTTTTTTTTTATAACAAAAGTTTTATTTTTTTTATTCAAACATCCAAACAATACAAAATCAATTATTATACATCATTTTATCCCCACCCAAACCCCCCCTTCCCAGTCCCCCCCCGACTTCCCAGAGCAAAAACAGGATGTAAGATTTAACAAACATAAGCTAAAGTAAGCTAACTATTACAGAATTCAAAACTCTCTTACACTTGTTAACTCCCCTTTTTAAAAATTATACTTCAACCTTCCTTTAATAGATTCTCTTATAGCATTTCACATTTGAAAAAAACACTATAATTTTAATTTAAACATTTTAAAATCTCTTAATACGTTAACAAAACATGCTTCCAAAACTTTTAAAAAATTATCCATTAAATTTTAAGTTAACCACCTTTAAACTTCAATACTTTAAAACTACAATAAAGTTCAGAAAGTTATCCAACTTTAGTTACACCTTTTCATTCTCTTATCACTTTTAAATTAGCCATCTTTAAACTTCAATACTTTAAAGCTACAATAAAGTTCAAAAAGTTATCCAACTTTAGTTAAACCTTTTAACATCATTAAAAAAAATCAAATATCAATCATTCATTTTAGCTAAACATTTTTACTTCAGTAAAACATTCCTCAAAATATAAAACTCGAAAGAAAAAAAAACCTATCCCTTAAGTCAAATCTAAAACTAAATATAAATATAAAACTAAATATAATGAAACACTTCCCTTTTTTCTTTATCTTAAAATAAGCTTGAAAAATACTAATTTCAATAAGTAAATTTATTATAAAAATCCTCCCTAAAAAGAAAAAAAAATAATCTACCAGTCTTTCTTTCTTTCTATATTTTTTCCAGTCCTTCACCAATAATACTCCCTTCTTCAACGTTCCTTCTCCCCCTACTTTTATTTTCAAGAATTTTTTAGTATGAAACTGTACTTGGTGTGTCTTTGGAATTCGTTCTCTTCTTGGAGTTATTTCCTTTAAATTGAAGCCCCCATTTCGACTCCTCCTACATTTATGGTCAATCAGTTTGTTCCTTAAATATTGATTCTGTCTGTAGAGCCAAAACTTGTCAAAATATTTATCAACCTGCAGTAAAGAATCTTCTTGCTGCTTTTCTATTAATTGAGTGGAAGCCTCTTCCAAAACCTCTGTTTCCAGAGTAATAACCTCCATTTTAATCCCGACAGTGTCTCTTTTGTCCTCCAAAGTCACATTATCCTTATTACTTTCTTCCTCTTTTCCAGCCAGCAAGTCATTTTTATTCCCCAATTTAAAATCTTGAATAGTTCTTTTAATTATCTGTCTTATTTCAACAGTAAAAGATTTTAAAAGATCTTTTAAATCCTTCACAGACACCATTTGTAGGTTTGCTGACTCATATAATCCATCTTTGATTTCAGCCATTTTTCAGTTGCCTCTTTATATTTATATTAATTCAGCTATCAGGTCGTTAAATCCAATTATTTTCCACACAAATTAAGGATGTAAATTAGTTAAAATCAGTACCATAGTCTTTTCCATTCCTCTTCCACTTTAAATCTTTCTCTTGAATAACCCGATAGCTTTAACAATGTTGCTAATGTTAACAAGGATTTCAGTTATAAGTTTCCTTTTCACAGACGCCATCTTTTCCTTTTTAAACGGAGTTAACATTCAGTACTTGCATTTTTGTCCTCCTGGATTAACTCTGCCAGCATCCAAAGTCTAAATTCTTTATGATCTTCAATTTGCTTTGCTGGTGTGGTCACGACGCTTCGGTCTGCTTATTTTCTTAAGCAGACTCGTCCCGGCTCCGGAGCTTCAAAGGGCTTTCAGGGAGCTCTCAGCCTGCAAACCCCAGGCTTAAAAAGAAAAAAAAGCCTGGGGGTCTAGGGGAGCTCTACCCAGACCCTTCTGCTCTTCTCTCCTCCTTTTTCCCTGGGGGAGAGTTTTAAGCAGCTAGACAGCTGATTTTTGCTGTTCTAGCTGCTAACGGAGACACGGGGCTGGAGCTTCAGCGTTTCGTGGAGCCACAGGAAGTCCTACTCTTCAACATCTTCATCAATGACTTGGACGAGGGGATAGATGGGGAACTCATCAAATCTGCAGATGACACCAAGCTGCAGGAATAGCCAACACTCCAGAAGATAGCCAACACTCCAGAAGATAGGCTCAAGATACAGAAGGATCTTGACAGACTTGAACATTGGGCACTATCTAACAAAATGAAATTCAACAGTGAAAAAAAGCAAGGTTCTACATTAAGGGAAGAAAAACAAAATGCACAGGTACCATATATGTGGTACCTTGCTCAATAGTAGTAACTGTGAGAGGGATCTTGGAGTCCTAATGGACAACCATTTAGATATGAGCCAGCAGTGTGCAGCAGCTGCCAAAAAAGCCAACATAGTTCTGGGCTGCATAAACAGACGGATAGAATCAAGATCATGTGAAGTGTTAATACCACTTTATAATGTCTTGGTAAGGCCACATTTGGAATATTGCATTCAGTTTTGGTTGCCACAATGTAAAAAAGATGTTGAGACTCTAGAAAGAGTGCAGAAAAGAGCAACAAAGATGATTAGGGACTGGAGGCTAAAACATATGAAGAACGGTTGCAGGAACTGGGTATATCTAGTTTAATGAAAAGAAGGACTAGGGGAGACATGATAGCAGTGTTCCAATATTTCAGGGGTTGCCACAGAGAAGAGGGAGTCAAAACTATTCTCCAAAGCACTTGAGGGTAGAACAAGAAGCAATGGGTGGAAACTAATCAAGGAGAGAAGCAACTTAGAACTAAGGAGAAATTTCCTGTCAGAATAATTAATAAGTGGAACAACTTGCCTGCAGAAGCTCTGAATGCTCCAACACTGGAATTTTTTAAGAAGATGTTGGATAACCATTTGTCTGAAGTGGTATAGGATTTCCTGCCTGGGCAGAGGGTTGGATTAGAAGACCTCCAAGGTCCCTCTTCTCTTCTCTTCTCTTCTCTTCTCTTCTCTTCTCTTCTCTTCTCTTCTCTTCTCTTCTCTTCTCTTCAGGTAGGCCAGTGTTTCTTAATTTTGACTGCTTTAAGATGCATGGGCTTTGAATCCCAGAATTTCCCAACCAGGTTGAGAAATACTGGTTTAGGAGGCATTGCAGGAAAAGAAAGGATGGAGCTTCAATTGCACCATTGCAACCTCCATTTTGATAAAAAGTCTGTGGTTTCCATTCACTCGTCCCCATCTGCCCAGTTTCATTCCCCAGTGAGTAGACCTTGTGACCCAGCTGATTTGTTGAATCTGGTCAACAAAATTCCCTACTGTGTGACTTTGGGCCTCTCATCCTTACTCAGCTT
Source organism: Masticophis lateralis (assembly GCA_030761175.1). Lineage (NCBI taxonomy): Eukaryota > Metazoa > Chordata > Lepidosauria > Squamata > Colubridae > Masticophis > Masticophis lateralis. The sequence continues at coordinate 20,645,474 of JAUDYJ010000013.1, read as the reverse complement.
CACAGGGTGGTGGTTCTGTGGGGACTTCAGTGAGTTCTTGATTGAAAGGTAAGGTACATAAGAAATAAAATTTGGGGCGCACCCATCTGAATCACAGTGATTTGTTGGGGACAAGGCAGAATATTGATACAATTGTTTAATCCATTGTCATCATCATCATCATAATGCAAAGTTAACATTGGAAATGAAATACAGTGAAATAAAACAAAAGTAATAAAATCAGACACCAAAATGGAAATTTTGATTGGAAAGAAAAATGGATAAATTCTGAGTTGATGTCAGTGATGGGACTTTATTTAGTGTGTGGGGATGTTACATTAGCCAGGAGACTACAGTGCTAGTAGAGTAGTTGTTTGCCTGCTGACAATTGCTAGTCTATTCAGTTCTTGATCACAATGGGAAGAATTTGAAGAAAAGAAAATGGAGGGATAAAAGTGCTAGAAGAAGTCTCAGAAGAATTAAAACATTGAGTCTCACGTATTTCAAAAAAACTGAATGATACGAAAATAAAATAAATCACAATTTCTTTTTAAAGAAATTTTGCTGGGAAATTCTACAAACATATATGCTTGCCCTGATAAGAGTGATACATTCACATTTTAGAGGGATACCCAAGACAACTCACTAGAATGTAAAGGTGCAAAACGGAGAAAAGAGACTGAGAACTTTTTGCTGAGTCCAATTGGCTATTACACCAGAAATCAAAAATGAAGCAAAGCAGGTTAAGAACTTGGGTGCAGCAGGAAAAGAGGGAGGACCCATATTCTGGCTCAAGCATCTGACCCATCATGAAAGTTGGACTATTCAATTTAATGTCATGTTTCAGATTGGAAACTTTGAAGAATGAATGGCAACTGGTAGAACACTTTTAGTCATAAAAAACAGATGAAAGTGTACTTGTAAGCAACTGTGGAATCGTTTGCCAAGAGTGTTCAGACTGCTAACTGGTGTGCAGTGTTCAAAAATTTTACGTATTCATTTGAACAAAATATTTGCTAAACTTTCACAAAGAGCAAAAGACCAATTGTTGGTTGACAAAATTATATTTTAAAACTACAAGTGAAGAAAAAACTAACTTACAAGAAGTTAGGAATTGTTATAAAAGGATATTTTATCCTCTTCACTTAGTTGCATACAGGAATGCTTGTAAATGTTTGGCATTAGTGCATAAAACCAGAATTTTGTAAAAGAAGCTATGAAAAAATAGAAAACAACTTTGATGGTAAATGGGAAATGTAAACTTCAGGACAGGAATTTTCCAAGGAGATTCATTCTTTTGCTTTTTACTGTCTCAGTCATACCCTTCACTAATATCCTGAATAAAAACAAAACTTGGATATGAACTATAAAAAGAAAGTGGAAAAACACAGTACCTTTTAACAAGGTTGATTGAAAGTCTATGGAAAATAAAAAACTGAAAATGAACCCTTAATATTGTAAAGATATACTGTATAGTGGTGGTTTCAATATAGAATTTAAATTTAACAAATGTGCAATGCTCAGCATAAAGAAAGGAAAAAATAATCAAATGATGCAATTGCCCATAGAAGAAAGCGACAAATTTCTAGGAATACTTGGATCAGAAAACATTTTGTATAGTGAAATTAAAAACACTTAGAATATTTAAAAAAAAGAGCCTGGATAGCTCAGCAGACTAAAAGCATTGTGATTAACACCAGCTGTCTGCAATTACTGTAAATTTGAATCCCACCTGGCTCAAGGTTGACTCAGCCTTCCATCCTTTCTAAGGTAGGTAAATTGAGGACCCAGTTTGTGGGGGCAATAAGCTGACTTTGTATAAATATACAAAAGTATGAAGGCTATTGCTTCACGCATTGTAAGCCACCCTGAGTCTCCGGAGAAGGGCGGCATATAAATCAAATTAAAAAAAAAAGTTCTACACTGAAAGTTAAATGGTGGAAATACAATTACTGTACAGCCATGAATAATGGGTGTACCAGTCCTGTAATAAGATATACTGCTGACATAGAAAACTGGATACAGCTTGAATCAAACAATTTAAATTGGAAAACCCAAAACTGATGCTAGTGCATCATACACACAATCCATGGTGAAGTTTATTGACTATATGTAGCATGAAATATTGGAGGTCATGGTTTACTGACAGTAAAACAATTGGAGAAAAAAACATGGAGGAAATAATTACATTACATGGCCAATAAAGTGGGCAGGACCAGGAATTGATAATGGTTGCAAGCTGGCACTTTCAAGAAGGTTCTTTTTTGCAGCTGAAAACAAGCATTGAAACAAACACGATGCAAGCAAGGATTCAACATGTATCAAAGGGCAATGCAACATTTATAAGGAAAGTTGGATGAAACAGTGGATGGCGTGGCTAGTGAATACAAGAAATTGCTCAGAGTAACCCCCGGTGTTTGGCTCAGGAGATGAGCCCCACTACTCTGGGTGGTTCATAGTTCAGCGTTTATCCTAGGGTGCGGGGGGCAGGGGGTGTTATGCCAGGGGGAAGGGAAGTTTGTCTTTAATCTTGTAAGCTACCGCAAATCATTTGTGTGAGGGTGAATCAATTAAATCAACCAACCTACCAACCACTAAGGTCCCTTGAAATCTATATAAAAGCTCTCAATTCCCAACTTTCCCAAATGTGGTATGAACACAACATTGAAAAAATTATTGCAAATGAAGAAGTTAACATTTTAGGGGACTTTGGCATACAAATTGATTGCCATCTGGAACATAATACTACAGATATAATAATAGTTAGCTTGGGGCCCCAACAGGGGTGCATCATGCTGAAGGTGGCTGACAGATTAAGAGAAGAGCAGCTCCCTTCCTCCCCGTCTTTTAATTGTAAATTATTACTATATGGTTCATTACACAGTCAGCCAGATGTTCAGATTGGATTTGGCATTTTTATCCACCTATGGAGTCTTTTCCAAGGAGCTGGGATAAGCAGATGTTGATGTTTTGTGGTGTTAGTTAGTTACTGTAGATGACTTAGAAGTGAAGATGCTTGCCTCTCACTCAGAAGGTTGAGGTCAATCCTAGGTAGCAGCAGATGTTTTTCTCTTAGGGCAGAAAGAGAAAATATCTGCTGGGAGCTCCATTTAGGAGTCAGAAAGGAAGCCTGTGTAGCGTAGAGGGCTAATGCCTCCTACTAAAGGCAGCAATTAACACCAGCTGCCTGTAATTTCTCTGAGTTCAATCCTAGCCAGGCTCAAGGTCGACTCAGCCTTCCATCCTTTCTAAGGTGGGTAAATTGAGGACCCAGTTTGTGGGGGCAATAAGCTGACTTTGTATAAATATAAATATACAAAAGTATGAAGGCTATTGCTTAACGCACTGTAAGCCGCCCTGAGTCTCCGGAGAAGGGCGGCATATAAATCAAATTAAAAATTAAAAAAAAAAAATCCAGTCAGTAAATGCTCAACTCCATCCGGTCAATCTGACTCTATCCCAAATTAAGGGATTATAGGATCATAAAAAGAGAGGTGTTTTTTTTAGAGGTATCATTGCAGGATATTCTGAGTCAAGCTGCCTTTTGTAATTGACTGATGAGGATTTTGTCAAGGCTGATGAGGTTCAAATCATACTCAGGTGTTTGGGATCACACCCAAGATGCCTATTCAGGGATTACATCCAAGGATTATTATCATTATTTATTGCTTGAATGTTTTATTGGCTTTTGATCTTTGCAAGCCGCCCAGAGTCTGCTCTAGGTGAGATGGACAGCAAACAAGTCTAATAAATAAATAATCAAAAAGGAAAAAATAATTTGGTAGATTTGGTAACACCAGGGAGACAATAGGGCCAAAGGTACAGAATTGGAAAAAAAATGCAAAATGTAGAGATCTAGGGATCAAATGGGTGGATGATGAAAAAGATCTTACAAGGGACTTCCTGTGGCTCCGTGATCGCCGCCGGAGCTCCTTTTTGGAGCTCCAGTCCCGAAATCCGTAAAGCCACTAGAACAGCACAAATCAGCTGTCTAACGGCTAAAAATTCTCCCCCTGGGAAAAGGGGGGAGAGAAGAGCAGAGGGGCTTGGGTAGAGCTCCCCAAGACCCCCAGGCTTTCTTGTTTTTTAAGGCTGGGGGCTGAAGGGTGAGAGCTCCCTGGAAACCCCTCAGCGCTCTGGATTAGGGACGTGCCTGCCTGGCTTGGCAGAACGGGGCGTCGTGACCACACCAGCAGCATAGGAATAAAGATCCAAAGAATTTTTCTTAAAGACTGCAAGAAATTGGAATTCTGGATGCTGGCAGAGTGAAATCAGGACAGCGGGATTTGCAAGTATGCAAGTAAAAACTTTAACTCCATATGAAAAGGGAAGGGTAAGATGGCACTAAGAAAAATGAAACTTAACCAGTGAAAGTGCTTGTTAGCCCCTGCTACATTGTTTAAAGTATTGGACTATATAATAAGAAGAAGATTTAAAGGGGAAGTGGAAGAAGACAGGAAAGACTATGATGGGAATTTTAACTAACATATATTCCTCAAGATAGTGGAAAACAATTGGACTCTGATCTGACAGTTGAATAAATATAAAATAAAAATTGAAATATGGCTGCTATTAAGGAAAGAGGGGGTGAGTCAGCAAACCCATAAATTGGGACTTTAAAGGATTCACAATAAACTTTGGTCTCTTTCTTTTGGACATAGTGGACATAGTTAAAAATACTATCCAGGAATGGAAGTTGGAATATTTTAAGGATCTACTGGCTGGGAAAGAGGAAGAAATCATACAGCCTAACGTGATTTTGGAGAACAATGAAGAGGCAGTCAGAGAAAAAATGGAGTCTAGCATTTTGGAAACAGAAGTTTTGGTGGAGGCTTCCACACAATTCGTTGGAGTGTATCAAAAAGACTCATTATTGCAGACTGCAAAATACTATGAAAACTTTTGTTTTTATGGACAGAGTCAATTCCTAGAGAATGAAGTGACTGATTTTACAAGCAGAAAAAGTAGAGATGGGGGTTTTAAAGTGAAGGGAATAACTTTGAAAGGGAAATGGACTCTCAAGAGACACCAGTTGCAATTTCAACCTCAAAATTTCTTGAAAATAAAAGCAGGGGGACGAGTAATGCTTCAAAAATTTTCGAAAACAAAAGCAGGGGGACGAGCCATGCTTAAGAAGAAAGTGTCATCTAAAAAGAAGGATTGGAAGAAATACAGAAAGAAAGGAAGAATGTGCGATGAACTCTTTGAAGGTCATACTTGGTAGATTATGGATGTTTGATATAAATGTTTAACTAAAAAGGGACAGTTTTTTAAGAGTCATTGAGTTATTAAAATGATCAACTAAAACTCAAGTGATACTTTATTGAAAGCTTTGGAATTTATATAGATTTTCTAGGATTATATTTGATTGATATTTTACTGAAGTTAAAGGTTTATTAAGAAATTTTAAATGTTTAAGGTGACACAACAGGATTTCTAAAAGGTTTATATGTATTGAGGGATAAAGTTTAATTAAAACTGGATAGCTTTTTAAAACTTATTGCAGTTCTAAAGGGGCTAGCTTGAAAATAAATGGATGGGTTCTTAGCATTTAGAAATTTTATATGCTTAAGGTGAGATATTAGAAGTTTTAAAGGCTATATATGACAAAATATTTATATTTGAGGTTATTCAGTTCAATGGTTAATAATACTGTCTCAAAGACATGTTTTAAAGAATTTCTTTTAAGTTAATGCTATGAGAGAACTTATAAATGAAATGTTGAAGAATGTTAATTAGGGGAGTTAAAGAATGTGTGGGATTTTTCTGGAATTTATAATAAGGTAGTATATGTTAGCTTAGGTTTGTTAGATGTTATGTCCTGTTTTTGTTCTGGGAAGTCAGGGGGTTGGGTTGGGAGGGAGGGGTGTAGGGGGTGTGGGGGAAAATTGTTTTATGATTTTTAATAAAATAAAAGACAGGTAGATGGATTAATAGAGAAGTAAGGAATTTGGGGGAAATGTTATAATAAATGAAATGATGATATTAAGACATGATAAACAACTGAGGGTAAAAAGAGGATACAAAAGATGTACTAGATGCTATAGTTGGTTGATTGATATTTTGTTGTATTGTTTATATGTTCACTTGTTTGTAGGTTTGTATGTTTGATTATAAAAATAAACAACTTTTTCAAAAAAAATCTTACAAAGTTATTCTTATAGTTAATGGAGCATTAGGCGGAATAACGAATACATTTTTACAATAACTATTTTGGCTATATCAACTGCACATTTGCAAAAAAACACCTTGCTTGACCCATGTTACTTAGATAATTCCTAGATTGGAATTTGTGTTTTCCAAAAATATCACAAACATAATTATTTTTATCCTTTGTAGTGTTGAATAAAAGCATCATCACTATCACAGTAGCAGTGGGGATACTGCCCATCCCTGCCCCTTTCATTTGGACTCTCATCCCCTCATCTCACTTATCCTTTTAATTTACATACATCCAAATAGAAATGGAGATAAAAGTCAACTCTCTATCCAGAGGATCATCAGCAAGTTCACAATATAAAAATACATAAATGCAAAATGAGTAGTAAATATCACTGAAATGCTACAGGATTTCCTGCTTGAGCAGGGGGTTGACTAGAAGACCTCCAAGGTCCCTGCCCATTCTGTTAGTCTATGTTCTATGTATAGTTTTAGAGTTACGTTAAACAATAAAGTCTCCTTGGAGTCAAGCTTAGCTCCGAATGATGTCTAGGCAACAAAATAGGCCCGCTTTGCTGATACTTTTTTCTAGGATTCTTTGGGATTATTTCTCAGTATAGTTTACCATCCGGAATATATTTATTTCTTTATTATGTGCCCTTGTATGCTGCCTCAGTGGTTATGCCAATTTCCTCACCAACAATTGCTGAAACTGTGGAACTAAAGTGAATGCACCTGGGTGTTACCAGCATGTTCTACTGCTGGATTTTCCTTATCTTGGCAACCTTGAGATGTGAGACCTTCAGCTCCCAGAATTCCTCAGTTAGTGCGGCTGTTGCTAAGAATTCTGGGAGGAAGTCCACAAAAGAGGCATGGTCGCCTGATGGCTTGCAGGCTGGATGTAGTCCACAGCTGCTCCAGAAGTCCCCAAAGATACACTTGTAGAATTTGTCATCATAGAAATTTTTGCCAGTGTGATTTGTGGAGAAAAATATAACAAAACTACAGCTTAAAGTATCTTTTCTATGTTGCCTTAATTCCCAAAGAATCCCAATGAGAAGGGTTGAGTTCAGACAACATACTGCAACTGTGGGTTAACAAAGTCAATTGTTGGTTTGATATCATCAGCGCCAATCCAGCTGCTCCTTAGTTTGCCAAGCACTGTGAATTCTTGTACTTTGGAAAACAAATTATAATTAAATTTGTAATACATTTGTAATAAAACATAAGCATGAATCTTAATGACAATCTGAAATATGTCCATTTGGTCATTAATTTTACAAATGCAAGTTTTAATAGGCTTTTCTGCCTGTTCCCGATTCTTAGCATGCTGCAGCAATGCATACTTTGAGTTGGGAAAGCTCAGAGCTCTGTTATTATTCAACCAGTTGAATCATTTCCTGTTTTCTACAGGTTTGGAAGAATTCTCTGAGGCAGACTGAAAATATTTGTGGTGCCTCACGAACGTGCTGGCCTGAAGGCCTGGGAAATATCCTGGTTTGTTACACTTGCCAGGGAAGAGGAGCCAGCTGTGTGCACTTGTGACAGTGTACAGCATCACATTGTGTGATAGAAGTTACAAAAGACAATTGAGCTTGCTGACTTGATTGCTGTAGAGGAGAGGGAACTGCCTTGCACAGATTATCTAACCTTGGGCGTACAAAGCTGCCTTCTCTTGCTCAAAGCCTCTTTTTTTTCTGCAGGGGGCAAGAAACAATGGGTTCCCCAAGGAAGCTGTCCATGAGACCAGCTCTATCTGGGAGCTTCACAATAGCTGTAGCCTCTGCTCTTCAACCTTCAGTCAATCTCGTTGCAAGACACACAGTCCCACTAATCTGAAGGTTGTCTCTTTCTCCAGGGAGTGTCTCACATTCTTTTAGCCTTTGCACCAGGAAAGAGTGTGCAAGGCTAATCAGTATTGTGAGCTCTTAAACCAGTAGCAGGTGAGGCCTCTCCTCTGCAGCCAATTGGTGCTCTGTGTTCCCTGGCCTTCAGGGAGTGAGTGTGTGATGCACAGCTCACCTTTCATCTCCCTTTCTCTCCCTCTGAAATGCTGTGTGGGAAAGGCCATGAGAGCTGGGGTGGAGAGATCCTGCACGGGAACGGTTTGATAAGACAGGGCAGAGCCTGCAGCTGGAGAGTGGGTGGGGCAAGGGACCGTCCCTTGTTTCTCTGGTTGTAAGGAGACAGTGGGAGAATTGTGCTTTAAGTTTGCAAGATTCTGCCAATGTAGCTTTACAATAAAATAGAATTACTTCACCTGGTTGTTTTCCCCATCTGGTCTATCCGGTAAGGCTGGTGCTCTAAAAATGGGCCAGTGCAACATGCCTTACTCAGGCTGCATATACTTGGGGGACCACTAGATGGCATCAAAGAGAGAAAACTGCCTCTCCTGCCATCTGGTAGCTATCTGATATGCTTACATAAGGCAGTGGAGTGCAATGTGCTAAAGTCAATGCAGGAAGAGTCTGTTTGGGGGGAAGGTGGGGGGGCAGGGGTGTTAGACAGCTGACACCCTTCAGGAATTACCACAACCAGACCCACCTGACCCAAATAAATGTGCTATGATATCAGGCTATTCAGGAATTCTGCAGGAGCAGCATTTCTGGAAAAATTGTTAGGGAAAAATTGTCAAGCTGGATTCATATCTTGAGCTTATCTGTATAAGATTTGTTTGAGTTTGTCTTATCTCATTATATGGACCAGACAAGTTGTGGTTTGTCCCACAAACCATGGCACAGAATGGCACTGCTCCAGAGGTTGTATAAATGTAGACCTATCCCCCCCCCCCCATCTTTTGAACTTGAAGCAGTGAAGCAGGATCTCTCTCTCTGTCTCTCTGTCTCTGTCTCTCTGTCTCTCTCTGTCTCTGTCTCTGTCTCTGTCTCTCTCTCTCTCTCTCTCTCTCTGTCTCTCTCTCTCTCTCTCTCTCTCTCTCTCTCTCTCTATATATATATATATATATATATATATATACAAACATACATACATACATACACACACACACACACATACACACACACACATATAAGAGAGAGAGGGAGAGATATCAAAATTTCCCCAAAGCATTACAAGGCTGACCGGTGGATAAGGTAGCTTCTTATGTATTCAGTGATTTTCTGAATGTCAGGACATTTTCACACTATTTTGCCACTTGCAAAAAGGTCTTAACATTTTCCTTCATGTAAAGATTCTCAGTCCTTCCCTTGTAATTCAGACTTGACTAACTTCATGGTTTGGATATTCTTTTTTCATGGTGAGAAAATGGGGATGAGCAAAATTGGAATGAAGTCCAGCCTCCTAGGACATCTGGCTTACTGTGTGAGAGAAATATCACATAGATTACAATGCTGGAATCCACTGTAAATTAGATTAACGTTATTTCATTTTATTTTGCTTTCCACCAGTAACACTGGACAAAGGTGTTGAGGGCTGTTAATATTGAGGGCTGCACAGGAAGCCCTGGGTTGAATCTAGAGGCCTCTAGACACATGGCTAGAAGCCTCTTTGCAACCCAGCAACCTCTGCTACCTTCAACACTGCCCGCGTTTGCCTGCTCCTTAGTGCCAAGCACGCAGCAAAGAAGCCAGGCTGGCAAGCTTCTTCTGGAGAAGGGGAGCATTGGAGCAGCCTCTTTGTGATGAGCCACAACAGCTGCTGGGAGGCTCCTTTCCAAATGTTTACCCCAGGGTTGTACAAATGCCACTGATAGGGTGATGATGCAGGTGAGGAAGGAGGATTCTTAGAGTTGAACTGTGGTTTGCAGAGCGTGAGTGCAGCTGAAGGAAGCTTCCTTGGGCCCTTTGCATCTGGGGGTTCAACACCCACCCACCCCTTTATCCCAGAGGGGCTTTTTCAAGAATCAACTGGACTTTCTGGGGGTTTTTTTGAAGATGTTTCACTTCTCATCCAAGAAACTTCTTCAGCTCTGTCTCTTGAAAAAGCCCCTTTGGGACCTGGATGACTGAGAATCTCACACCCTTTTACTTTTGCATTTGTTATTTGCTTTGGACAAAGAGAAACACATCTTTGGAAGAAAAAGAAGGGAGAGAAGTGTCTCCCCCCACCTTGGCTTCTGGCCCCACCCACTGCTTTTCCACTCCCCCCTCCTAGTAGGCAAATATATCCCACTATAGTAGTTGTCCAAGAGAGGAAGAAGATGTCAACTTCGGCCCAGTGAGTTGAATGGCCGAGGACCAAATGCCAGAAGTGAAATGAGAGAGACGAGATGCTTGTTCTGCCTGAAAAGGCCAGGATGGGCAACCATTTTGAGCCCAGGACAAACTTTCTGTCTGTGTCCGGCCAGGGAGCTGTGTGGTTAGTGGGTGTAAGGGCAAGGATTTTATTTTTCTTTTCAGTTGTATTGATTTCATTGATGCCTTTTATATTTTTCATATTGTTTTATTGTTGTGAACTGCTGCTGCTGCAAATACTTAAATAAAGAGGAAGAGAAAGTAATTTAAAAATGCATGAATTGCCAGAATAAGGGCAGAGTATTGGGTCAGACACACATCCGTGCCCCCTCCCATGCTGTAGTGGGATGGGAGATGCTCTGTCAAATTTGAGGAACAACTGTACATTTCACACCAGAGATGAAAAAAATGCTACCAAAGTAGAGCTTCTAGCCAAGGGATCTAGGGGCCACAGGGGCTCTCCACTGACATCAAGTTGCCTTACCGTGTGATCCTAAGATTGCAAGTGAGGCATGATGCCTTTTCCACACGAACTGGGCACCTTTTTTCCCAGGGTGGATGCAACTGAGTTGTGTCATGGTCACCTGATACAATGAACGAGGCTTAGGCAGCTCCCCAGCCGTCCAGGCCTCTCTGCTTTCTGATTACTCACTGGGGGCCCCTCCAGTGCAGAGAGATCAAAGGGCTCCTTGCTCTACGGCTGCAGAAGAACCTCAGGCGGGACACTTGATTTGGGGGGTGGCAATTTCTCCCTCCCCGCAGAACCAAAGTGGGGAGAAGATGGTCAAAATTCTGCCTTGCACAAAACTCTTTCCAGAGGGAGGGGCCATGGCAGGAACTGTAAAGCCTGAAGGGCCCATGGCCTCCGGCTGCACCTTGGGAAGATTTGGCAGCTCTTCTGGTCTCCTGCGGAGGAGCCAGGCTCCCACTGCAGAGGAGAAGCGTAATAGAAATTCAGATGTCCCAGCCACCCGCCCAGCTTCCTGACTAGGGAGTCATTCAACACAAGCTGCATAATTGGATTGTTTACCTGCTGCCCTCTCTTCCAGGAAGGAGGGGAGATGTCACCAGGTGGTTATTATTTTATTTTCTCTGCCTGAGGCACACAGAGTATCAAGGAAGGCGAGTTGTCAGAGCCGGCTTCATGGTCCTGCTCACCAATCTGGGGACCAACCTATCTTGGCTTTATGTGGTCGGCAGGATCCAATGGTGAGCCTTTTCTCTGGCTGGTGAAATCCCCTTGCAGATGGAGGGCCTCTCTCTGGGGATGCTCTCCTATGGGGTGGGGTGGGGAACAGCCCCAGCCCAGTGCCAATACAGGGGGGGGGGAAGCAAAAGGGCTCACTCCCACAGCTGTCCAGGTGTTCTGCTCTCAGTTTTGCAGGAGGGGGAAAGGGCTGCCTTTGTAGTTTTTGGGGTGGGGAGACCAGGAGGGGGTGGGCTTACAGAATGGGAGGAAGAAAATTATTTTTTAAAATGTGGTTGCACGTCATTTAGAGCTTATATTACAGTTTTTTTGAGTTTTGATATCACAACATAAGAGGAAATGCTCTTGCAGGTTTTTAGTGGTTATGCTCAGAGGAGAAACTGGGTGAGGGGCAGGAGAAACACTTTCCCTAGTATTGTAGGGAAATATTTAGAAATAGCAGTTTGACCCTGAAACAAATGGTCTGGTTGAGTAGAAGAGCATAATGGTCCCATTGCAGCATTATTCAATGGTTTTATTTATCATTTTATTATACATATTTGCTCTCCACTTATAACTGCAGGCTTTTCTGGGTGCCTCCTGAGTTGAACAAATACAAAATTGTTGTTAAAAAAGTTGCAGGACTCAATCCTGATCCTAGACAAATAGAAAGGATCTATCCACCTGGATAGGTAGATCCCCTGGAATCACCAATAGACATGGGGTGCAGAACAGCCAAGAAGGTGTTTTTTCTGCTCGCTCCTCGGGTTCCTCCTGAAATTGGATCAACTCTATACAGGATTTAATCTTGAGGGCTGCCTTTACAGCAGCCTTCTTCAATCTTGACAGCTTTAAGGTAGGTGGACTTGGGAGTTGGAGGTTGCCAAAGTTCAGAAATGCTGCTTTAAAGATTAGCTCCATCCTGAAGTGGATTTTGTGAGAGCGGGTGCAAAGATCCTGCTGATACCCAGAGCCCCGACTCACCCTCAAGAACTCTTTGCCCTTCCCCTCTGAAGTCCTTGCTGTCAAGAAGTGGCTTGAGCAGTGAAGAGGTGACCCATCTGGTGCCAACCAACTGGGAGTGGGGGATGAGCTCACTCTGCTATCTCACCATGGGATTATCTCCTGGCTGTCATCACTCAGCTTTCAGTCAGGCGATGAGGGTGGCAGGAATAGGATCTTTCAAGAAAGTTGGATGGATTTCAGAGCCAGACATTTTGCAAGTGTAAATCTGGAGATTTACACTTGGTCTCAAATGTGATTAAGATAGGTCAGGCTGGTGGGATGGTAGCAAGAAATCCTTTGCTGCTATTTGTCAGGCTGTTAGTGTGTCTGCAAACCTGACAGGGCAAAAGCAAGGAAAGATCCCCCTGTTTGCATGATGGCTTTTCTCTCAGGGGACAAACAGATTATCTGAAACCATCTTTGTGATCTTGTGCTGCAATTTTGCATGTGCTGCAGAATAGGATGGCCACCAGCAGTCATCCTGGGGAAGTGGCGAGTTCCTGTATGGCCTAGCAAGAAGGCTTTGTGGTGGACCCATCCTACAAAACCTGAAGGTGAGGTTTTGTCCCTCAGAGATGATCGTCCCACATTCTGTCTGCTTGGCTCCTGTGTTAGCTTGGTGGCTCCAACTTGGCTGCCCTGTACAGAAGCCTTTCTACTTTATTGAGGAGAGTAGACATTGCGATTGATAATCAGATCTAGAAAGCGTTCTGTACCTAGTGTCCATGGGATGTGAGTTGTGTGCAGTTTACACAACACACAACTAGCACAGATTTTGGAATCTGGAACCCAGAACCTCTGGAAATCAGGCTTCAACTACCCAATGGCTACATAGACAGGTAAATAACCTTCCAATCCAAATGTTGGAGAGAGGGAGAAATAGCAGAAAATGGCTGCTTAGACCTGGATTTTAATTTCCTTTTGGAGTATGTCTCCCTAAATGAAGCTAAACTGATCATTTAATCTAAACAAAATTCTCTACTAAAATTATGGGGAAAGAAATTTGGGGAAACAACATATCTGAAGTTCTTTTCCTTTGAATTAAAGCATTGAATTAAATTTATCCATTGTCCAGGAAAAAATCTGTTCCTCTTCTTTAGCAGCAACAGTAGAGAATAGCACTTTCTAGAAAAGGCCTCTTGGCAGCCTCCCAACACCCCCTCCCCAACTTTCCTTGGGAGTTTTGGAAACTATGAACAGCTGGGGGGGGGACTCCAGACATGCAAGCCCAGCGCTTCTCCACCTCATTACTAAGTGCAGGAATCCCAGATGTCGCCAAAACCATCTTCTCCTTTTTCACATTTGAAATCAGGTTCTCTTTCATCAAACTAAACGAAAAATAATAGGAACAAATGCAGGACAATTTCTCTGCCAGGCACTAATTAACAGAGCCAGAAACAAGATGTCTTTGAGATTGGGTGTAGGATCCCACCCAGCTGTGCTGTGCAATCACCAGAGCCGTTTTTTTTTTTACTTTTTTAAAACATTTTTTACTACCTATTTGCCGAAGCCGGTAGTAAAAAATGCTTTTAAAAAGTTTTTTAAAAGGTTCCCATGCGTGCCACAGCTGATCACCCTCCCCCCACACGCACTGTTCTGCTTACCTTCCCAAGCCTCCTTTTGGCACACATTGCATGTGTGTGTGCACAGCTCGTGTTTGGTGTGCACTGTGCATGCACGCATGCATGGCCAATGAACCAATAGTAAACTGGTTCAGATTCCACCACTGATCTCACCGTTTAAAAATCAAAGGATATCCTACCAAAATGTCCCTTAAAATATAAAAAATATAAAAAATCCACCTGGGCCTTCAATAATTTTGTAAACAACAAACTTAAAGACTCAAGATCCATTCCACCATGAAAAGGGCCAAACGGGAAAGACTGTAATGATGAAACAGTTAAGACCAACCACTTCAACACATTCTTCGGTTCAGTCTTTGTAAACAGCAACGGCTCATGCCCACATTTCCCAATCGTACCACAACTAATCACAACGATCTACTACATGTTGATTTCACAGAAGATGCCGTTGAAAAGGCACTATGCAACCTAAGACCATCTCTATTGATTGGCCCTGATGGATTATGTGTCTACTTCTTAAAAAATCTCTCAACCACCATAGCAGAACCTCTTAATATAATCTATGAAATATTTTTCAAATCCAGCTCCTTGCCTAACTTATGGTCACTAGCCACAGTCATCCCTATTTTCAAAAAGGGTGAGCCCAGCCTAGTTGAAACTTACAGACCAATCTCATTATGTTGTATCACATGCAAAGCCATGGAATCAATCATAAACCAATCCATTACCCAAGAGACCAAAAACCTACTCTCTAACAAGCAGTTTGGCTTCAGAAAAAAATTATCCTGCAATCTGCAACTTCTACACTGCACAAACATATGGACTTCACAACTCGACCAGGGTAAAGCAATAGATACAATTTATATAGACTTCTGTAAAGCCTTTGATTCAGTAGTACACAACAAACTACTTCTAAAATTAAAATCTTACAGCATTTACAGATCCCTGCATAAGTGGATAGCTGCGTTCCCATCAAACAGGCAACAAGTACTCAAAATAGGGAATGCCCTATCAAACCCTGCACCAGTTAACAGTGGTGTCCCAAGGAAGTGTTTTAGGACTCACATACTTTACATAAACGACCTTTGTGATCATATTATAAACAACTGCCTTCTCTTCGCTGATAATGTAAAACTACTCAACACCACCGACAATGCTGCTACCCTACAAAAATACCTTGACTTTTATCAGAATGGTCAAACAATTGGCAACTCCAAATCTCAACCAACAAATGTTCTGTCTTACATACTGGCAAAAAAATAAAAATCAAAATCAAAAAACTAAATACAAGGTGGGTGGATACAACCTTGTAGACGGCCCTCACTCTGTTAAGGACCTTGGAGTACTCATCTCAAATGATCTAAGTGCCAGAGCTCACTGTAATAACATTGCCAAAAAAGCATTAAAAGTTATTAACCTAATCTTGCGTAGCTTCTTCTCCGGTAATGTTGAACTGCAAACCAGGGCATACAAAACTTTTGCTAGACCAATTCTTGAATACTGCTCATCTGTCTGGAACCGGCACTGCATATCAGACATTAATACAATCAAATGAGTCCAGAGATACTTCACAAGAAGAGTCCTCCTCTCCTCTACTCGCAACAGAATCCCTTATGCCACCAGACTTCAAATTTTGGGATTAGACAATTTAGAACTTTGCCATTTTAGCACATAAAATTATTTGCTACAATGTCCTACCTGTCAATGACTACTTCAGCTTCAACCACAGAGCACACAATAGATACAAACTTGTGGTAAACTGGGCTAAATGTGATTGCAGAAAATACGTAACAGAGTTACTGTTCAGTAACAGAGTAACAGTACCTGGAATGCACTTCCTGACTCTGTGGTTTCTTCCCGAAACCCCCAAAACTTTAACCTTAGTCTGTCTACTGTTGACCTCACCCCATTCCTAAAAGGTCTGTAAGGGGAGTGCATAAGCGCACCAGCGTGCCTTCCATCCCTGTCCTAACATTCCCTTTTATTCATATCCATTTCATGTATTCATAATAATGTTTATACTTTGATCTGTTACCTATTACATGCTTGACACAATCAATCAATCAATCAATCAATCTTGTGGCAAAATAAGTTTACCCCACTGCAGGCAGTAAACCAAAGCCACTGGTTCCAGTTTTCCAGACTCCAAAAGCCCCTTCCTTCCTTCCTTCCTTCCTTCCTTTCCTTCCTTCCTTCCTTTTCTGCTCCTTAAATCTTCTGTCTGTTCTGAATTATGTCCAACACCCAAAGTGCAAAGCCAGCCGTTCCAGTCACCGCCCTCCCCCCCTCCCCAAAACACTCTGCCAAGGTGGGACAAAGATTGTATGTCCTTAAACAACTTATTTGATGCCAGTAGCATTCTCGGCCTTTTAGACAGTTAGAAAGATACTTGCCAGACCAAATTAATCTAGTGGGACAAATTCTGCTCAACTAAGAAAAAAACCCGACAGAGACTTGTCTGAAGCCTTGCTCTGAGTTGGAGAAATCGTCTTTGAAAAGGAACGTTTTTAGTCTTTGAGGCCATGTAAGAAATGGAAGGTTGGCTCCCCCAAAGCATATGGGGGTAGCTTTTCCACCAGCAGTCCTACTAAGGACTGTCTGCATTGCAGGGACTATTTGGGGGGCAGATGTGGGAGAAGAAGCAAGAAAATGTAGGTGCAAGATTTCAAAGAGATGCATTGCAGTTAGGAAGTATGGAGTGAAGCGGCAAGTTTGAAAAGTGAAATGAATGGTAATATAGTCAGGGAATACTTCCTTTACATAAGCTAAATCTCCAGGAAAAGATTAATTGTATCTAGGAAAAAATCTCCAGGAAAAGATTAATTGTATCCTTCAGCAAGAAGGAACTTGCTGAAGGCCTGTTAACCCTTTAAGGAATCTTGAATGACTAAAGGTAGGCAAATGTTGCCTTTTCTTTATTTCAAGGTTTCAAGGACCGTGGATAACTAGTCTAACCAATATTTGGAAAGGTTCTAGAATAGATCATAGAGAAATAGATTGTAAGGACCTGGATAATTAGGCGATACTAGAGGTCAGCCTGGATTTGCAAGATCAACTCTTTTCGTGTTTTGATTGGCTAACTTCCAAGATAGGTTGTGGGAATGATAAAGACATAAATATCTTGATTTCAGTCTTCCATCTATTTTGATTGACAAGCTAGTTGAATATGAGCTGGACGGCATAGCAATTAAGTGGGCTGGAAAATTGTACCTGGAATTTGCTCAGCCTGAATCCTCATTAGGCTTGAGAGGAAGTAAGTCAGGTGTAGTTTTCAACATGTTTTGTAATGACTTGGAGGTGGAGAGATCCCATGTGCAGATGACACAATGTTGGATAATAGAAAACAAATTAAAATTAAATCTATCTTGACATGTTATAAAAATATCCGTGAAGTGCTATGGAAACAAATACATCAGACTTCACTTAAAAGAAGAAATCAAATGTCAGAGTGGGGGATAAAGGGTGTAGCCAAAATGCCTGTGGAGAAAAAAAATGGGATAATGTGACTCTGCAAGGATGTTCAGCGCTTGTCGGTCTTGTTCCACCTTTGCAAGAGAAGTGATGTTGATGTTTGCAGTTCCGTACTGTAATGGAAAACAGGAAGAAGCTGCTTGGTTTTTGCTTTCCTTTCTGGCAGGTTAAAAGTACCCAGGAGCGGCACACCTTTTCTGATTAACAAATTGTATTAAAAACAGAAGTTTTTGTGAGCTGCCCCTTTGTTTTCTTCTGACCTTCTGCTTAAGGCACCCAACATGAGTCCTATCTAAAAAAAGAAAGGGGAAATAGGGCTTAAAATAAATAACATTTTATGCAAGACAAATAAAAATGAAAAATAACTTGAATGCTTTGAAAAGGCATTCTTTGCTGTAGCAGGTTTTTTCCCCTCAGTTTGCACCCTTGTTGTTACTGTTCCTGCTTTCATGGTGCTCTTTATTTTTCCATAGCCATCTGGGGCTGCAGACTATTTACATGAACCTGTTGCTTTGTAGGAGCCCTTGCTGAGCAATGGCCCAGGCCAGAGGGGTTTGTGGGGTAGAAGTGCTTGCTTGGTGGGGGACATTTGTCTTCAATTAAGAAACAGCCTTTGCTGCATGAAGTCATGCTAGTGACAGCTTGGAGCAATGCCTTAGTGGTACTTGCCTGAACTTTTGCTTGTATAGAACAATATCCTGACATAATGTGCTTTGAAAGAGACTAATCTCCCAAATATATGTAGCTACTTTCTACAATTTGAAGATGTTCGGTTGAGAGGGAACTCTATGTGGACAAAGAACATCCTTCCCCAGCCACCGCTCCATCCCCAACTTAGATTCAAACCAAGGGTGAAATGTTCCTGGTTCAGACCAGATCGCCCGATCCGGTAGTGATGGCGGCAGGTGGTTTAGAGAACCAGTAGCAAAAATCCCTGGGCCCCCCCATGCCCAGCTGAGCCGTGTGATCATCAAAGACTTTTTTTTACTTTTAAAAGCATTTTTCCTACAACCTCCGGCCGCACTGTTCTACTTAACGCATGCTGCCTTTTGCCGTGCACTGCACGTGTGCACCTCGCATTTGGTGCATGGTGCGCACTGCGCATGCGCAGCCAGCGAACAGGTAGTAAACCGGTTCAGATTTCCCCACTGATTCAAACCTTCTGCCACTTCTCCAGAAAGAAGTCACCTGGGTGGCTTGCAGCCTTGAGGGGTTTTATGATCATTAAATGAGCTAAGGGGAAAGAGCCCGAAGGCCACTGAGTTGGAATAGCAATTCTGTTGGTCATTATTGATCAGTTGCTTTTGACTCTACGTCTTGGTGGAAATCATGGCTTCTTGTCCTCTGCCAGCCCTTTTTTTCAATTTTTGCAATGCAATTTTTGCAATGCTTCTCCACTGACTCCAATTTTTGCATTGTGCCTGCAAAGTATTTCAGTTTCAGCTTTCTCCTTCCAGCAAGAGACTATTTTGACTTCATCCAGCCTCAGATGATTTGGCCTTCTGATCATCCAAGGTTCTCTCAGCCATCTTTTCCAGCAACACAGGTCAGTGCCTTCCTTCTTCCTTTTCTGATGCTCTGGCTTTCACAGCCAGGTGTTACAGCTGGGAAAACCTTAGCGTGGACAACAACTAACTTTGCTGCAGTCTCAGGCTTCTGCACTTCAGTATTTGTCCAGAGTAGCCACAGTCTTTCTCCCAAGTAAGAAACCTCTCCTTATTCCAGTTGCCACCCCATTGATTGAAGTTTCCACCCCAGAAAGACAAAAGTCTGCTGCTTGTTCAACTTCCTCTCTGTCCATTTGCATCGAGTTGGCATTGCCTGTTGAGAGAAGCTGAGGCCTTTTTAAATACCGAGCCGCAGGCTGGCTCTGGCCCCCACTTTTTCATCCTTAAGGAGACAGTTGACTTCTCCTCGCCTCCAGCCATCCAAGTGGCTGAAGTTTTCCCAGTGGTTTAATCCCAATTCCTGAGTCTTCTAATTCAGAATTTCTGAATGCGATTTAAGTAAATAAAGTAAACAATCTTGGCTTTTCCCCACATTTAGTTGCTCCACATTCCATTTTATGAGTTGAGTTGCTTCCTGTAGTCCTGTAATTCTTTCAGGAGGCAGGTGAGGTAGCCCTCGGCACCCAGAGCTTAAGCGCCTGCAAAAATGCTTTGTATAACCAATAAGGCAAAAACAGAATTTGTTTTGGAACTCCCTGACCTTTTCCACTATCAGACGTTAGCAAAATTATTTTAGGTGCGCCTGTCTCTTCTTACTGCAAGTTCTCTATTCTTCTATCCTGGGTCTTTGCCAGTCCCAGTTTGAAACTTTGAAAGAAATATATTCAGAAAAAAGTAATCCTGAGTTAATAGAAAATAGGAATTATATGGAATGAGAACAAATTTGTATACTAAATGAGACCTTATCTGGGTGGTGGGATAGAGACCCCAATATGCCATGCACACCTCTTTTCATAATTTCCATGCTTGTTGAGACAAGTATATAGTCTCTGTCTTTCGGGGGGGGGGGGGGAACCTTCATTCTGCCAAACCAATTTTGCAGCATGGCCTTGCTTTTAAAGGTGATGGCTCCAGGCCCAGCAGTTGGCTTGACAGGATGGCCTGAAGGATGCCAGGTCAGCGTCCTTCCTGGGAGGGAAGAGCTTCCTGGGAGCTGGGGGGGGGAGGGATGCCAGGAAGCATTTTCTGGTGACGGGTGGCTTCGGAGGAGCTTCCTTATGCTGTCTTTGTGGCAGAAAGTGTATGAATGGGTTGAAAACTATCCATGGAGAGAAGCAGCATAAAACTAAGAAATGTCCTAATGGAGAGAACAACCAACCAGTGGAATAGCTGGACTTCAGAAATTGTGGGTGCTCCGTCACTGGAGGCTTTCTGAAAGAGACAGGACAACGATTTGTCTGAAATGATATAGGGCCTCATACTTGAGCAGGGATTTGTACTAGAAGACCTCCAAAGTCCCTTCTAACTCTATTATTCCATGTTCTATGAATAACCTTATCTCCAAGTTCTGGCTGGCTCAGAAAGATCGGCTTCCTCAGTGGTATCTTTTTAGCCTGTTGTCCTTTTTCAGCCTGCATTAACTCCTGGTCTCTTCATGGACACATCTATTTGGTTTTCTTTGGCAGAGTTCTTTTGTAATGTTTCATCTTGCCAGTCCTGGAATGTCCTGGTGGTCTCCTCTCTAAATCTTAACCAGGTTGAGCCAGCTGAGCTTTTTGAGATCTGCCCAGCTGGGCTGCTCCTTAGCAGGTCAAATCATAGTTTTCATTATTTATTTTTCAGACTTAGTGTAGGAGAAAGAATTGCAAAAACTGGGGCTGAGTGAAAAGGGGATCAGCCTGGAATACCTATGTAGCCACAAGCAAACTAAGTCCAGCAGCTCCCCCTTGAATGCCACTGACCTTTATCTAACTCTAAGCAAGTGCTGACTTTCGTTAAGAAGATTTCTGTGCAGAGGCTTAGGCAATAAATCAGTGTAATTGGACTTCCATGGGTGGATCTAATCCCTACGTCTGACACTTAGGTAATTAAGACTGATGGCTGAGAACTGGCCTCCTCTTTTGCCAGGCCAAGAGGTACACTGTGTTAGTTTTTGCAATGGATGTGGATTTTCTATTTTTCTATTTTTCTTGCTTTTCTTGTAGGGGGAGCTTTGGATATTTTCTTTATTTTTTTAAACTACATTTTAACCCTATTGTAAACTATAGTCTGAATGAAAGTGGGAGAAAGCTACGCTGAGTCACCTGCAGAGTGTTGCTCACTGCAGGGTGGGAGGAGGAGAACTGGGGGCCCCAAAGAGTGGAGACCCAGAGTGAGCAAAGTTCTTGATTCAAAGACCCATTTCTGATCCTGGCTATTTGTCTCTCTGCTCCTTGCAAAACATTTATGCTTCTTGGGTTCAGTGCTCTGTCCGTAGCAGCTCTGGAAGAGCCGTCTAGGATCAGATCCACTCCATGTGAAGGGTGTACTTCAAGGGTGGGTTCCCCTTACCTTCGCTATCGGTTTGCAACGGGAGCACGCACACGCAGATTGTCCGCGATGACGTCTGGGTGGGTGGGTGGAGCCTCCTGCCGCCGTTACTACCGGTTCACAAGAACCGGACTGAACCAGTAGCAACCCATGGAGTGTGCATGCAGTGCTTTTGCTGAATTGTTAGTGGTCTCATGCTTGCTGCTCTGAATCAGGAGCCCCCTTCCTTGCTGACCACTGTGGCTGCTCTATGGAAGAAGAGGCCTCCTTCTTATTAGAGGATAAATCTGCAGAATCAAAGACGTTGTGCAATGGTATTTATTTGTAATGACCCTTAGAGGATAAACAAAATCAGGTATATTATTTTTCATGTTAGAAAGCAAATATATGTAGTCAGTGGTGGAATTCAAATTTTTTTACTACCAGTTCTGTAGGTGTGGCTTGGTGGGTGTGGCAGGGGAAGGATACTGTAAAATCCCCATTCCCTCCCCACTCCTGGGGGAAGGATATTGCAAAATCTCCCTTCCCACCCCAGTCTGGGCCCAGCCAGAGGTGGTATTTGCCGGTTCTCCAAACTACTCAAAATTTTCTCTACCGGTTCTCCAGAACTTGTCAGAAGCTGCTGAATAGCATCCCTGTATGTAGTTTTTCATAGTTCAGTTTTTCTACGCATTTCATTGTTCTGTGGAAGTTTGGTCTATGCCTAAAAATAAACCTAGTGAAGGGAGGCCTTTCCTCTTACTCTGATGGATCAAAAATGCCTTCTCTGTTTCCCCATTTTGCTTAAGGGAGAGCTTCTACCTTTGTCTCTTGGGTTTCTTCTTCCACGTAATGCGCAGTGATGAGTTGCTGTTAAGCTGATCAGGCCTAGCTAATTTTATCCTCTTGCCATTTAGTAAGCCCCTCAGATGTATTCTGTCAGGATGGGAGGGGACAATTGATTTTATCCAAGACATTTCCTCCCATTGAGTCTATTTATACTCTGTCCTCCTGGCCTTTGGGCGGGCAGGTCTTGCTTGGTGCTTCTTCGGGGCTCCTTATTGTTACCAAAGAAAAAAAAACAATGCCTTTTTCTCTTTTTCCCCCCAACTCAGGATGTGAATGGGCAGGCCAAGGAGCCTTTGGGACCCCGACTTTGCCACCTCAAGAAAGGGCCCAATGGCTACGGGTTCAACCTGCACAGCGAGAAGTCCAGGCCTGGCCAGTTCATCCGCTCGGTGGATCCAGATTCCCCGGCATTCAAGGCGGGTCTCCGGCCACAAGACAGACTTGTGGAGGTAATGAGGGGATCTGGGAAGCAGGAGAAGGGCCCTGCCTCTTGGAGGGGAAGCCGATGTTATCGCCACTCCTAGGTGGCAAGACGTGTTTGAGGTGTTTTTTCTCAGTCTGTTTATACAACATCATCATGGATAGGCAAAAGGAAGCCAAAGTCAGAGTTGGCATCAAGTGAAAGCTTTGACCCTACAGGTTTATTTATTTTATTCATTTATCAAATTTCCACACTGCCCATTTCATCTAAGTGGGTGGTTTACAATAAAAACATACAGTGGTATAATTAAAAAACAAACACAGCATGAAGAACAAGGTTAAAGTGAGGATGTTAAAAAGTTAAAAAAGAGGCAGAGGGAATGCCCCCGAGTCTCCGAGAGAGAAGCCCAAGCAGGAGCTGACACAGAAGAGGAGACCCTGGGCTGGGCTACCTTCCCTGGGGGCAGTGGTGGGTTGCTACTGGTTTGCCCTGGATCAGGCGAACCAGTAGCGGTGGGGGCGGGAGGCTCCGCCCACCCACCCAGACCCACCAGAACATCGTGCATGCGTGAGCATGTGCACACCCATGAGTGTAGCAGCTGAAATTGAAACCCCTACTGCCTGGGGGGTCCTGGGCGCTCTTTGAGCTGACTGGTTCGCTTGTAG
This sequence comes from Masticophis lateralis, assembly GCA_030761175.1. Lineage (NCBI taxonomy): Eukaryota > Metazoa > Chordata > Lepidosauria > Squamata > Colubridae > Masticophis > Masticophis lateralis. The sequence goes on along the minus strand of JAUDYJ010000013.1, from coordinate 20,622,007 downwards.
ATGTTTTGTTACACAACCAGGTACAGGTAATTCTCAGCCTAAAACTGCAGTGGAGCTTGCCCGTTGTGGCCGTATCAGTGGTGGATTTCTATCGGTTCGCCCCTGTTTGGGTGAACCGGTAGTGGTGACGGTGGGAGGCTCCGCCCATCCACCCGGATGTCATCATGCTCTGGGCATGTGCAGAAGGTTTTGCGCATGTGCAGAAGTGAAGCAAGCGGGCTCATGCGCACGCTCACAGTTCCAAACCGGTAGCGAAGGTAAGTGGAACCCACTACTGGGCCGTATGTCGTGACAGTTGTAAAAGGAGCCGTTCTCACGACTGATGCAGTTTTATGACCTTTTCTGCAGCAGTCCGTAAGTGAACATAGTGGTGTAAAACGAATGCCATGGCTGCTAAGCAAACTCATTCTTTGCCATGGCATAATTTTGCCAAAAACCAGAAGTTTTAGGTAGTCCTCTACTTATGACCACAATTGAGCCCCAAATTTTCACTGCTAAGCAAGACAGCTGTTAAGTGACTTATGCCTCATTTTATGACCTTCATTACCACAGTCATTAAGCCAATCACTACAGTTGTTAAGTGAACCATGCGTTTATTAAGTGAATCTGGCTTCCGTTGACTTTGTTTGTTAAAAGCCGGTTGGGAAGGTTAAAAACTGGGATCGCGGAACCCCGGGCGGCTGCAACCGTCATAAATGCCCACCTTTGCCAAGCACCCATGACCGTGGGGATGCTGCAGTGGCCGTAAATGTGAAAAATGGTCATAGGTCACTTTTTTCAGTGTCATAGTCACTTTGAACAGTTGTTAAATGAATGGTTGTAAGTCAAGGACTACCTTATTCAGCTAACCCATTGTAAAGCATGGTCACCTGATTGTGTGTGGGGGGTCTGCAAATGTGGCTGCATTGCCAGGTGCCTAAAGTGCAGTCATGTGACTCGGGGGGGGAGGGGGGAGTGACCGTCAGAACTTTGGAACCAGGTCAGGTAAGGAAACACCTGAAAGTGAACCACAAGCTCAGAGAGTACCAAGAACCCCCCAATTCAGTCCTGAGCTGCAGAGACCCTCTTCCCTTTGCGCCCTTCTCGGGGGCAATTCTTGTGGGGCATCCCGGAAAAGGCTCTTTCGGACTGTTTCCTTGTCTCCAAGCGGGTGCATGGACTTCTGAGAGGGAAGAGAAAGAGAAATCCTCCTTTCCTGCCGCTCAATACCTCACCTGTCGGCCTCTGATAATTAATTTAGCACGCCTGGCGCATTTCCCAGGCACATAAATGGACTTGGTGACCTGTGGAGGCGCCACCCGATCCAGGCACCTCCTGCTCTTCGGGACTGGCATCAATGTTTGATGGGCTGCTCCTCCACTTCTATTTGCTCTTTTGGCCCCTTCAAGCTCCGTTCAGCCTCCTGCAGCCCCCGCCAGGCCACCTGTTTAAACACTGCAAGCACAAGCTTGCCAGGAGGGGAGAAGGCTTGGCAGCGTTTCCAGGGCTACGTCTGGAGAGCTCTGTGGGCACCTGCAGGGGTCCTGCCCCCCCCCTTCCCACTGATTACTTAAAGGGAAGGGAGAGAGCCAGAGCAACCATTGAGAGTGGGCTGGAAATGGAGGCTGACCGGGAGAGGGTTGGCCAGAAGAATGAAATCTTGCTGGAATCAGCACAATAAGTAATGAATCTTGTGGATATTTGCAACTCCAGGACTGGTATTCCCAAGGATCAACTCCCAAGAAGAGGTGGTGGGCATTTAACAGGTGTAGCCTTGCCTGGGGATGGAGGCAGCAGGAACTGCTCAGCTTCATTTCATAGATCTTCCCTCCTCTGTTCCCCTCCTCACAGCATGTTACTTGTTATACGTTACTCTGCATTTGCTGTTTTTGATAATGTGCATTGTGTGCTAATACCAATGTCAGCCCTGTGAGGTAGACCAGATCTGGAATGGGATGAGTAGAATTCGGCTTGATTGAGCGTGGCTAGAATACCAGAGGTGGCCTGATTCTGCTTCTCCTCCCGTCCCTCTTCCATCACAGGGGGGTGATGGAAGTCCCTTCCTAATGCTCTCTTCCCAGGGCTTAAGCAATGGCTCCTGAATATGGCTCTCCCTTTGAGGGGTCATGTAGCCTCTGCACATGGACAAAGAGGCTTCATTATCCCACCTGACAAATGGGCAGCCCCCTGGAGCAAATATTGCCTTCATCCTCATTTATAGTCCTCTGCACATAACAGAGCTGGTCTGATCCTTTGTCCTGCATAAAATAATATGCATATACTGTATGTGTGTGACATAGATACACAGAGACACTATACATTTTTGCCACTGAAAACTAAAGCTGGGAGCTGGTTTTCTTTGGGTTCTGGCATCCCACTTCTTGCTGTGGTTGATGATGCAGCAAGAAGATCATTGGAACTTCAATAATGTTCCATGCTGCGCAGGGTTGCATGGGCTGGCTGGTTTTTGATTAGCTAGTTGTGTGAACAAGGTAATTGTGGCTTGTAGCCACTGAGATGGGCAATTGGTTCTTTAGGACCCCAGGGGGATTAGCACTATTCCTCCAGTGACTCCATAATCTCAACCCTGAGTCTCTCTGTGTGTGTATTATGACACATGATGTAATCACAGTTTGGTGAGCTACGGAGAATAGCCCCTTAGTGTTCCATAAGTGCATGCTTTGAGAACTTGATGTCTTGGGAAGAGAAAGTCCCATCAGGGTGGCTGATGGAAGCTCTCTCTACTCTAAGTGTTACTTTCTCTGTTGTGGTTGCTCTGTTTTGGTTCTGCACAGATTGCCCTAATGTGCATTTTTTACCGGCTTCTTCCTTTTTGGTTTGGCTGTCCTGCAGGTCAATGGGATCAATGTGGAAGGCATGAGGCATTCAGAAGTTGTGGCCCACATCAAGTCTAAGGAAAACGAAACGAGGTTGCTGGTAGTGGACCCTGCCACAGATGAACATTTCAAGAAACTTGGTGTCGCTCCTGCTGAAGAACACATTCGAGGTGAGGGATTCCACCAGGAGCCTGTTCTTGGGAAAGGCGCCTTGGCTGTCTTGTAGGTTAACCTCAACCACCAAATCTATTTCTAAGGACTCAGCCCTGAAGAAGTGAGAAATGAAATTGCACGGTATAACCCAATGCTTTGAAAACTTGGCAATTTTAAGATGTGTGGACTTCAGCTCCTAGAATTCTCACTCAGCAATGTTAAGTCCACACATCTTAAAATTGCCATGTTTGACAAGCACTCTAAAAGGCCATGTCATTTCCAGAACTGCAGCTGATATATGTGCCCAAAGGGAGACCTATAAACTGTGTTTTATAGGTAAATTAAACCCACTCCTTCCCACTTTTGAGCAGAAAAGCTGTTTTAAAGTAGCTGAAGAAAATCAAGAATGTCACCATTAGATGCTGGCAGAAGGGCAGACATGGAGTGCCAGATACCTTCCATGGACAGAACTGGAACCAAATTTTCCACAAGACCTCTTGGCAGTCGCAAGTGAAGTAAACAGATTTTGAAAGCATCCGTAGCTAATTCTCTTAGACTAGAATAGGCAACCTACCCATCTGCCTGGGGAGAGGGGATGAGGTATCAAACAGACATTAAAAAAGGAATGGAACTTTGTATGATTGCAGCTGCCATTGTGACTTTTTTGACCTCCCTCTTGGGCAGATGCCCCTGCTGCCCAACTATAAATGTCTATCTTTCCATTTTGAGAGTGGGCATGGCAGCAATAGGCCTCCCAGGGGGCTCCTCGTGTCCCAGGAGTCCCCCAGCTGACCCTGCCCCCTCCTGGAGCTGCACCGGGTGTCCGGGTGTCCTTCAGCAGGTTGGACTTGCAAGACCCAGGTCTCAAAGAGAGCAAGGACTGGATCCCAGTGGCTACACAGACTCCCTGCTCTTCTTGCCTGGGGGTGGGGGTGGGGAGGGAGATCATACCTTCTACCCAACCTACATGATTCCACCACCAGCCTCCCCTTCCCCCGCTTAGCCAGGCTGAATGGAGAGCTCTGTGTTTTTAGCACAGCTGTTTCCTATTGAAGCCGCCTGCCCTCTTTTCTGGCTCTCAGTGGAAAGAAAGACTCCAAAAGAATAACTTGGAATAATTTGGAGATTTTTGCAGTGGGGGGAGGGGGGGGAGGGAAGCGGCTGGTGTCAGATGTTGAGCTCAGGAACAACCAAGAGACGCGTTGGAGATACTTTCTTCTTGGCTCCACAGAGAAGGAGCCCCCTGTTCTCTTTGCAAGCAGCAGCAGCAGCAGACGCAGGCAGAGTGCCAGAAGCAACCGCGAGTGCCCAGACCTGCTTTCCAAATGCTGCAGGCCAGGCTCAAATATGGCCCTTCTTTCTTCTGGGCAAGGGGCTTCGGAGGGGCTGGCTGGGCCCTCCGGGGAGTTGTCAGCACAGGGAGATAGGAGAGGGAAGCTTCCTGCAACATTAAGAAGGTTTGAGCTCCTGATTCTGCAGGCTGTTTCCAGTTCAACTGGCCTGATGCCACCTTGACGCTCCATGTGCCCTTGGAGCAGGCAGCATGCCCTTTTTCCGCCTGTGTGGTATAGCCGAGAGTGTTGGGTTTGGGCTGGGTTCAGATCACTGACCCCTCATGGGAGCAGAAGAATGAGAAGGTGAGATTTTGGAGGACACCATGGGATGGATCTGAGCTCCCTGCAGTTTGGGGAGTTGTTGGATTCCAGAACCTGGAGCTTTCCCATTCTGAGTTGGCTGATGGGGGTTGATGTTCTACGGGTTCTCAGCAGAGACGGGCCCACAAACTCACCTGGCATAGCTAACAAACCCAGCTACATTAGGGCCATCGCTACACTAAACAGCAACCCTGATCCAACCCTGGGCCTGATTCCTACTTGAGTCAGTTCCCCAGTTCCAGCACGTGCGTATCTTTGTTGGGATCAGAATGGGAGAAAGAGAACCTTTCTGCATTTCACGCTAGCAAAAGTAAATCTCCCCCAAGTTGATTTCAAGAGCAGTGACTGTATGGACACAGCTGCGTTCTTCCTTGCAGAGGGGTTCCCCCAGGCCTCTTTCTAGGCTGGTTGGTGGTTACTTCCCAACCTAGGTGACCAGTGGGTCTCTATCTCTGCACTAACCATTGTGACCTGTTCTCACTTAACCATGGGTTGTCCTGTGCTGTGACCCAAGGTGAAGCTCTTCTATGCAACCTGCCACTCTGGGTGGGTCCTCTCCCCAGAAGCTGCAGAATTAGTGGCTCTCCGACCCAGAGGGGCCCAATCCTCTGCATGGGGTTAGGGATTTCACGGGAACGGTTCCTCATTGGAGTTGTTTCTGCATTTTCTGCAGGGGGAATTCCTCCACCTATGACGAATGGGTCAGCGCAAACACAGGTAAGTGGAGTTGAGCGTTGGCTGTTCTTTTTGGGAAGAGCATTTTAGAAACCATTCTGTCCTAGTCATCTTCTCCAGCCAGCAAGTTTGGTCATTTGGTCTCCCCTTGCAGGACCCAGGGATTTTGGCCCTGAGGCCAGAGGGCCATAAGCGATCCTTTGAAACGGATCCAGGATTGCTTTCCATCTCTAGACATTTGACAGGAACTCTCTGACCATTGCTGATCGGAGCATCGTTGCCTTTGGGGGCTGTGAGGGACCCCGGGTTCTTCCAGTTCAACCTCATGATGTTGAGCCCTAATAATGCACATCTGCTCTGCCTTTGCACAATCACAACACCTAAGCCTAGCCTTTAAACTTTGCCTGATGTCCTAATGCAATGTGACAAGCCAGCCTGCTGTGGTTTGTTCAACAAACCATGGCTTGGTATGCGACCCTAACCAGGTCTCTGAAAGAAGGTCATGGCCTGTTTTTCCTTTCTCTTCACCTGCCCAAAGAGTCTCAATTTTTTTTTCTTTAGTCGAGCAGGGTGTCTGCCTTCGCAAAGCCCTCCCGCTGCTTTCTCCATCCAATAAAGGGGGGTCTTTCCCAGCCACCCTCCATGTCTTGTGATAAATGTGCCCCCTTTTTCCATCCCTCACAGCTGAATGGCGGATCCATGTCTTCGTCCCACAGCGATTGCCAAAGTCCTGAGGAGGCCGAGGTAAAGAAGCAGCCTTTTTCCTCATCCAGGCCAAGGACTGACTTGCCAACCACCAAGATTTCACCCTTCTCATAGAATCCTAGGGCTGGAAGTGTCCCTGAAGGTCATGTAGTTCAAGTCAGGATTCTCCTTATATTCCACCTACTCTCCCATGGTGGGCTGTGGCCTTCTTGGTCCTGTCCCGTTCTCCTTGTTCCTTTTTTATTAGTCTTTGTCTTTTTTATCTTCTTGTCTTCTTTATATGTTGTTCTGAACTCTTCCCGCCATGGGCAACTCTCACTTCCAGCATCGCTTTTTAGCTTCCAGCCCTTTGCGTGTCAGGTTTTCCCCCCTAGCTTTTAGCCTTCCCCCCCCCCCCTGTTCCTCTTCTTTATTCTGAGCAGCTTGTGAAGTTTTCCTCCCACTTTACGCCTTCCACAGCCAGCGTTTCTCTCTGCTCTGAGTCTTCCCTCCCTCCTTGCTACCTAAGCAGTTCAACATCTGCTGGCCCCATCCCAGAGGTGGCCGCAATCAAGCTGTCTTCCCTCCGGTGTCCCAAAAGTCTCCGCTGATCCACAGAGACACGGCAAACGGGTAGGCCCTGTAAATGCAAAAGGGATTCGGATTTTTTCCACCATGCAACGTCTGTCATGGAGCAATGGACAGGCCGCCCTCACCCAGCTCTGCAATTAAAGCCCTTAATTGCATTCAAATGTGAAAGAAAATATTTCCATGCAACACGGCTTATTTGTTGCTCTTTCTTTAAGAGCGAAACTCTGTGGCGCTTGACAGCGTGGCTTTGATTAGGAAGGATCCGCTCAGGCGCTTGCAAGAGAGCAGCTGGATCTTGGCTTTCGGGCGTCCAGCTCCACATTCTTTCCACACTTGGGGGGCCCAGGGGGTGGGCAGCAGAGGGGAGGGAGTGGGGAGAAGGCTCTTGCTCTCAATCGGCTTCTGCCAGCCTGGGGAGAGGAGCTGATTTTTGAGCAGGATCGGGTGGATCCTTTGTGTGGGATCTTGCCCGGGGGGGGGGGGGGGCGCTGGGGGGGGTGAGGCTCTGCTGGCATGAAGGAAGTGGCTGTTGTCCTTGTTTGGACACGCGTGTCCAGGGGGGGCTCTCGGTCTTCAAGCTGCTTTGGTTCTAGGGGCAACTTGATGAAGTGTCTCCCCTGCCCCCTTCTCACTCTGGCTGCTCCACTTGGCCACTCCTGTTACACGTCTGAGAGAGAAGGAGGCTCTCTCAGTTATTCTTTACTGCCACACCCAAGTCATTCTGCTGTACAGGTAGTCCTTGACTTACGACTACATGGAGCCTGGAATTTTGGTTGTAATTCGTAGCAGTCATAAATCAAGGCACCATGTGGCCAGACTCTATTTTACAATCATGTTTACAAGGTCATAAAGTGAGTCATAGCAGTTATTAAGCAAATCACATAGTTGTTAAGCGAATCTGGTATGGTGTTTTTTGCCATTCTCCTGGAAAATGAGTCACTAATATGAGCTGGTTGCCAAGCATCGGAAGTGGCAATAAGATGACCGCGGGGAAGGGTGCAGCAGTCATAACTCTGAAGATAGGCTGTGAGTAGCCTGTTGTAACTTTGAAAGCTTGCTCATCAACCAGTCGTAAACCGAGGGCTACCTCTACTCACTGTTGGCTCTGCTTGAAGGATTCCTTCTGCTTTGGTGTAGAAAGATGCCGTCTTCTTGGCAAATGGGTGGGGGGGGGGGGCTGCTTTCTGGCCAGAGTGGCAAGAACTGGAGAGGGGAACCAGGAAGCAGAGCTGGAGTGACGTTTGGGCCTCTGGTGACGTTTGGGGATGCAGTTTTGATCACATTGCCTCCCTGGTGGAGGACTGGCTCTTCAACAGGAAGTGTTCGTATTTTGTCCATTGTGTTTGTGTTCTGCCCTCCAAGGTAGGGCAGAACAGGAAGCTATAAGAGGAATACAGGAAGGTTCCTTTATTGTTGTGAAGTATAATTACAGGAGGTTGAAAGCCCACCAGAGTTTCCCTCTGCCCCCTCTTGTAGCAAAGTGAATCAAGGTGGCAGAATCTTGAGTGTGTTTCTCACTCCTTCCCCTTGGCTAGGACTCTATTGTCCTTACTTGCTCTTCTGTGCAGCCTTCAGGCTCATCTCTGCACTTCTTCACATAGTTTGACATGGAAGCTTAGCAGGGGCAAGGCAGTGAGATGAGAGGCAGCCCGTCTTGCTCCCCCCGGTCATGAGGAAGGGACTGGGTGCCTTCCTCTTCCCAGAGTGCTCTTGACATGGAGGTTCTGGAAGGAGTTGCAGGAGGGGGGGAGAGGAAGGAGGGGGGCTGCTGGGTGAGCTCTGATCCACATGCCACTAGAGGCCAGGTGCCCGTGGTCCCCCCTCAAATGCTACCAATAGGATCACGGGGACATTTTACTGGTTTTTACTTACAAAGCCCAGCCATCTTTTTGCTAAATTCCTTTGTTTGGAATTGTCCCATCAATAACATCTCAGGGAAGAATATTACAGTTCCTCAGTACTGCATGAAATCAGGGAAGGTGCCACAATATAAATAGCACTTATATACCGCTTCACAGTGCTTCACAGCCCTTTCTAAGCGATTTACAGCCAGTCTCTTGCCCCCAACGATCTGGATCCTCATTTTACCCACCTCAGAAGGATGGAAAGCTGAGTCAACCTTGAGCCTGGTGGGATTTGAACTGCCAAATTGCAGGCAGCCAGCTGTCAGCAGAAGTAGCCTGCAGGACTGCACTGTAACCACTGCACCACCACAATGCTCCTGATGTTATGGAACAGCCTTCTTTCCTTAGGACCATGGTATCTTCTGGACCATCTCTGAGAGTTGGGAGAGGGAGGCATGGCTCTTCTCCTTCCTCTAGACCCATTCCAGGTGGTGGTGATGCAGGGGAGAGATGGAACCCAGAGCTCTGGCACTATGGGATGCCTCAGGGCTGAAGACTCTCCCCACCCAGCATCAACAATCTACCTGCAGGTTCTGGGAGAAGCGATGTGTGGATGATACCCAGCCCTACATTTCTGCTTCTGGCCAACAAGAATTTCCGTGGATGGTCTTGGAGGATATTGGGGGCTGCAGGAGGAAGAATAGGGTTCAGTTTATCCCTAGCAAGGCTTTGGGCTTTAGGGCCTCTGGATCCAAGAATTTGCCATCTCTTGTTCTGATGGACAAAACAGAACCAGTGCACAACCTGAGGGTCCTCTTGGACTTGCAGCTCCTGTTCAATGAAAAGGTCAGGACTTCATCTTGTGTGCCAATGGCATTATTTTCCAGACTGAAATAATTACTCAGGCCTTAGTCGCAATGTGCTCTACATAGGGTTGCCCCCTTGAAGAACATTGAGAAACTTCAAAACTCTTACAGAGGTTTTTGAAATGAGTTGGGGGGACATCACAGAAACATTTGTATTGCTGCAATTAGGTCGTTGGTTATAGGAAGCAACCAAAATTGGCGTGTAGAACCTTTGATGTTGGTTTCTTGACTGCTTATTAAAAGCAGGCCTTGAGATCCTTGCTTTCCTAACTGTCCTATTCCCTCTCAAACGCACATACACCACGGAGGATTCAAGGGGTTTATCGAGGCTTTCCAAGCTCTCTAAAAATCTTCCCCAGGGAATCCTAGTTCAGCAACAAGCAACCCAGTGGTGGGTTCTTTCCGGTTCTTTAGAACCGGTAGTAAAAGCGGCGCGAGGCTCCGCTCATCTGCCCAGATGTCATAATTGACAATCTGCGCATGCGCAGAACCTTCTGCACATGCATAGAAGGCACTCCCATTGCGAACCGGTAGTAAAGGTAAGTAGAACCCATCCCTGACGTAACCCCCAATGAGTTTCCCAGTTCAGTTCTGAAATGACTCCCACAATGAATCCAAGGAGCTGGAGCAGTCTACAAGGCAAGGACAAGGTAGAAGCAAAGCCAGGCACACTCACACCAAAGTCCACCATCAAGGTCCAAGGCAAAGGCAAGTCTGAGAAGTAGGTTCAAGAGTTAAGGCACAAGTCCAGGGTCTAAGTCCACAGTCCAGGTCAGGAAGATCAACAAAGAAACTCACAAATGCTAGGCACCAAAGCAGATGTGTTGTTCCCAGTGTCGTTCCTTTCTTCTCGCTGCGCTAAATACCCATCACAAGAGCCGCTGTGGTGCAGTGGTTAGAATGCAGTCCTACAGGCTACTTCTCTGCCTACCAGCTGCCTGCAATTTGGCAGTCTGAATCTCACCAGGCTCAAGGTTGATTCAGCCTTCCATCCTTCTGAGGTGGATAAAATGAGGATCTAGATTGTTGGGGCCAATGTGCTAACACTGTAAACTGCTTAGAGAGGTATTACTTAGAACTGCTTCAGTGGTGAATTCCTCCTGGTTCTGCCCAGTTCCGCCGAGCCGGTAGCAGTGATGATATGACATCACCGAACCAGTTCTGCCCCCCCCGCCCCCCCGCGCTATTCTTACCTTTTATTTGGCCCCACCCCCAATCTATTGCTGCCTCTTGAGTCCCAGCTGATGGGCTATAAGGAAAAACTGTTTAAACTCTTGCCGGGGCTTCAAAGGGCTGCCCTATAGCTGATCAATGGTAAAAGGCAGTTTGGTGGTAACCGATTCATCAAGAATCATAAGGTATCTTAGTGATGGCCATAGGTTACTAATAAGCAATCAAATCATACTAGGAAACAAACAGAACAATATAAATCGTAAAAATACAAGCAACATGATTATAGGCATAAGGAGGAGATAAATACTAGTAAAGATGAGAAGAAGAATAGTAATACAGTTTTAGTAAATAGTTTGACAGTGTTGTGGGAATTAGTTGTTTAGCAGAGTGATGGCATTCAGTGGAAAAACTGTCCTTGTGTCTAGTTGTTCTGGTGTGCAGTGCTCTATAGCCTCGTTTTGAGGGTAGGAGTTGAAACAGTTGATGTCCAGGATGCGAGGGGTCTGTAAATATTTTCACAGCCCTCTTTTTGACTCGTGCAGGATACAGGTCCTCCGTGGAAGGCAGGTTGGTAGCCATTGTTTTTTCTGCAGTCCTAACTATCCGTTGAAGTCTTGTTTGGTTGCAGAGCCAAACCAGACAGTTATAGAGGTGCAGTTCAGGGGTGAAATTCAACCAGTTCTTTCTGGCTCAGGCAAATCGGTAGCAGCGGCTGCAGGAGGCTATGCCCACCTGTGCGGACGTCATGACGTTGCTTTTTTGTGACGATTTAAAGCCTCTGTGCATGCGCAGAAGGCTATGTGCATGCGTGGACAACGGGCACTTTTGTGAACCGGAAGGGAAGTGAATTTCACCCCTGGTGCAGATGACAGACTCCATAATTCCTCTGTAGAACTGGATCAGCAGCTCTTTGGGCAGTTTGAGCTTTCTGAGTTGGCACAGAAAGAACATTCTTTGTTGTGCTTTTTTGATGACATTTTTTATGTTAGATGTCCATTTTATGTCTTGAGATACGATAGAACCTAGAAACTTGAAGGTCCCTACTGTTGATACTGTGTTGTATTGTATTGTAAGAGGTGGTAGTATGGGAGGGTTTCTCCTAAAATCTACCACCATTTCTATGGTTTTGAGTGTGTTTAGTTCCAGGTTGTTCTGGTCGCATCACAACGGTATGCAGATTCGTCATTGTCTCGAATGAGACCAATCACTGTTGTATTGTCTGCAAACTTCAGTACTTCAGCAGAGGGATCTTTTGCGATGCAGTCATTGGTGTATAGAGGGAAGAGAAGTGGAGAGAGCACACAGCCCTGGGGGGCTCTTGTGCTAATTGTGCAGGTATCTGATGTGATTCTGCTTAGTTTCACCTGCTGCTTCCTGTCTGTCCATTTACAAGTGTGGTCAGGTACAACTAGCTGATTTAGGTTACATAGATAGATAGATAGAATTCTTTATTATAAATAATTTTTATAAAGAAATAAATATAAATAAATTTATTTATTAAATTAAATAAATTTATTGGCAAATAAATTTATTGGAATTTGTCTTTGGTGCACATGCTCTCTGTACATAAAAAGACAAGATATATTTGTCAAGAATCATAAGGTACAACACTTAATGATAGTCATAGGGTACAAATAAACAATCAGGAAACAATATCAACATAAATGGTAAGGATACAAGCAACAGAGTTACAGTCATGCAGTCATAAGTGGGAGGAGATGGGTGATAGGAATGCTGAGAAGACTAATAGTAATAGTACCTTGTTTCCCTGAAAATAAGCCCTCCCCTGATAATTGGGCTTTTCAGCACATACACTAAAATAAGCCTCCCTCCAAAAATAAGCCCTCCCCAAAAATATTTAAACGCAGAGCTGGAAATCAGAGCAGGTAAGACAGCAAGTGGAGCACCATCTTGCATCATGCCCCAAACTAATAAGACCTCCCCAAATATAAGGCCAAGCACTTATTTCGGGGTTCAAGAAAATATAAGACAGGGTCTTATTTTCGGGGATAAGGTAATGCAGCCTTAATGAATAGTTTGACAGTGTTGAGGGAATTATCTGTTTAGCAGAGTGATGGCATTTGGGAAAAAACTGTGTCTAGTTGTCTTGGTGTGCAGTGCTCTATAGCATCGTTTTGAGGGTTAGAAGGGTTAGTTAGAAGAATATCTGGAATGACGGTATTGAATGCTGAGCTGGAGTCTACAAAGAGAACCCTTGCATAGGTCTTTGGAGATTCAAGATGTTGTAGGATGTAGTGCAGAGTCATATTAACAGCATCATCTGTCAATCTATTTGCACAGTAGATAGTATATATAAGTCTAAGTGTTTTTGGTATTGCTCGGTGTAGCTCATCAATAGGGGCGAGGCTACTGCCTCGCAAGTAGTCAGATGGCCACCATTGCTCCTGCCTCTTTATATATATAAAGTTTATTGTCATTGTACGTATATACATAGTATACCCATACAACGAAATTCACATAACACCCAGAGACCAAGTCGAACACACATAACAATCCCCACACACCAAAAATTCCCCACCCCTAAACCACCCAAGCATCCACACAGCAGACCAAATAATGCTGTCCAACAGCTCACTAATGTTGGCCCTTTAGTTCATTGCTGAGTGCAGTTATAGCTCTGGGATAAAAACTATTCAGAAGACGTGTGATCTGAGTTTTAATTGTTCTGTATCTTCTGGCAGAAGGCAACAGTTCAAAAAGATTGTAAATAGGATGGGAAGAGTCTCTGAGAATGTTGTGCAACTTCCTCAAACAGCGAGATGCAAAGATGTCATCCAGGGCTGGCAGCTGGAGCCTGATGATATTCTGGGCAGTTTTAATAATTCTCTGTAGAGCTTTTATGTCCGCTGCAGAGCTGCTCCTGTACCATGCAAGAATGCCGTATGTCAAGACATTCTCAATGGTGGTGCAATAGTAGGATGGAAGTAGATGCTGAGGTAGATTTATCTTCCTGAGCATTCTCTGCCTCTTCTCAGATCAGGCGGAGGAGACAGTTCCTTCTCATCCATGCTGGCTGGTTGCAGCTGCATGCACTCTCCCCCCGAGACCCTGGGGCTGTCCTGCTGCAGCTGTCTCTTGACCGTCTCACGCACAGCTGGCTGCTCGTCTGGTTGCTCCCCCTGCAGCCATTCCACCCTGCTTGGTCTTGCTGATGCCAGCTCAGGGCCACCATCCGCCTCTGGGCATGCTGCTACCCCCCACCCCGTAAGGGGAATGGGACAACTCGCAACAGCCAAATCATCCTGTGCAACTTGCTATGGCCAGCCCGTCACAGCAAACTTGCCATGGGACAACTTTCCAAGGCCAGCTCACCATGGGACAACCTGCTGCAGGACAATTCAATAATTCAATTTAATTATTTAAAATAATGTTAAAAATATTTTAATTTTTGTCATTTTTATTTCATTTTCTTTTGGCATCTTTTACTTAATGATCCCGTTCCACCATTTCTTTGATATTTGTGTAACTCTTGTCCTGCAGCGAGTTGTCCAGTGGCAATTTGGCCATGATGAATGAGTGAGTTGGTGTGGAGACTTGCCCACAGTAAGTCAAACTGTTGTGGAAAACCACTACCTTATCTCAGCATATTGTGTGAACCTTAGCATTGCTTTAAGCCATCCTAGAAGTCAATTGGTTGTGCAGTATGAACACAGCAATTCTACTTTGTTCTTAGTTTCGGGGTTAGGCATATTGTGTGAAGTTCACACAATATTAGGCCAGTGTCAAGTTCTGTTGGCAGCAACCTGCAAATGACTAAAAGGATATATTTACTGATTATTCTTGGTTTATGTTCGCAATGCGGACCAGAACTGCCATCAGTAAGTGACTTGATCACAGAGTATGACATCACGTGACCATGCACTTAGCCAGGGCAAGGCTGGCTGTTGTCATAAAATGAGAGGCTCAACTTCTGACTTCCTGCTGGCTTCTCCATTGACTTTGCTTTTGGCAAGCTGGCAAGGAACATCAGAAATTGTAACCATGTGACAGTAGGGACACTGTAATGGCCCAAACTCAGAGGACTGTGTCATAAGTCACCCTTCCTTCAGCATTGTTTGAATGGTCATTGAATGACTGACGTAACGCAAGGAAACCTGAGCTCCTTATTTTTTTTCTTCGAGTAGAAACTGTATTTTTTCCTACTCCAGAAGTAAGATGTTCAGGTGACTAATTTCCACCCCAATGTATTTTTGCAGTCTTATCTTGTAAGTCATGCAAAGTTTGTGCTGGGATTTCAGAACCTGTCAAAATAGTTTGAAGCGAAGCAGCAGTTTAGCCAAAGAACTGCCCCCTGTTGAAGCTCCTTCGTTTCCTCCTAGGTGAGAGAGGTGAAAAAGAAAGATCCCTTTGAAGAAAGCGGGTTGAACCTGAGTCCCACTGCAGCGGAAGCCAAAGAGAGAGTGCGTGCCAAGAGGGTGAACAAGAGGGCGCCTCAGATGGACTGGAACAAGAAGCGGGAAATTTTCAGCAACTTCTGAACCCACCGAGGGGCCCATTTCCCTTCCGGCTCCTCCTGCACGGAGACATTTGAAAGGTGCACAACTCGTGTCCCACCCTGACGGACAGGGCCACAACGCACTCCATGCGCCACATTTTTCCACAGGCAAGGCGGATTCACTCTGCTGGCAGCAAGCAAAAGGGAAGGCAAAGAAGGTGGGAGGGAGAGAGAAACCTCTTGCAGTTTGTATTAATTATGGATCATTTAACTGGCAATATTAGAATATATTATTTATAGGACCATTTTTATATAAGGAATTGTTTGAGTTGCTTTTCTTCTCCATTTGTGTTTAGATATTTTAAAATATTTTTACATTCCAAATCAGCACTTTTCCTTTCCATTTAGCTGAAAGCTAGAGTTTCTGCTACTATGGACTGCAGTGTTAACAACTTCAGAAATGGATTAGCCAACTATTCCTTGATTGTGACTCTTTCGGTTCTAAATTTGGACTTTATTTTTTCCATACTTTATCTTCAGTACTTTATTTTTTTCAGTACTTTATTCAGTTAGCACTTGAAATTCCCTTGTTTTTAGCATAGCAGATCTTTTCCTTTCCAGTCCTTTTTCAGATCCATAACTTAGCAAGTCCAAGATTTTTCTGTTATAAAATACCACATATGATTACAAGGACAGAGATCATCAGCAGTCAAGCCCACCTCTTAGGGTCCCCTGCGTGAAACCTGTCATTTATTAAGGGATTGCAATCTGAATTCATTTTTGTTATAACAGAGTCACTCAATAATGAAATGGGTGGCCTATGAAACTATAAAGTAAAGAAATAGAATACACTTTTTAGTGAGACTTGAGAGACGTATGAGAAAAAGGTTCCTTCAAGAATGAAGTTCTTGCTGGTAAGCAAGAAACATCTCAAGTGAATTTCATCTCTATTATTTTTAGGGCATTAATTTTGATTTTGCTGATCCTTCAGGAGCTGTGAGGCAGCCAGCCTCCCTTTCAGCTTGCAACCTACAGTAGAAACCTTTTTCTGTCCCCAAAAATGTTGACAGGGTTTGGTGTCAGGTTGGACTAATCTTCACACAGGTGGTAAACATGATTGTGAATTTGGTGTGATGCTCTCAAGCTCTTACACAGTTGCTCTTGGGGAAAGCATAAATGTTAGATACCAGTGGGTCTGCTTTTCCTCAAAGAACATCTTGGTCCATCAGCTCCAGAGCTGTCCATTTCTGCCTAACTCAGCGAAGGCTCAACATCCAGAGACAGTGGGCAATGAGGGGTTCCTTGACTCTGTAATTAAATCTGGTGGTCATCATTGGCCACTGACCGTTCTGAGGGGGCGAGAGAATGGAACCCACAGGAAAACTTACATCTAAGCCTTTTAGGCAAGGAGTATTTTTACTCCTCCTTTATTCCTGGTGGGACACATGTCATGGGAAATTTCTGCTGCATATGCCAACATGCCTTGGACCCAGGTCAGGACAGAGCAGGCAAATTTGGAATTTCCCACCAAATTGATTCTCTTTTGGTGGGAATGTGGTTTCTAGTGTTTCTGAACAGCATAGAATCAAGGCAAATATTTCCAAGTAATTTCTGCAGAACTCTCTTGCCCATAAAAATGCCACTAACAGTTCTGGACACAAAGTGGAGATCACTCTGGACAGAAGTACAGCTCCCAACAATTTGGTGATGCCCCAGACACCTCCAGATGAGCTACCAAATTGGAATGATTAATTTGGCAGGAGGGATATGTGGCAAGTCAGAAATAATCTTAACCGTATAGAGCCTTCATTAAACCTAAATATAATTGAGTTAATGAATTAACCCTACCCACCTTCATTTTGGGGGCAGCCTCTTAAAGGCTGAGGGTGGTCTTTGGCATGGAAGAAACTGCTCACCAGAGAAGAGTGCCCTGAGCAAGAAGGGAAAGGCCTCGCAGCTTTGTTAATGGGGAAAAGAAAAGGGCAGGGATGGGTCTCGGTGCCTTCTTCCCTAGGAAAAGGAACAACCTTCCTTTCTTTTTAAAAAAAGTGTTAAGAAGCTAGCTGAATGGGATATAGTCCCCCCCCCCCGCTTTTTTAAAAAAAAGCAGAGGGCATATAAACAAGGAATTGCCTTTTCATGATGGCAGAGATTACATATTGCTCTTAGGGGGTGTCCCCCAGGGAGAGTCCCCAGAGTCAGATGCAGTCAAAGCCCTGCCCCTTTTGTGTACAAACTGTCCACTGGTGCTCCTGAAGGAGGGGGGAGGGCAGGGGAGAGTGATGTTTTTGCATGTTATAAATAAACAAATTTGGGGCTTTATGAATATTTTGCAAATGGTGGACTTGAAGTTTGCTTAGTTTATTCTCCCTTTGAAAAAAAAAGGTAGTGGTTGAGCAATTGAAGCATTTCTTTCCAGAGGGGCCTTTCGTTCAGGCGCTGCCTGGGCTGACTGAAAGGCCCTGTAAAAGTCATGGGCCAGACCAAGGGCTCTGATGCTCTGAAGAGGCTTCGGATACCAGATATATGAGTTTGCAATGCATTTGCACCCCTCATGCCAGCCTCCACTGCCTAATTACACCCCTAGGAGTCAGGCTTCAACCACAGGAGAAAATATTGCAAGGGAATCAAATTCCAGATTTGGCTCTCCTGTTAAAGAAACCAGGAAGCTTCCAGTGACAACTTTTTAGGGGTGGGACAGACTGTAAGTTGCAATTCACACCTCACACTTTCTTGTTTTCTTTCCAGTGAATCTGACTGTAGAAAATGGGATTGTTTTTGAAAGGACAAGTAAAAGCCATGAGTGTTGTGGTTCTTTGGAACTTTATCTTGTGGCTTGTAGAAAGGTGAAATCTAGGTGGAGAGAGGAAAGGCTTGGCAGTGGTCCTGTCCAACCTTTTGGGCCTGAAGGAACCTATCAGGTAGGCAGCAAGCAATGCCTCTCGTTTTTGAAGTTTATCTCTCCAACTTGTACACCTTGAGGCTCTCCAGAGGTGTTGGGGGTAGAGGGTCCTTAATACCATATTGGTTGAGAACTATGAGTAATATATTTCTACTTATCTATGGAAGATCCCAATTTGGGAAAGATTAAACAAGAATTTTGGATTTTAAAAACTACATTTCAGATTATTGATTCCATTAATTTTTGGCTTCATCATTGTCCATGCAGGATGTCAAGGATTGATACAGATCACAGAAGCTGGTGCCTCAAACATCACTGTTATAATGGATTTTTAAAAAAAGATTTAATTTTTTTAAAAAAAAATTAGGAGTGCCTACTGGGTGTTTTCCAAGAAGTCAAGATGGCAGCCAAAGCCCCAACCCTTTCCATGGGTGACATATGTACAAAGGAGGTAGGCTTCCATTGCACAGCTGTTCCTGCCATCTTCAGTTTTTCTTTCCTGCCCCCCAGCTGGTGCCCCTGAACCCACTTATGAGAAGGGAGGAAAATGTCAGTGCAGTCCATTTTCATTCTGCAATGATTTAATAGTTGTCCTGCTAAGTGATTAAAGGATGGAGGCATAAAATGTGGCATGATAATGTGCATAATGTAAGGCTACAGAAATGAAAATCCCACCCTCTTCCAGTTTGCGGTTGCAGGAGTCCCCCTTTGCCTCTGCTTGGACGTCCCCCATTTCTGCTAGGCTCCCCCCTCCCCCGAGAGTTGGTAGGCTAAGAGCCCCAGGAGATGTCCAGCTGATCTCGGGGGAGGGGGCTGCTCTTCATTGGGGGAACTGAAGCCACCATAATAGGGAGCTGAAGACTTTTGATGGGTGCCAATGTGGAAGGGGAACCTTCTGGGGGAGGTGCATTTTTAAAATGTGTGGGGAAACATGTATTAAGGTGGAAAATCCTCAGGTGGTTTGCATGGCTTGCATTGAAAGTGTTTTTTGAGTCACCTTTTCTCGTTTGTGGTCAGAACTGCTTGGCTTCATTGTTTTATGGAATTGCTTTCACATTAGAGATGTGGGGGTAAAAGACGGGCCCTGTGGCATTTTTCTCCAGAGGACAAGTGTGCAGGTGCCAACCTAAGAAAGGGCTTTGTTAGTGTTCCAGACTGACGGCTGGCTGGACGGTGGGTGGGACGAAGGCCCCACATGAGCCCAGCAATCACCCCGGCCTCTTGCCTGCATTATTCCCAAAGGGGAATAACTTCTGCCCTCTGCTTTCTGGAATGATGCTGGTGGATAAAAGCACACGCTTTCTTCTTTTTCTGCCATTAGGCCAGCTCTGTAACTTGATTTCTGCACATTTTAGAAATTCTCTCACACACAAAAACTGACAAAAATAACTCTTTTAATTGCATTGTGTTTAAAAAAGTATACTACAATGTCAATAATAAAACTGGATTCTCATGGACAGAAAGTTTTGGTTGTGTTGGTGTCTGTTCTGTTCTCTTTCCATTTTTGCTCCTTCCAAACACATTTTCCAACAATTCTCAAGATTCACAGTATTACAAACAGCCTCCCTCATCTGAGCCTTCCCGACCTCAGGGAGCGCTAATGTCGGTCAGGCTTCTATGTGGCACTGTAACAAGGTAACTGCCGTCACTGTGGGAGTGAAGCCCCGCCCCTTTTGTGTTGCACACACAGCACAGGTAAAGGGGGTGGGGCTTTAACTGCGTCGTGACCCCTCTCCATGGACACCTTTGCGGCCACCTTAGAGGCTAATGTTGCTAAGTTTTAGTTTTCAATGCAGCACAAGAAAATGTTTAAATAAATAAGCAGCATCACCTGCATTCATTGTTGATGAACTAATGTGATACCAGACAAAACTTAGTTTGGATCTAGATTTACCTTTTTGTGCGGGAAGAGTCATCACCCAACCTTGCCACCCAAGGACCAAATGTACCCCTTCTGTGCTGGGAAGTAACAATGGGTCCTTTTGCTTCTTTTAAAATGTGAAAATGTATCCTCACAATTCATATTTAGGATCCTATAATTTGTCCATTCAGCTATTGGTGTAGTAGGATGTGAATGCATCAAAGCCTCCTCCCACAATCGAAACATGGTCTTGTGCCAACCCTTTTCTGCCCAGAATTGGACTTCAACCTCCAGCAGCTTCTCCTCAGAAGAACGGGTGTAACTGCTTCCAAGTCTGAGCCACCTTAGTGGGGGCTCCCAAGACTGCACATCGGACCAGATGACTGAGTTGGAGAAGGCCTTTGCTGGCATTAAGTGATGAGCATTGGAAATTCGAGGCAGGGCAAATTCAGGAGCAAATTCGAGGCAGGGAGAAGGGGGGGGCACCAGTCTGGTGTAAGAGAGAAACCCAAACCCTCAAAACCCAGGCAAAGTTGGAGGGGCCACTCTGCAACCTGCAGCCACTTCAATGGGATTCTGTTGGGTTCCCTATATTAAGACCTACATCCCCTCTGAGTCAGGAGTTGGGGCACTTCTTCCTTCAAGCCCCCCCCCCCCTCGCAATGTTGAGTTGGGCTGGATGAGACTGGCTGGTTTAAGGAAACCAGCTTAAGGAACCTCTGTAGCTTTGAACAGAGGCCCCTCTGGTCCTAGTTCAACCACGAGGCCCCCTTGTCTGGAGAGCTGCATCACTACTAACTAATCAAGAGCAGAGCAAGCGTGCTATGTTGGTCTCTTAAGTGACATCACATCCTTAAACTCTGTTGCCTGTTTTAAGTTGGCTTTTGGGGCAAGATGCAGACTTGGCAGTTCCCAGTATCTCTCACAATTATGATGACCTCTTGGGTCCCTTCCAAGTCTTATGATTCTATTAATCATTTACTAAGGATGGTGTAGTGAATCCTGCAGTGTGCAAGAGAGTTGGTCTTAATGACCTCTTGGGTCCCTTCCAACTCTGATTCTATTAATCATCAGCGGGGGGGTGGGGGAATGTTAGAAGCCCAGGGGACTGCAGTTCTGCAACAAGCTGGCTTTGGCTCCTCCAGCATCCGGGCTGCGCCAATTTAGTTTGCTTCAAGCATCAATCCTTCCCTAAAAGGATGCTGGGCTTGGCACCCACTGCCCAGCCCTCCCTGCTGTCCCAGTCTGTCCCTCTCTAGTATTGTGCTGTGACTGTTGCTGCTTCAAGCATTCCACCAAGCATTATTCTCATTTCATTTGGAGAGATTTTGTTAAGTGAGGAAACCAGCTATGAATATTTAGTATAATATATCATATAAATATAACTAAACATCTTGAAGGCCCTTGCCTGCCCCAGATCTATGCAGTCATTCCTTCTCCTTCCAGATACCCCCCACCCCCCACACCCTTGAATGAAGCCAGCCTAAGCCTCCTTCCCACATACTTTATTTATTAAAAGTGCTCACTGGGTAAAATCCATCCTCTCTAGATAGCTGCCTCTTCATGGAGGCTCAAGAGGCAGAGTGAAACCCCAGCCCGGAGATGGAGGACAAAGAGACCTCCTCCTTGTCCAAGGAGGCACTGCAGTTCCTGGGACGGGCTCCAAGTCTCGGCTGGCGGAAATCAGCTTCTCTCAAGCAACGGAAGCCCCGAAACAAAGAGGCCAGGGGGTGGGGCTGTTCCTCAGCACTTCACGGATCCCGGGCAGATGTTCCTGTTGAGGCACTTGCTGCAACGTGGATGGACAGGCAAGCAGATCTGCTGCCCGAAGCCAATCAGGAGCCAGTTTAACTCACTCCAGAGAGTTCTGCAGGCAGCGGAGCAAAAAAAAGAAAGGAAACATTTCAGTGTGGTAGGAAAACTAACATATTGATATTCAGTGATGCCTGAAAAAGCCCATCCTCAGACTTACAGGAAGACAATTCCCAATGGTGAGACCACTGGAACATCAACACCAGGAAATAACTACAATTCTGGAGCGTCAAGCAACAGAGACAAGTTGGTACCTGACACTGGGGACACTAAAGGGAAGTGAGATTGCCACCACACCCCATTTATCAAAGTGCAAGCAAAGAGGCTGCTCCCTGCCCCACCAGAACTCTTCCCTTTGTCCTGGGTTGGAGGAGGCATTTTAGGGCCACCTTCCATGCATAGTTCCCAAGGATGCCAACAGGGTTAGGTGGATTCCTTGGGGACACCTGGCAAGAAAGACGAGTCTGGAGCTGGTCTTTGGCTTTCATTGACAAGTGAGGTGCACTGATGTCTGCTCACCCATGGTGATAAGAACCACAGCCCTACATGGTGATGGGAGAGAAAATGCCTTGGCCAAAGTCCTACAACTGTGAGAAATTTCCTACAGGAGAACTCTCAAATCCTGCTGTTGTAGGTCAAAGGTCAACCCTTTGCTACAACACTGAAATAAATGGAAAGATGGAGTAATAGGTGAAAAAGGGGCCTTGCCCCCTTTTCAAGTGAGAAGGTGTGCCTGTCCCATTGGAAGGAGCAGCACTGCTGACAGATACGTCTGGAATGCAGGCTTCTTAAGACGAGAGTTTTCCAGCCTGCATTCCAGAGAATGGGAATGAAGGCCACTTTGGCGCTGTGGTTACGACACCAGACTGGAAACTGAGAAGCCACAAATTCTAGTCCCGTCTCAAGCACAAAGCCAGTTGCGTGATCCTGGGCCACTCCCTCCCTCAAAGTCTTGTAAAGAACAAGATGGTGATGGAAAATCACTTCTGAAAATGTTGACAAGAAAACTGCAGGGATTCACCAGGACTTGAAGCCCCACCCCCATTTTTTAAAGGTGGATCCCAGTTCTAGAGAGGAAAATGTGATGAGTCTTGAAAAACAGAAGCCAGTGCCACCCCCACCTCCTTAAAGAGGCAATACTGGAAGGAAACGTCAACTGGGGACCACTTTGAAGCACCTTTGCCTGCATCTCATCCCCTTAATAAGGAATGGTATTGTTGGGAATGTAACTCAATGTCCTTGCACAAAAATCATGGGAGCTGGGATCCCACACGGAGACTAAGAGAGAGAGAGAGAAGTGAAATGTTTAGGGCCGGTTTGGACAGGCTCACCTGGGCAGCCATTCTTCCAGGGTTTGCCTCGTTTCCTCTGGAAGTTTTGTTTCCTTTTTTACCCACTTTAACCTGTTGCAAATCCGATGCACATGGGTGTCCACACCTGTAGTTCAAAATCAGAAAAAGGAGGCTGTCGTAAACAAGGATGGGGCAAAGACCCACCCTGCTGCAACAGGTGCATCCCCAGCTCCTTGAATGAGGGCATTTGATCCCCTTGGGAAGATAGTTGCGGCCCAATCAATCAGCTGAGATTGCAAAATGGTGTTTTGTTTAAGTTTAGAAAAATCCCGGTTTGGCCCACAGAAGGACATCTCTGAATAGAGACAATGGATTTACTGGAGATTTTGATAGAGGCTGAATAGACATTTCAAGGGTTTGGTTTTCTAGAGGGATGTGTCAGATGATCCAACGCTACAATTCGGTCTATGGACTGGCTCCGAGTGCGGTGAGACACCTTAGCCGCTGCTTCAAACCAGGGGGTCTTCTGGCGCTTTCCAAACTCAGCCCGATTCTTCTCCTTCTCATGAACAAAACCTGGAGTCAAAGGCTGAAGGTCTTTTATTCAGCCAAGAGCTACCTGAAGCTTCTGCACTAAGAACGTGATAGAGAAACCAATGGAAATCTGGGGACTTTCTGATGTCCAGGGCAAGATCCCAAGCTCTCCTCGCTAGTTCCTACCATGACTGGAGACCACAGAAGGAGGAGAACATAAGTGGCCTGGATAGGAAAGGCTCCAAAAATGTTTTTTCCTCTGGGGCTTCCAGGAGTAGCAGGACTGTCCATGGTATATTAATCGTCAATAGGAAAGAAATCAAACTGAAGACTCCAGCATCCCTGCTGAGCTATTTAATGGCTGCTTTACCCCCACAATTCCTTTCTCAACTACTGTCATGGCTGAGGAGCCCTTCATCAGGAATCAACAAGCTGTATTTCCCTCAAATGCCCCCCCTCACTACACCCCATCGCTCATCAGCATTCAGGAAAGCAGTGCCCCCTGCTGGAGGATTCTGTCAGAGCAACCCAGTTTTTGCAGTTGGATGCCCTAGTCAAGATGTCCCCCCTCAGGTCTCCCCTCTGCCTGCCCCACCCACCCACCCACGTGGCTTGTGACCTTCCTTCCAGATCCATCCCACTTTATTTATTCCCCTCTGAAATTTGGGCTGGCTAAAGAAGTGGCTGGCAGGCAGCTCACTGCTTTCTTTGGACATGCCAGTCCATGGAAAGGAATCTCGTCACCCCAGAAGTCAGACCTCTGGAGTCCTACTTCTCCAGCTTCTCCCATGAGGAATTGTCTCATAAGACAGATAACTTTATTGTCATTTTTTTTACTGCAATCACACTGGCCCACATTAAAAATGAAGTTCTGTTTCCTGTTCGCAAGAGAAAGTGTGTATCTACCCAAACACATACATAACACATACAGTGGGGCAAAAAAGTATTTAGTCAGCCACCAATTGTGCAAGTTCTCCCACTTAAAAAGATGAGACATCATAGGTAGACCTCAACTATGAGAGACAAAATGAGAAAACAAATCCAGACAATCACGTTGTCTGATTTGGAAAGAATTTATTTGCAAATTATGGTGGAAAATAAGTAATTGGTCACCTACAAACAAGCAAGATTTCTGGCTCTCACAGACCTGTAACTTCTTCTTTAAGAGGCTCCTCTGTCCTCCACTCATTACCTATATTAATGGCACCTGTTTGAACTTGTTATCAGTATAAAAGACACCTGTCCACAACCTCAAACAGTCACACTCCAAACTCCACTATGGTGAAAACCAAAGAGCTGTCAAAGGACTCCAGAAACAAAATTGTAGGCCTGCACCAGGCAGGGAAGACTGAATCTGCAATAGGCAAGCAGCTTGGTGTGAAGAAATCAACTGTGGGAGCAATAATTAGAAAATGGAAGACATACAAAACCACTGATAATCTCCCTCAGTCTGGGGCTCCACGCAAGATCTCACCCCGTGGGGTCAAAATAATCACAAGAACAGTGAGCAAAAATCCCAGAACCACACGGGGGGACCTAGTGAATGACTTGCAGAGAGCTGGGACCAACGTAACAAAGGCTACCATCAGTAACAAACTACGCTGCCAGCGACTCAGATCCTGCAGTGCCAGACGTGTCACCATGCTTAAACCAGTACATGTCCGGGCCCATCTGAAGTTTGCTAGAGAGCATTTGGATGATCCAGAAGAGGATTGGGAGAATGTCATATGGTCAGATGAAACCAAAGTAGAAGTATTTGGTAGAAACACAACTCGTCGTGTTTGGAGGAGAGAGAATGCTGAGTTGCATCCAAAGAACACCATACTTTCTGTGAAGCATGGGGGTGGCAACATCATGCTTTGGGGCTATTTCTCTGCAAAGGGACCAGGACGACTGATCTGTGTACAGGAAAGAACAAATGGGGCCATGTATCATGAGATTTTGAGTGCTAACCTCCTTCCAACAGCAAAGGCATTGAGGATGAAACGTGGCTGGGTCTTTCAGCATGACAATGATCCCAAACACACCGCCCGAGCAACGAAGGAGTGGCTTCGTAAGAAGCATTTCAAGGTTCTGGAGCGCCTAGCCAGTCTCCAGATCTCAACCCCATAGAAAACCTTTGGAGGGAGTTGAAAGTCCGTGTTGCCCAGCAACAATCTCAAAACATCACTGCTCTAGAGGAGATCTGCATGGAGGAATGGGCCAAGCTACCAGCAACAATGTGTGCCAACCTTGTGAAGACTTACAGACAACGTTTGACCTCTGTCATTGCCAACAAAGGATATATAACCAAGGATTGAGATGAACTTTTGATATTGACCAAATACTTATTTTCCATCATAATTTGCAAATAAATTCTTTCCAAATCAGACAATGTGATTGTCTGGATTTGTTTTCTCATTTTGTCTCTCATAGTTGAGGTCTACCTATGATGACAATTACAGGCCTCTCTCATCTTTTTAAGTGGGAGAATTTGCACAATTGGTGGCTGACAAAATACTTTTTTGCCCCACTGTTTATACACATGCTATATATAGAAATCTCTTTCATGGATTATTGCCTTGTCATGGTGAAGGGGCTTGCGTAGCTCAGTGAAGCTATGCCATGCAGAGCCACCCAAGACGGACAGGTCATAGTAGAGAGTTTTGACAAAAAGTGATCCACTGGAGAAGGAAATGGCAACCCACTCCAGTATCTTTGCTGTGAAAACCCCATGGACAATATCAAAAGGCAAAAAGATATGACGCTGGAAGATGAGCCCATCAGATCGGAATGTGTCCAATATGCTACTGGGGAAGAGGGCTAGTACAAGTAGCGCCAGAAAGAGTGAAGCGACTGGGCCAAAGCCGAAAGGATGCTCAGCTGTGGATGCATCTGGTGGTGAAAGGAAAGTCCAATGCTCTAAAGATTTTTTCTCCATAGGAACCTGGCATGTAAGATCCATGAATCAAGGCAAGCTGGACGTGGTCAAACGAGATGACAAGACTGAACATCGACATTTTAGGAATCAGTGAACTAAAATGGACAGGAATGGGTGAATTTAATTCAGATGACCATCAAGTATAGTACTGTGGGCAAGAATCTCTCAGAAGAAATGGAGTAGCCTTCATAGTCAATAAAAGAGTAGGAAAAGCAATACTGGCATACAATCCCCAAAATGACAAAATTATCTCAGTTCGAATCCAAGGCAAACCATTCAATATCACAGTAGTTCAAGTCTATGCCCCAACCACTGGTGCTGAAGAGGATGAAACTGACTGGTTCTATGAAGCCCTACAGCACCTTATAGAATTCACACCAAAAATGATGTCCTCATCATCATGGGGGATTGGAATGCTAAAGTAGGAAGCCAAAAGATAACTGGAATAACAGGCAAGTTTGGCCTTGGAGTACAAAATGAAGCAGGGCACAGGCTGATAGAATTTTGTCAAGAGAATACGATGGTCATAGCAAACATTCTTTTCCAACAACCCAAGAGATGACTCTACACATGGACATCACCAGATGGTCAACACAGAAATCAGATTGACTGCTCTGCAGCCAAAGACGGAGAAGCTCTATACAGTCAGTAAAAACAAGAGCAGGAGCTGACTGTGGCTCAGATCATGAGCTTCTCGTTGCAAAATTTAGACTTAAATTGAAGAAAGTAGGGAAAAGCACTAGACCACTCAGGTATGAACTAAATCATATCCCTGATGAATATACAGTAGAGGTAACAAATAGATTTAAGGAATTAGATCTGATAGACAGAGTGCCTGAAGAACTATGGACGGAGGTTCAAAACATGGTACAAGAGGTAGCAACTAAAACCATCCCAAAGAAAAAGAAAAGCAAGAAAGCAAAATTGCTGGTTGAGGAAACTTTACAAATAGCTGTGGAAAGAACGGAAGCAAAAGGCAAGGGAGAAAGAGAAAGATACACCAGGTTGAATGCAGAATTCCAGCGAATAGCTAAGAAGAGATAAGAATGCCTTCTTAAATGAACAGTGCAAAGAAATAGAAGAAAACAATAGAATAGGAAGGACCAGAGATCTCTTCAAGAAAATTGGAGATATGAAGGGAGCATTTTATGCAAAGATGGGCATGGCAAAGGACCAAAATGGCAGGGACTTAACAGAGGCAGAAGAGATTCAGAAGAGGTGGCAAAATTACACACAACAGCTATACAAGAACAAGCTTAACATCCCTGATAACCACAATGGGGTGGTTACTGACCTCAAGCCAGACATCATACAATGTGAAGTCAAATGGGCCTTAGGAAATCTGAGCAACAACAAAGCTAGTGGAGGTGATGGTATTCCAGCTGAGCTATTCAAAATCTTAAAAGATGATGCAGTAAAAGTGCTACACTCAATTTGCCAGCAAATTTGGAAAACTCAGCAGTGGCCACGGGATTGGAAAAGGTCCGTATGTATGTATGTATGTATGGATGGATGGATGGATGGATGGATTGATTGATTGGTTCGATTTATATGCCGTCCTTCTCCGGAGAATCAGGGCGGCATACAATGCATTCCAATTCTAAACAAAGGCAATGCCAAAGAATGTTCAAACTATCGCACCATTGCATTCATTTCACATGCTAGTAAGGTTATGCTTAAAATCCAACAAGCTAGGCTCCAGCAGTATGTGGATCGAGAACTACCAGAAGTACAGGCAGGATTTCAAAGAGGCAGAGGAACTAGAGATCAAATTGCCAACATACGCTGGATCACAGAGAAAGCTAGGGAGTTCCAGAAAAACCTCTACTTCTGCTTCACTGACTATGCTAAAGCCTTTGATTGTGTGGATCACAATAAATGTGGCAAGTTCTTAAAGAGATGGGAGTACCAGACCATCTTATTTGTCTCTTGAGAAAAATGTATGCGGGTCAAAAAAGCAACAGTGAGAACTGGACATAGAACTACCGATTGGTTCAAAATTGGGAAGGGAGTCTGGCAAGGCTGTATACTGTCGCCCTACCTATTTAACTTATATGTAGAGCACATCATGAGAAAGGCAGGACTAGATGAATCAAAAGTTGGAATTAAGATTGCCGGGAGAAATATCAACAACCTCAGATATGCAGATGATATCACTCTAATGACAGAAAATGAAGAGGAACTAAAGACTCTCTTAATGTGGGTGAAGGAAAGTGCAAAAGTTAGCTTGAAATTCATTATTAAGAAAACTAAGATCATGGCATTCAGCCTTCTCAATTCCTGGCAAATAGATGGGGAAGAAATGGAGGTAGTGATAGATTTTATTTTCTTGGGCTTCAAGATCACCGCAGATGGGGATTGCAGCCAAGAAATTAAAAGACGCTTGCTCCTCGGGAGGAAAGCTATGGCAAATCTAGACAGCATACTAAAAAGCAGAGACATCACCCTGCCAACAAAAGTGCATATAGTCAAGGCTATGGCTTTCCCAGTTGCAATGTATGGCTGTGAAAGTTGGACCATAAGAAAGGCTGAGCGCCAAAGAATGGAGGCCTTTGAATTCTGGTGCTAGAGAAGACTCCCGTGAGTCCCTAGGACTGCAAGGCCGTCAAACCAGTCAGCCCTAGAGGAGATCAACCCTGACTGCTCTTTAGAAGGCCAGATCCTGAAGAGGAAACTCAAATGCCTTGGCCACCTAATGAGAAGGAAGGACTCTCTGGAAAAGAGCCTAATACTGGGAATGATTTAGGGCAAAAAAAGAAAGGGACAGCAGAGAACGAGGTTAGCTGGATGGAGTCACTGAAGCAGTCGGCGTGAGCTTAAATGGACTCCAGAGGATGGTAGAGGATAGGAAGGCCTGGAGGAACATTGTCCATGGGGTCGCGATGGGTCAGACACGACTTTGCAACAACAAATGTATAGCAATAGCACTTAGACTTATATACCGCTTCACAGCCCTCTCTAAGAGGTTTACGTAAGAGTTCACAAGGTTGATGCTCTAGGATGGTGGTTCCCAAAGTGGACGGTACCCTCCCCTGGGGGGCGGTGGGATGCTTTGGGGGGCGGCAAGAGGCAAGGGGGGAGCAGGGGGGCGCTAGAGGCAAAAGGGGGCGGCAGAGGGGCGCTAAGTGGTAAGGAGGCGGCCCCCACCCTTTGGCCTGTGCAGTTACCTCATTGCAAGCAAATAGCAAGAAAAAGCAACAACTTTCAGCTTCAGCATAGGCTAATTATAGTTATAGTTATAGTTTATTATATTTATATACTGCCCTTCTCCTGAGGGACTCGGGGCGGTGAACAGCCAACAATAAAATACACAGATACAAAATTTAGAACAATATTAAAATCCAATTAGATCAATTTGGTCCATAGTTAAAAATATTAAAACCCCTAATTTTAGTAATTGAATTAAAACAATTTTAAAAAAAACAAAGAGTAGGTCAAGCCAGCCCGGCTTGATGAAACAAAAATGTCTTTAGGGCAGCTTGGAAAGCCAGAAGGTCAGGGATCCGCCGTATCTCTGGGGGCAACTCGTTCCAGAGGGTAGGTATCTCCACAGAGAATGCTCTCCCCCTGGGGGCTGCCAGCCAGCATTGTCTGGCCGACAGCACCCTAAGGAGGCCCTCTCTGTGGTTGGCTGGTTGATTAGATCTGCGATTCTCAGCTGATTTGCTCTCAGCTGTTTTGCGCAGGAATCTGCCATGCTACAAAGAGCTAAATTGCTGGAACAGATTTTTTTTTTCTCCTTCTGCAATTCAAGCTGAAACCGAAACCGAAAGTAAAGCAGGTTGTTGGCTTTGCTGTTTGCTGCAACCTTGGAAAATTAAGCAGATACTATTGTATATCATGTTGAAAGCAGAAATGGTTAAGTTGTGGTTTGGAGGAATATATGGGAGAAATTATTTGGTTTATTATTATTTTTTTTAAATTTTTATTTATACAAATCAACAATACAATAAGAAACATTTTCGGTTCCATGGTGCATAAATAAATACATAAACTTTTATCTTGTCATACATATACATATACTATTACTTCTTATAGGTAGATATATGGATATAATAGTGCTAGATTTTATCTTAATGATTATTACACATAATAATACACAGTAATTATATATACTATCTCGTTTTTTTCCTTCTCTCCAACCACTCGTACCACAAACCCCACACCCCATAATACTCCGAATCCGTTCTGTCATTGATTTCTAAGGACAATTTATTCATTTCTGCACATTCCAATATTTTCTTTATAACAAGTTCTTCTGGAGGTAGCTGTTTTTCCTTCCAGTACTGGGCAAAGGAAATCCTTGCAGCAGTCACTATGTGGATAATTAGATACTTTTTCTCTTTAACATACTCTGTTTTTAAGATTCCCAGGAGAAATGCTTTGGGGTCGAGTTCGAAATCTTCTCCTATAATTTCCATAATCCACTTTAATAACGTCTTCCAATATTTTTGTGCATAATTACATGTCCACCAACAGTGATAAAAGGTGCCCTGTTGATGGTCACATTTCCAACAATTTGCTCTCAGATTAGGGTATATCTTCGCTATCCTTGCAGGGGCCATGTGCCACCTATAAAACATCTTATAATGATTCTCTTTGTAAGTCACTGCTCTGGTCATTTTAAGGTTTTTTTTCCAAATCGTATCCCATTCATCCAGATTTATATTTTTACCAATATTTTTAGCCCAGGCCAACATCGGCTCCTTAACCACCTCCTCTACAGTATCGTATTCCAATAAATAATTGTATAGTTTAGCTAGAATTTTCTCGTCTGAGCCCATCCAAATCTTATCGAATCCATTTGTCCCTATCTCCATGCCGAATTCCTCCTTATCCTTTTTATATCTTGAAGTAATTTGAGCATATGGCCACCAATCTATAATGATGCCTTGCTCCCTCAATTCTTCCCTAGTTTTAAGGTTCCCTCCCCCATCCAATATCTCTTTATATCTGAACATCTTTCCTATTTCCAGAACATTTGGGTATATTAATGCCTCCATGGTGGAGAGCCATCTCGGGATTTTTATGTATTGCCTCTGTCTTATCTCTCCCCATGTTTGTATGAGGGTCTCCCTTATTTTATGTCTATGAAAGTATGTTTTGGTTCTTTTTCCAGGATCCCAAAGATATGCATGCCAGCCCTTCTGGAGGTCATGTCCTTCCAGAGTTAGGAGTCTTTTATTTTGTAAAGTAGCCCAATCTTTCAGCCATACTAAATTTGCAGCTTTTTGATATGTCTCCCATTTTGGTAATCCGAATCCCCCTCTCTCCTTCTTATCCTGTAAATTTCTAATTGCTATCCTTGGTTTTTTTCCTTCCCAAATGAATTTCCTAATTATTGCATTGAGTTCTAAGAATTTTTTGTCCAGTTTGACAGGGACTGTTTGGAATAAGTATAATAATTTAGGTAAAATGCTCATGTTTATTGCTGCAATTCTGCCTAAAAATGATATTTGCAATCTTCCCCATTTTTCCAAATCCTGTTTTATGTTCCTGATTAATGGCACATAGTTATCCTCCTTGAGGGCTGAGCACTTTGCTGAAATCCAAACCCCTAGATATTTTACCTTCTTAACAATTTGTATCTCCATTACTTCTTCCAACATTTTCTTTCGTGCCTCTGTCATATTTTTGGTTACTAATTTAGTTTTGGATTTATTTAAAACCTGCTACCTCTCCACAATTGCCTAATTCTTCCATAATTCTAATGCCTGATTCTAATGGTTCTTCCATAATTAACGCCACATCATCAGTAAATGCCTGGGCCTTATACAACTCTTTTCTAATACTCAATCCCTTAATTTCATTATTATTCCTTATCTTCCTCAAAAGGACTTCTAAGGCTAAAATTAAATAGAAGGGGGGACAGAGGGCACCCTTGTCTAACGCCTTTTCTAATTTGAAATGCTTCTGATAGTCCTCCATTCATTAAGATGTTGGCACATTGTTTCTTGTATATTGTAAATATAGTGTTGGTAAAATTTGGTCCGAATTCCATTTGGATAATTTGTTGTTTCATAAATTGCCAATTCAGGTTGTCGAACGCCTTTTGGGCATCAACAAAGACCAGTGCCATTTCTTTATTCGGGTGTTCCTCATAATACTCCAATACATCTATTATCATCCTTGTATTATTCCTGATATGTCTCCTAGGGAGGAATCCATTTTGATCACTATGTATTAGATTGTTCAAGATTTTCTTTAGTCTTTCTGCTATGATGCTCATGTAAATTTTATAGTCCGTATTGAGCAAGGAGATCGGTCTATAGTTTTTTTATTAAATTTGGATCTTCTCCATCTTTTTGGAGGAGCGTAATGTATGCCTCTCTCCATGATTCTGGTGTTTTAGATTCTATTAAGGCCTCATTGTAAATTTCCAATAGTTTTGGTAATAGGATTTCTTCCAGATCTACGTTTTTGTACAATTCTCCTGGGAATCCATCCGGTCCTGGGGACTTATTCTTTTTAATCTTAGATATTGCAATTTTCAACTCTGCCATAGTTATTTCTTTATTTAGCATTTCTTTCTCTTCTTCCCCTATCTTTGGGAGGTTTTCCTTTGCCAAGTACTGGGTCACCTTCTCTGTAGGGACTTGTTCTTCTGCATACAGGGAGGCATAGTATTCCTGAGCAAGCTTTAATTTATCTTTTTCCTTATTAATAATCCGACCCTCCAGATCTTCCAATTGATATATAATCCCTTTCTCTTTTTTTAATCTATAAGATAGCCATCTACCCGGCTTATTTGCGTTTTCGAAATAATATTGTTTAGTTCTTTTCATTTTGTATGCCAGTTCCTCCTGATCAATAATATTTAGTTTATGTCGTACTACCATCCAATTTTCTTTGGCTTGCTTATTGTCTGGGTTTTGTTGCAGTTCCTTCTCAGCATTTCCTAATTCATCTATCAAAGCCTTCTGCCTCTTTCTTCTTTCTTTATTCCTATATGCGCCATATGCTATCGCCAGACCCCTCAGATAAGCTTTCATTGTGTCCCAAATAATTGCTCGGGAGGTTGGTTCTTTTTCATTTTCTTTGAAAAAGAGTTTTAATTCTCGTTTAACTTTCTCTATATTTTGCTTATCCTTTAAGAATTGGCTATTCAGTCTCCATCTTGTATTTTCCCTCTTGTAGGTTCTTTTCCATTTCATTTCTAGTGGGTTGTGATCAGCCCATACGTTTGGTGTAATTTCTATTGACATTATGTCCAATCCTATACTTCTGCTTACCCACATATCTATTCTGGACCATGACTTTTTGGGGTTCGAAAAATATGTATATTGCTTCTTATGTGGGTGCAGAGTGCGCCAAATATCTACTAGGTTAAACTCTTCTGTCAAATCAAAAAATGATCTAGGTATAGTTTTCCTTTTTTTCTTTTTATCCTTGGGCCCTTTATAATCTTTGTCTGGGTTTATTACCCCGTTAAAATCCCCAATTATACAAATATTATTGTTATTCATTGAACTTAATCTTTCCCCTAATTTTTTATAGAAATCTCCCAATTTTTCATTTGGCCATTAGATCACTGTTAATAGGATTGGACAATTGCCTCTCATTACTTCTACCATTAGGATCCTACCCTTTGAGTCTGCATATTTTAATTCTGCTTTTATGTCTTTCTTTACATACAATGCTACTCCTCGTTTCTTTTTTTCGGCTAAAGAGGTGAAAAGATTTCCTAGTTTCTTATTTTCTAAATATTTTTGGTTTTCCTTTTTAGTGTGTACCTCTTGGAGGCACACTATATCCGCATTTAATTTGACTAATTTTGTAAAAAAGTTGTTCTTCTTTTTATTATCGTTTAAGCCATTTACGTTGATCGAAATCAATCTCCAATCTTCCATTTCTTTATCTTTAATGTTATTCTTTTACTTATTAGCTCGTGTAGCTCTTTGTGGTCTTTGGTTTTTTATTATTTCTTTACTATTCTTATCTTCCACCCTCTTCCTCTCCGGTGTTCTTTCTTTCTCTTTTTTCTGCTGGGTAACTTCTTCTTCTGGTGTTATCGCTTCCAATTCCTCCTTACTACTTTGATCCTCCTCGCTTGCTCTTAACTGATCTAAAAACTCTTGAGCAGCTACCAAACTGTCTATCCTAATTTTATTTCCTTGCCACATAATTATCATTCCTTCCGGCAAGATCCACCTAAACAGAATATTTCTTTTATTCAGTTGGGTAGCCAAGAATCTGTACTCTCTCCTAACTTCTCTTACCCTCCTTGGGATCTGTATTAATACTATTATCTCTTTCCCCTTATATGTCACCTGTTCCTCTCTTGTCATACTATAGAAGATATCCCTCACCCTTTTTCTAGAAAATCGGATATGTACCTCCCTAGGCAGTTTATTTCTCCTTGCGTAGTTGGTCTGGACCCTATAGACCTCATCTAATTCTTTAATAATTTCAAGTTTGTCTTGCTGCAGCACTTCAGCAATTATTTCTGCCATCACTTGGCCTAGGTCCTCTTCTTTCTCTTCAATGATATTTTCAACACGCAAGTAAAAGGAGGCTCGATCCATTTCCAGTTGGGTAATGGAATCTTCCAGTTCCCTGTTCTGTGCCATCAGTCTTTGGTCAACCATATCCAAATTTTTTTCCTGTTGCTCCATTTTATCTTCCATTTTTTTAATCTTCTGTGTATTCCTTTGTATTGACTCCTGTATATCATTCATTTTTTGATCTATTGCTCCAATATCTTTCTTCAGCTCTATATGATTATTTGACATTTTCTCCTGCATCATAATCATCGTGTCTTGTATAGCTGTCAATGTTGTTTGCATTGCTTGCATTGTGGGTATCATTGCTGATTTTTCAGATTTGGATAAACCTTCAGTTGATTTCTGCAAAGCTGGTGATGACATTGTGATTGTGGGGTTTGAGGGTGTTTTCTTTCCTGTTTTTGTCACCGTAGACGAGAGGCTTGTCATCTTTTTTAACACCTTTCTGTTCTTTTATGATCCTTTCAATATTTTTCCAAATTGTCATTCACCAGTATTTGGTTGCCTCTACCAAATATTGTTCCCTTTGCTCCACTATGAAGCAATATCAGATTGTATTTATCTCTAAGCTATTTGGTTTATTATTATTGGTAAATATAATTAATTGATTTGTAAGAAATTGGATTGCATGGAAATAATTGGAATATTTAAGCTCATATTGATTAATATACAAAAAATATAGTTATATAACTTATTGATTTATATTAAAATGTTGAATTTGTATTAAACAACTGTAATATTACATAATTAACCAATGTGAGAATCGATATAAAAAGAGATGACAATAGGAAGGGGTATAATATAGAATAGAAGGGAAAATTGAATTTGATTAATGTTAGAGATGAGGATGAAGGGTAATATTGTTTTTTTAAAAAAACAGATGAGGAATAAATATGGCAAAAAGGAAATATAGAAATTGTAAATTTAATTGAAATGACTAAACACTGTTTAAATTTGTGAACCGGCCAAATACTCTTTTCAAAGAAAATACATTGTATGTTTGTATGTGTGTTTCTAATTATTGCTATTTATTCATATTTGTTCTCTTTTATTCTTTAAAGTTCAACAATTCATTCTTTATCTTAATATCTTTATATTTGTTTGGAGTTGCCTTTCTTCCATTTCATCTTTTTTATTGTACAGCAATCTTTCTCCTCAAACCTACAACCTCTCTCTTTTCTTTCCTTCTTACTTACTCTTCCCTTCTTGTCCTCCCTACTTCCTCTTCCTTTCTCCTTCTCCTCCTCTCTTCCTCCCTCTCTTACCCTCACTCCTACTCTAATTTCCCTTCTCTTCCTCCCTCCCTTCTCTTCCTTCCCTCTCTCTCCTTCCTTCTTCTATCTCTCTTCTCCTTCCTTCATCCCTCTCTATTGCTGTATTCATTTTCAATTTTATATTTTCCACTATGAAGTCCAGGCAACCCCGGTCTTTCTTTCATTTATCAAGTATATTTCTCAAAATTTCCCTTCATCTTTTTAATTATTAGCAGTATATTTCATCTTATTCCATTTTTTCTATTGAACCCAGTGTAATCATCTTTATCTTTTTTTCAATTATTTCCTTTTTCAATATTAGCTCGTTTCTCTCACTTCTCATTCATCTTTTCTTTCTTTCTTTTTTTGCAAGCTAACCAATTCTCTGCTTCTTTATTTACCTTAAATGCCCCCCTTACTTTTTGAAACATCTCCCTTAGTGTCTCATATTCATCCTCCCAATTCTCTATATTTTCAATTTTAAAAAGCTAGGATTTTTAAGTTTATTCTTTTCATTTACATGTGTGTGTGTATGGGTGGGTGCTTTTCAAGGAGCCACAAGGGGGGCTGAGAGCAGAGTCATTCTGACAAGTCTATTTTAAAATTGCTTGGAAGACCCATTTTTTTCCTAACAATAATGGTTTGTATACTTTGGAATAAAACATATACCTGGAAAAAGTATTTGCGAAACTTGGACAGAAGGAAAAGAAAGGCAGGACTGGACTCATTATCAGTAGCTAGTTAGTTCATTGCTATCAGTGACTCCCACTGATTCTAAACTCATTTTAAGCCTGGGATTGGTGACTACTGAAATTTAAGTATTCAACATTGGTCTCAGAAATCTTTAATTTGAATTCTGATTTGAACTAAGGCAAGAAAAATCGTAAAATGGGGCAAAACTCAACCATAATAATTTCTAGATATTTTAAGTGTAGAGAATTCAAGTGTTGAAAATGACCCATTATTTCATCTCTTTTTCCGCACTAGGTACCACTATTTGATTTCTTCTAATTTTATTCAAATAACAACAGAAAACCCAATACGGTTCTGTATGAATTGGCTTTCCAGTCCTTCCTTGATGCATTTTTTTCACATTGGTTATCTAGTTTAAATGCCAAAGAAAAATCAATGATATATTTTTCAGACCTTTGGAGGATCACACTGTCAGTTGTTCACACTGCTCAAGCAAAATTAACAGGTGTGAATTAAGTTTTAGCTAAAAAATGGAGCTTTAATTCCAGAAGTCCATTCTTTAAACTTGGACTTCTGGAATTAAAAGGCTCTGGATTAAATGGTATTCCAGACAAAAGATGGGGAAGATTATCTTGCTTTTAGACATGATCATAGCTGTTTAGAAAGGTGAGTTATGAGCTATTTTGACATCATCAGAAATTTAATTTATTACCTGTTAAAAATGCAAAGACAAGGAGTACAAGGAGCAAATAAAAAACCTTCATGTTGGGGTTGGTTCTGGACCAAATCTTACTTGTGGGACAGAAACCAGCTCTCAGCCCTCCTTGTGACTTCTTGAAAAGCATCCCTCCCCCCCCAGCTCCACCACCTGAGGAGGTAGGGGAGGACTGTAGTTTGATCCCAAAG
The DNA here is from genome assembly GCA_030761175.1 of Masticophis lateralis. NCBI lineage: Eukaryota > Metazoa > Chordata > Lepidosauria > Squamata > Colubridae > Masticophis > Masticophis lateralis. The sequence continues at coordinate 20,584,417 of JAUDYJ010000013.1, read as the reverse complement.
GGGTCTGGGAATGGGTGTGAATTCATTCCACAGCCGTCTCCATCCCCTCCTCTGTGAAATTGCTTTCTCCCACTCACTGGTGGCCAGCTGAGACGCCCAGCTGAGAATCACTGCTCTAGATTGGTTGATTCAGAGGATTTCTTTAGTGTTAACTAATAGTGTTAGCTATTTTTGTTACAGGGATAGATTTGTATTGGAGCAGCCTGTAGGCCTCCCAAAGGCTCTGTGCACCCTGTTTTTGTGAAAAACAGGCCCATTTTTCACAAAAACGGGATATGCGGGGCAAGGCTTGAGGAGGCCAAAAAATGGCTGTATTCTGTGTGTTTTACTGTTACTATCTTTCTTAGTGGGTCGTGCAATCTGCTATTCCAAACAATGCTATTTATAGGGGGTGGGGGCAGGGGCAGTGGTAGTTGCCCCAGTTCTCACCAGTTCTATAGAACCAGTAATAAAACCGGCAGGAGGGCCCGCCCATCAACCCCGACATCACCAAAACACTTCTGCACATGTGCAGAAGAGCACGTGCGTGAGTGAAGTGAGCGCACACGCGTGGCCCGGCTGCAAACTGGTAAGTAGAACCCACTCCTGGGTGGGGGGCACTGAGGATGAGTTTGTAGTACCAAGGGGGCAGTGGACTGAAAAAGTTTGGGAATCACTGCTCTAGGAAACAAAACTGTAACTGAATCTGGATGCTCTGATTCAGATACCACGAAGCCCCCTCCCAGATGGTAACAAGGAAAACAGGTCACAAAGGGAAGGTGTAGTCTCCCAGCTCAGGCCACACTCTGGCTCCGATTCTCCTGGCATTTCAGAAAACTTTCAAAAACACGGCTGCTTTCCTAGGAGGGCTTTTGTGAAGTTCATGAGATAAATGTGATTGGTAGGGACAGTTCTTGTCCTTGGCTCCCATTATATGCATACAGTATTTGTCATTATTGTGACCAATTTTACTGAGTTTTAATTGTGGGGCTGCCCAGGGACACAGTTTCAAGAACAAGATCATATAAATTGACTAGACTACACAGGTAGTCCTCAATTTACAACCACAATGGAGACCACCCATCATCTTGTAAATTGTGACAGTCATAAATCACGTCACTCACGTGACTAACTCGATTTTATGACTGTGTTGTGATAGTCATTAAGTGAATGCTGTGGTTTTAAAGCTGCAAATGGCCATAAATGCAGAGCAACTGCCGAGGCAATGAGGTACAGTCCTGTGACTGCGGGGGTGGGGGCTGTCATAACTTCAGAACAGGATCCTAAGCACCCGGGTGTGTGCGTGCCTGTGTAACTTAATGGTTGCTAAGCAACTGGTCATAAAGTGAGGATCACCTGTAAATGAATGAATGAATGAATGAATGAATGAATGAATGAATGAATTTGAAGTTTGGGCAATCCAGATGTAAATATGACAGCTGAACAGGAATTGAAAGATGAAGGACTGGAAGAAGGGAACATTAGTGAATATGAACTGGATACATGGTAAGGATTGTCAAAAAAATCTAAATGTGCAAGAATTAGCTGAATGCTTCTTCCCGCAAGAGACAGAAAGAAATCCACTATGGCAAGAGACATACCAATCCCTGAGACGTTCTTCCAGGCAATGTCCATCACCAGGTGAGCCATCTTTGGACCAACTCCAGGCAACTTCACTAACTCTGCAACAGTTTTGGGGATGTCGCCAGCATATTCCCGCTTCAGGATTGCTGTGGTCTGCTGGATATATCGCACCTTGTTCTGTAGCCCATGAAAAGGTCAATCAATGAGCTGGACTAACTCAGGAGGAGGAACAGCCCTGCCAGATCAGACCAAGGCCAAACTGATTCCTGCTTTTTTTGGTTGTTTACTATTGTGTCCTAACCAGTTGGCCCCAAGGGAACTTGATGCTTGCAACTCAAAAAAAGACCTACTTTTTCTCTGTCCCACTACTATTCCCCTTCAAATAGTATTTGGAAACAACTGCCTAGAAGTAACATGGAAGCCTCAAGACCATAATCCTCCATAGACCTGACTTGCATTCTCTAAACCCTTTTAAAAGCCATCCAGGTTATAGTGCCTACTTCACCATTTTAAGAACATCGGAAGAGTTCTGCTGGATTAGGCCAAGGCCCATCTTGGTCCAAAATTTTGTTTCTTGCAGCAGCCAGTTGACCTTGGAGATGGTCATCACAACCCAGAGATGAAGACTACCACATTCTCTTGCAAGTTGTGTTCTCCAAGAGATACTTGGGGGCATTTGCTTCGAACATGGCATCAATTCTCCTGCCTTCAAAACCAGCAGCCCTCCAAAGGTTATCCTTCTCCATTCTTTATCCAACCTGCCTTAGAGGCTGGTAGTCACCATCACTTTAGAGCAATGTATTTCACAAGTTCAGAATGTGCCATAGTACTCAGCAATAGCACTTAGACTCAGATTATCACCCAACAGTGCTTCACAACTCTAAGTGTCAGCTGTCCAACTAGAGAATCCAAAAATAGAACTCCAAAAATAGAACAATGGGACATTGTGCTTCCCAAAAGGAAAACTTTATTGAATACACTACATTGGCACAGAAGAAACGAAACCAGCTCTGAATTTCCCATGCAAACATCCACATAGTTGGACTTGATTTTCCCCTTTGACCATCCCCCAGTTCACTGCATTGCCAATTAAATCTTTTTTTTATGCGAACAGGCTGGATCTTTCACACGCTGTGTGACCTTGGGGTTGGTAGCAGGTTCTCACGATCTGCAGGTTGGCATTCCATTCCCTTCCCAACATACCATCCACCCTGCTCCCGATTGTTGTCAAGCTGAGAGTGAAGAAGCAACTAGGTGAAAGAGGTTATAACTCTTGACAGTTTTACAGAGTCACCCTATTGACCCCAACAATTGGGGTCCTCATTTTACCGACCTCAGAAGGTTGGAAGGCTGAGTCAACCTTGAGCCAGTCAGGATCGAACTCTTGGCCATGGGTAGAGTCAGCTTGCAATGTGGCTTTCTAACCAGTCCGTTAGCACCATGTGGAGAGAAGCTTCCTTTTGTCTGTCCTAAACTGCCTTCCTTTCATATTCTATGAGCATAGTGATAATAAACTCATTTATATTATAAAGCTTGTATTTCAGAAAGCTGTCCTTTATTTTTCAAAAATTCAATTGCTTTATTTTACTCATTTAACTTTTACCATACAAAAGGTACCACCGAAAATTTTTTACATCATTTTTACATTTTAGTATATTTATATTCATGTGAAATTGAACTGTCTTTTTAAACTAAATTTATATAACAGCAGCATTTAGACTTATGCACTGCTTCAAAGGGCATAACAGCCCTCTAAGTGGTTCACAGAGTCAGTATATCCACCCCCCCCCCCCCCAGCAATCTGGGTCTTCATTTTACCCACCTTGGAAAGATGGAAGGCTGAGTCAAACTACTGGAGCGAGCAGTGAGTTAGTCTGCTGTACTGCATTCTAACCACTGCGCCACCACAGCTCTTATATATACCAACTTTTTTGGAGTATAAGATGCACTTCCCACTCCCTAAAAGAGGGTGGAAATGTTGGTGCGTCTTATACACCAAATACAGCCATTTTTGGCCTCCCGAAGCCCTGACCTGCTCATCCCATTTTTGTGAAAAATGGGCCCGTTTTTGCCCTTCCTGGACCCCAGGAGCACTCTGCAGGCTTCCCAAAACCCTCTGCATGCCCCGTTTTTTGCAAGGTTTTTGCAGGCCTGTTTTTGCAAAAACCATTTTTTCCCTTACTTACCTCTTTGAAAACGGTACTTTTATTTTTATTAGAATATGTTTTTGTAGAATTTTTTTGTTCATGAATTTTTCTTTGTAAAACAAAGTTATAAACACAAATGAATGATTTTTTGTTAGGAATCTCTTTCAGATTTGCCCTTTTCAGGGCTGTCATTTATTTTTTCTAACACATACCTATAGGTAACCCTGGTCCTAATGTTTGAGGAGGAGGTCTTCATGCCACGCAGAGGTCTGCCAGGGACTCAAAGGGGACAGAGAGGCAAACCCCCACCTTCTGTCAGCAAGGTCTCCTTGCCACCCTGGGATGTGCAGAACAGCATCTCCTAATTGGCAGGAGGTTACTTGGGCTGCTCTGGGGAGGCTGTAATGCACTGAGGATGCTAAGTAATTTGGTAATGAATGTGGTAATAAATTCACACACAATTGGCCAGGGCCATTTTGGCAAAGGATTGTGAAGCTCCAACGGGGGCTTTGAGCCCAATCAGCTGACCTCACAGGGTTGGGATGGTGTGAGTGCGTGGCAGAAGTGCTCCCATGGAAGTGAGAGAGTAGATTAACCTACAAAGTAACCATGCTTCCCTTGCTCTTCCCTTCACCGTGTGGCAAATCACTCACCCTCCAAAAGCCAACGGGATAAATGAGCCGGCCCAGAGCCTCCTTGTCGGTCTCCAGGATCCGGTCCACTGTCAAGCCGTGCTCCCGCAGGCGCATCATGGCCGCGGAGGTCACTTGGTCTTTCGTTTGGCTGGAGAGCATGAGCGACAGCAGAATCTGGTAACGCTTCACCTACCAAGCAGAAGGGAGAGGCAGGGGGAAACCTGTGTTTCTGGCTGGCCCGGGACCCCCTAGGCCCATGATGGCGAACCGGTGGCACACAGAGACCTCTCTGTGGGCACGTGCGCCATCGCCAGCTGCTCTTCTGGTTTGTGGTGCTGCCAGCTGGTCTTTGCATGTACTGGAGCACTGGAAACCTGAAGACTGGGTTTCCGGCACTCTGGCGTGTTTCTGTTTGGGCACTCAGTGCCAAAAAGTTATGCCATCATTGCCCTAGGCCCTCCTTGGCCTCCTGGCTGCCCAGCTCACCTCCGGAGGGGCCTCCCCATCAAAGCATGCCCCAGCTCCCATCTGGTCGACTGGGGCATTCCTCTCCCTCCGCATCTCCCGGATGTTGGCCAGCTGCTGCTCCCAGTTGGCCGGTTCCCATTTCTCTTTCTTGGGCGCAGGGGCCTCTGCTGTCCCATTTTCCTCTGGGGGTTCGTAGGCAATGCTGACTTTCCTCCCACTCCGGAGATTTCTTGTGCAGAGGGTCTCTGTTGGTGCTGTGACACATAATGGAACACACACACACTTAAATAAGCAACAGGAGACTCAGAAAAGCTCTTGGTTCATTTCATCCAGGGCTACAAGATAGGACGAAATTTTCAAAGTTTGGCAGAAGGAAAGAGAAGATACTGCAAGGGGAAGAAAGAGTCAAAGGCGAACACGGGGTTGCAACTGGGAGGTTAGCTGCCACGGCTGCGATCCCTTCCCTTTTCCACGTTCCTCCCTCATTCCTGAAGCCTCTGGGCAGTTCACAAGGAAAAAAGCTTGCATCAAAGCTTGTTCTTAGCTCTTTCCCATAATCAGCCAATGCATGCTTTTCTTCCTCAACATTTTGCTTGACATTTTGCTTTAGAAGAGCATATAACAGCCGTGGCCAGAGGAGCTTTCTATCAGGTTCGCCTGATTCGCCAATTGCGTCCCTTTCTAGACCAGGACTCATTACGCACAGTCACTCAAGCCCTCGTCATTTCCCGACTTGACTACTGCAATGCTCTCTACATGGGGCTCCCCTTGAAGTGCACCCGGAAGCTCCAACTGGTCCAGAATGCGGCTGCATGAGTAATTATGGGAGCAACATGGTGCTCGCATGTAACACCTCTTCTACGCGAGCTGCACTGGCTTCCGGTGGCCTTCCGAGTTCGCTTCAAGGTGTTGGTTCTTACCTTTAAAGTGCTCCATGGCTTAGAACCTGAGTACTTACGAGACCACCTGCTGCAACCGATAACCTCCCACCAACCAATACGCTCTCACAGGGTGGGCCTATTCATAGTTCCATCATTAAACAATGTCGTCTAATAATTCCAAGGGAGAGAGCCTTCTCTGTGGGGGCACCTACGCTTTGGAACAAAATACCACCTGGAATACGAATAATCCCAGATCTTCGCACTTTCCGACATGCCCTGAAGACCTTTCTATTTCAACAAGCAGGGCTAGCATAAACATCAAAATTCTATGCCAAGGTCTTAGTAGATACACCAAGTTGACTCAATTTATTATTTACTGTTTATAAAATATATTTATATGTATACGAAATCTTAATCTGTTCACCGCCCTGAGTCCTTTGGGAGAAGGGCGGTATAGAAATTCAATAAATAAATAAATAAATACATAAATAAATGCATAGTGAAGAGTGGGGGGGCTTTCTTGCTTTTTGGTCCAAATTGCAGGGGCCCCAACTTTTTAGGGACCGGTTTCATGGAGAGAGAGGAAGGGACTTGGTTTCGCATGCTGCCTACTTGCCGCGGATGAGCCTTCTTCGCTTGTTCGTGCAGCCTGGGGCTGGTCCAGGGATCGGGAGTTGGGGACCCCTGGCCTAGCTCGTGAGTGCAACTGCGTATTATATCAGAGCGGAGGTCCCAGCCAGCCTGCATCCGCCCCCCGAGGGCAGCCAGTGCTTTTCCAGGCGGCCGAGCGCCGGAGCCGCCCCCAACCTTCCTTTCGAGGAGAGAGGGGGAGCCCAAGAGGGGCCATGCCCTCCAGCCAGCTCTCGCCCCCTTCGCTTATGCGTGAATGCCCGGCATACGAGCCCCCGCTCCGCCGCGGCCCCTCTTTCCAGAAGGTGGGGCGATGATCGGAGGGGGACCTCGGGGGGCTGCCCGCCACCCTCCCCCTCCCCCTCCCCCTCACCTCGGCCTCCGCACAGCCGCCGCCGGGCTGGGAAACTGCGGCCGGCGCACATGGCCCCGCCCGCCAGGGACTACAGCCCCCACAATGCCCCAGGCGAGAGCCGCCTCCTTCCGCATCGTCGAGCTCCACGCCGGAAGTTCAGCGGCCCTTCCGCTGCCGGGGGGCGGGGCCCCAGGGAGGGGGCGGAGGTGTTTACGTGATTTGGGGTCGCAGCGCCGCGACCCTCGCGAGGGAGGCCGGTAAGTCGGCGGCGGCCGGGCCTACTCCGCGGGGCTGTTGTGGGAGACGGCCGCGGAAACGCGAGGGGCGGGCAAAACGGGGCCGAGGCCAGGAGTGGCCCGGGCGGGTGGTCGGTCCAGCCGCTGAGCTGCCCAGGAGGAGGCGCAGCCGGTGGGTCCTCGGGGCTCGCTTGGCAACCGTGCAACTCCCGGAGGAGGCCGAGGGCGGAAGCTTCGCGCTCCTCTTCGGCAGCCCTGAATGACGCCAAGGCGGCAGAGTCGGCGCAGAGCTGAGGGAAAGTGGGTCGGTGGCAGCTCCTGCCCCGAGGAGCCTCTGGACAGGCAGAGGCTGGCCCCGCGTGCCCGGACGGGCTGGGCAGGCTCTGCTGGGGGCTTCCCGACACAGCTGCCCTGCCTTTAAGGGGCCGCAGCCGCCTCTTGGCAGCCGGGCTGGCCTTGGGGGAGCCCGGCGGGCGGCTGACTTGCCCTCAAGGAGTGAGCCCCTCGGCGGGTGCCGGCTTAAGACAAGCAGATAAAAGGTTTTCCTGCAGCTTGTGAAAGCGAAGGCCGTCAATTCAATTCCCCTTCCCTTTTGCCACACACGAAGCCTTCGCAAGCAGCCAGCAAAGCATAAAAGCCGGCTGGGCTGGGGGACTTTGGCAGGCCCTCTCGGCCCAACCCACCTCCCTGGGTGGTGGTAGGGAAAATAGGAGGTCAGCGCATCAAGTGTATTCACCAGAAGGGATAACGGTGGGATAAAAACCTGACAATCTGAAACGGGGCTGAGCAGAACGGCCAGACTGCAAACCCCATCAGCCAAGAGAGTCAGCTGACAGGGACCAGAAGAGAAGCTTTGGCTATGGAGCATCCTTCCTTGGAGATTAGAATGGCTGTTAGCCTTTCCTAAAAACCTGGCTATGTTCCTGTGCCTGGGATGCTGAATGTGTTAAGGGCCCTGTTTCCTGGAATGAATGAATGAATGAATGAGAAACTCTTAAACCTAATTAAAACAGTAGCTCAAATGAAGCATAGCTTCATTAATGAAAAGGTGACAGTAAAAATTATGAGGCATATTACATCCAAAATGCTCTCTTTCCTTTTCTTGTTACAGCAATGCCATATTCTCGTGAGCCATTTTGTATTTTCTACACTGGAAGTATTCTAGAAATAATTTCTAAAAGTACTAACAAGCTATTTACTAGCAGCAATAAAAATGAGATCAACAAACCAAACTTTCTTGCAATACAATAATAAATACAATAATTATTTCAGCTCAAAAAGCTTTTATATGTACTAGTGAAGTACATATTATTATTGCTCCACATACTAGTATTACTCCACTAACTAGTTATTGAATAATAAAGTTGGAAGTGCTCTATCCAGACTGAAAAATAAGATTTATTGTAATGATTAATTACCATTAGCATTCGGGAAGAACAGCGTGATTACTTCTAAAACTTTGAGAATTGGGAAACAGTAGATTCATAACATCAGTTTGACTTAATAAATAACCAGTATCCTAATACATACATACCTGTAGTGATTATCTTTTTAAAACTGCAAAATACCTTTAATTTGTATGGTCATGCCTTTCAGTATGGTCAAAAGAAACAACAGTATATTGTTGGTCTGAATTTAATTATTTTCAGGTTCTGGTTTATGAAACCACCTTGTTTCATTTCAAGAAGAGGGTTTTGCTTGCTTTTTTTTTCTGTTTAAAAACTATTTTGTAGTTTTACAAAACTGTAGTTCCTTGCAGTCCAAGGAACTGAGGGACCAGCTTAGAGCTATTCAGTTCCCCACTATATACGTACCGGCATCACAATCCTGCAAGGCCAGTTTGGTTCAGAGTCTGCCTCCTTGGCTCAACCAATGATCTCAGAGGACTAAAAGAGAGTTGAGGCTCTTCCATATATTTTCTTAACTAGAGCACCACACTTGTTCTCATATAAATTGATAATGTTTTAATGCACAGAATTTAGTAGTTGTTTCAGTAATAGCTTTTTTTAAAATGAAGAAGAATTCCTGACAAAGTTGGAGACATGTTGTATTCCACCTGTATTGGGTGAAATGTTCCCAGTTCAAACTGGTTTGGCCGATCCAGTAGCGATCGTGGCGGGTGATTTGGAGAACCGGTAGTGATGGTGGCGCGAGGCTCCACCCACCCACCCGGTTGTCGTTACTTCCTGGTTTTAACCAGGAAGTAATGTGTTTTTTACCCTTGTGAGCGCGAGTGCGCGGTGCATGCACTTCCGAACCGATAAGGAAGGTAAGTAGATTTCACCCCTAACATGTATGCCACGTCTGAGCATGCGTAGCGTGGATTGTAGGTGTCTACTTTTTTTGTCTCTCTTAGCATCTATCTCGGGAGGGTTACATTGAGAAAATCTCAACTATTTTCCCTTGATGAAGCAATCTTCTCTCTATACAGTTTCCTTAATGCTGTCTTAGTTAACAATGGCAAAGCCACCAAGTAAAGATCCTGGGCTAAAGGAGAAGTTTAAGAGCCTCCTAGGACTGTCATCCAGGCCCAATTCTAAGTCATCTGAAGGAAAACAGACAGAATTCATCATCACTGCAGAAATACTCAAGGTAACATTCAAAAATATTCCAGACCTGGAATTTACATTAAGAGCCGAGAATTTTAATAGATGCCGGAAAAGGAAATTAATACAGAGGATGGTGCATGAGCAAGGAAGGCCAGGTTTTCCCCTTATCTAAAAAATGTGAATCTTTGCATAAGAATATTTAACCAGGAAGTGCTAGTCCTGGTTCTTCAGTGCTTGATGTGGCCAGACAGGTAGAGCCACCGTCCTGTCTGTGAACCTGCGGCTGCTTGTGCAGATCTAAGCCTGTACTTGTCTTTCAGGAACTGAGCATAGAATGTGGCTTAAACAATCGGATAAAAGCAATCGGACAAATCTGTGAGGTGGCAAAAACTAAAAAGTTTGAAGAGGTGAGTATGCAGGGCTTGCTCTTTGGATAAAGAAATGCCTGATATATAAGCATCCACTCCACTGATTGCTGAACTGCACATGTTGCATGGCTCAGCATTTACTGTATAGAGGGCTTGGGATGAATGGAGGGTGGGGCCCTGGGTTGCTAAGCCAGAGAATTTCTCTTTGCCTTCCCCAGTAGAAATGGGAGCAAATTTGGAGTTTAAATAAATCACAGGAAGGCAAAACTGACTCATGATTTTTTTTTCTTTCGAAAGTAGATATTTTTATTCATTTCTGCTCAAGGTGACCTGCCTTGGGGTAGTTATATGGCATTGGAAAAGAATGTCAGAAAGAAGCTGTTAATTTGAGAATAGGCATGATTTGAAATTCTACAGTGTTTGGTTCCTTTCTTACAATATTCTGGTGAGGGAGCATCCATTTATTTTGAAGCAGAATGGAAAGTGTTAAAAAAAAGACATGAATGTTTCTGTTAGGATTAGAACAGGATCGAGAAAAATAATTAAATCAAAAACTAACCCTGTGATGTTAAGATATAAATGTCACAGTTTCCTAATAGGCAGATGTTTGCTGTTGGATCTACATTTATGATTGATACAATGATTGATGCAATTTTAGCTGAATAAACCAAAGGACCCAAGTATCTCTGAATGTTTCTGTGTTCCTATAGCATGCAGTGGAAGCTATTTGGAAAGCGGTAGCTGATATGCTGCAGCCAGATCGACCACCCGAGGCCCGGCATGCTGTCCTCCATCTGTTGCAGGCTATTATTCTGGGACAGGTAAGTTGCATTACCAAGCAACTGTACTAGAAGGAAGCATCCTTTTAAAGAATGCATGCCCGTTACTTAAGGCAATTCTTTTATCCTTAAGGGTGAAAGGCTGGGGATTCTCCGAGCTCATTTTTTTAGAGTGATTAAAGATTATCCGTCTAATGAAGACCTGCATGAGCGTCTAGAAGTATTTAAGGCACTGACTGATAATGGAAAACACATAACGTACTTGGAAGAGGAACTAGGTAAGTCCCCATTTTCCACAGTAGATTTTTGCACTGAGAAGGGGGTGACCAAAACTCACCATCTCTTTTGAGCTTCTGCTCTGATCCAGCAAGGTTTTTCCTCCTGGTCTTGCAAGGAAGGGCCTCTGGGGAATTTTTGAAGCTAGAGCTATTGACCGTCATTTTTATAGAATGTTTTCTGCAGTTCAGTATCTGGCATTTTCTCCCTTTTCTTGTTGCTGCTTCTTTCAGCTGAATTTGTTCTTCAGTGGATGAAAGTTGGTTTGACTTCAGAGTTTCTGCTGGTGTTGATCAACTTAGTGAAATTCAACAGCTGTTACTTGGATGACTACATTGCTGGCATGGTCTAGTAAGGCAAATTTTAGATTTTCCCTTGCTTATAAGGAAGCATGATTAGTGTGGAATTCTGGATTCTGTGGTCCCAATGTATCTAGACAAACTGGTTTGGAGGAGTTTGCTCTGAAATGATAATCGTGGTAGAGCCCTGTTCTTTTCACAGAAAAGAACATGGTATCAGTCCAAGTACTGAGTTAATTGAGGTGGCAGCCCAAGGGAGCCATGAGCCATAAGCTAGTGGAGAATTTGGTCAGAACAAATTCTTTTCACATTACCTGAGCCTGGTTTTTTTGGGGTGGTGGTGGTGGTGTTTCTGGCAGGCTCAAGTTGTACATTTAAGATTTCTGCCCAGGAGGTTCTTTTAACAAAGCCAGCCAACCAACAGCCTTAACTAGATTTTCCTTTCCTTTAGCATGATTTGCGCCTTGTGCATTCAGACCTCTTCTGCAGTTGACATTAAGGTGAGTAGTGACATAAACGTGGGCAGGATAAAAAGGGCCCTTAATAATAGGAACAGGTCTGCGTTGGGACAATGAAACTTGTCTGTTTCTTTCTCCCTCAACACCTTCCAACCCATCCCTCCTCCTCCTCCTCCGTTTGCCATCAACCTCCCTGCCTGCAAGTTGCTGTTGCAGCCGCAGAATTGGGTCTGCCCACCAGCATCTCATGGCGGGGCAGTTGGAAGCCTGCTTGTACCCGGGTCTTCACGCACTGGGTCATTTTGTGGCTGGCAGCTTGTGTCCTTGGGTAGAGGTCTGGGAAGGGGCGCCAGAATGACACGGGCCCATGTCTGAACTGCATGCCCTGTAGCCTTTGCTCAGACGACAGTAATACTGAGTTTGCTCGCTGCTCCCTCAGCCCTAGCTTGCTTTTATCAATTGCCTGCCTGGTTTGCTTCAGTCATTTGTATTTTTGCTGAGAAATGAAATACAGAAATCATTTCTCCTCGCCCCAACCTTTTCCCTCAAGGTTTCCCTGCAGGTGTTGGATGCTGTGGTGTGTTACAATTGCCTGCCTTCTGAAATCCTCCCGATGTTCATCATCACCTTGTGCTGGACCATCAATGTGAAGGAGCTCTGTGAGCCCTGCTGGAAGGTGAGGCGTTTCTCCTGGGCTCAGAGCAGGAAGCAGCTGAGTCCCGGGCAGCAGGAGAAAAATGCAGCAGCAGCAGCATTGGGTTTTTTTTTTTTGGGGGGGGTGGCGGGGAGCTTAAGCAACCTACAGCTGGGTTCACCTATCAACCAGGCCAGAATCTGTTTGGGTTGTGGGCTTATTTAATGTATGATAGTTAAGCAAGTCCTGGTGTACTAGTCTGGTTCATGTCATATACTAAGCCATGACGTGCTTTGTTTATGCTTAATGCTATTTTTATAAGTAGGTTGAATTGAATAAGGCAAATTCAATCCCAAACAGCAAATTCAGTCATGTGGATGTGTAAACCAAGTAATATTCTGATTCTTATCTCCAGGCAAACATGCCCAGATCCTTCTATTCTCCAGAGAAAGTTGCTTTGAGATCTAGGATGGGAGCAGATATTATTTCCTAGGGCCACATGGAAGAAGAAGGGGAACAGCCTCTATTTTGGCTTAATGCCCTATTAGAGCTTCTATACAAAATATTTGGGATAAGGCAGAGTAGACCTGAAAAGTTGGATCTCTTGTCTGCCCTTTTTGGAGCTGTCAGGTTGGCAGGTAGAAGGCCTGAAGAGCTGGCTTTCGCTCACAATTCTTCCAGCACCCCTCCTCCAAGGTTAACCCCCCAAGTTTTTGGCTTTGCCGCTTACAGATCAGTCCTTTACTAGCTACTTTACATCAGAAAAACATATGAAATTCAACCCACCTATCTGTGCTTTAAAGAGCAGGAATTTTGCATTGAAAATGTTTGGGTGATGTTTTAGAAGACAGTATGCCAAATTATCTACTATACAGCACAGAATTGATATACATGTTATACAGTTTGATTAAATTTCTATTGGAGAATTTGTCATCAGGCTTGGTGCTCCCCTCATTTCTTTGTTGCAAAATGTATAGTACTTTCTGTGTAGAATTCTTGGGATTCTGTACACTTAACAGAGAGCTCTTATTTGTCCTTCAGCTCATGCGGAATCTGTTGGGAACTCACCTGGGTCATAGTGCCATTTATAACATGTGTCGGATCATGGAGGATAGGTATGTGGCTGCATGTCTTTCTCAGAGATGGGAGCAAGCCTTAGTTGTGGCACATTGAAGGACCACCTTGGAAGTGGAGAGAGATGGTTGGGTGCCACACAAAATGAAATGTTGTTTCATCTTGACGTAGGAAATGTACAAAATCTGGACCTGTTGTTCTTGTGCAGACTTTTGTGAGGAAGATTAGGCATACTTGCCAGTGTTCTCTGTTTTCAGGACTCACATGGCAGATGCTGTCCTCCTGAGGGGAGCTGTCTTCTTTGTGGGGATGGCCTTATGGGGAGCACACAGACTGCAGTCTCTCAAAAATTCACCAACATCCGTGCTACCATCTTTCCTGAAGGTAAATGTGAAACTCTGAAAAGGGTTTGAAACAGGATGGCGTAGAGATGCTCCCCAGACTTAGGTCCTCCAGATGTATTAGATTGTATTCTGAATAATTCCAAGTGCAGCACAACCATAAGCCGGAGCCTTCATGGCCCAACTTTTCCCAAAGTTCCCCGCTTGCAGAGGCTGCCATGGGTTTTTGATAGCAAGGCAAGTGACATTCCGGTCCCAGTTTAGATGCAAAGTTCACTGAATATTCACTGCTGGTTGAGGATTAGTTGCCTTGCCTACCTGCAGATCAGCAACTAGGATACAATTTGGGTAAGGGGAATCTTTTACAGATCCCTGAGCTCCTTGGAGGAAGGGTGGAGTAATGCTGGAGAAGGGGAACTGGGGAGGGAGTTGCTTCAGAGATAAATACAGGGTCCTCTTCTTAGTGTCTTCAGAGTCGGTTACATCCCAGATATGGAGCGTCATAAGTGCTTTGAGCGAGCAGGAGTCCGAGAAAGCTATAAGCTTTCTCTCTTGGTTGCAACTTTTCACAAACATCTGCTGGCTTGGAGTCCTACTTGCACAAACTAGCATTTGTTTACTATTTAGATTTGTTATTCATTTTACCATAAAATATGTTTTAGAACATATTTCTAAATATGTCAAACTCAATTTCATTGAGGGCCGCATCAGGGTTGTGTTTGACCTCGGGGTGAGCGGGGTGGGCACAGCCACTATGGGCTGGGCAGCTTGACGTCACTCATGTCGGGGGCACCTGTGATGGCCCGAGTGCTCTGCCAGCGAAAACGGGCTCCCGAGCTTCGTTTTCGGCTGCGATGGCCTCCTGCAACCCTCTGCCAGCGGAAACGGCACTCCCAAACTCTGTTTTCCCTGGCAGAGGCACCATGGGTTGGTCCTTTCCAGCACGGCCCCATGGGCCAGACCTAAGCACCCCATGGGCTGGATTCAGCCCCTGGGCCTTGAGTTTGACACCCTTGTTTTAGAACATAGGTTTAAAATGAAAAATATTTCTTAATTTTACTATAAAATATGTATACCACTTTCTTCCCAGACTTTAGATGGTATATGGCCAACAAAAATACAAAAAATGATGCAGCTTTTGGATTTAAATAATACTGATGAAAGCAGCTACATAATAATAAAATGTAAAAATGGCACATGTATAAAAATCCCTAAGTAGAGTCAACCACTTGTGCTCTGTCTTCCCCCTAAGCTCAGCAGAAGGATGCCACCACCACTGTCTTCCTAAAATTCAAGAGGGAAGGGGCCATTCTGGGGAGGGTTCAGGCGCTGCTTCTCCTCACCAGCTCTTTCCTTGACTGGGGCTTTTTCTTCTAGGCCATGTCAGCCCCCAATGCCATCGTGTCTTACGAAATCGTTCTCTCCATAACAAGGCTGATCAAGAAGTATGGCAAGGACCTCCAGGCAGTCACCTGGGATGTCCTTTTGGATATCATGCAGCGGCTGGTCGAGCAGCTGCAGGTTGGTGCCCTGCCTATTTTAGATGCCTTCCTGGTGGAGCTGATTTTGCTGTGCAGCTGACCAGATTGTGAACTTCTGGTGTGTGTGGATTGAAGGTTGTTCTTACAACTGCCTGTATTTTTGTGCATTCTGTTGCTTTTCTCCTTCTTTTCTTTGAGGGGCTTTTTCTCCTCATGATTGGTCAAAACTAAGCCCAGAAAATTAGATGCCACCTCTGTCCTTTTGCTGGCATGGGTAATATGGGTAATAACGAGCCTGGATAGCTCAGCAGACTAATGCATTGTGCATTGTGATTAACTCCAGCTGTCTGCAATTACTGTAAGTTCGAATCTCACCAGGCTTAAGGTTGACTCAGCCTTCCATCCTTTCTAAGATAGGTAAATCTTAAACCCAGTTTGTGGGGACAATAAGCTGACTTTGTATATATATACAAAAGTATAAAGGCTGTTGCTTAACACATTGTAAGCCGCCCTGAGTCTCCAGAGAAGGGTGGCATATAAATCAAATTTTAAAAATATATATTTTATTATATTTTATGCAATTTGTATGCCGCCCTATCTCCGGAGACTCAGGGCAGTTCACAACAAATAAAAACAAACCCGACAAACATAGAATACATACACAAAGTATGCCAATATATAAATATATAATTTAAAACATATATTAAAACCCACTAAAGGATCAACCCCCTCAGTCCAGGTTGGGCGATGTAAATAGCCATGTTTTTAATTCAGGGCGGAAGGTGTGAAGGTCAGGAGCCAACTGAAGCCCCAGGGGGAGTTGATTCCAAAGAGTGGGAGCACCCACAGAGAAAGCTCTGCCCCTGGGGGCTGCCAGCCGGCATTGTCTAGCCGACGGCACCCAGAGAAGGCCCTCCCTGTGAGAACGTACCAGACGATGGGCAGCTGTTGCTGGCTGCAGATGGTCCGACAAATATCCTGGGCCTAAGCCATGTAGGGCTTTATAGGTCATCACCAGCACCTTGAATCTCACCCGAAGGGCAACCAGTAACCAATGCAAGTCGTGCAAGAGGGGTGTAACATGGGAGTATCGGGACCTTCCCATCACAACCCGCACGGCCGCATTCTGCACCAGCTGAAGCCTCCAAATGGTCCTCAAGGGCAGCCCCAGGTAGAGAGCATTACAGTAGTCAAGACGGGAGGTGACTAGCGCATGAGTAACTGTGCATAGAGCATTTCAATCCAAATAGGGATGCAACAGATGCACCAGACAAATCTGGGCATACGCCCCCCTGGTCACGGTTGTTATATTATCATCTAAACTCAGCCGTGAATCCAGGAGGACACCCAAGTTGCATACTCTGTCTACAGGGGGCAAAACTTCACCCCCTATAGCCAGCGATGGAACCTCTCCTTCGGATTGAGATGCCGGTACCCACAGCCACTCAGTCTTGGCAGGGTTGAGCCGAAGCCTGTTCCTCCCCATCCAGACCTGTACCGCTTCCAGGCACCGGGACATCACGTCAAGGGCATCACTGGGTTGGTTCGGGGTGGATATAAAAAGCTGAGTATCATCAGCGTACTGATGGTACCTCACCCCGAAACCATGGATTATCTCCCCTAGCCGTTTCATATAAATGTTGAACAGAAGGGGCAAGAGAACCAATCCCTGCAGCACCCCACAAGTGAGGGGCCTCATGGCCGATCTCTGCCTTTCTGCCAACACCGCTTGCATCTGACCCGAGAGGTAAGAGGAGAACCACCGTAAAACGGTGCCTCCCATTCCCAACCCCTTGAGGCGCCACAGCAAGATACCATTGTCGATGGTATCAAAAGCCACCGAAAGATCTAATAGGACCAGAACAGAGAATAACCTCAGTCCCGAGCCCTCCAGAGATCATCCACCAGCGCGACCAGCAGTGTTTGGAATTTGGGGCAAACCAAACATTCCAGAAGTTCTTCCCGACCATTTCAGTCCAGCCACAGTTTGACAGAAGGGACACTGGAGCTTTCAGTTCTGTGTTTCAGAACACACAAAATCCCAGAAGTAGACGGTCAAGGCTGATGTCCCATCAGCCCTCCTTTCCTCAGCAACTCCCAACATCCCTCCTGCCTGCTTGCCTGCCTGCCCCCTTGATCTTTCCAGTGCCCCCTCTCCTTTTCTCTTGCTGCCCCACCCCAGCCACCACTGATGAGCATGGCATCTTACCAGCTCCTATTTCTTCTCCCACCAATTTCTCTTGCCCAGAATAGCCCTACGTCACTGTCTACTTGAAATATCTGTATCTCACTTCATGCATGGACCTAAACAGCTAAAATGCATGGGATTGGCTTCAGGCACCAAAACGGCTATTCAGGGGACCAAATGGGTTGTGTATTTGTAATGCACAAATAAGTGACATATTTAAACTAGGGCGCATTGCTTGGAATGCAGTTATCCTTTCCTTGAGGAAATCATGACTTGTGAGTAACCCTGAACTATCTATTTGCTGTCTAGATTTGGAATAGTTAATCCACAGAATAAGACTAGAAACAGATTAATAATATTTATTGGCAGGAAAGTAAAAAGTTACAACACAAGGATTCCGGAGACTGTCCTTACTCTCAAATGCAACTGCTCTTGTCTGTTCCTGCTTTCCGGCTGGAAGTTTGCTTCTTTCTTGAAGGGTCCAGCAGTCTACACCTCTTCCTGTATCTGTAACTCTCACAGAAATAGAGGCTCTTGATTAAATAATTGCTAGGGGGAAATTAGCTGAGTCACAAGTTTAACAGTTTGGGTTATGAACAGCAGCTAGGAAGAAAGTGTACTTTCCTCCCATTCTTAGACACCAGGGTTAATGAAAGCAGCTCTGCTAGACAGTGTGTTGAAATAAGATTTTTTTTTCCTTCTGCCTTCTAGACTTTGGAAAGCCAGGAGCTGAAATCCATTGTCCACGATTTGTTGACTGCAGTTGAGGAGCTGTGTGACCAGAACGACTTCCACGGCTCCAAAGAGAGATACTTCGAACTTGTGGAGCGATGTGCTGACCGAAGGCCTGTAAGGCTTTGGGTGGGAAATGTTCCCCTCAGGCGATCCCTTCTAGTCATTTTATTCAGCCTGAAAGTGCTCCTTCATACCTTTGCTTATTTAATGCATTTATAAATGATCTTCTAGGCCCTCTGAGCGGTAAAAGCCAGCTGAGGAGTCTTGGATGGCATTAGTATGCATTGTTTGCTATAGTCATGTGAAAAGAATGGCCAGGTAGTCCCCATCTTACAACCATTTGTTTTGTGACTGTTCAAAGTTAACAATGGTACTTATGACCACTTTTCACACTTACGACCATTGT
Organism: Masticophis lateralis; assembly: GCA_030761175.1. Lineage (NCBI taxonomy): Eukaryota > Metazoa > Chordata > Lepidosauria > Squamata > Colubridae > Masticophis > Masticophis lateralis. The sequence goes on along the minus strand of JAUDYJ010000013.1, from coordinate 20,565,914 downwards.
AGTATCCCCATGGTCATGTGACCAAAATTCATATACGTGGCAATTGGCTCATATTTGTGATGGTTGCTGTGTCCCGAAGTCATACAATCACTTTTTGTGACCTCCTGATGTGCAAAGTCAATGGGGAAGCTGTGTTACTAACTTAACAACTTTGTTTCTCACCTAGTCTAGAATCCCAGTTAATAAGGCTTTTAATAGTTCACTGGTTCTTGGACATTTTGGTTTTCATTCTTAATGTTATAATGTAATATAAAATGGAACAAAAATGACTTCACAGATGTCTTGCTTAGCAACCTAAATTTTGGCCTCAATTAGGGACATAAATTGAGGACTACAGTACACCCTCTTTAAGTTCTATGTCTATGGAGTTTTTTTGAGTTCTGTGGTTTTATGTATCAGGATGTAGTACAAATCATCTGGTCCTCAGAAGTTCTTTAAAATAGGTAAATACAACCTCAGATGAAGAACAACATGTGGCATATTAAACCATGTCATCATTTATTTTACAAAAAGAAAGTGTAGAAGCTTTGTGTGAAAACTTGAGTACACCCTGACTGCTTCCATAGGTATGAGGAGGCTAAGTAGCAGCCAGGAGCTGCTAATCGGGTGCCCTTGATCAACTGAGCATCAGCAATTGTGACAACCTCTAGAAAAGCCAAAGCTTTAGGAGTTTGCTGGTCCCCAACATTGAGATGTGTGTTCACACAACGCCAAAGAAGAAGGACACCAGAAATGATTTCCAGAGAAGCAATTGGTGCTGCCCATCAATCTGGGAAGGGTTATAAAGACTATTTCCAGATAATTTAAAGCCCATCGTTCTACAGAGAGGAAGATTATTCACAAGGGGAAAACATTCAAGGCAGTCTTCCAGGAGTGGATGTCCCAGCAAACCCCAAGGTCAGGCTGTGCTCAAGAGATAAAATGTGTGAAATTGTTGTTCATCAGACGTATTTATCTACTTTCAAGAACTGCTAAGGACCAGATTATTTTTACTCTTGTCTGATACATGAAACCATAGAACTCAAAGAGAGTGTATTTTTCTTTTTCACGCACGTCTCCTGGCAGAGACCCGAAAATCAGCATGCACGGTGGAGCTGACCTGGGTGTCGGCTCACATGCCCTCAGAGATAGCTCCGCATGCCACCTGTGGCATGTGTGCCATAGGTTCACCATCACAGTCCTATACCGTTTCAGACAAATGGTTACCCAATCTCTTAAAAACTTCCAGTGTTGGAGCATTCACAACTTCTGGAGACAAGTTGTTCCACTGCTTAATTGTACTCACTGTTACAAAGTTTCTCCTTAATTCCAGGTTGCTTCTCTCCTTGATTAGTTTCCATCTTATCCTGCCCTCTGGTGCTTTGAAGAATAGCTTGACTCCCTCTTTTTCATGGTGACCTCTGAGATACTGGAACACTGTTATCATGTCACCCCTAGTCCTTCTTTTCATTAAAATAGAACCAATTCCAGCAACCATTCTTCATATGTTTTAGCCTCCAGTCCTCTAATCATCTTTGTTGCTCTTCTCTGCACTTTTTCTGGAATCTCAACATCTTTGGGCGACCAAAACTGGATGCAGTATTCCAAGTGTGGTCTTACCAAGGCATTATAAAGTAGTATTAACACTTCATGTGATCTTGATTCTATCCCTCTGTTAATGCAGCCTAGAACAGTGTTGGCTTTTTTGGCAGCTGCTGCACACTACTGGCTCATATTTAAGTAATTGTTCACTAGGATTCCAAGATCTCTCTCATAGTTACTATTGAGCCTATACTATACTTGTCCATTAGGGGTTTTTTTGCCTAAGTGTAGAACCTTACTTTTTTCACCATTGAATTACATTTTGTTAGATAGCGCTCGATGTTCAAGTCTGTCAAGATCCTTCTGTATCTTAAGCCTACCTTCTGGAGTGTTGGCTATTCCTGCCAGCTGGGTGTCTTCTGCAGATTTGATGAGTACCCCATCTATCCAGAGGTGGTATTCAGCAGGTTCTGACCAGTTCTGGAGAACTGGTAATGGAAATTTTGAGTAGTTCGGAGAACCAGTAAATACCACCTCTGACTGGCCCCGCCCACATCTGTTCCCTGCCTCCCGAGTCCCAGTTGATCGGGAGGAAATGAGGATTTTGCAGTAACCTTCCCCTGGAGTGGGAAGGGAATGGAGATTTTACAGTATCCTTCCCCTGTCACGCCCATCAAGCCATCAAAAGCTTGATTTTCCTTGGCAGCAAAGTCGATACTCTTACCCGCACAAACATCTGTTACAAGCACTAATAACCCTATTAGTTTTAGATTGCTGGGGACAGAAATGTTCTGTATTAATTAACTCTCTGTCCCCGTTGTGTCATGACTAAATCAATCCTGATCAATAAAACCCATTATTTTAAATGTTATTTATTCTCCCAAAACCGGTTTGATGCTTGTGAAGAAGTTGTATGTGCAACTGTGCTTCAGTTAGAAAAAAACCAAATTTTAATGTTATGTATGAATTAAAAAAGAAAGCTAAGTTACAAACTGTAGGGCAGATAACATGTCCTTCTTTCTAACTGCCACTGGAAGAGACCACCATTTAAATCACATCTCTTTAAACCATTACATTGGTTCTGCATGATCCTGATTTTTTTTTTGCATATATGTGTGTAATATGTAAGTATATTATATAAGTAGTAATATATAAGTAGTAAGAAACAAAACTTGGTGCTTTTTAAGCCAGAATGTTTGAATCTTATTGGAGAAAGATAGGAGGCTATTTTTATTTAATTTATCAAATTTAGAAACTGCCCATATTCCTCACAGAGGGACTCTGGCCGGTGTACATGTAAAATATTAAAGCATGAAAACTGAATATAAAATTATATAATAAGCAAAATATAGTTAAAATGAAAATGATTCCGAACTCCAGTATCCCTTTCCACCCATCACTGCTTTCTCTCTGTTGCCTTTTGGAAGGAATCTTCGGTTCTGAACCTCATAACCTACCGAGCTCAGTCCATTCACCCTGCGAAGGATGGCTGGATTCAAAACCTCCAGGCACTAATGGACAGGTTCTTCAGGTAGGACCAACAACTGCCACGTGGCTCCACATCACCTCTTTTCTCTCCAGGCTTTGCCAGATGAGGTTGAGGTGAGGGTCCCAAGAGCTTCTGGAGACCATGTCAGAAAGGGACCCTGATGGAGCTCACCAGAATGTTTTGCGGCTTCTGAATGCAGCCATTGTGCTTTATGGCTTTGAACTATTGATGACTCCAACCCATGTGATCATACTTTTCTGATGTTTAATACTACTTTATTGCAATAATGTGCCGTCTCTCCTCTGGGAGCTCAAGGCCACTTAAATGGATGTCCCCTCTCAAACTAGCCACAACAAAAACTCTGAGAGGTAGGCTGAATGGGTAGATGGGAGCTCCATTCACCGGGGGTGGGAGTGGGGGGTTGAACCTGATCTCAGTTTGAATTTCAAATGTATAGTTGAAGTAGCAAACTTCAACTTACTTTCACTTTGCTTTAAATGATTTGATACCGACCAACGTATTATAACTGAAGAAATATTAGGAGAAATTTCTCCCTGGTTCAGATGATTCCAAAGTGGAATTATAGAGACTTAGTAATGGTGGCCTCTTCTTTTGTTAAAGGGCCAAGAAAGAGAGGGTGGCTGGTCAAGGATTGGGACACTTGAGCAGCAGATATGTCTGTCGACCTTGCATTGGACCTAATGTTCTGCATATTTATTTTATTTTATTTAATTTGTATACCGCCCTTCTCCCAAAGGGGACTCAGGGCGATGGACAGCCAAAATTAAAATACATACAATACAAAAGTTAAGATAGTTAAAATAAATCAATCGGCCTCCCAATTTAAAACCCCAAGTCTATACAATTTAAAAATTCCCATTAAAAACCGTTTAGGCTAGGCCGGCTTGCTGGAATAAATAAGTCTTCAGGGCCTTACGGAAAGTACAGAGGTCCGGGATCAGTCGTACTCCAGGAGGTAGCTCATTCTACAGGGGAGGTGCCCCCACAGAGAAGGCTCTCCCCCTGGGGGCCGCCAGCCGACATTGCTTGACTGACGGCACCCTGAGGAGGCCCTCTCTGTGAGAGCGTATTGGCCGGTGGGAGGTTATCGGTAGCAGCAGGTGGTCTCGTAGGTACCCTGGCCCTAAGCCATGGAGCGCTTTAAAGGTGAGAACCAATACCTTAAAGCGCACCGGGAGCCAATGCAGCTCGCACAGGAGAGGTGTTACATGGGAGCACCATGCCGCTCCCATAATCACCCGCGCAGCCACATTCTGGACCAGCTGGAACCTCCGGGTGCTCCTCAAGGGGAGCCCCATGTAGAGAGCGTTGCAGTAGTCCAAGCGAGATGTGATGAGAGCATGGGTGACTGTGCATAAGAAGTCCCGATCCAGAAAGCGGCGCAACTGGCGTATCAGGTGAACCTGATAAAAAGTCCCCCTGGCCATCTCCATCATATGCTCTTCTAAAGACATCTGTGTGTCCAGGAGGACGCCCAAGTTGCGAGCCCCCTCTGTGGGGGTCAATGATTCGTCCCCAATAGCCAGCGATGGCACCAGCTGGCTATATCAGGACGCTGGCATCCACAGCCACTCGGTTTTGGAAGGGTTGAGTCAAAGCCTGTTCCTCCCCATCCAGAGCTGCACGGCCTCTAGATACTGGGACATCACTTCGAGGGCATCATTGGGGTGGTTCGAGGTGGAGATGTACAGCTGAGTATCATCAGCGTACAGATGGCATTGCACCCCAAAACCACGGATGATCTCACCCAGTGGCTTCACATAAATGTTGAACAGGAGCGGTGAAAGGACCGACCCTTGCGGCACCCCACAAACAAGGCGCCTCGAGGTTGACCTCTGCCCTCCTGCCAACACGGACTGCGACCGGTTGGAGAGATAGGAGGAGAACCACTGCAGAGTTAGCTTATAGTTTAACAAGCTGAGCAACGCTGGCCACCGTAAGATTTTGAGCTGCATGGGTAGATTTGGTCTCTTTTTGAAAAGCAACTTTATTTCTCCACCTTTTCTGCTTAGAAATGAGAGTCGGAGTGCTGTTCGCATAAAGGCTTTGCACGTCCTGTCGTTCGTGCTGAGTGTCAACAGGCAGCTTTATGAGGTGAGTCCCCCTCTTATTCTGATTGTACAGAGAGGTTGTCAGGCTTTATGGTTAATGGCCCAGAGGAGAGAGGCACAAACAGTTGGTGTGCAAATTGTTCCATGTACAGAAGCAATGGTGTTCACGCTCAAACTGAACACTTGTTTGGCCAAGATAGAGATGCAGGTGAGGATATCTTCTGAGCCGGTTGCTCTGAGCAGGTCTGCTTTCCGGGGGAGAGCCATAGCTGTGGGCTTTACTTGCACTAGCACATCCCGGGAATGGCAGTTGAGAAGGGAGAGGCAGTGAAGGTCGAACAGGAACTTTGGGAGAACCCCTATGCTGCCCCATGGTAGAGGGCCATCTCCTTTTCCATACAGGCATCCGGAAGGAAGGTCATGGCCTGGAAATTGGGAACTGCTGAAGCCCTTGAGCAACAGGGCCCCCCAGTCAGGCAACAAAGGCAAGAACAGCAGCACTGCCCTCTCTTAATTCTGAACAAGGAGAGAGAGACAGGGAGAAAAGTCTTTGCCCTGCTCGCCCCAGGAAATCGCTCCAGATCCCTGTGGGGTTTCTTTTGGCTGAAACTCACAACAACAGCAACAAAAAAAGTTTTGTCCCTGGCAAATTCCAGCTAAACTCCCAGAACACAATGCGTTTATGTATGTTAGTTAGTTAGAAACAAACAAACATATTTGTCCTCCAGATAGAGGTTTGCTGCCTGCCCCCTCCGATGGAAGGAGGGAAATGGTTACTAATAAAAATGGGCAAAATGGCAACTCCCTTCCCATCACTTGGAGACAGCTGCCTACTTCCCCCAGTCACAGGCTCCTCTCCAGCTTGGCCTTCATGCATTTTGGCTATTTCAGGCAAGGGACTTAAGCCTTGCAGAGACTTTCACCTCTGAGATAGCCCAAACCAAGGAAATCTGTCCTATTTTTGAGGTCAGGAATTTTAAGGAATGGATACCAAAATCCTCTGCAAGGTTTAGCCCTCTTTTCCCTGAAACCACCAGGAAATTGGGCTCAAGGAACACATGTTATCCCGTAGAACTTTGGAATGCTACCCTCAGCAGGCACAGAAAGTTTAGCTTCACTTTGAAGGCAGTGGAAGCTGCACAGCCTATTTCTTGGTGTATGTGTCTCATAGATTCAGTGCTTTTCTGCAGTGAAATGGAACATCTGGGGTTGCTTCTTTGGCTTCCATCAGATGATCCTTGAATCCTTTGGAAACCCTGAATATATGCACTGTCTTCTTCTCCCACCTGTCACTGCTCGTACTTCTCAAATTCCTATTTAAGGTGGTGAATTTATAATGATTACTTATTTATCTATTGATTTTTAGTATATTACGTGAGATTCAGTAAAAGCAGAACACAATTTTTAAAATCACAAATGGAAACAACAATCAATGAAAACTAGTTCAGCATTTAAAAATCATAGAAAGCTGTATTTTTACTGTGAAGTGCTCAGAGATCTTGACAATCAGCTGAATTCAAAATCTCAGAAATAATATTAACAGTTGTAAAAGTGCCACAATTGCTGACTAACACTGCTGAAGAATAAAACAATAGTTTATAAACAAAAAAATTAAGGCAGAAGTGATCAAAATCCAGGCACTTGCCAACTGTCTCATATTTTTGTAGTGTTTTGGGGTCATGTGATCACATTTCTTGATCTTCTGGAGGAGCCAGATTCATTTAACAACTGTGCTACTAACTTAACATCTGCATTGATGTACTTAACAACTGTGGCAGGAAAGGTCATAAAACGGGACAAAATTTACTTAATAACAGTCTAGCTTAGCAACAAAAATTTTGAGTTCAGTTGTCATAAATCAAGGACTACCTGTACAATACAGGGCTGATATAAATGTTGCAAGTCTGAAAATCTTCCCGCTAGCGCAGATCCTTCTTTTAGTTTCTTTTCCTGACCCCTAAGTGACTGGGGAGTTCCGCACCTCATATAATCTGAGCGTTTCCATGGCAACCTCTCTTCCCCTCGTTCCCCAACCTCTTTTGCACATCCTAATGCACACTCATGGTTGTGTGTGTTGAAACGATTGTTGGTTCTGGAGGCCGAATGACGTATGGTTGCTTGAGGACCTAGAAATTCAAGACTCCCAAACCTGATTGTTTTGCCTGACAGTATAGAAACCTGTCTATCCACCCGCTTTAGTTACAGTTGGAAATTGTCTCTGATTGCAGGAGGAATTGATCAATCTGGTCATCTCCCAACTGTCTCATGTCCCAGAAGATAAAGACCACCAAGTTCGCAAACTGGCCACCCAGTTGCTGGTGGACTTGGCCGAAGGTTGCAATACCCATCACTTCAGCAGCTTGTTGGATATCATAGAGAAGGTATGGACTCCGTGTTTCACCACTTCAGCAGCTTGCTGGATATCATAGAGAAGGTATGGACTCCATGTTTCACCACTTCAGCAGCTTGCTGGATATCATAGAGAAGGTATGGACTCCGTGTTTCACCTCCAGTTTCTGTGACTGCGGAGATGAAGCCCCTTCCCAGGAAACAGAGAGCAAATCCTGCTTCGGGTCAGAGAGACTGTTCATTCAAGGCTCACTGCTTTTCTGGTGGGGCTGTCCAGTGCGCATTGTAAAATTAAGAGGCTTTGATAACAATGACAGCATTGTGTCGCAACTCTGTTTTGAGGCCGTGGAATTGGACCACCACCTAGAAGCTCAGTGGTGAGCTTCGGATGTACACAGACCACTGAACTATGATGTTTCCAAACACTGTTTATTGTGTAAACCATGCAGACAGTCCTCATTTTGCAACCACAATTGTGACTTACGACTCTGCCACTAAGTAATGTGTTTGTTAAGCAAAATATATCACACGATTGCCCCTCACTGGCCATGTCTGTTGCCAGTGTTAAATCCCACTTGGTCATCAGGTGAGGACCCACCCTCAGATAAGCCATTCTCAGTTTGGTCCCTCCTGGCCCCGAGCATTCGTTCTTGCTGATAAGGGGGTGTCTCCTCTTCACCCCCCTCCCCCTCATCTCCATCCTCTTGGCCGTCCTACCCAGCAGCACTTCTCGGTGTGGTATTAGTGGCTCTCAGAGCTCCTGGGGTATAGCCTGGAAATCTTTACCCCTTGAAGTCCCCATTGTGGGCTGCCGTCTTCAGCAAAGCTGTTCGCTGTCTTCCTGTAAAGGTGGCTTCCCACTCTTTGCTGCCTCCTGCTGACCTGGAAGAAAGAGACCTGCTCTCTTACTCGGCCTCCTTAGAAGACGTGAAGACGGCAGTCGTTGGCTTACTTGTCATTTTCCAGGTAAAGTTCCAGTCCGCCCTTTCTTTTTCCCCTACAAGGAGAATATTTTAAGGATCCAGTATGGTCCTCAGCCATTCTTTCTGAGCTTTTGTAGTAGAAGAGAACAGTTCTAGTGTGACGAAACCTCTCCCCCTCCTCCTTTTAGACCAAGTTGTACAGCTTGCCTGCCAGCCACGCCATGCGGGTCTACGAGATGCTCGCCCATCACCTTCAGCTCCACTACAAGCACAAGTACAGCCTCCCCATTGCCAGCAGCATCCGCCTGCAGGTGAAAACTTTCGGACCCCTTCCCAGACCCAGAAATTTGCAGGAAAAGATGGAGGGAGGAAACAAAGGGGGAGCAAATGGTTTGCGTGGCCATTGCTGCTGAACTTGCAGACAGCTGTCTTGGTTTTACAAGTTCTGAGAAGAAGTTTGTCACAACAAAGGGGTGAGGTGCCTCTTGCTGAATCCCTAGGCCAGGCTAAGTGTTACCCCTTGCCTGTCTTAGGGTGTTATTGTGAAGGTTTGAACCTGATGATGATACAAGAGGAATGAGGTTTAACAGCAATGCAGCAGGACATTGACATTTGCAGGGATCCTGTGCCCATGGGGGTGGGGACAATTTCTTTCTGCTGCCCATCTAATGCTTTCTGAACGTTTTTCAGAAATCTTAGCTTGGCTGAGGAGCTCTTTTCATGTAGTTAAGCTTGGAATGACTGGAAACGATGCCCTTTTCTTTTCCTTCTTGCTCTTACGTTGGATTGTTCTTTCCATTTTTAGGTATTTGACTTCTTGCTCTCACTGCGTGCTGATGCTCTTCTCCACCGCCTGGGCCTCCCCACCAAAGACGGCCTTGTGAGATTCAGCCCCTACTGCCTCTGCGATGCAGTGTATGTTCTTTTGGTTGCAGCCTTTTCCTTTCCAGAGGTTAGGGGCAGCGGCTGCCTCTTCTCCCAAATGCTCCTCCTTTGTCCTAGCCTAAAGCTTGCTTGGAATGATCTGGAAGGAGCTCGGACTTCTGTATGGATTGGGGAGCTCTGGGCACCAGGCTATGCTGATGCTCTTCTCTTGTGTTGCAGGGAGCCCGAGAAAAAGCTTGCCGGCACTCTGTCCTCTCCCTCGGGAAGTCCAAGCGGCCCCCCTCAGAACGCCCCCATCCGCACAGGCCACCTGTCTTACTCTTTCCTCTTTGGAGTTCTCCTGCAGTGCTTGAAGCAAGTGAGTGAGGAGTCAAAATGCACAAAAGCCAGTTGATCTGAGTTCTCGGTGTCCAGCCAGGATTGGACTGAAGCCAGAGGCCGGAGGTTCAAGGCAGCTTCTGCCAATCGCAGTGGGTTTCCCTGTAATAAATGGCCAGGCTGCAGTCATCTTGCAGCAAACTTTGGGAGAGTGCTGAAGAGACCGAGTCCCTGTTTGTTTAAGGAATGCCGTAATACTCATATTTATTTATTTATTTATTTTGAGGGTTGTCTTCTGTCTGCCAATATTGCTTCTGAAATGCTATCGACCGGTTCGCTCCCACAGAGAGAGCCTCCTCAGGGTGCTGTCAGCCAGACAATGCCGGCTGGCGACCCCCAGGGGGAGAGCCTTCTCTGTGGCAGCTCCTACCCTCTGGAACGACCTTCCTCCAGAGTTAAGAACAATTTCTGACCTCCCAACTTTCCGGTGGGCTTTAAAAACATTTTTTTTTCAGCTTGCCGGCTTAGCCTGATTCCTGTCAAATATTTTATTATTTTTAGAGTTTTATTATCTTTTTAAATTAATTTGTTTTAACTATGGCTATTTATATTTGTTCTTTTTATGAAATTTTAACTTTTGTGTATTTGCTTTTAATTTGGCTGTTTACTGCCCTGAGTCCGCAAGGAGAAGGGCGGTATATAAATCTAATAAAACTTAAAACTTAAACTATCAAGAACAAATGATATCATAGCAAATGCAGAGTGATTAAATAATAGCTAGGATGCTGAGAATGAACAACTCGATTCACATAGAAAAAGGATCCTTCCTTGTCTGCCGCTTTCTGGGCTCTTCCTCCATTTCTCCAATTTGTCTCCTCCTCCTCCTCCTCTCCTTCTCCTTCTCCTTCTCCTTCTCCTTCTCCTTCTCCTTCTCCTTCTCCTTCTCCTTCTCCTTCTCCTTCTCCTTCTCCTTCTCCTTCTCCTTCTCCTCCTCCTCCTCCTCCTCCTCCTCCTCCTCCTCCTCTTCCTCCTCCTCCTTCTTCTTCTTCTTCTTCTTCTTCTTCTTCTTCTTCTTCTTCTTCTTCTTCTTCTTCTTCTTCTTCTTCTTCTTCTTCTCCTTCTCCTTCTCCTTCTCCTTCTCCTTCTCCTTCTCCTTCTCCTTCTCCTTCTCCTTCTTCCCTTTTAGGAGACAGACTGGAAGGTGCTGAAGCAGGTCCTGAACAAGCTGCCCAAATCCCTGCAGTATAAAGTCCTGTACTTAACCTCCCCTTGCAGTATCGATCAGCTGTCTTCTGCCCTGTGCTCCATGGTAAGGACGCGTTGGGCCTCTGGGAATTTGGGCTTGGCTGTTTGGGGCCCAGCTTCTCTCTGTCCTTCCCCGACACATTTTCATGATATGACTACAGTGTTTGACAGGGAGCCAGCATGGAATTGGGGGAGAGGGGAGGTTTTAGCCTGCAGCTTTCAAATTGGTCTTGGCTGTTTGTATCCAGGGCTGCAGAGCATGTTTTAGGCTGAGGGCCAGAATCTGCGTGGTTGATCCAGCACAAGCAAAAACTACATTTTAAATCAAATGCAGTTCACTTTGATAATTCTCCATGTATTTATTTTCCCTTCCTCTATGAAGAATGCAGTTCATTTTTCATCCAGCAGGGGCTTTGAGGAGTGTTGTCCCCTTCCCCCAAGGCTTCTGAGGCCCAGAGGCTTGGCTGACCCCCCCCCCCCCAATGGTTCCAACCCACAGTTTCCTCGTGTAACATTGTTTTTGGAAAGCACAAGTCAGTAACTCTTTCGCCCTAGCTCACCGATAAAAAGATGACGGAGCGGCTGAGGGATGTCTCAGAAGGGCTGTCCCGGAACGACTTGCACCAGGCAGTGGTTCCGGTCTTGACTGCTTTGATCTCCTATCACAGCTACCTGGACAAGACGAAGCAGGTATTGCCGGAGGGGCAGGGGCAGTGGGACGAGGGAAACTTTCTCTCCCTTCTGCTTTCAGGGCTTCTGAGACCCCTGCATTTATAATGATTGCTACCGCTTCTTGCCATTTCATTCCCAGAGGCTCTCGGGGCTTTATAAGCATTAACAAGAGAAGATTAAAGGCAAAATTCAGCATATGCAGCGATAGCCAATCAGTCCAGTGTTCCACCATTCGGTATAGATGACCTTAATCATCTTCAGATGCTTTTCGGAAGCACCATAACAATGCAGCAAGGGGTGGTTGGCGTCCAGATCTCTGGGAGTGGGCTGGGAAAGGCTTAAGCAGGGGATCTCCAAATAGGATTCCCCTGGTGGAAGGATCCCGTGCAAGCACTTTTCACTGGATTAGCAGATTCACCTTGGAGAAGGCAGACCTGGAGAAATCCAGCCCTGGAGTCATGTCAGGTTTTAAAAGTGTTGATCTACACCCGGAACTCCCTGGCGGTCATTACAACTCTCAGCGATGGCTTTATGTGAGCAGGCATCTGGGGATGCTGCAGCTTCTGGAGCAGCCCTGCCTGCTAGAGATCCTAGTGACAAGAGCATGAATTGCAGGCAGCCTTCAATTTACAGCCAGACGTTTAGTAACCATTCAGAGTTGCAACAGCACTGGAAAAGTGACAGGACCGTTTCTCACAACTGAGGATGGGGATGATTTCTTGAGAAGAGACGTACCACCTCTTTCAAGAGGAGGAGCACCACCACTCACCAATATATTTACTACCACCCGACTCAGTCTTTTGTCACACCCACAAACATACACATACACGCACACGGGCTTTGACTGACCAGATAAGGCAACGACCTAATTCACAAGCAGTGGAGCTAATCCCACGGGGGATTCGGTCTGCTTCCTCAAGAGCCACAGGTTGAAGTTACTTCCTGCTCCCCAAGCAAAGAGCTTGTTACTTCAAATGGATTTGCCCGAGTGGCCTCCAAGTTAATATGAATGATTTTGTCCTCCAAAGGTTTAGCATAGAGAGATGCCTGGGAGAATTTGGCTTTTTAAAAATCCACTTTTATGTGCTAAAACCCATCACAGTCAACTCCATCATCCCAGCAGTCTATACTCAATACATACAGAATGTCTTAGAGCTCACGTTGTATCTTCTCCTGTATAACCGTGTTCTCTCCATCCAGCGAGAGATGGTTTACTGCCTGGAGCATGGGCTGATCTTTCGCTGCGCCAGCCAGTGTGTGGTGGCATTGTCGATCTGCAGTGTTGAGATGCCGGATATTATCATCAAAGCTTTGCCAGTCCTGATAGTTAAGTTGACGCATATTTCAGCCACAGCCAACATGGCCATCCCTCTCTTGGAATTCCTTTCAAGTAAGTTGTGGGTGGCCCCAGAGCCTGATCGGCCTGTCTCTTCGGGAGGGATAGCAAAAAGCGTCTGTGCTGTTTTGGGAACTCTTAGAAACTCCATAAGTTCTTTGACAGTGGGATATTTGAATAGTTTTCCTGTCTCCAAAATAGTTGCCCTTTCTTGTGCAAATCTCTGGTGCTTTGACAGTGAGAAGGCAGGGGGAATTAGAGGAAAAAAGGCTACCTAGGACAGCTGACTTGTCCCGGCACGAGACCAATCCAAGCATGGTGGGCAGGCTATCCTACGAGGCCTAGCCTTGTGTTTGTAGACTGCTATTTATGATTTAGAATCCCAGCCCATTGCAGTTGATTCAGAAACCTTCATCTGTGAATTTTGCAAAACCAGGCAATGTAAATCTCCTTTATGTGCATGGAGTAGGGTGAGGCCTCTCATCTGATCTTATTTCTTTCTCCCTTCCAGCGCTGGCCCGCCTGCCTCATCTCTACAGGAATTTTGCAGCAGAGCAGTACGCCAGTGTATTTGCCATCTCTCTGCCTTATACAAACCCCTCCAAGTAAGCTGGCTGCTTCATATTAACTCGTAACCAAGGGATCCTTGGTTTTCTGTAAACAGTTGTTTTGAGAACGGCTTTGCCAGAAGAGACGTTAAGCTTAGATGGCCCAGTCCCGTTGTCCCAAGCGTGCAACTGCTTTGTTCTCCTTCCCCTTCTCTTAGGAGACTGAAAGATGAGACAGGCAGAAGGGGATAGCAATAGCAATAGCAATAGCAATAGCACTTAGACTTATATACCACTTCACAGTGCTTTACAGCCCTCTCTAAACAGTTTACAGAGTCAGCCTCTTGCCCCCAACAATTTGGGTCCTCATTTTACCCACCCTCAGACGGATGGAGGGCTGAGTCAACCTTGAGCCTGGTGAGATTCGAACTGCCAAACTGCAGTCAGCTGGCAGTCAGCAGAAGTAGTCTGCAGTATGCATTCTAACCACTGCGCCACCATGCTCCTATGGTGAAGAGACTGGTTGATGAATGTATCAGCTGTGGTGAATTTTCTTCTCAGGCAAACCTCTTGCCTATTGGCATGACCTTCACAGTATAGACTTCTCTGTAGCACTTCCATTGGTAGAACAGATCACACGGGTTGGCCTGGCTGCTTTGCCCCATGCTGTTGTTGTTAATTTGATGGACTGCATATTTATTGATTTATAAATCGATTGACTCTCTGCCAAAGAGCCCATAGGCCTAGGCCATCAGGGCTACTAAACATCCTTTCTTAACTCTTTGTAGGTTTAACCAGTATATTGTATGTCTGGCGCATCATGTCATAGCCATGTGGTTTATCAAATGCCGCCTCCCTTTTCGGAAAGACTTTGTTCCCTATATCACTAAGGTGAGTTTCTTCCATAATTAAGAAAGACCAAGGAAAAGTCTGGCTGCTGCAGCCGTTTCTCAACCCTGGCAGCTTTCAGAAATGTGGCTTCCAGTTCCCAAAGTCGGTCTCCCATCCCACAACACACTTCCGTGACATTTATTCTCATTGTGACTTACCTCACAGTTAGTGAGGCTGGGAAGATTTTGCTTGAGTTGACTTTGCGGCTTGATCCGACTATTCCCCAGCCAGAGATAGAGGACAGAGGGACTGGCCTTGAAGGTCAGGAGGAAAAGCGGCTGTAGGCAAGGGAGCCTCTCCCTCATTCACCTGAAGGGGAAGGGAGGTGGGGGGAAGCACAGTCCAATTTGCAAGATTTGGTTCTTCTAGCTGTTACAATAAAAATAGCCCTTGGTACATGGCCTCATCTGGTTTACATTGTAGGGCTGACACCAACTGCCCTTTGAGTGGGGGGGGGGGGGGGGTGTTCACCTGGAGGTGTTGTGCTGAGACCCATCTGGGGTAGAGAACCTCTTGGATCCTCTCTGGCACACTCCCCTCCTCCTCTTTTGGACAGGGCTTGCGGTCAAACATCCTCCTCTCCTTTGATGACACCCCAGAGAAAGACAGTTTCCGAGCTCGGAGTACCAGTCTGAATGAGAGACCCAAGAAGTAAGTTGGTCCTAAGGGCAGGAAAGGCTCTTCTCTCACTTTGGCAGCGGTTAAAGGCGGTTTCTACAGGAAGGGCTTCCCTCAGCCTTTGCCCACTTGCTCTGGCTGGATGGTGGCTGCAACACCCCTGGAGAAGGGATGTATGGAACGAATGCAGAGCCTTTGCCTCCCTTCTTGGTGATGAACTCGGATTCACCCTCTTGGGTTGCCTGTTCACGTCTTGAGGTGGCTGAGGTGCTCTGGAGGCATCTTAGTTCTTCTCCCAGTTCTAACAGCCATCAGAACGAGCTGCCAAACAGAGACCGTAGTATAGTCTTTGTGAGTCAGGTTAAATCACAATTTTTAAAAAAAATTTGATTTATAAGCCGCCCTTCTCCAAAGACTCAGGGCGGCTTACAATGTGTTAAGCAATAGCCTTCATACTTTTGTGTATTTATTCAAAGTCAGCTTATTGCCCCCACAAACTGGGTCCTCAATTTACCTACCTTAGAAAGGATGGAAGGCTGAGTCAACCTTGAGCCTGGGGATTCGAACTAGCAGTAATTGCAGACAGCTGGGTTTTAATTACAATGCTTAGTCTGCTGAGCTATCCAGGCTCCTTCAAACAATAATTGAATTGTCTCGAATCCATCTTCTTCATGGGCACAATTTCCGTTTTTTGCTGTGGTTCTGTCTCCACTAACTTGACTGAATATTTTATTCTCATCAAGTTGAAATATTGTTGATTTGTCAGTTCAGGTCGGAATTGGGATAGAGTCTCCACAAACTATTTCCAAAAACTCTTGGAATCTGTTCCTCTCCAAAGGAGAGAACCTCTTGATTAGAGATTAATGGTTCTCATGACTGGCTTTTAAACAGAACACTCGCCAGAAATCCCCAAACTATGAATAAATTGTAGTCAGACTTGGTCTGCCTTCCTAGAAGCAGCTCAGGTAGGAGAGACAAGACTGTGTTTGTCTGCCTGGTAAGAAATGCATTCTCCCGGCTCCTGATGCCTTTTTCAGGTGATGTTCTTACTGGAGTCCAGACTGGAGGGATTCCCACTCAGAAAAACCTGCTTGTTTGAAGTGAAATAATTTGGTTTGGCAATAGGAAAAATGCCGTAATTCCTACCCTCCGCCTTGGGGTTGTCCTGCTTCAGTCCCGGCGTGGTTTCTCTGTTGAGTGGATGCTTCCTTGGGAGCCTTGTGACTTGGTGGGTCACTTGGGGCAGTCTTGTGAAGGGCACTAGGAGGTCTCTGGTCCTGTCTCTGCCCACTCAGCTGCGTAAGGGGCTCCCTTGTACGACACACCTTAACATTCCAGCTGCCACTTTCAACCCGCCTTTGTGTTAAGTTGCGCTAATTTCATCTGGTTGCGTGTGGTTGGTTTGTGTTCTGTTTTATTTTGGGTTGGGATAACACCGAGCAGTCTGGAGCAAAACGGTCTTGTTGTGTTTAAAATGTTCATGCTGTTAAGTTTTTCTTGTTTTTTAATTCCCTTCCCTCCTTTTTTTGGCCTTTTGTCTTCTGTTTTTTCTTCTTTTCCTTTCTTTTCTCCACCGCCTTCTGGGGCTTTTGTGGCCTTTCACATCCCATCCTTCCAATGATTTCCTTGCTGTGCAACCCCACCTCTCTGGTTCTGATGCCGCTTTGCCCTTAGTAGCTTTAAAGTAGGCAAAAATGCCAGGCCAAACTTGAACCAGTCTCCTCCCGTGAGAGCCCTGAAGGATCCCTCGGCCGTTGATGCCTTCCGCTCCCGCAGCATCAGTGTGTCTGACCATGCAGCCCACAGGTAGAGATGCTGGGACAGGGGAGGAGGAGGAGGGTGAAGAGCAAGGGGGCCTGTGCTGAGGGGGCGGGGACAGTGCATGTTGGGACTCCTGCTTGGCTTCCTGTTGCCCACCCTCCCACTAGCTTTGCAAGCATGTTGGTGCATGTTTCAGGATAACGGTCTCAGTTTGGTTTGGCTTGGTTTGGTTTGGTTTGGTTTGAAGGGACCATGCTGGTGCTTTGCCCGGATCCTCCCCCTCCCCCACCATTTCTTAGGGTATGACAGGTTGCAGTTGCTTCTGGCTTAAACCTTTCAAATGGTGGTTATTCCATGGCTGGAATGAAAGCATCCCGTGTGCTGGCTCTGTGCTTCGTAATATCATGGTTCAAAACCTGTGCAGATACTACGGGATGGAGTGGCAATAGGGATGTGGAACCTGAGATCTTTTGAGAATGAACTGTTCAGGTTTGCCATCTATAATCTTCCATAGCTTTGTCTAAGCAGTTTAAAACAAGGAAGGCATCCAGAATGCATCTCTTTCATATCCAAGGCAAATGTAACATTCGCTGCAAGAAAAATCCACTTATTCCCTGCTACTTGAAGGCTGAGGGTCACTCTGACCTTCACCCTGATGAAGCATCAGGTTCATTTGGGTTACCCCGCCTTGTCAGAGCTAATCCTGATTTCCTTCCGTCAATGTTTGACACTACTTTGGAAGATAACCATAATTGGGGCTGCTTTATTGTATCACTAACCAATTGTGAGAAGAGAAAGAAGGGGGGGGATTTGTGAGCCTCCGGTCTCCTCTTAGGCATCAAAACTTTATCTGTGCCGGCTTCTCAGTTATATTTGGTGGGGGGCGGGGGGGGGGTCCTTCAACAGCTGTATTAGGAACCTGGGTAGGGAAGGGCCAGCTGCAGCAAAGAGGAATCCTAGCTGCCAGTCCTAGTTACCAACAGAGTAATTGCAGAGGAGCCCATCACAGAGATGTCCTTGTGTGGAAACTCACATACTTTCTTCCAGTTAACTGGAAAAAAAGACTTGAGAGCTGGAGGAGAAGGCGTGAGCGGAAGGGCTTTTCTGCAGACAACAACGGTCAGATGGAGGTTAAAGAGCAACCAAAGAACAGCCACAAGAGCCAACACAAAATCAGGCAAAGGGACTCAGATATGAAAGCTGAGGTGCCTTGAACAAAGTCCTGCACCTTCAAAACTTGTTTGTGAAATAATTCTGCTTGGGGGGCGTGGGGGGGACGGGACACAGAATTATGGTCTGTTGAGGTGAGGGTTTCTGAAGGGTATGGTAAAATAAGATGGCAGCCAAAATTGTGCGATTGCAGTTCTGGCTGCTTTTGATGCCCTGTGGCAGCCACCATTTTTTTCATTTTGGGCAGACCCTGTGCTCGATGCACATTTTATTTCGAGCCGCTCTGACCCTCAGGCTTTCAGGGCAGGTTGTGGCTCCATTCCCAGAGTGAGTGGAAGGGGGCCCTGCCTTGGCCAAGAGGTGGCCAGGATTGGGACATTTGTTTCGATTTAAACATAACGGGATTAGGATGGTTGCAGTGTCCCACGTCATGTGATCCCCTTTTGTGACCTTCTGGCAAGGAAAGTCAGTGGGGAAGCCAGATTCACTTAACTACCATGTTGCTCACTTAAGATCCCCAGTGATTCACTTAATAACTCTGGCAAGAAAGGTAGTAAAATGGGGCAAAACCCACTTAACAGCTGTCTCACTTAGCAATCAGATTTGAGGCTCAGTTGTGTTCTTAAGTCTAGCTACACACCATTGACTATTAAGCTAATGTGTTTTAATTAATATTAAATACTTAAATACTTAATACTGATATTAAACATAAGGTTTCCCCCAAATATCAGACTCTGTGGAGTTGAGCATCTCAGCCAGGGAAGCCCGCTGGGGGCCTTGCAGGGCTCTTGTTATGAGGTTAGAACTGGGGGAGAGAAAGAAATTTGCAGCCTCCTGGGTTGTCTGGAACGGGGAGAGAAATAAATGTTACTGATTTCCGACTCCCACCTTTGAATCAGTGGGATTCTTTCTGTTTGCACTTTTTTTTGAGGTATTTCAGTTTGATTCCTTTAGTTTTTCTTTTACAAGATAAATTCATTTTTTGTACATAATTATCTAGTTTAATCCTGATTCAGCCCCCTGAACTCTTTGCTGTTCAATCATAGACGAACGAGAGTCCTGAAAATGACCTGCAGTCAATTCTGGCTGGTTACTATCTGATGCCATCTGGCCAAGCCCTTCTCTGCTTTTGGGAATAGATGAAATAGCCACCCATTTGCTCTTCTCCCTGCATCTGCTTCCTGGCCCTGGACTTGAGGGCTCCCCAAGCCAGCGTGAGGCCTGTCAGTTAAAACCTCCCAGAATCGGATATATTTGCCCACAACTCAGCCTGCTGCATGCTTAATGGAATTTGGGGACCTCTTCCCTTGGGAGATTCGTTCTTCAAAATTATAATCTTCTCCCTGTCCCCCTTTTCTAGCCGGATACAAACCTCCATCACCAGTTCCAGCCTGGGCTCTGCCGATGAGAACTCCATGGCTCAGGCAGATGACAACCTGAAGACCCTTCACTTGGAGCTCACAGAGACCTGCCTCGACATGATGGCCCGATACGTCTTTTCTAATTTCACAGCTGTGCCCAAAAGGTTGGAACAGCTGCTCTCCTCTGGTGTTTGCATGGGGTTCTTCCCAGGAGGGAGACCCAACACCTGAAGCATTAAGCGCCAGGGTTGGTGCAAACTCTAGCGTCTGCCCGGAGGCAACACTTCTGTCTGATTGTCAGCACCTCAAATCAAGAATGATGCTTGAAGAGATCTTTTGCTCAGGGAGGACGGAAAATCAGTTGGGAATCATGGCTTTTTCATTCTTTTGCTGTATATTTTCCTTCTGGAGGTGGGAGTGGGATTTAGAAGCTTTCTTTGGGAAAGTTTCAATGAACGTTGAAATCTCCCTATTCAGAGAGACTTCAATAGCATCTTTATCCTTGTTTTCTGGGGGCTTTTAGGTCTCCAGTGGGCGAGTTCCTCTTGGCTGGAGGGAGAACCAAGACATGGCTAGTGGGTAACAAGCTTGTTACAATCACTACAAGCGTTGGGACAGGAACCAGGTCCCTCCTGGGCCTTGACCATGGAGAGCTCCATAATGGTGCAGAATCCAGGTAAGCTTCCTACAGCTTGCTCACTTTTCAGGTCCTTTTTAAAGTAAGAGGGACAGAAAATTAAGGACAATATTATAACTCCAAGGGAAGGTGGAGTTTTTGTCCAGATCAGTATGATGCGTGGACCTCAGCTCCCAGAATTCTCCAGCCAGCACATATAAACTTGCCAAGATTGAGAAAGACTGGTTTGCAAAAGTAGCCTAAATCTCAAGGCAGGGATGGAGCTTGGAAGAATGATCTGGCTCTGCAGGATTAAAAGTCATCAGTCTTGGCAGTTAGTTCCCGAGGATGTTCTGCCATCAGTATGGGCTTCTTCACAGTAGCACAACAGAAAATGGTGCTGTAAACAAATTTGCCAATTTTAATTATAATATCTGTCTGCTTAAAACATTGCAAACAAATGTGATTGTCATTGATGCCACTGCCCAACAAATATTCTATCAGGTGTGGACATTGGAAGCATATTCTCGGCATAGCCCTTAAGTCCATCTTCCCCTGCATGTATTATTTATTTATTTATTTATTTATTGGTTCGATTTATATGCCGCCCTTCTCCAGAGACTCAGGGCAGCTTACAATGCGTTAAGCAATTTCATGTTTGACTGGCAGTTGCTAGTTGATCGCTAGACTGACTTTCCAAGGCATGAACTGGGAAGGATTAGGGAGTGTGCCCACCTGATCTGATCTGGTAAAACGGGCAGATGTCGTTAGGGAGAAGCAGTCTGGCAATAAAGGTGGTACATGGGCTCCCATCACTGCCTGCACCCCCAGATTCTAGAACACTTGTAGTTTGTGGGTGGTCTTCAAGGGCAGCCCCATGTAGAATGCCTTGCAGCAATCCAAACAAGAAGTGACCAAGGTCTCCCAGTCCAGGAAGAAGGAAAATTGATGTACCAGGTGAACCTGTGCAGAGCGAGCACCCCAGCCATGACTACCACCAGCTCCTAGGAGGACCCCAAGTTGCACATCAGCTCGAGCCTGGGGGCCAAAATTGGGGTTTTTTCCAAGGGTTGAGTTGAAGCCTGTTTGTAAATCCTGAGCTCCAACAACTTCCTATAAATGCTGCCAGGTTTAAGTTCAGGCCAAAAGAGTCTCCTATTTCCTAATGAATTGACAGTAAGATTGTTTCTGATTCCCAGTTCAGATCACAGCTTGCAAGTGAGACAGTCAAAGGAGGCCCCGGCAAAACTTGAATCTCAGGCTGGCCCACAGGTGGTTCGAACCCGCAACCGAGTCAGGTCCATGTCAGGTAAGGAGCTCCCAAAGTCTCTAAAATGCACAAATAAATTTAGGGACAGGAATATATACTTGGAATTGCGGTTGTTAATCATATCAAAGAATCAGCTTGTTGTTTGTAGGCTCTGCTGAGCTGGGAGCCTTTGTCCATCGAAGGACGTAGTGAAAATGTTGGAGTTGAATCCTGATCTCCTGATTATCCTATTAGCAATGATATGCTCTGCATTGTCAGGCTTTGGTTTCTGATTCTTATGGCTGAGTATTAGGTGATTCCGGGAAGGGTCACTTCTGGCAGGAGAGCTCGATTTGTCTGAGCAAGAGGGCCAAAAGAAGTTTCCCAGTGCCTGAATGCTGCCGGCCTCCACAGGGCATGGAATGACTTGGCCTCTTGCTTGGAAACTAAAAGCGAAAGTTTGATGGCGGCCACTAAGACTTTACAACTCCCATTAAAACCCAGTCAAGGTAGCTAACGATTTTGGCTTATGGGAATTGTAATCCAGAAAGTCAGAAAGGAACCAGATTGCCAATCCCTGCCTAAATAGGAGGAATGTGTTTATCAGCTGGATCTCACAACACGTTAAATCTCGTTATCAAAAGCTGCATTCTGGTATCTCCCTGGCCTGTTGTTCCCAAGAAAATCATCATGCTAAGTCAGTAACTGTGTTCAGAGGGTATGCTAAGCTGCAGATTCCCCAGCCCTTTTTCACCTGGTTAAACTGAATTGCATGAACCCAGTTTCAGAGCCTGTTGCCAAGTCTGCCTTAACCAGGGCACAGTGAGACCTCTGGGCTTTCATTGCAAGACTTCTGCCAGGTGGCCTGGATGGAGCCCCGGAGGAGATGCAAGGAGCAGGAGCCCGGCCTTTCTTGAACCTGGTTGCGCACCCCGGGGTTCACAGGCACCGCTTTCCTCTTCCCTTCTGTCCCGAGGCTTGCGTTCTAGAGGGAGAAGAACAGAAAGCATTCTGTGGAGTGGAGTAGACTGGTTGCTAGGCGTTGTCCAGCCCAGAAGCAAGGCCCCTCTGAGCTTCTTGGAATACCCAGGAGGAGGGAAAGAGGATGCCTGTGCCTGGCATGGTGGGTGGGTGATTCCGTGGCTTGCTATGAAAGAGGGGTAGACCGAATGAAATACGTCCACCTGCCATACTGGCAGAGAAAGGCAGGTATACAATTGTGCATGTATTTTCAACTCCACATCTTGGGAAAGGGGTGGGCTGTTTCTCCTTTAGTTGCCTAGGCTGGACTTGTCCCTTCTGTGTTGCTCCTCCTGTGTTTTGATTTAACGTGAAATCAAATGCAGCTCCGTGAGTCTCCCCTCTTGTGCAGGAGGCCATGCTTTGCGGGTTGGTGCTCTGGACAGCTCTGCCTCTCACTTCTCAGCCAGCACGGGACCTCAGGCGCCCCCAAGCTCTCCTGTTCCTGCTCCCCAAACCGAGAAGGCTAACCTGGCTGCTTATGTCCCCCTCCTGACTCAAGGCTGGGCAGAAATATCAGTGCGGAGGCCAACAGGTAGGTGCACTAAGATAACTAGCACTGGGAATCCCAAAGGTGCTTTTTTTTCAAGAGGCAACTGGATTTCCCTTGTTTTTGCTTGAAGACGTTTCGCTTCTCTC
Source organism: Masticophis lateralis (assembly GCA_030761175.1). NCBI lineage: Eukaryota > Metazoa > Chordata > Lepidosauria > Squamata > Colubridae > Masticophis > Masticophis lateralis. The sequence goes on along the minus strand of JAUDYJ010000013.1, from coordinate 20,543,231 downwards.
CAAGAAGCTTCTTCAGTTCTGACTGGATGGTGGGGAATGGAAGGGTTTATCTTCCGCGCATTCAAAAAAATGCAAATGACCAGCTGTTTGCAATGAGTATAAATCAGGGGTGAAATTCAGCCTGTTCTGTCCGGCTTGGGCGAACCAGTAGCAGCGGCTGTGGGAGGCTCCGCCCGCCCACACAGACATCATGACGTTGCTTTTATGGACGCAAAGAAGGCTTTGCACATGCGCAGATAATGGCATGCGCGCATTTGCGAGCTGGTAGGGAAGGTAAGTGAATTTCACCCCTGGTATAAACCCTTCCATTCCCCACCATCCAGTCAGAGCTGAAGAAGCTTCTTGGATGAGAAGCGAAACGTCTTCAAAGAAAGACCAGGAATTCCAGTTGCCTCTTGAAAAAGCACCCTTGGGGCAGCCATGACCTGGAGGACGGAGAATCTCCAGAGACATTTAGCATCGTATGCCTGCCGAGGGAATGGGGACAGCTGGCAGAGGGGGGGAGTCTGCTCTCCATCAGGGGGCTCCACTGATATTTGTGTTCCAGAGGGTTGTGGAGAACAGAAGGTGATCCTGATGGCACTTTCAAAGGGATCCAGTCTGGAGCTGGGCTGGGAAAGAAGCACTGGTTCCTAGAAGGGCAACCTTCAGTCAGACTTGATTAGGGCTGGAGAATTCAGATTCTTTGGGGAGTTGGATGTTAACCAGTCTAGCCACTGGCCAAGTTGGGATATCCGGATATTCCTGGGACAGATAGGAACAATTCTTTGTTCAGCTGTATGGAAAGAAGCTTCTGGGGAAAAACCTTAGAAGGGAGTTTTGTCCTTCGCTTCCCAGTCAAGGCTGCCCAGCGTAATGGGGCTGTCCCTGGCTACGTTCTTCTCTTTCCTCAGGAAACACCAGCTGGCTGATGAGCCTGGAAAATCCGCTGAGCCCCTTCTCTTCCGATATCAACAACATGCCCCTGCAGGAGCTCTCCAACGCCCTGATGGCAGCTGAGCGTTTCAAGGAGCATCGTGAGACAGCCCTGTACAAGTCCCTCTCGGTCCCCTCCTCCAGCTTGTCCACGGGAACAGCCAAGCCGTCGCTCCTGCAGCGCTCCAACACAGGTGAGGCAAAGCTTGGGAGGCCTGCCGGGCCACCCCGGTGGAGCCCATGGGAAGCAGACCTTGTCCCAAACTGGCTTCTCTGAGGAGGAATTGCTTTGCACAGAAAGCTTTGGAACAGCCTCAGTCTTCCTAAAAGAAAGGCTGGATAGTTCGCTCAGGATAGTCTTTAAATAATCATGTTGAAAGTCTCTTTTAAAAAGCCACAAAAACATCTCCTGAATAAGTTCAAGCCTTTAATATAGAAATGCAAGATAAAAATGTAAGTTCAGTAGATGTGGATTCATATATTGATTTGTTCTGGGGGCCATAAAAAGTAGCAGGATATCTGTCTTGCTAGTCTCCCAACATGGAATTAAAATCTGCATTATCTCTAGCCAGGAAGTTCTTCAACTGGATGCACATTGGAACAAGATGTTCTATAGGGAGCATATTGAACTGCTTCTGCCTTGGCTGACTTCGGCTTCTTGAGTCTCCAGTGCAGCCCACATGCTGTGTGGGTTCTTGGAGAGTTGTACAGGCAGTTCATACTTGCCCTGTTTCCCCTAAAATAAGACATCCCCTGATAATAAGCCCAAAAAGCCCAAAGAGCATGGCAATAAGGCCAAGCACTTATTTCAGGGTTCAAAAAAAATAAGACAGGGTCTTATTTTCAGGGAAACACAGTAATGGCCACAATTGGGCCTGGAATCTCAGTCATTGAGTGAACGGTTGTTAAGCAAAACATCACCTGACTGCTTTGCTCAACAACTGCAGTTCTGGCACTCATGTTGCAATCATTAAGTGATGCATGGATTAAATGAACTGCGTCTCTGGTAAAGAGCACAAGTGCCTGGGGAGATGGGGAGGGGGGCTCTGCTCAGGTGCTGAAAATCCTTGCTGAAATCCAAGCAAAATTTTCAGTCTCCGAGGGAGGGGCACTGGCACGCGGCCAGCACCAGGCTTCCCAGGGCTTCCCCCAGACGGAATGGGACTTTTCAGCTCTTACCCTTGGCTGTGCCTGTTTCTCCTCCATGGTTTCTCCTCCACATTATTATCCACAAGCTTTTCTCCTCGGCTGGCCCTCCCCCATCCTTTCCCCAGCAGATGGGCCACGGCCTCTCCATCCCAGTCCCTTCACCGCAGCCCATTCGTTGAAGTACAAAGTACAGTTTGCATCGGGCATTTGGGTGCCTGGGACAATTCGCAGCCAGCCAATCGGTTCCGGGGCTTTGGGAGAGGTGCTGCCTGGGGGGAGGTGCTGCGCTTATTAGGAGAAGGAAGGGGAGGGGGTGGAAGAGTGAAGGTGGGTTAGGAGAAGGCGGGGGGGGGGGCTATATGGAGGTTGTGTGCTTGCTTGCTGAAGGCAACCTCAGCTTTTGTCACTGATTGGCCTGGTACTCCTGTCTCTGTTTCTCAGCTGGAAGCTCAGCCCAGCCATTGTCAGCTCAGCTCAGCCATTGTCCTGCTGCCATTGTGCTTCAACTGCCACTTTCCTCCGGGTCCTCAGTCAAGCCGAAGCAGGTCCTCTGGATCCAGCTACGTCTGTCTCTGAGGCAACCCAGGCTCAGCCCAGCACTGCAGCTGCCATTAACCTCAGCCTCCCCTCTGAACTCAGTCGCAGAACAAGACCTGCCCTCTCCTTTGTAGGACAGCCTGTACTTGACTGGCTGCAGGTCTAGTGAGGTACCTTCATTTCCTCCAGGAAGAGAGTAGTACCGGCTGCTGGTGTGTAATTTCAGCCCCAGGGCAGATCAACACTGCGTCTCCTTCATGCCTTTGGCCCTTCAGCAATATATTGGCCCATCTCTGTAGCTGAGAGAATGGGCAGCTGTGCTGTTTTATTATCTCCAGCAGACACTGGATGGCTATCACTTGATTATCCCTGCTTCTGTATCTTTACTGGTGGATTGACAGTCAAACATCTCTTTTCCCATTGTATCATCTCCAGTCAGGGGGCACGGAGGTTAGAATGCTGCACTGACAGCAGGTTCGCGCTTGAGACCTGTTGCTCCTGCTGGGTGGGGTGAGCTCCCATCACATGCTTCAGAGCTCCTGCTGACCTAGTAGTTTGAATGTGGGTGGCCCTTGGGCACCACTTCAATGGGCAATTTCATGGGGACATAAAAGAGACCCCCTAACTGGGCATCCCTCAGGCAACAGTGTTGTCACTGGCAAATCCTTTGCTGCTTCCAACATGAGAAAAAAATCTCCAGTCTTTCAATGAATGTGTTTTCCATGTGGTGCATTGTCTTGACCTTAAAATCTGATAGCCAGAGTAGCCTCTACAAATGTAGCTTCTCATCTGGTGTAGGACTCAGTGATTCTGGTGCTCCCATCTGAAGATGACAAGACTCTTGGTCTGGCTTGTGGACAGCAACAATCATCTCAAAGCATCTTGAGAAATTATATCAAGTGCACAAAAACAATATCTCCGTTTTCAATGGAATCGCAACATTCAAAATGTATTCCATTCTAGAGCAAATAATTCAGCTTCCGAATTTCCCACCAAACGGTCTGAGTGGTTAGATGCAGCCTCATCTGAATGAGGGGCCATAAATAAACATTTTTTTACTCAGCTCATGGCTGCCTGCTCCATATCAGGAGAGCCTTTTAGCACCTTTCTGACTAAAAATGTGTGCTTTTAATAAAAATGGATTAGTCCATTTGCAGACCTGATTTTTTTTGCCACCATAGGTTAGCACAGCTCTCCTTATCCAATTCCTATAACGAGGCATTCATTGCTGGAATTTCCCAGGATAGGTCTGTTTTATTTTTTTTATTCTATTTAAAGGGCTAATTTGGTTTAGCTAGAAACTGGGAAATGGTGAGTTCTGGGCCACACAACCAACTGCGTGACTTTGGGCCAGTGTGTCTCTCATGTCCAGAAGCTGCCTCCTATGGCCATGAGGTGCCTCTACTGCCTCCCCATCTTCCTACACTTCAGATAGACTTCAGGAGAAGCACTGTGCCTACATCAGAGCCGGAACAGGGTTTTAATGCAGGTGTACTTAATTTTGGAGCAATGTCTATTCCCTGGGAATGCTGCATGTTTTGCTATGGATACTTTTCCAGACCCGAAGATGCAGGTTTTCCATCAGATAAGATCCAACAATGTGTATGTGAAATGACATATCAGTACATTAATTGTAGCAAATGCAGTATGTAAAAACACATTGCATTTGAGAAGATATTGTTTTCTCAAATATATCCAAAATGTAGATATTTTGTGCTTGCTTTTAAAAAATGATATGTAACAAAGAAACTCCATAAATGTGTGTGTACATCTGTATTAATATAGTAGAAAAAGGCCACAGAAAATATATCGTAAACAAAACAAGTTCAGAAAAGTGACTAAGTTAAAAGTGAATCAGGTATAAATTTGTACTTCCAGGGTGGTATAATAAATCTTACAGTCTACAAAGTAAATAGAATTGATTTTAATTTCAACAAATCCTTTAATATCTGCTTTGCCAAAATGGTAGCATTATGAAATGTTTTAAAAGTCACAATTTGCCTAACATCTATGGATGTTTGCATATTCACAAATTGGCTACCTCACATAATGGTAAATATAACTCAGTATTTAATTTAAGCATTAAGTACCTACTTAGGAACTAATTCTCAAACAAGGGTGACAATTCTTACAGGAGTCAGAGATTTCAGAGAGGAGTAAATTTAGAATTCTGAATGATCAAAGGTAAATAATTGTCTGATAAGCTTGAAATGGTGGGAAATTAAATCTGTCTTTCCCAACAGGAAATTACAATTTATACAACCTTGAAAGACGCCTGTGTTAGAGAAATCTATTTAGTAGTGTATAATTTCACTCCCCCTCCCTTTTTCTTTCCTAAAACATCCACTGCAGGGTAGGCAGAAAATATTGGAAACTGCAACGGTCCAATTCCTCCATCCTTGCTTCTGAGCCTTTTACATATTTATTTGTGGTTGCGGTTATTTTTTCCCTCCGTGTTGTCTGTCTCTCTCTGTCTTTCCATCTCTCCTTTCTTCCCTTTTGATGTAGCTCCTTCCTTGGTTTTCCCTCCACAGTGGCCTCTTTCTCTGCCATGGGCCTGACCAGCTCTCAAGGAGGGTTGTACAGGAGCATTTCCTGGGCAGGTATATTTGCATCTTTTCAAGGAGGGTGTTTGCTGTTTGGTTTGGCTTCTAAAGGCAGCTTGGTGTGGAAGGAAGCATGCCTGTGATTCATACCTAGGGTTTTTCTCCGTCCTGCCAGCCAGCCAGCCATCTTTCTCACCAATCATTGGAAGTAGGAAGGGGAAGAAAGGTGGGCCAGGCAGAGGTGGCCTCTGGTCCAGGGGTGAAATCTAAAATTTGTTACTACTGGTTCTGTGGGCGTGGCTTGGTGGGGGGGTAATGTGACTGGATGGGCGTGGCCAGTTTTTTTTTACTTTTAAAATCATTTTTTACATGTAAAACCATGTAAAAATGCTTTCAAAAGGCTCTGACGATCCCAGCTGAGTTGCCTGATAGTCAGAGCCATTTAAAAGAAAAAAAAAAGCTCTGATGATCGCGTGGCTCAGCTGGGCATGGGGGGCGGGGGCAGGGATTTTTGCTACCGGTTCTCCAAATTGCCCGCCGCCATCGCTACCTACTCGCCCGAGCCAGTCCAAACCGGGAGCATTTCATCCCTGCTCTGGTCCCTGGGAGCTCAAAACATCTGAAGAGTTTAGAAGGACAAAACCTGCCTTCTTACCACTTCCATTTCCCTTCTATTTTCTGCCGTGTTCCGTTCTGCTTCCTTGTGGTCATGTTATGCAAGTGACTCTGCTCCAGTCTCAAGCTATAAAACTCACCCTGTTACCGTTGGACACCAGGAAGTTCCAGTATGAACACAAGAGTTGGAAGAACATCTGCCAGAGGCCCTTGTTCAGTGCAAAAGCAGCCACCAATGACAAACCTTTGCTGCTATTTTAAAATAATACCAGAAAATCAGGGCAAGACCAGTCTTATCCTTCCCATTACCTTGTCATCTGCCCCAGCTATACTTCATTATCAAGCATATGAAAATTTGATAGAAGTATATGATAAATATACCATTTGCTAAAAAAACTGATTCTAATCAGGGGCATTTGTGAAGTTGGCTAGAAGTCGTCTGTTGAACAGTTTAATAGATCAGCACATTAGCAAGTAAGGATAGGTGGCTTTAACACTAAACCACTAAACATTTTAAAATATGTTCTAAAAATGACCTTAACAAAAATGGGGACCTGCCCCAAAAATCTTTGGACCTGCCCAGCACCCCATAATCCAGCCAGGCCACAGAGCCACCCCCCAGTCCCACAGGTTGATTCAAGGGTTCAATAGCATTGACACCTAGTGACACCTTAATAAGGCTTGTGTCTTGGTTTCTGTTCACATCTCTGCATATTGCAAGAAAGCCGCCTAAACAGCAAAACACTCAAGAACTGAGAACTCATGAGCTTGTTTGACTCCCATTTGGCCATGAATGAAGCAGCTGGACCTGGTTGTAAGCAAGCTGCCCTCTCTGGCCTCACCAATACTGGGAAAACTGTTTCACCTCTAATGGGACTGTTATACGTACAGTATCATAACAAGATTCCATATATGGTATACTTTGGGCAAAGTTCTTAACAATATTGGACTAACTTTGCATTTTTCACTCTATCGACTGCAGTTGCTCCTTCGATCTCTGTGGGAGGAACAGGCTGGGGAATTCTGGGAGTTGAAGTCCAGAGTTAAAGTTACCAAGGTTGAAAAACACTGGACTAGATTGTTCTAATTTTTGTTTGAAAAAAAACAGCCGCCCGGTGAAGTGGAACGGACGTTGACTTACCTGAACGACCATTTTCTGGGTGCTGCGGATACACTCCATAGCTGGGACCAATCCTCTTTTCTGACAGCAACAGAGAGAACTTTTAAATCAATTTCCTAACTCACTCTGTGCTCTAGCCACACCCCCTTTACCCTTGATTCCTGTCTTGAACGAAGGTGCAGCACAGAACTCTAGCTACAACACAATTTTATTAACAACACAATAAACAACCAAACCAACCACAACAACAAACACAGAGCAGGCAGCCAAACTCAAACGGGAGGGAATGGAGTGTATCCACAGCACCCGAAAATGGACGTTCAGGTAAGTCAACGTCCGTTTTCCAGTGTGCTGCGTCTACACTCCATAGCTGGGACATACCCAAGCCTAAACCCCAGGGGCGGGAGGCTGACTGCTCCCAGTGGAAGACTCCGTAACCACACTTCGTAACACACGTCCAAATGACGCTTCCGCTGAAGCATAAGCATCAATTCTATAGTGTCGGATGAAGGGCGACAACGAAGTCCAAGTGGTGGCTCTACCAGCACCGAAGCCTGCGTCACCCAAGCTGCCGAAGCAGCCGCACTTCTGGTCGAATGTGGCAAAATTCTTGATGGAACCGGGCGTGCGTGGTGTTCATAGGCCGAAGAAATGCAGGCTTTAATCCACCGACCCACTGTCGATGAAGAAACTTTCTGGCCCATAGTAGCTGGATGGAACGAAACCAGAAGGGCTTCCGTCTTCCAAAATGATGCCGTCCTGCGAATATAACAATGCAAAGCCCTGCGAACGTCAAGTGTGTGCCAAAGAACCTCACGCTGATGTCTGGGGTCAGGACAGAAATCCGGTAGAACTACTTCTTGAGAACGATGAAACCATGAATTAACTTTTGGAGTAAATGCAGGGTCGAGACAAAGCACCACCCTATTAGAATGAAAGATGCATAAATCCTTCCTGACAGATAATCCTGCAAGTTCGGAGATCCGCCTCACCGACCTGATCGCCAGCAAAAACGCCACCTTGAAAGAAAGAAATTTGAGTGACACAGACCCCAAGGGCTCAAACGGTGGTGCCGTTAAAGCTTGCAACACGAGAGGCAAATCCCAGGAAGGATAGCGATGAACAGTGGGGGGGGGCATAAATTGGTGGCCCCATGAAGAAACCCCCGGACCCATGGGTGGTGAGACAAGGATTGATACGGAGGGCAGGAGATGACCGTGGAAAGAGCTGCCACCTGCCGACACAAGGTAGCCAGAGCCAGACCTTTGTCAAACTCCGACTGTAGAAAGTTCAGGACATCTTGGGTCGGGTCCACATGTTGAGCGGCCGCCCAACAACAAAATGCCTTCCACGAAGCCTTGTAAATCCGGATAGTAGAAGGCTGCCATGATGCCTGAATCGTGCCAATCACCTCGTCAGATAGCCGATCTTTCTTCAAGATAACCCTTTCAAACGCCAAACGGCCAACTGGAGCCATTGGGGCTCTTGATGGGAAATGGCCCCTTGGCACAATGCAATCCGATGAGGCGGGATCACCCACGGACTGCTGACAGAGAACTCCACGAGGTTGGCAAACCACGGCCGGCGTGGCCAATAGGACGCCACCAGCACCATCTCTGCTCGTTCTGCCACCATATTTTGGACCACTTGCTGAATCAGAGCCACTGGAGGAAAGGCATACAGCAGACCTACCGGCCAACGACATCTTAGAGCATCTACTCCCTCCGGCGCGGGGTTCGGATAACGGGAGATAAACCGAGGAAGCTGAGCATTGGAGGGGCTGGCGAACAGGTCAGTCACCGGCTTTCCGAACCTGAGTACTAGTTCCCGGAAAAGCTGCGGGTGTAACTGCCATTCGGCCGGGTCGATCAGCTCCCTGCTGAGCCAGTCTGCTTGAATGTTTGCTGACCCCGATATGTGGTCTGCCTGTATCGACAAAAGGTGGCGCTCCGCCCAGCTGAACAGTCTCTCCAACTCGAGCATCAAGATGCGAGATCTCATGCCCCCCTCCCTGTTCACATGAGCCTTTGCAGATGTGTTGTCTGTGAGGACCAGAAAGTGACGATTCTGCACCACTGGCATGAAGTGAAGAAGCGCAAGCTGAATCGCCCAAAGTTCGAGGAGGTTGATGCTGTGGCAGCGTTCCAACGGAGACCACTGGCCTTGAGTTACTTGGTTTGCAAGGTTGCCCACCAGTGCAGGCTGGCATCGGTTGTGATCACAATCCGATCTAGATCTAGAAAATGGCAGTCCCGAAGAATGGCCAGAGACTGCCACCAACGCAGTGACAGACAGACCTGTGGCGGTATAAACACCTTCCTTGCCGTATTGGCGGAGACTTGTCTCTGAAAGGGAAGAAGCATCCATTGTAACAGACAGGAATGCCTGCGTGCCCAAGGAACAATGTGGAAACACGAGACAAGCTTCCCGAGCAGTTGAGAGAGAGTCAACAAGGGCACTGACCTTAGGGTCAGGACTTGGTTGAGTAGGGAAGTGATATTCTTGGCCCTCTCTGGAGAGAGAAACACCTGACCTTTCATCAAGTCTATCACAGACCTGAGATGTAGGATGGACATTGACGGAACTAGATGGCTCTTGTCCGTGTTTATGGTGAACCCCTGTGCTTGGAAAACAGAAAGCACCAGTTCCAAGTCTCGTGCCGCTTGAGCCCGGGTAGACGAAAGTACCAGAATGTCATCTAGATAACACAAAATTCTCACCGGAATTGAATGGCGTGTCGCTGCCACCGCTGCCACCAACTTGGTGAAGGTTCTGGGCGCAGAGGAAAGTCCGAAGGGCATGACACAATACTGGTAATGCCTGCCTGCTAATTCGAACCACAGATATTGTCGATGGGATGGATGAAATGGCACGTGGAGGTAGGCCTCGCGTAGATCCACAGACTGCATGAGATCCCCCTGACATACTGAGGACAGAATCGACCGAAGAGAATGCATTTTGAAGCGCCGACTAAATTCAGCTGCTTCAAGTTGAGTATACCCCTGACTCTCCCGGAATTCTTGGGCACCAGGAACAGTATCGAGTAAAACCCGGTCCCCTGCTGGTCCAGCGGGACCCGTTCTATTGCCTTGATGTCCAGAAGGTGTGTTATTTCCACCTGCATGAGACGATGGTTTTCTAGCGATTGCGGAATGGGACACTTGATGAAGCGCTTTGGGGGTCGATCTATAAACTCTATTAGAAGTCCTTCGGTAACCGTGTGACAAACCCAACTGTCCAAGGTGGACAGGGTCCACTGCTGGTGGAAGTCCCAGAGGTGACCCCCCACCGGGCCTTCCGGTAGTGAGTCATTTACCCCGCCAAAAGGTCTTGGAACCAGCCCCACGGTAAGGTCATTTTGAGGGTACCTGTGGTCTGCCCCAGTCCCAAAACCACTGTCTGTCCAAAGAACGGTCCGAAGGCTGAAAGGACTGCCGGTAAGTAGAGGACCCCCTGGATCCAGAGTAGGCCCAAAAGGGCTGCCGCTGGGAGTACAGTGTATAACGCCTGTCCTGTTTACGAAAGGTCGAAGGAAGGATCTGTTGCTTATCTTTATCCTCCATGAGGAGTGGGTCTAGGGCGGCTCCAAACAGATTGGAGCCCTTGTATGGGGCCGAAGCCAATTTCCATTTTGTCTTGACCTCCGCCTTCCAGGGGCAAAGCCAAAAAAGCCGGTGTGCTGTTATGGACAAAGCAAGGGCTTGTGAAGTAAACTTTACCGAATTCAATGAAGTGTCAGCTGAATACTCGGTGGCAGCTATAATTTTGTTGACATCTTGGTGTAAGCGGGTTTCCTCGGGAGGAAGCTGTTCTTGCAGCTGACGTAGCCAGATTAATGAAGCACGATTGAAGAAAGATGTAGCCATAGCGGTCCTGATGGCCCAGGCCTCTGCCTGATGCAACTTAGGAAAGGCCAACTGAGTGCGTCTGTCCTCAGATTTCAGACCGTCCAACGGATCAGATGAAATCATTGATTGCGTGGTGAGGCTTGCCACCGGAGCATCCACCGTTGGTAAATCCAACAGCGCCTCCAACTCAGGTGCTGAACAGTACAGTTTTTTGTCTTGATTGTTAGGTGCTGTTAGAGACCCAGGCTGGCCCCAAGGTACTTGCAGCAGGTCAGTAAACAACTGGGGACATGGAATAAAGTCTTTTTCCTGTTTAGCCTGCTTGAACAGAGCATCATGCGGACCCACCTGAGGCTGGGAGGCAGGGAGTTGAGTCCCCACTGATCCCAAGTTAGTAGTCAAACGTGCCTTATGGAGGAGCGACTTAAACAAGGATGGACAAAACAAGCCCGTAAAGGCTGGAGTGTCAGGCAGCAAACCCTCATCCTTGGAAAATTCGAGATCTTCAGGGCATCCTTCCTCATGCTTGGACTCCACTGACGAATCAGAATCCCATTGGAGGGGTGAACGGGACCTGTGTGTCTGCGACACATGCGCTGTCTCTTGACGTGCCACCGGTGTAGGCCCTTGAGCAGCGTGGTGGACACCTGCCGCCATGATTGTGGCCAAGGCCGTGGACAGCATTGCCTGAAAATCAACCTGCAAACTCGTTGGACCCGGTTCCGCAGGGTGCAGGCCCGCAGCGGTAGGCGTGAAGGTGGCAGACGGGGCCTGTCTAGCCAGCTGTCGAGAAGAGTCCACCCGAACAGCTGAAACATCGGGCAAAGATTGTGACACACTCTTAGACAGAGCCAACGGGGCAAGAGAGGCATACCCAGACGGGAAATGCTCACGAGTAGGCGATGTTGGCTGAGTCTGACTCTGATCCCAGGCAGCTGCCAGTTTGGCGTTCTCGTATTGCTTCTCAAAGGCCTTGTGGTGATAGAGGGCATCTTTGTCCCCTGCTGCGGAGTTTTTGGCATGGCGTGACTTATGACTGGCAGAAGCGTGGCACTTGTCCTTCTTTTTCTTTTGTGATTTAGAGGACCTAACAGGGCTGGCTTTCTGTTCCAGGTCCGAGGACAGTGAAGAGTCGGCCATGGCAACCAAACAACTTGTCCTTATATAAAGAAACTATATACAAAGGCGTTTCTATTTTTTTTTAAAAAAAATTATTATATGTTATGAAACAAGGAAATAAGCACTTGGAGAAATCTAAGCTGAAGTGCAACCCAGCTGTGTGGAGCAGGCCTGCAGACCTCCCCAGAGCGTAGGCCTGACTATAATAATGCGGAGCACTGACCGGATCAATGGCCAGAACAACTCCAAGAATAATGGAATGCCAGTCTGGAGTAAATTAGCCCTTTAACGCCTCCTCCAACGCTCACCACTGGATAGGAATGGCGTTGGCCTCAGTTATTAGTCCGGGAAGGCGGGAGCAGCACCAAAATGGCAGATACAAAATGGCGGGCGCGCTGAATTAGACTCCCACCAGCAGCGCCCGCCACGAGGAGAAAGACCGCTGGCCTCAATAAGCGGTGCGAGTGGCTAGCGAACAGCTAGGAAGCCGCTCAGTCCTCAGAAGCCCCTCTCTCATGTGAACAGGACAAATCGCCCAGCTAGCTTTACTGTGACCACGCGGCTCCACCTGCAGATCCCTGACGGGACGGAAGCCGGTTCTTTTCACTGACGGAGCTGAGCCTCCCTCGCCGATAGTTCTACTTGCCTCGCCGCTGCCACATGAGTCAAGGAGCTCCAGCCCACAGTTAAGAGGCAGGGGTTATGACGGCGAACCGCCCAGCCCCTCCTCCACCGGCAACAATCTCTCTCAGCCGAATCCGCCCCGCAGGGACAGATATTGGCCACTGTGCACGCGCTAAGCGCAAGGCTCGACCTGACCCGGCTCACGAGGCACGCAGCCAGCACACAGCACAATGCCAGCAATCCAGGACACAAAAGGAAACAGAAAAAAAGCAAAAAACCCCTCCTCTTTACCGAAATAAAAGGAAAAGGAATTTACTGCTATTCAAAAATAACTTAAAGCCTAAACGCACTACTCTAGAACACAGAGAAAAAATTCTCACCTCAGTCTGTCAGCAACTGAGAGAAAGACTGAGGAATCAAGGGTAAAGGGGGTATGGCTAGAGCACAGAGTGAGTTAGGAGATTGATTTAAAAGTTCTCTCAGTTGCTGTCAGAAAAGAGGATTGGTCCCAGCTATGGAGTGTAGACGCAGCACACTGGAAAAGGGAGGTACTTTGCAAAACACCAGGGTTGCAGGAAGAGAGGATCCTTCTTTCAGGTAATATTTCTCCACCTGTCATTCCGGCTCTTTGTCTCTTTTGACAGAATCTGCAGTCGTACTAGAAGAAGGAAGCCCCCCAGATGAAGATCGAAAAGGAGTGGAATTCCACCCTGAATCTCAAGAGATTGAAGACTTTGAACCCATGAGTTTGGGCCAAGGGTTGGGGGAAGAGAGATATTGTCGGGTAAGACAGCCCCTTCCTGCCCTGTTGCCCATCAGGTAGAGCTGCTCAGGGTGCTTCCCGATAGAAGAGGTCAGTCAAGATCTGGGATGTCCTTGAGAGACAGAGCTTCAGGGACTCACAAGAATTGGCAAGTTTTCATCAGATAACTGAATTAATTGCAGTAGGGAATAGTAGTCACGGGGCAGGTAGAATTGCTCCTTGAAAGGAGATGCCACTGTTGAATATAGCATAATAGGTTTGGGAGGGCTCTTGAAGGTCTTCTAGTCCAACCGCCTGCTCGAGTGGGAGATCCTAGTCCATCCTGGACCAATGGCAGTTCAATCTTTTCTTGAAAACCTCCAGTGATGGAGCACCCATAACCCCAGGAGGCAAGCTGTTCCATTGATTAATTGTTCTCATTGTCGGGGAAATTTCAGGGGAAAAAATCACTATAAAAGCTCTGTAGAAAGGAAGAAAAACCCAAATAGAAGAAAAGAAGAAAATTATTTTGGATTTTTTAAACACAATTTTCATTGAAGAAGTTTTCACAAGATAAAAACAATGCACTTTTTAGAAAAGAAATAAAGAAAAATAGTCAATAGAAAAGAAAGAAAAGAGGGAAAGACAAACGATAAGAAAAAGAAAAGACAATTAAGAGCCTCGGTAGCACAGTGGTTGGAATGCAGTATTGCAGGCTACTTCTGCTGACTGCCAACTGCCTGCAATTTGGCAGATCGAATCTCACCATGCTCAAGGTTGACTCAGCCTTCCATCCTTCCGAGGTTGGTCAAATGAGGACCCAAATTGTTGAGGGCAATAGGCTGACTCTATTAATTGCTTAGAGAGGGCTGGAAAGCACCGTGAAGTGGTATAGAAGTCTAAGTGCTATTGCTATTGCTATTAAGAAGTGGGCTTCTACTCTTCTTGATAATAGTTATAAATGCATTTCTATTCTATATCCTCTCACTAAGATTACACTATAATTTCCTTCTTTCCACAGCCTGCCTTTTTTAATTGTCAATCCCATAAATCACAAGTTCATTTTTTCCCAGTTCTGCAAAAAGTACATAAGGGATTTCCCATTACTAATAAATGTGGGTATTTGCCTTTCCTTAATGGAACAACTCAGTTTAGCCACCTTGGGAGACGCTATAGATTGTTCAAACCATGTTTTGGAAGGCAGATTTGGGGAGCCTGTTTGGAGGAACATCCTAATGATCAGAATATTTTGAAACTGATGGCCTAGAAAAACAGCCAGCTCGCTTTGCTTTCCTGGCTGGGTAGAGGCAGGACAGCTGCTGGCTGCCCGAGTGATTGCATTTGTGTCCCTCTCATGACCAAGGAGTTGGAGAGCCTTCAGGGCATCTCAGTGCTTCCGCCTGTATGTGGCACAAACAGAGCTGGCCCTGCAACTGCCCTTTTTGACAACCTGGCCTTGTTTTAGAGAGCAAGGAAGTGGCCTCGTAGAGGTTGGGTAGCCTTGCATAGCCAGCGCTTGGGGTGGACTAGTTCTGCAAAGTCCGCCCTGAGCAGGTATCTTGTTTCTCGCCCTCATCCTTGGCAGTCATCATCGACTTCCAGCCAAGAGGAGAAGGCCCCCAAAGCAGAAGATCTGGCCGCCATTGGCATTCCGATCGAAAGGGCCAGGAACCTGGAAGACAGCCGGGCCTTCGAAGCGCTCTCTTTCCAGCCTTCCCAGACCCTCAGCAAGTCCAGCTCCTCCCCAGAACTCCAGACACTTCAGGAAGTCCTCAAGGATCCAGGTGGCGAAGAGTCGGCTCAGAAACTCAGCAGTGAAGGCAAATCCAAGTCTCAGTCTGGGCACCTGGAAGGAGAGGCCGCTGGAGGCTGGCTGGCAAAGGGGGAAGACGACCAGGGCCCTGGAGGGATGAGGCTGGCTGCGGCAGCCCCCGCCTCTTCTCCCCACTCCCCAACCGGCCACCGGCCACGGGGATATACCATCTCTGACTCGGCCCCCTCCAGGAGGGGCAAAAGGATCGAGAGGGACCTCTTTAAGGGAAGAGCAGCAGCTGCCTCCAATGCAGGGAAAGTTCCTGGCATCAACCCAAGGTGAGGGATGTTTGTGGTAGAAATGGCGTTGGTGGTAGAAATGGCGTATGGAGCATCAGAACCTCTCCCAGAATCTAGGGCAGAATTTAGAGAACTGCATGAGACAGTGGGCTGAATGAGCAGCAGCTCCTGGAATTGGTAGAAACATCTGGGAAAAGTCTTGGGCCAGTGGGCAGATGGATCAATCTAAATCTGCTCTGGCCCAGTTTCGGTTTGCTTCACTTCAGTCACACTCCATATGCCATGGTTGGCGATGGAAGCCTCTTTCCTCAATGTGTTGAACAGAGTTTAGAATGGCATGGATTCTGAGGAACTGAAGAAACAATAACTTCTTAACTCAGAATCGGGAGTCCCAAATAAAAGGGAATGCAGAAGACAAGCCTCCTCACTTAGAGTTGATAAGGAGGGCCAGCACTTCCTGGAGGGCGGTCCTGGCAGCTTCTTCAGGAGCTGAGTGCCCCCTTGGTTTCCTTTGCCAAGGCCTGGTCCCCAGAGGCCCTTCCTGGAAGCATTCGGCTCTTTCCTCTGTGAAATAGGGCAGAGAACTCCGGGGGGGGGGGCTTGTAGGCTGATTTGGCCATACTAGTGCGTCAAGACTAAATGCCAGGAAGAATAGCTGAAAAACTGCTCACCTCTCCAGTTTAATGAATGATCAGGTGTTTTTTTCCCTCCTTCTCTCAGGAGTTTGGTCTCTCATGGTCTTTGCAATGTTTTGAGCAGACAACCAGAAAGAATGTTTCCTTTTTCACATCTAAGTGTTCATCGTAGGTTATTGCGTCTTCCATAAGGCCTTAATTCTGATGCAGCTAAACAGGTTTTCTTCCCCCCCCCCCACCAGCTTTGTGTTCCTGCAGTTGTATCATTCTCCGTTCTTTGGTGACGAATCCAATAAGCCCCTTTTACTACCAAATGAGGTAAGCTTGAGCATGTTGTAATTGACTCATTGATTGATTTTGTACCGTTAAATCACTGCTGACTCTTAGTGATCACAGAGATAGATTTCTCCATGATGTTCTGCCCATCATCGGTGATTTTATATCTTCTCTCCCTGTGGTTTTCTTGGTAAAAACACAAGAATGGTTTATGGTTACCTTTTCCTGCTCTCGCCATTGGGAGAGCCAGTTTGGTCTAGAGGTTGAGGCATCAGGCTAGAAAATGGGAAGTGGTGAATTCGAGTCCTGTCTTTGGCCCAAAAGCTGGCTGGATGACTCTGGGCCAATCACCAGGAGACGGTGAGTTCAAGTCTTTTTTTTTTTTTTATTGAAAAAGTTTTACAATACAATTTTAACCCCACATTTTCCCTCCTCCTCCCCTTTCCCCCCAACCCTCCCCCCCTGACTTCCATTACATACGAATCATAAGTATATATCAATCATTATTAAACATTAGATATAGGTGAGATCCACAATATATATCATAACTTTAACAAAAATAAGATGAATCCAAAATTCTTTGCTGATAATAAGAAAACTTAAAGTTAAACAAATAAAGTTTATAAAATTTATAAATGCCCCCTTGAAATTACACAAACATAAAATTTTTCCCCCTTCTTTTTGTTAAAGACAGCATTATAACCAAAGTATATAAATTTATATCAAGTTAATATCTAAGAAACAATATAATATGTATATTTAACATAGTAATAACAATAAAGATAATCCTTTATTTCTTCAACCTCTATCAAAAAGCTAACTAAAAATTCTTGATTTAATACTTATTCTAGACATAATCAACCCATTTTTCTAAATATCCTCAGTCAAATACTAACTGATACTTCTTAATTTGATATTTATTCTGCACATAATCCACCCATTTCTTCCAGTCCCGAACAAAAACTTCATGGGTCCTATCTTTTAGATATGCAGAAATCTTTGCCATTTCTGCAAAATTAGCCATCTTCAGAGTCCATTCTTCTATAGTAGGTACACTATCTTTTTTCCAATATTGTCCAATCAGTAACCTAGCTGCAGTAATCATGTATAAAATCAATCTTGTTTCATTCAGTGAGCAATCCTTAACTATACCCAACAAAAACAATTGCAGAGAAAATTGAAGCTTCTTTTTCAAAACAGTGAGTTCAGGTCTTGATTTAGGCATTAAAACTGGCTGGAGGAGAGAGAGAGTCCCTCTCTCTGAGCCCATCCCTCCTCACAGATTGTGTGGGGAAATTAGGAGGAAGGATATGTTCAGCATCTTGAGTTATTTGTAGGATACAAATAAATTTGTAGGATACAAATAAATTTGTAAAATTGTCACTAATGACACTACAGGTAGTCCTCAATTTATCACCACAATTGAGCCCAAAATTTATGTTGCTAAGTAAGAAATCCATCAAGTGAGTTTTTTCCCATTTTACAACTTTTCTTGCCACATTTGTTAAGTGAATCATTGCAACTGTTAAATTAGTAACCCGGTTGTTAAGTGAATCTGGCTTCCCCATTGACTTTGCATGTCAGAAGGTTGCATGTGACCCCAGGACACTGCAACCGTCATAAGTGTCAGTTGTCAAGCATCCAAATGTAAATCACATGGTCATGGGGATGCTGCAACAGTCATAAGTGTGAAAAATGATCATGTCACTTTTTTCAGTACCATTGTAACTTCAAATGGTCACTAACTGAACTGTTGTAAGTCGAGGACTACCTGTAATTGATCCTCTGCTTCCAGCATGTTTCTGTCTCACTGCTGCCCGATGAAGCTGGTGCAGTTGGCAGCTGGGATGATGTTCCCTCCTTGTGTATAGGTGCCCTCCTGCTAGGAGTCCATGCTCTTGGCATTCTTCGCTCATCCCTCCCAGGAACACACAGACACACACACACCCCCTGCTACTGCCACAGTGAAGCAGCACAGCAGGCCTTGGAAGGGGGAGGGGAGAGAGCATGTTGTGTGAAACAGTGGAACCAATCAATGTCACTAAAGAGAGTGGGAGTGGAGCAGATGTAGAGAGAAGGTTGCTAAAATGTAATTTCCAGGTGGAAAATGCTCCACTTGGGAAGGAGGTGATGTTCCCTGTTACATTCTCTGGGCCCAGAAATGCTTCCCTGGGGCTAATAATTCCTTTTCCAAGAGAGGCTCAAATGCTCTGGTTGGTTCCAAGTGTTTCTTGATTCCCTAGTTTTCATTGGTTAGGTTGAGTCCAAAGTTTGGGACTTCCCAGCTGCTTTACTTGTTTGGGAAGGGAGGGAGGGGGAGAGGGCAAATGAAGGACACTGTGCTTCTGTTCAGGTGGGACATTGATGGAACCGGACCTCTTTGGCCCCCATCCTGTCTGCAGTGACTTTGGTGGAACTGTGGCAGCTCAGGTTTTGTAGAGAATGAAACAAAATACCACCAAACAACAACTACAACTACAGTTGTGTGTGCGTGCTCCTGAACATAATTTACTTTTTATTTGTGGCATTGTTACCTCACTCAGCTGCTCTAGCAGGTTAAGAAGACCCAATTCAAAACAGGAGGAAGAAGGAAAAAAGGCTGAACCGGTTTCTTTTTCTCACAAGGGCAGGGAAGTTTTTGCAGCTGCTGCTCTTCTAGCCAATGGAAGAGTCAGGCCGGTTTTTGACCGGAAGCGTCGCGGCGAGACAGTCAGCAGATGGATTTGGCGGGCTCTGATGAGCTATGCAAAAACCTGGACTGACAAACCACTCTGTTAAACAATTAAGAGAATTGTGGATTCTAGAGTGACATCTTCAAGAGAAAAAAGACTACTACAATTTGGAATTTTTGTTTTGGAAAACTTTGAATCATATCAGTGCTGGCTGTGAGAACTTTTTGGGAGGATTGCTTTGTAAGTGGCCTGACTTTGGGGAAAAAAAGGGAAAACCACAGAACTTTTAAATCTGGAACAATACTAATACAGAAAGAATAAAATGGTGCAGGAAATTAATGAAATGATGGAAATGATGTATTCATCATGGAAAGCGGAAATAAGAGGAATAATTACGATGCTACATGGAGAATTAAAACTTGAGGATCCAAAAACAGAGAGAGAGCATGTTCAAGCCAACAAGGAAACAAAGACGGAAAAGCAAGACAGAGACTGAAAACAAAAAAGAAAATAAAGACAGATTAATTTCGGAAAATTAATTGAATATATGGATAGTAATAATAAAAAGGAGGTTTTTAGAGATTACATTGGGATTAACAATGGAAAAAAAGAAAAGGCAGAAAGAGTCGAAGAAGGAGAGAAGGGAGGAATATAGAAAGAACAAAAAACTTAAATGATTACACTGGGATTCACAGTGAAAAGGAAAAAAAAGAGAGGAAAAGGATGGGAAATCACAGAAAATGCAGGGCAAAATAGAAGAGTTCAGATTTGTGAATTACAGAATGATTACACTGGAATAAACAGTGGGATAAATACTTGAGAGGAGTATTTAGAAAAGAGATGGGAAACTGGGAAATTTAGGGCAAAAGAGTAAAGCTCAAGATTTCAAATTACAAAAGGAAAAAATGGAGAAAGAAAAGGTGAAAATAAAAATGGGAAGGGAGAAGAAGAAATAAAAGAGAAAACTATATGATTGCAAAAATGAATAATAAACTAACAATTGAAATAACTAGTATTACAATAAATTGTAATGTTGAAATATGAATTGTATAAAAATGGGAAATGTTATGATTACAAAATGAAATGAATAACAATTGGAATATTTGTATTGTGTTTTTTTCTTTTTTAAGAAATATGAATAAGTTTAAATTGTAACAGTTGAAATGGATAACAGCTAGAATATTTTTAAGTTAATTATGTGAAGAAAGTAGAAATGTTTGTGATATACTAAAATGTTGGATTTATATTTTCATGATATAAAATAAGTGGATTTAGTAATATAAGAATTAAACTACTGCAACATTACATAATGAATCAAGGTGAGGATAGATATACAAATAGATGACAATGGGAAGGGACAAAATACAGAATAGAAGGGAGAAACTGAATTTGATTAAGATTAGAGGTGAGAATGTGGGGTAATATTGGTTCCTAAAAAATAGATGAGAAATGAATATGGCAAAAAGGTAATATAGAAACTATAAACTTAATCGAAATGGTCTTTTTTTAAAAAATAGATGAAACTCAATTGAAATGACTAAATATTGTTTAAATTTGTGAACCGGCCAAATATTCTGTTCAAAGAAAATACATTGTATGTTTGTATGTGTGTTAATAAAAAAAACTTTCTGTAAAAAAAAAAAAGGAAGGGTCAGGCCAACTGCTCCTTCCCCCCCCCTCCCCTGGTCTGCTTCTCTAGCATTCCTGGGGATTGTATCTGTGGAAGGGGATTCTTGGCTTTTGCAATTCTCAGGAAGCCCCATGTGGCTTCCTGAGAATTGCAAGAAAGGCAAAAAAAGGGTCTCTCATGCTTAGGCGAGGAGTTGAGTTGCACTGGGAGTTGTGTTGCCTGTGCACAGTTCTCATGAAAAATGCCTGGGAAGCCTTCAGCAGTGAATAGGACATTTGTATCTGACTTTGTTTTAGTATTTTGAAAGGCCCAGGAGTGTGGATCTGACCCCGTGTGTTTCTCGCCCTGTTGTGTTTTAATCCTTAGACCTTTGAGAACTCCATTCAGCTTCTAGATCAGATCCCTCCATATGACACTCACAAGATTGCCGTCTTGTATGTTGGAGAAGGACAGGTGTGTGCCGTGTCTGGTAACAGTATGTTGCTAAGTTAGATTTCTGTCAGCAAAACCTCTTTGGAAGAGCTGGTCACTCTTCCCTTGGAAATGCCAGTTGCCCAACTATATTGAAGGAGGACCTCTCTTCCACCACAGCTCTTCTCTCAAGAGTTGCGTAATCGGTCTTGGCTGCGGTTGAGTATACAGTCAAATCATGAAGGTCCTTGTGGGTTTCAGAAATAAATGCTAAATGATGGAGCCCTTGGTGTGACCTTGGCTCTGCTCTGAGGGTCTGCTTTCCTCCTTGTCCTGCAGAGCAGCAATGAGCTCGCCATTCTGTCCAATGAGCATGGCTCCTACAGGTACACAGAGTTCCTGACTGGCCTGGGCAAGCTCATTGAGCTCAAGGACTGCCAGCCAGACAAGGTTTATCTGGGCGGCCTGGACGTGTGTGGAGAGGATGGCCAGTTCACGTACTGCTGGCACGACGACATCATGCAAGGTATGGGAGGCAGCTTCTCAACTGCATTTACTCCGCCTCCACCTCAGAGCTCTTTAGGAGCTATTTTGAAGCCTGAAGGGTCTGTGAATCTAAGGACAGTTTGAGTCTTCAGATTCTGGAATTCAAGCCTTGCCGGGTGTACCTGTACTGATGTGGGAGTCAAGGCAGCGAAGTAGCATAAGAACTCCCTCTGGAAGGGAACCAGCCACCATAATGCCACTTCACCCCCATGCTCCAGGCTGAGGTGCCAGACAGATGTTAGCATCTACCCTGAGCTGGCATGAACGAACAGATGTCCCAGCTGAGGAATCCTTCGGAGCATGAGGCTTGTTGGGTGACTGGACCGGACTTAGCAACTCTGCAACTTACCTTTCCCTTCTGATCAACTCAGTGAGGAAGGTCTTTGCTGAGCAAAATGTTTCCCAGTTCTCAGCCCTGTCCTTTTCTCCAAGCAGGGAGCTTGGGCTCCTGGGAGCATTTTGTGGACTGAGACGGCTGCTCTCCATCCAGCGAGCTACCTAAAGCCCTTTGTTTTAAGTTGGGCTGCCGAAGTAGTGATCTCCAGAGGATCCCTCTTTTGCTGCTTGAGGTCTGAACCAGGGGTGAAATGCTACCGGTTTGCTCTGGTTCAGGCAAACCAGTAATTAAAACTACCAATTCGGACGAACTAGTAGTAAAAAAATGCTTTAAAAAAGTAAAAAAAAGGTTCCGATGATCGCACTGCACAGCTATGATTGTCGGAACCTTTTTTTTACTTTTTTAAAGCATTTTTAACTACTGGGTGAATAGGTAGTAAAAATGCTTTAAAAAGAAAAGGAAAAAAAATCACCATGTCCACCCAATCATATGATCCCACCCACCAAGCACGCCCACAGAACCGGTAGCAAAAAATTTTGTATTTCACCACTGGTCTGAACTACTCTCTGCAGACGTTTTCCTCACTCCTTGTTTTATAGCTATTTTCCACATTGCCACTTTGATGCCCACCAAAGATTTGGATAAAAATTGCTGTGACAAGAAACGACATTTGGGGAATGATTTTGTTTCCATAATTTACAATGATTCTGGGGAAGACTTCAAACTGGGGACCATCAAGGTAAGGAGAAAGACATCGATTGGGCAAAGGCAGCTGGTGGCTTTCCAATTAGCCCGCCTCTGGGAGGGGCTTTCTGCCAGTCGATGGACAGGAGGGGGAGCTGCAAGTTGCCTCTGCTGTTTGAGGCCGAGATCCCAAGCCAATCACGGCTCTTCTGAACTAAGAGTGAAGTCGGTGAAAGTGTCTGGGGGGGATTTTTTTCTTTGGACTCTCCCACTCTGAGTTCTGAATCGCTTTCCTAAGCAGGTGGCCCCTACACAGTTGCTCCAGAGAAGTGATCAGTGCTCCAAGGAAAAGAGACCAAAGTTTTGTCGGTTCCTCCATGCTAATTCTGCTTCTCCTTTCTAGGGTCAATTCAACTTCGTTCATGTCATCATCAAACCGCTGGATTATAACTGCAACCTGCTTACTCTACAGTGCCGTAAAGGTATGCCCAGCCTCGCTCTCTTCACCCGAGTGCCTCCTACAGGGATCCAAGAATGAATGAAATGTATGTCAATGCTGGAGGGTTGAGTGGGTTGCTGGTTTCTGCTCTCACCCTGTAATTTCCTCTCTCCCAGATATGGAGGGGCTCATTGACACAAGTGTGGTGAAGATTGTCTCGGATAAAAACCTTTCATTTGTTGCCCGACAGATGGCGTTGCATGCCAATGTAAGTCTCCTTTGGGTGGGAGGATGCCTCCCCTTCTGCCAGCCCTACAAGGTAGACCAGACTCAGAAAGCAAGGCCATGTAGGTCAGGACGACTTTTACTATGACATTCTAGGAACTGAATCTTGCAGGTCTGAATGAGCTTCCCCCTCCCTCTCTTTAGCCTTATGTGAACTAAGGAGAGGCTGCTTTTCTGGTCCAAACTCAAGTCTCTCTTATGCGGTCATTGCTTTGGCAGCAGCTCTTCCTCCTATCTCTCAAGGTCTCCCCCTCTGCCCTCTGGAGCTTCAAAACAGCATTGAATAAGCGGAGGAAACCTCTGGCTGGGAAGGCAAGGAAGTCTTTATGGTTGCTCTGAGCACAAGATCTGCTGCCAGGAGCTGGACTCTCTTCCAGACCTGGTGGAGTCCTTGAAGCTCCACCAGGCAGCTGACCCTGCAAAGCAGCTCTGGCTTGGGTCACTGGGCCAGTACCTGCCTGCGCCTCCAGGATGCCTCTTTTCATCCCAGTGTGTATTGCACTGGGGCGTTTGTCAGATTGGCATGTGCTGGGTTGGCTTAGTCAGGAGAGCCCCTCCGTTCAGGTGTGCTTCACAGGGCCCCCTCTTTGTCTCTCTACTCAGATGGCGTCTCTGGTCCATCACAGCCGCTCCAACCCCACTGACACCTATCCCTCGAAGTGGATCGCTCGGCTACGCCACATCAAGCGACTCCGGCACAGGGTGAGTAAGGGACCCTCTTTCCTCCTTTTGAGCAGCCACTTGCTTCTTCCAAACAGCCGGTGATGTCTGAAGCAGGTAGGGGAGCCATCAAGACTTTCTTTCTTCTTTCTTCACAAAAGGCAAACATGTCCTACGAGAAGCACATTTTCTAGACCTCTTGCAACCCAGTCTTGAATTATTCACTTTTAGCCCAAACCAGGGTAGCTCAGACAGTGAGCTCAGACTCAAAATTATATGCAATAGCCCGGGATGCCCAAGACCAACAGTGCACCTGAGCCATAAAGACCAGCCTAGCAGCAGGTGTGGGGCAGCAGCTGGGTCTTTGGGAGAAGCTACCTGGGCAGGGGCGGCCATGGGTGGTGCCTTTGCAATCAACATCTCTTTCTTCCAGATCCGAGAAGAAACCCAGTTCCAAGAGGCTGGTTTCCCCACTGTGCATCCTCCGGTCCCTACAAAAGCCTCCACCCGGGTCCCCCAGGACCCGACCCCCACCTACGAAACTGGACAGAGGAAGCGCTTGATCTCCTCCGTGGACGACTTCACAGAGTTCGTGTAGGGCAAAGGCTGCCCTGCCTCAACCTCTCTGGCACAAAGCAGCTCCAGCCTCCAGCTGCAGCCATTTTGGCCTCTCTCAGCCCATGAGCTGAGATTGCAGCTTTGTGCTCCCTTGAAGGCTGCTGGCCTGATGCACAACTTTTGTGGGTTTTTCTAACCACCAGTTCTGTAATCAAGCTTTTTAATGAAGGCACAGCTCAGGTTTATGGTTTGTTTGAAATGGCAGGAAACTCAGCAACCTGACATTAATGTCCCCCAAGGTCTCTAATCTCCTGGTAGAGTTTCATGAAACCTGCCTGCAGTGTTAGTTCCACCTGTGGGGGAAGAGTTGGATCTTGCAGGAGCTGGGGATCCCTTGTTCTTCAGAGGAAAGCCAACAGGGCAAATGTGGGTGGATCATTATTGCAGCCGAGCTTCGGGAGGCATTTGGGGCCGATCACTTGCTTAAATCTGTCCCAAAGTGTTGAGAGCAAAACTTGTATTCAATTTAGAGTTTTCTGAGGGAGCCGGCAGCTCCCTTTTAACAGGCTACAAGGCCAGCAAGAAATGTAAGTATTTTCCTGAAGCAAGAAGTTGGAGTTCAGTGGCCAGAGGCCCTTCTCTGGTTCAGACTGCCTTGGGTATTCATATAAAAGTAGGAAAAGGTCTGATGCTTTTTCCCAAAGGGGGGAGATTTTAGGGCAGCAATAAAACCTCATTCTGCTGTATTGTCTCTTACCTTTCCTTCAGTGGGGGGAGGGGAGGGGAGGTAACCTGGGCTGCCATTACTTCTTCAGGCCCCCTTTCAGGTGGGATCCTAGCTGCTGACCTCAGCCTTCCTTTGTGCGTGAATCAGGCAGGCCCGTTAAAACGCTCGTTCTGTAGGTAGTGAGGAGCCGCCCTTCAGGATCCTCCACCCTGATGTGGGGCAAAGGGAGCCTGGGGTGGCTCTGGTGCCCATCATTTTCTTATTGGTATGATAAAATCCTGGGGTTGGAATCCCCAAATCATCTCAGACAAATGGCTCTTTTGCTCAAATAACTTGTGAAGTTGTAAAGTGGGTCATGTGACTGGCCTCATTTTATGACCTTTTCTTTGTGGCAGACCTTAAACAAACCTGTTGTTCACTATGGGGCACTTTTGCCCCAAACCAGAAGTAAACACTTGTTTTCATCAAAAATATGAATCGCAGCCATGTGACTGGAGGATGCTGCAGATGGCCATAAATGCAGGTTGGTTATGGAGCATCCATAATGCAGCCATGTGAATGCAGTGTGTGTGTGTGCTGTGAGGAGGAATGGGGGACTGCCTGTCATAACTTGGAACCGGGTCGAAAGGGCCTTTAGGGAGGCCCATTACAGCTTTGAATGGTTGCCAAAGTTGAGGGTTCCCTGGATCACACACACAACTTTTTTCAACACAATTGAGATAAAGGTTTGGTTCCCAGCACTCTTATACATGAGCCCTCAAGATACGACGGATGGAGCCTGCCCGTTACAGTTGCAGGATACTCCCCATCCCTGCTCTCCCTGATGTCCTCCAATGAAAGAACATCAATCATTTGCAGAACCTTGGTAGAAGCTATTTCTGGGCAGGTTCCACTTAATGGTCTCCATCCCACTTAGTAAGACAGACTCCCTGCTCATTGCCTTTCCAAGAGTATATACTTCACTGAAAGCAAAAGTGGTTACAGAAGGAGCGAAGCGGAATCTGCCTGCTTGGCACAAAAGATGCAATTAACTTTCTCCCCTGGCCAACCCTGTTGCCAGTCAGTGTCCAATTAAAAGTTCTCTGCTGGTTTAGGTAATGGATCCCTCAGTTGGCGCCTTCTCCATCTCAGCTTCTTTTGGCTGACCTTTGCTCAACTGATGCATTTCACTTTCTGGGCTGGCACGGCTTGCCTCTCAAACCGCCCTCCTTTCCTCCCGCATCCGTGCCTCTCCTCCCTCCACAGCTAATCCCTCACTGCTAATGCCCACTTTACAGGAGGCTTTGCACTCCTATGAAAATCTGAGGCGGTGATGCTAGCGCTGGGGAGTGGCTGCAAATACCAATGAAGCTTTGCTCGCTTGCCCACCGCCTGACTCCAGCTGTGTGGCCGGGTTAGGGTTAGGTACAGACCAGTCCTGGGAGTTGGGAACCTCTGGCATAGACCATTTCATCCTAGAAGCTGACAGCATTGATCCCCACTCCTTCCTCTCCCCCATCTCAGCACAAGGAGCTTTATTATAATCTTCCAGAACTGACGACACCAATGTTTCTCTATCAAAAAGAAGTTCACAGGCGGGATTCGGTCAAGAAACATTTCAGTATAGAAACCGTGTCAGTAATTCAGATTAAAACTGAATTTTTTACACGAAGTGAATACCAGCAAATCTGTTTCTTGTGGTCCAGAAGGAAACATATCCCCCAAAGTCAGCAACAGACACAGAAGGTGCAGCCTTGTTCGAGCACTGGATCTTTATTCAAAGGTCCAAGACAAGATATTCTCCCAACCCCCATTGAGAAAAGAAGGGCCACAGCAGCACCAGCGGGAGTGTTGAACATGTAAGGCTGTCACTCCTGCTCTTCCTGTTCCATGTTCACGATGCCTGAATGGGGCTCCAGTTGCCGTTACCCACAAAGGAGCCGAGTCTGGTAGCTCAAGCCACTGTTTGCTGTCCTCACGTACAAGACTCTGTTATGGAGGGGAGGAACACGGTTTAAGGAAGCTGCCCACGTAAAATGCAATGACTGATCTCCCCGTTTTCCTGCCAGCATAATCACAAAAAGAATTCCAAATGGAAAGAACTTCTGAACAAATGTTGCTTCGAACAAAATAATATGGTTAGGGATTTAATAGTCTTCTATCAAATTATTCAAAATCATATGTGAATGGAAATACTTTACCGAAGCTGGGAAAAGCGGCCAATTCAATTTTCTCACAAGGCGTTGTCCTGAGTTTCAGCATCGCCATGCTTGTTAGCATTTGAAATAGTGCTAAGGTCTGACTTTTTTATCTTGAGTGCTTGCGGAATATGATTACCATCTCTGTTTCCAACTAGAACACGGGAAAAAAAACTATACAATGTCAATCTAAGACGTCATAGACTATTGGTAGATTTGAAAGGGACCTTGGAGGTCTTCTAGTCCAACCCACTACGCAAGTGGTGATTGCTAACCTTTTTGCCGTCGTGTGCCAAAAGTGGAGGGAGCGCAGGGGGGTTGTGTGTGCGCGTGCCCGTACCCATAATTCAATGCGCCCTGCCCCCCATGCATGCACACGCGACCTGTGCTCCCCCCGCTTTTGGCACGCGATGGCACGGTGGGCCCAGTAGGCCCGTTTTTCGCCCTCCCCAGGCTCCAGAGGCTTTCCAAGAAAAAATACGTATCTGGAAAGACTACATATCTGAGCAGTTTACAAATGTCAGCATGTTGCCTCCAACAATCTGGGTCCTCATTTTACTAATCTTGGAAAGATGGAAGACTGGGTCAATCTTGAACCCATCAGGATCAAATTCCTGGCAGTCGGTAGAATCAGCCTGCAATACTACATTCCAACCATTATCCTATCACAGCTCATAGATAGTAAATAAGGGACAGGTTAATAATGTGAAAATAGAATTAATTTAAAACTTTTGGGGGACCTGTTTCAGGTGCGGGAAACTAATATTGTTGCAATATATTTATCAGTATTCACTTAGGAGGGATAATATGTGTATAAATGTTCGTGTCTTTTTTAATGCACCTTTTTAAATGTCTTTTTGTGTTTAAATGTCTGTTTTAAAAATGGAATTTGTATTTTAACTTTTTAAAAAATAAAAGTAAATTGCAAACAAAATCAAAGTAATTGTGGTAAAAGATCCGTTTGCATCAGCTGAGACTTCTTAAAAAAGAAAATAAAGATAGCTTGGTCTCAAAGCAATACCAAGGAAGAAGAAAACTAGGAGGCACCTAAAGGAGCCAATGGGGCCGAACCGAGAGCCCCCTATGCAAGGAGACCCAGCCCCAGAGAATGCAAAGCCTCATCTCAGAAACAGGAAAGGACAAGTGGGAAATAAGAAGCAAAATCCAGCAAGAATGTCTTCAACTATATCGAAGGCAAAGGAGATGGCTTATTAACATGTGGAAATTACAATTATTACTTTATTATTATTATTATCTTTTTATCCTGCCTTTTTTATAAATATATCTCAAGACTATACCTAATACCTCAAGAGCATACCTCATACTAAAGCCTTAGTAAGACCACACCACTTAGTAAGACCACACTGCATCCAGTTTTGGTCACCACACTATAAAAAAGATGTTGAGACTCTAGAAAAAGCGCATAGGAGACCAACCAGGATGATTACGGGACTGGAAACTAAAACATATTAAGAACAGTTGCATGAACTGAGCATGGCTAGTCTAATGAAGAGAAGAGAAGGACCAGGGGAGACAGGATAGCACTCTTTCCATACTTGAGGGGCTGCCCCAGAGAGGAGGAAGGGGGTCAAGCTGTTTTCCAAAGCACCTGAAGGCCAGACAAGGAAGAATGGATGGAAACTGACCAAGAAGAGATTCAACCTAGAAATGTTTCTGACAGTGAGAACAGTCAACCAGTGGAAAAGAAGCTGCCTTCGGAAGTTGTGGGAGCTTCATCACTGGAGGCTTCCGAGAAGAGACTGGACTGCCATTTGTCAGAAATGGTGTAGGGTCTCCTGCTTGAGCAGGGGGTTGGACTAGATGACCTATAAGGTCCCTTCCAACTCTCTTAATCTGTTAAAATTGCAATTACCTGGATTTCAGTTACAAGGAAAAATGTCCTGTACAACAATGGAAGAGTCTGCTTATGGTTTGTGGGTTTTTCACCTCTAGAAAGTTTGAAGAAGAGGCAGAATAGGGGCATTCATGGATACATTAATTGGCTTTCCTGCATATTGCAGAAGGCTGAACTAACTGATTGATCCTTGTGGTCCCTCCCAACTCTACAACTAACTTCAATTACAGCATCAAATTTAAATTTCAGATTTCTGGTGCTCAAACCAACACATAAAATAATTTTAAGACTTCAAAAATTCTAGCAGATACTGTATTTTGTTCCACTAAATTTCCCTGATTTTGGAAAATGAAATTTATCACTGTTGTATTAGTACAGGTAAGCCTCACTTAATGACCATGACTGGGATTGGCAACTGTCACTAAGTGATGTGGAGGGTAAGATATCATATGCTTTGGATGGACTTACAATCTCACTTACCCCAGTCATTAAGAGAGTCCCTGTGGCTCGTTAAGTGAGAGCACATGGCTGTGACTTGCTATTTTACCCCTGGCTTCTCCATTAACTTTGCTTGTTGAAAACCAGCTGTGGAACATGCAAAAGGCAGCTGTGTGTGATTGAGGGGTCCTGCAAGGATCCTGTATCTCAATCACAGGCCTGTAGGGAGGCTACAGTCATAAAGTGACTTTTTCAGTGCTATTGTAACTTTGGACAACAGCTAAATATGGCAGTCATTAAGCAAGGTGGTTCTTCAGAAAGAAAAATATTGCAAACTTACATAGGACTGTTTCATATGCAATTCCATGCTGGGTTAGTAAATCTGACAATTTCTGCAGATCATTGGAAACTCGCTTATATTCCTAGAAAAAAAAGGAGAGTAAATTCACATTGATTTTACCACAAAAATAGACTATATTATACAAAGTCCAAGAGATACGAAACACAAAGAAATACGAAGTGGAAAAGCTGTGAATTCAGAGAAATTGTCTGCAGTTTTTTCAAAGATGATTATCTTTAATTTAGTCATCATTAGCAAGACAGTTCTGAGATTTCACTGATGCCCTTTGTGAATTAATTAGACAGCCTAAAATAATTGCACCTGAAACAGCAAGGAAACCCAGTCAACCACAACGGACTGTCCAAAGAGATCCTGTACCTTGTTGCACTTTTCTACAGAGTCAAATTCCAAATGTCGAAGTTGATTGTCCTCTTTTTTCTCTTTTGTTGATTTTAAAAGGGAGCCTTCTTCAAACAGCTCTCTCAATCTTTTCTTGTAGCCCTGAAAACAAAAGAAATAGTTACTTTAATTTTTCATTTTGAAAGGCTCAGATTAAGACATAGACGACATTTTTGGCTGATTTCAGAAACTAAGCAGGGCTGGTCACATGGAAACTATCTAGAAAGTCCAGGTTTATGGGTTTACCCCCCTCCCCACCTTTTTTTTTAAAGAAAAGAACATTCTGGAAGAAGGCAAAGGCTTAATGTTAAAAGTTAGCCGAGGGTTGAAGTATTCAACTGAGACTTCTTTTTTTTTTTTTGCAATTTATGTTGCCATGCATTTATTTATTCCATTTCCCGTCAAACACAAAAATTACCTTTAAAAACATGAATTGTCAGATCAATGCTCCTCATTACGTCATAGTCTAACATTTGTTGCAAATAATTGGGTACTAAAATGGAAAATGGATACTATTTGAAAAGCAAAATATGTACACTTTCTCCTCTGGGGAGAAAATGTATTTTCTCCTCTGAGAAAATACATTTTCTCACCCCAGAGGACTCTCAGTGGCTTACAATATCCAAAAACAATTTTAAAATATTAAAAACATCACCAACCCTAACAGAGGAGAAAAACAACCACATCAATGAAAAACACAGCAGGGGCTCCACTAAACACACCAATCTCAAGACTGGGGACCCAGCTGGATCTGGAACCCTGAGAGGGCAGGTGCCATGGATACCTCTGGGAGGAGGCTGTTCCAGAGGCTGCGACTATCAGCCTGGTAACGTAATCCAGACAAGAATCCAGGTGAACTAATTCTACTATATTGTATGGCTACCGTAACAGAATTTTGCAAGTCAGAAAGAACATTTCTCTCCCCCCCCCCCCCCGCACCTTTACAACTCAAGAAACTAGGGAGGGTCCCTTCTGAAACATTTCTCCTGCCCACATTCCCACTGTGGGCTAAACTGCCTCTAATCTGAGTATTCCCCTGGCACAGTCTCTTGATTTATCTTTTTCACATACCATCCCAAGTGCCCCTCCCACAACAGGCAATAAGTCACTATAACAAGGCAGCTGGCTGTAATCAACAGACACAAGATGGGTGTAGAAACAGCAGCATTTTACTGCCCTTACGCCCTTAGTCCAAATATGAGTTATTATTTGCAGTGGTATTCAAATAATTTAACAACAGATTCTCTGCACTAATGGGTGCTGGGTGGGTGTGGCTGGGTGGGCGTGGCCTGGATGGGCGTGGCCAGAGGGCATGAGAGCACTCTGCCAGCCAAAACAGGGTGTGGGAGTTAATTATAAAATGTGGGCTTTGCTTTGTAATATCTAGATCCAGAGAGCAAGGGATGTGAAAATACAAACCAAACTTTTTTTGCTACACATCTCTCCAGCAAACAGCAAATTTTGATGCTCCAGGTAAAGAGGATTCATTTTAGGATAAGTAACCACAGTTTGCATGGTGGAGATTCCTAAAGGAATGGTAGGAAACTCTGTATTTTAAAGAACATTTGAGGGAGGGGTGCAGATAGTCCTTCTCTGCCTAAGGCTGTAGAGACCCGGCACCAATCAAACCACTTTTTGTGAAGCAACTGATCAACGCTGCCACTATTAAATGAAAATAAGAGCGAACTCCACTCCTTTCTAGTACTGATGATGTTACCTGGTTTGGTAATGAAACAGATGCAAGAAAACCATCAAGCTCAGAGAGCACCAAGGACCCCACAGCTCAACCCTCAGCTACAAATATTCTCTTCTATCAATAAACCCTTTTTGGTGAGAGGGACTCAGAGCCTGCCTGATATGAGATGGCTCCCAGTGGATTTCATTCTAAATTTTGATATGATTTCTGTAAATAAGGAATGTAGAATTATAATGGCTAACTATTTGATTTAATTGCTTCAAACTCTATAAATGAAATGGGAATGGAAAATCCTAAACCCTAATCTAGACCCATGCTTCTCAACTTTGGCAACTTTAAGATGCATGGACTTCAATTCCCAGAATCCCCCAGGCAGCATGAAGGTCGCCCATCTTAAACTTGCCAAGACTGAAAAACGCTGATCTACAGATAAGGATTTTTCCATTCCTCTTTTACTGGTTCCCACTTACTTATGAGCAATCTTATTGTAAAATCCCCATTCCCAACTCACCCTAGAGCAGGGGTTTTGGGCCTGGAAGTCCTCTTGCACCACCATGAGAGCCAAAATGGGCTGGGGGGGGGGAACACAACGCACTCCCCGTGCCCCATTTTGGGCCTGGACAGTCTTCTGCACCACCCTGGACACCAAAACAGGGCGCGCGGACAGACTCCTGGGAGGGGCAGGGTGGGTGGGCCCAGCCAGAGGTGGGATTAGCCAAACTGGGCAGTTAACAACCAGTTTACCTGAACTGGTGCGAACCAGCTGAATCCCACCTCTGATTATTTGTATTTATTGGGTTCATCCTGACTTTCTCCAACAGCAGTTTAACAATCATACATTTAGTTCCCAGGGATTTCACTGCACTTAATCTAGTCCTCTATGTCTTACATTAAACAAGTTGATGCAATATATACAGTGTGTGTGTGTGTGTGTGTGTGTCTGTACACACACTCTTAAAAAATCAGAAGCTTAAGAGGGCTAAATTTGGATGGATACCACCAAGAAATCCAAAAGCTTAAGGCTGCATTGGTAAATTAACACAAAAGAATAGATGGCAGTCAGCGGTAGACCAGCCCACATTATTATCAAGGAAATTGCAGCCATCCATTTAGTGAGCAGAAATCCAATGTGACTCAAGGGCTCACTTTTTTAGTTATTTATCTTGATATATTAGTATAACATAAAATGAATGCACCTGTTTTGTGATTAATTCATCATAAAGCAGCTGCTCAACTTCATCCCACTTTCTCTGAAGAGCTTCAGGCAAGGTTGGATAGACTGTAGAGAAGAAATGATAGTTCTTTGAGCTCTCTCTAGACTCCACTTCCTCAAAGATTAAGTTCACAGAGGCAGAGGATTACCATGCAAGCATTTTTACATTCCTTTGCTGCCATTAAGTACCGCTATCAGCCACATCCTTGCTGGCCAAAGGAACATGAATGAGTGAAAAGGAACATGTTTGGGGAAGAATCCTATGCTCACTCAAGGAGGCAAGTGTTATAACAATTCTTCCCATAGGTTAATCGATTCATCGGGCGTTATACAATCCTTGATTACTTTAAGGTACAGTGGGGCAAAAAAGTATTTAGTCAGCCACCAATTGTGCAAGTTCTCCCACTTAAAAAGATGAGACATCATAGGTAGACCTCAACTATGAGAGACAAAATGAGAAAACAAATCCAGACAATCACATTGTCTATTTGGAAAGAATTTATTTGCAAATTATGGTGGAAAATAAGTATTTGGTCACCTATATACAAGCAAGATTTCTGGCTCTCACAGGCCTGTAACTTCTTCTTTTAGAGGCTCCTCTGCCCTCCACTCATTACCTATATTAATGGCACCTGTTTGAACTTGTTATCAGTATAAAAGACACCTGTCCACAACCTCAAACAGTCACATTCCAAACTCCACTATGGTGAAGACCAAAGAGCTGTCAAAGGACACCAGAAACAAAATTGTAGACCTGCACCAGGCTGGGAAGACTGAATCTGCAATAGGCAAGCAGCTTGGTGTGAAGAAATCAACTGGGGAGCAATAATTAGAAAATGGAAGACATACAAGACCACTGATAATCTCCCTCGATCTGGGGCTCCACACAAGATCTCACCCCGTGGGGTCAAAATGATCACAAGAACGGTGAGCAAAAATCCTAGAACCACACAGGGGGACCTAGTGAATGACCTGTAAAGAGCTGGGACCAACATAACAAAGGCTACCATCAGTTACACACTACGCCGCCAGGGACTCAGATCCTGCAGTGCCAGACATGTCCCCCTGCTTAAGCCAGTACATGTCCGGGCCCATCTGAAGTTTGCTAGAGAGCACTTGGATGATCCAGAAGAGGATTGGGAGAATGTCATATGGTCAGATGAAACCAAAGTAGAAGTATTTGGTAGAAACACAACTCGTCGTGTTTGGAGGAGAGAGAATGCTGAGTTGCATCCAAAGAACACCATACTTTCTGTGAAGCATGTGGGTGGCAACATCATGCTTTGGGGCTGTTTCTCTGCAAAGGGATCAGGACGACTGATCTGTGTACAGGAAAGAATGAATGGGGCCATATATTGTGAGATTTTGAGTGCTAACCTCCTTCCATCAGCAAGGGCATTGAGGATGAAACGTGGCTGGGTCTTTCAGCATGACAATGATCCCAAACACACCGCCCGGGCAACAAAGGAGTGGCTTCGTAAGAAGCATTTCAAGATCCTGGAGTGGCCTAGCCAGTCTCCAGATCTCAACCCTATAGAAAACCTTTGGAGGGAGTTGAAAGTCCGTGTTGCCCAGCGACAGCCCCAAAACATCACTGCTCTAGAGGAGATCTGCATGGAGGAATGGGCCAACATACCAGCAACAGTGTGTGCCAACCTTGTGAAGACTTACAGAAAATGTTTGACCTCTGTCATTGCCAACAAAGGATATATAACAAAGTATTGAGATGAACTTTTGATATTGATCAAATACTTATTTTCCACCATAATTTGCAAATAAATTCTTTCCTAATCGGACAACGTGATTGTCTGGATTTGTTTTCTCATTTTGTCTCTCATAGTTGAGGTCTACCTATGATGTCAATTACAGGCCTCTCTCATCTTTTTAAGTGGGAGAACTTGCACAATTGGTGGCTGACTAAATACTTTTTTGCCCCACTATATAAGATGAAAGCTTACCTTTAACAGAATAACTGAGTTCAGGTTGACCAGTACAGAAATGAAAAGTGTAGGTAGGTTTCTCTGATATGGTGACTGGCCAGTCCTTTTGGTAAGAGACCTCTAATATCATAGTCTAATCTTTCCAGTGATTAATACGGATGTTTTAGCAGCAATGAACATTCTTAATTCTTTGATTTATAACTTTATTTATAACTATAATTAATTATAATTATAGTTTATAATTATAACTATAGGATTATATTATAAATAATTTATTTATAACTATAATCCTCACCCCTTCCTGGTGAAAAGGGGCAACTCTGGGTACCAATGCAGTTGATGGAATTGGAAGGGTTAGTTGCCATCAGCTGAGCAGGGCCAGTGGACTTGTGTGGTGTTACTTGCATATCAGAAAGCAAGGCTAATTTGCAGAAACCCTTAGTTCTTGGGATCATGACACAGCAAGAAATGTTTGATATAATGGGCTTATTGAACATAAACAATGACAAGATTGGAGTATAAACTGCATCGTTTAAGTTTTCTGCTTTTAATCCAAAGGAGGAATTATTTTCTTACCTAAAAGAGAATGTGGGTGACAAACAAGCGGAGTTTCAAATGTAAGAGAGTAAACGCAAGTGCTTGGTTCAGATACTTGAGCCAGTCTATTGTTTTTTCCACATACAAGAAGTACCTGAAAAGCAGAGGTTTGAGAATTTATAAACAGAATTCATAAACTTAACTGATTTCCCTAAATCACAGACCAGTAAAAAAAGACCTAATTAATATAATCTGCTCAATGAACTTGCAATATTTGACAGATAAAGGGAAACATTCTATGTATTACAACTAAGCAGTTGCAAACTATTCAGTGATGAATAATATATTTACATATTAAGTAAAGTATATCTAACTTGATTATCAAAAATGATGTTGATTGAAATAGGAAGTGAAGTATTAAACTAGGAGCAAACAGGCTCAGACTCTCGTCCACTCTCAGCTGCAGAAATTCATTGGATAACACTGGGCCAGTGCTGCATTCTCAGCTCACCCGACCTTCCGCAGGATTATTAGTGCAGTGGTGACACTAATATGCTGCTTAAACTGCTTATAAAAAGGTAGGATACAAATCAAATAAATAAATAAATGAATAAATAATATAGAATGTAAAGTTATTATGTTGGCTTCTTTATTAAGTCAAATTCTTTACCTTTGTTTCTCTATTTTTTGTTTCACAAGAATCTCCTTCTCTCATCCACATACCAACAAAAGTGTTGTTTTCAATTTCCCATTCATGCCAGATTCTAGGAAATAAGAATAATATACTTCAGATATTTCAAAGAAGGCCACTGGCAGTTTGATTTCAAACCCGATTTTACAACAGATCACCAGGGGATCAATCAGGGTTAAGCCCTTGTGTATTCTTCTCTCAGCAGCTTTTGATGCTAAAAACAATGATATTGTTTTAGCAATGTTAATGTTTATTTCCACTCATAGATGCTGCTTTTAGAAAGGAAAACTACTAAGAGCTACTCTTTGTATCTGCAAAATTAAAGAGTCTTGTAGTGTTTTATCTTATACCTGTAGCGGGAAACTATAGCATTAACCCAAGAATCAGAAGTGAAGCGCACCAATATGCAGTTGACATTTGATGCTACTCCATTCATTTATATGAAGTCATACTGTAGAAATATTGAATTTAGGGATGTAAATCGTAATGGGCCAAATAGATCTGCAACTTAGATTTACTTGACTAACCTCCCCTTAGTTCAAGGAGCACAAAACATCTTCTCACTGTTATTAACATTAGCAACGCACTTTACTGTGCAAAATCCTTAAGATGGATAGTTCTCCTGAAGAGAGAAAAGGGAGGCCAAAACGGCTCCTGCAAGCCAGATGGCCCCAAAATGAGTCCATTTTAAAAAGATCATTTTATTGTTTCCAAACCCCTGTGATTCGATTCTTATCCTGAGACAGTATATAAATAATTGAAATACAGTAAATGCACCATCAGACCATAGGTAAATACAATGCTGTTTTTACGTGAAAGAATTAGTTGCCTCCCCCAACCCACTTTTCAAATAGTTAATCTTTAAATTAGGAATTTCCAGAAATTATATCAATTTTTCAGCTTTCAATCTCCCAAATGATGAAATTTGTTACAGCAGTCCATAACAATCCATTCAAAAAAAAAAAAAGAAAAAAGAAAATAGGTAATCCATTCAGTCATTCAAAGCTTTAATATCCAAATGTCCAAATATCCAGTTGCTTTTAAAGTCTCCAAATCATTTTCTTTTTTTTTTCAGTAAAAGTTTAATAATAAAAAAAAAGTTAATGGGCTCTCAGTCACGCGTTCCTTTCCACCCCAGTTTTCCAGATGTGGTTGCAAGCACACACCTGCACCCACTCCTCACTCTCAGCCTCTCTTCTCCGCCCTTTGATCATCCAGTTGTAACTTTCAAGTGATAAAATCAAGTCAGTCTCACCTCGATGTCACAGGCTGTTTCTTTACTTTCTCTTCTGGTATAATCTCCACAGCTTTTTAGTGACTTCCTGGTCACTTTCCCACCGTGTCCAATTTGAGGAGCTTCTTCTAGTCTTCCTAGGGGGTTTGCAGCCCCCCTGGATCAACCAGTATGTGCTCCTCTTGTTGACTGTCTCTTCAGGACAACTTAGGTCACAAAGGACCCTCGGACATCGGGGATATCAGCTACTCTTTAGGAGCCCCTAAAGAATCCATCGTGCCATTGCTTTTGGCCACGCCTTTTTTTTTTTTTTGAAAGATTGAAAAAATATATTTTTTTTCCTTGAATACCACAGTTCCAGAGGCAAGTTGTTACACTGACTAACTGTTCTATCAGGAAGTTTCTCCTCAATTTCAGGTTGGATCTCCATGATGAGCTTCCATCGATTGTTTCTTGTCCTGCCTTCAGCACTTTGGAAAATAAATCAACCCCCTCTTCCCTGTGACGACCCTTAAAATATTGGAAGGCAGATAATGTCACCCCTATACTCTTAGGCTAAACATATCCTTAGCCAGAGTGATTGCATGATTCAGCCTCCAAGTGCTGTGTCATTTTTGTTGCTCTTCTCTGCACCCTTCCTATGGCTTCCATATCTTCTTGCCATTCTTCCCAGTCCCTGTGAGGTACAACACATCCCTGTCCAAAGTCCTTCCTGTAGATAAACCAGTCTAGAAATCCAAAGTTCTCTTGAAAGCACCATCCCTTGAGACAGGGGATTTACTTATAGAATCCTGTGTTCCCTCATTGGCTGTTGACCTTCTGTCGGAAGTACAGATGAGAACACCACCTGTGCTCCTATCTCTTTGGCTTTCATGCCTAGTTCCTTATAGTCTCTTGATATTGTTTTCAAGCTCTTTGTTTATCATTTGCCCCAACATGAAAGAGGCAATAATAATTGATGGGCTTGATTAATTTTCATCCGGTACTGTTTTAAAATTGTCTTCAGCCCTGCACCACTTTCCAAATTCTTCTTTGACTTTTTCCAAACACTTACCGTTTGTAACTGCAGCCACATTTACAACAACTGTTTTTCCACAATTCCTACCTCTTACTTACACTTGAGTGTTTTGGTAGTTGGGTACATTACACAACCCTAAATTACATCCCTAAAAATGACTGATTTTAGAAACAGAATAACAGAGTTGGAGGTTTTCTAGCCCAACCTCTGTTCAAGCAGGAAACCCTATATCAGTGACAGCGAACCTTTTAGAAACAGAGTGCCCAAACTGCAACCCAAAACCCTCTTATTTATTGCAAAGTGCCAACACCAATTCAAACCTTTGTCAGAGTACAGCATGTGTACAATGAGATTGGCTGAGCTCCTTTTGTGCACCCCCCCAATACAAAACAACTCTCTGTGAAAGACAAAAAGATATCCCTATCCCAGTGGATCCTATTAACAAACACTCAGTCCTATTGCACTTTGTGAATTTATTGCATGTTGTGCTGGCCCCACAAATCAATTGTGCTATGTTGTTGTAGAGATATTTTTCTTTCAGGAGTTTGACAGCCCATGGATAAAAACTGTTCTTCAGCCTGTTTGTGCGGCTGCCTGTGCTTCTATATCTCCTTCCAGATGGTAGGAGAATAAAGAAGGGCTGACCAGGCAATTAAGGATTAGAAATTGTGTGGATTTTGAGATACACTCCCGGGATTGATTAAATATTGTTAATATTTGGCTTTATTAGTAATCCTACACATTTGGAAAGTTTGGAAAGTTATGGGGGAATAATGAGTAATTTAAAAAATATTAAATATTAGTAATTTAGTAGGGAGTAACAAATACATGGCACAAAGAAATGTTATCTATGTTTAGTGTCCAATCACACTTGGCCAATAAAAAATTCTTCTTGTAAATGAATTAATGGGAAAAACGATAAAAGGATTATTGCTGAAGTTGGAAGACTACGATTACACATACTTAATTGTTAGCATTGTTTAAAAAAGATTTGACCCAGTGAATACACTGTCCACAAAATATGTATGGTGTGAAAATATTAAAAAAAAAGCAAAAAAACCAGACAACAGGGAAGCGGAAGGTGGCTGTGGAGCTGGATCCTCTTACCCGAGAATCCCGCTGTAGGCATTCCACCGGAAAGTTTGCTCGTGTTGGGTGACGTTATAAAATGGGCAGAACTCGTACTTATACCTAAAATTTCAAAATAAGTCAGAGATTTATTTCCACTTTTTAGAAGGCAGTGATTTTTAAAATGCACGCCTACAGTAATTAAACCACTTACGTAGATTCCACGTAGCCAAAGCATTTGCCCGCCAGCCTAAAAAGATGTTCAGGCCCTGGGAAAGGAAGGGGTTTAAATCCGATCAGGCTCGAAATGCCGCCTGGGAGACCCCGCCGGACCCTCCCTCGCCCTGCCCGGCTCACCCGAGATGGGGGAGGGCGCCGCTTTGGGCTGGAGCCGGTTGGAAGGCGGCAGGAAGGGGTTGTTCAGCCTTCTCGGAGACGGGAGGGGAGACAGAAAGACAGAAACCTTTCAGAACCGCGGCGCGCGAGGACCAAGCGCCGCCCAAGCCCGCCGCCGCCTCACCCGAAACTGTTGGGCTCCTCCACCACCTTCATCTTCCCGGCAGCCGCGAGTCCTGGAAGGCGAGAGAGAGAGAGCGAGAGAGACGGGCAGCCTCGGCGGAGGCCCCGGCAGCGCCTCGGGGGGAGGACGGCCATCTCCTCACCTCCCGCCAGCAGCGGCAGCAGCAGCGGCCAGGGGAGCAGCAGCGGCCGCCGCTTCTTCCCCGCACGGCCCTGAACCGCCATCTTCGCGCCTCCGGAAGGGGCGGGGCATCATCTTCCGGAGCCGCTCCCTGCGATTGGCCGACGGTGGGCGGAGCCCTTGGTTCAACCCGGAAGCGGAAGAATCGGAGATGGGCCGGGGGCGGCGGCGGCGGCCGAGGCGACCGGGCGGGGAGCGATGCCTGGAGACCTTCCCGGAGGCGCTGGGCGGTGAGGGCGCGGCGGGCGGCGGCGGGGGGCCGGCCGCGCTTCTAACGCTCCCTGACGCGCCTCCTTTTCTCCGCAGGCTCCTTGGAGGATGGCGAAGGCGAAGAGGCGAGGGCCGCGGCCGGAACGCCGCGCCGCCTGTGCCCGCTGGCCATGTGGGACCTGGGCCAGTGCGACCCGCGGCGGTGTACCGGGCGGCGGCTGGCGCGGAAGGGGCTGGTGCGGACGCTCCGCCTGGGGCAGCGCTTCGGGGGCCTGGTGCTCAGCCCCGCCGCCGCCCGCTTCCTCTCGCCCGCCGACAGGTGAGCGCCCGCTCCCCCGCCTTCCCCTCGCCGGTGCCCGGCTGCTCATTGGCTGCTCTTGGCGGGCTTCGCCTGGTGGAGCCGATCGGACCCGTTGCTTGGTTAAAGTGCCGGCTCCCTTGCCAGCTCCACCCCTGGGGAAGCTCCTGCGCTGCCTCCGCCAATCGGCTTTTTGTCACTGGCATCACCTGACTGGTCCAGATTCCTGAACACTTTCTGAATTCGCACACACACAGAATCCAAACATTTGTGTTACTGATTTTAAAATATTCGAATTTTTGCAATGTTGCTTTCGTGGTATGATGGTAGCTTTTCGACCCTTTTTCTTCTTCTGGCAGCCTGCAAAATTAATCTGACTTCCTGATAAATCAGCAAAACAGAAAAATCACATGTTAAAACAAGTGTATTTTCAGGGAGGTTGTGACCCTGAAAATACGTGTATTTTCAGGGTCACAACCTAAAACAAGTGTATTTTCAGGGAGGTTGTGACCCAGAATGGAGTTGCGGTGATTGACTGCTCTTGGGCAAAGCTGGACAAAACACCATTTAGCAAGATGAAGGGAAGTCATCTCCGGTTGTTACCCTACTTGATAGCTGCAAATCCAGTGAATTATGGACGGCCATACAAACTTACTTGTGTGGAAGCTTTTGCAGCTACCCTCTGCATTGTAGGTGAGCTGCAATAAATATTGTTTGGATTCCTTATCTTAAAGATTAGAATAATATTTTTATATACACATATACATACATAATTGTCTGTAGCTGTTTGTCATGTTAGTGAAGAAAAGTTGCTCAGCCAAGCATCATTTCTTTTTATTTATTGCATTAGTTTATTACTGATCTCATCCAAGATTCTTGGTAGTTTATAAATATAAAGTAGAAAGAAATATAATAAAATGCCATGATACATACACTAACAAAGCACAATTCTTGACCCATGGATAAGATAGAATCTCAAATTCACAAGCTTCATATGTAAGATTCTTTTAGTAGCCTTGACTGAGAAGTATATTTCACCAGTAAGATATGCAAATTACCTTTGAAGTGTTTGATCATTGCTGAAGTTATTTTCCTTATTTTAGGACTCTCTGATGTAGCCACAGTTCTTTTGCAAAAATTTAAATGGGGAAGTGTGTTTCTTGATCTGAACAAAGATCTCCTGGAAAAATATGCAGCATGTAGCTGTGAGGAGGAAGTGTTAAGGGTTGAGAGTGAATTTTTGAACCATGCCCAAGAAAAAGATGAAACAGGTAAAACAAAAAGGGTTTTGTTTTTGGGTTGTTGTGGGTTTTTTTGGCTACTTAGAGAAAAAGAGATGGAATTGAATTGGTGAATTAGTGACGCTTTTACCAAAATTTTAAAGTAAACTTAAGTATTTGGGTCAAGATAAAGGAAGGGGATAGATAGTCCACATTAATTGGTCATATGTCGATATGACAATTTGAACATGGTCATTTGTGCCTCGAATAAGAACTTATTGATATATTCAATGATTTATTTTTATTTTATTTTAATAATTATTATTTATTTATTCTGGTTAACATTCCAAGAAATTTTGATGTAATAAGAACAA
The DNA here is from genome assembly GCA_030761175.1 of Masticophis lateralis. Taxonomy (NCBI): domain Eukaryota; kingdom Metazoa; phylum Chordata; class Lepidosauria; order Squamata; family Colubridae; genus Masticophis; species Masticophis lateralis. Next base: position 20,500,696 of record JAUDYJ010000013.1, on the reverse strand, counting down.
GTGAGGAATCTTTTATCCATAATCCATGAGAAGTAATCATAATGGTGAACAAACAGTGGGGGTTTCTCAGTGGTATCAAGCAGCCATAATAAATGTCATTAATGCTGTATTCCCAAATTTCCCAAATACAGGAAGGAGCCCTCCCCCAAACCCCTTAAATGCCCTCACAAATTGATGATGATTTATCCCATACCTGTCCTTTCAAGTCTCCCAACGGCACATTCATCACCCTTCTATCTGACTCCATCTTTCTTGTTGCTGGGAAACCTCATCTCTTTCCTTCCATCTGGGAACAGCATTGGAGACTTTTTTTAATGTGTCCAAAATAGGATAATTTGAATTTGGTCATCTGTGTCTCAAGTACTGATAAATTAAATGGTTTGTTTTTTATTTTATTTATTTTGCTATTCACAGTATTCTCAATTTTCTCCAACACAAGTTCAAAGGCTCCAAAACTCTTCCTATCCTGCTTCTTTAAAGTCCACCTTGGCCTATCCCACTCACTCCAGCAGGATGATGCCTACTACACATCCCATCTGCCAACCCATTTCAGCTGGCAGAGTGCAAGAGAAGAGCCTTTTTCTGCCCTGCCCCCCCTTGTCTCTCATGTGACATGACATCAGCCCCTGCACTTTCCAAAGAGCCTTAAAATCTGGTTCTGCTATCTGATCTGTTGCTTGCCATATTACAGCAGGTCTTCTATCAGCTCCTGTAGCCTTCCAGCTTGATAATGACTGGAGCACTAATCTTAACTCCATGCTGTAGGTTCTTGTAAAAGTACGGAAGATTTTCTAAACAGTATTGGACAGTTTTCTAAGCAGTCATGTCTTTCACTTTACTTTACTCTTTACTTTACTTTACTTTACTCTTTACTTTACTTTACTTTACTTTACTTTACTTTACTTTTTACTTTACTTTTTACTTTACTTTTTACTTTACTTTACTTTTTACTTTACTTTACTTTTACTTTACTTTACTTTACTTCTTTACTTCTTTACTACTTTACTTTACTTTACTTTACTTTACTTTACTTTACACTTTACTTTACTTTACTTTACTTTACTTTACATTACATTACATTACATTACATTACATTACATTACATTACATTACATTACATTTATATACCGCCCTTCTCCTTGCGGACTCAGGGCGGTGAACAGCCAGATAAAAACAGAGTACACAAAAGTTAAAATTTAGTAAAAAGACCAAATATAAATTTAGCCAATAATTAAAACAATTAATTTAAAATAGATATCAAACTCTAAAAATTCTAAAAATTTAGCAGGGATCAGGCTAAGCCGGCAAGCTGAAAAAAATATGTTTTTAAAGCCCGACGAAAAGTCCGGAGGTCGGCGATCGTTCTCAACTCTGGAGGAAGATCGTTCCAGAAGGTGGGAGCTGCCACAGAGAAGCATTATCTGGCTGACGGCACCCTGAGGAGGCCCTCTCTGTCGGAGCGAACTGGCCGGTGGGAGGCAATTGGTGGCAGAAGGCGGTCCTGTAAATACCCTGGTCCTAAACCATGGAGCGCTTTAAAGGTGATTACCAACACCTTGAAACGCACCCGATAGTCCACCGGCAGCTAATGCAGCTCTCGCAGGAGAGGTGTCACATGGGAGCGCTCTGTCGCTCCCATAATCCCCCGCGCGGCTGCATTTTGCACCAGTTGGAGCCTCCGGGTGCACCCCAAGGGGAACCCCATGTAGAGAGCATTACAGTAGTCCAGGCGTCTACTGCACATAATTCCATTATACTCCTCACATCTTTGTGAGTTTTTGGAATAAGTTACAGTCCATTGTCACCTTTTAGCACACCAATTTGAGGTCAGAGCCTCCTGCTGAGATCTTTTGAAAGACTTTCCTTGCTTTCCATTTCTGCTTCCATCTTCCCATCCCTAGCAAAGCTAATGCAGAATAATTCAGATTCTTTCCTGAAAATTACTTGGTGAATCCTCCCTCTGCCAGAGAAGCTGGTGGTTTATCATGTTTGGGATTTGTGGATTTAATGAGGAATTTAAATTAATAGTTGTTACCTTACTTTTCTGGCAGGTCAATGGATGGGGACTTTTATTTTAACGGTCTTTTATGTTTTTCTCCCAGATCCTTTTGATGTTGATTCGGGAAAGGATTTTTTTATACTCAACGGGCCTTGCAGAACTACAGAGTAAGTTTTCTAAAGGATTCCTTTAAGAGTCTCTAGAGATCATTTGTTATAGAGTAACCCTGATCTCCATTTGTTAGAGCAACTGCTGCAGATGAAAGCTCCTCCGAGGAGACCCCTGAGGACAGTGACAGGAGCAGCAGCAGCAGCAGCAGCAGCAGCAGCAATAATGAGAACCTGAACACAGCCTGTTCTGGAGCCAATAAGTCAGCCGCATGGAGGCAAAAGAGCATTCTCAAAGAGAAGTTTCACTGAATCTAGTAACAAGGTTTTGCTCAGAGTTAGGATACAAATTGGACAATGTTCTTCCAGTCTGAAATACTTCATTCAGCCCATGGGCCTTGTCTATCAACTGAGCTGTGTATTAACTTCATTAATACACTGCTTGTCGAATAGATTTTACTAATGCAATGGTCTTATTTTTTTACTTAGCATCTCAGTTAATTATTATTTCAAGAATTGTTTTGAGATGATGGAGGAAAAACAAGAAGCAACTTCCTCATATCTGACATCATTACTTTTTGGTTGTTTGCTATTTTGGTTCTTAATATGTTGTGGATGGATAGTTAATAATAAATGCTCTAAACCAAAAATTACAGTGGAAACCGGCTTCTCATTATTTTTGAAAGGTCTGGATCCAGGAAATTGCAAACCAATCATCTTGACATGGGAAAATCCTGGAAAAGAGCATCGATCAGTGAATTTGTGAGCATTTAGAAATAAGGTGATTACTGGAAGCCAGTAAAAATAGACCAAGCCAAACAAAACTCACTGCTCTTTTTGATAAAGTAACTAAATTAGTGAATCAGGAAAATCGTGTGGATATAATATACTTGGACTTCAATAAGGTATTCAACAAAGCAGATCATAGCTTGCTTCTTTTTAAGATAGAACAATGTGGAATACACTGTATTACCACCAGATTGATTCACAGTTGGCTGACCAATCACATTCAGTGTGTAATCCTCAATGGAGCTACATCTTCATGGAGGAGAGCATGTTGTAGGGTTCAGTCTTGGGCCTGGTGCTCTTCAACATCTTCATAAATTATCTAAATGAGGGGCTAAAATTAAATGGCTTGTATGATTTGTTGCTGCATAGGTTTTATTATGTATGATTTTCTCTTATTGGTTTTATATGTTTTTATATTCTTGTAAGCCGCCTTGAGTTGCCATGTGCGAATAGGCAGCAATATAAATCTCATAAATAAATAAATAGATAATGGAGAACTTGTAGATGACACCACGCTGGGGGAATTGCTTTGGAAGATAGACGCAAGAAGGAAGGATTTTAACAGACTTGAGCACTGGGAGCTATCCAATAAAGATGCAGTTCAGTGATGAAAAAAGTAAGGTCCTGCACTTAAGAAGGAAAAACCAAATGCATAGGTATAGACTAGGAGCCATTTGGCTCAACAGTAGAAATTGTGAGAGGGTCTATGTATCTTAGTGAATGACTGCTTAAACAGGAGTCAGCAGTGCATTGCTGCTGCTAAAAAATGCCATTCTAGGCTGATTCACCAAAGGGATAACATCACGAACATGGACGTGATAGTTCTGCTTTCTACTGATGAGACCTCACTTGGAATCTAGTTCTGGTGACCACAATTTTAAAAACATGCTGAGGCCCTGGAGATAGTGCAGAGAAGAGCATCAGGACCTCAAAGCTAAATCTTACAATGTACAGCTAAGGAAACTAGGTACGTTTAGCCCAATGAAGTGAAGGCTCAAGGGAGACATGATTGCAGTCTTCTAATACTTGAAGGCAACTACAGGAAAGAGGCCATCAAATTATTCTCCGCAGCACCTGAGGGCAGGAAAAGCAGCAATGGGTGGCCAACCAAAGTGAGATTCAATCTGGAAATGAGGAATTTCCTGACAGTAAGAACAGTTAATCACTGGAGCAACTAGCTTCCTAGAGTTGTAGGTACTCCATTGCTGGAGCTTTTCAAGAAAAGATCAGACAACCATTTGCCTTGGGCAAGGGATTGGCCTAGACGACCTCCAAGATTCCTTCTGGCCCTAGGATTCTGGGAGTCATGCCACAGTCCCTTATTTATGGAGCACGGGAGGGTCAATGCAGGGCTCATGTCTCTCTCCCCTTCAGAGGGAACTCAATTATAGTTTTGAAGTGACTCTCAAAGTGCTGACCCAGTGTCTGGAGGCTGTATGGGCCTGGTGGTGAAGAACAGTGGGGCTCAAGAGCAGGGGGTAGTAGTGGCCAAAAGGGCATCTGGTTCAGCAGTTGTGCCTATTTCTGGCTCATAAGCTCTTCAGAAAGTTACTCGTGCCTTGGTCATCTTGTGATTTGGATTGCTAGTGTCCTCTACATGGGGTCCCCCTTGAAGACCACTTGGAAGCCATAGCTAGTCCAGATTGCAGCAGTAGAGGCAGTCCTGGGCGGATGACAATATATGCACTTCCTCTGCTGTTTCATGGGTTACACTGGTTACTGTTCGGTTTCTCACGCAATTCGAGGCCCTAGTGAAAGCCCTTTGTGAGTTAGGGCCCAGCTACTTGAGGGAATTGCCCAATGAGGTCAGAGTAGACTTTAGCAATGTCACAGGACCCAGAAAGCACAATGATGGCTCCTGCTTTCTGGAAATCCATATTGTTCCCAGGCTATTGATTTTCACAACTTGCTGAAAACTGGTTGATCTCCAGGCCTTGGAATTCAGTGTGTTCCAGTCATCCGTCTCCTCTTTGATAAAAATTTTAATTTTACTTCATTGTGAATCACCCAGAGTCTCAAAACTGTAATACTAAATAGCCACTAAAATACTGTATTGTAAGGTGTTAATCTTATAATAAACCTTCTTTACTTGACTCCAAGGTGATACTCTGAGGGATCTTTCTGCTCTCTGGCACCTAATTTGGCTGAAGGTACTAGTTAAGCCTTTTTCAGTGCAACGTAATGAGGCCAAAACTTTGTCTTTTGCCACATTATGGACAAATTTTAAATCCAAACCAATTTTTTAAAACAATTCCACTTATAACTCATTGCAGCAGTTGTTCTCAAAGTGATAATTAACTTGTTTTATTAGAACCAGGGTCTCAAGAGTCAGGTAGCTAAGTGTGTCATAAGAACATTGTCACTTAAATCCAGAACGCAAACTTTGGGTCTCATCAGTTAAATGGGAATGAGAACCCCCAAGAATTATATCCCCACGAGCTCTTCGACTTTCCGCCAACCAGGCTCCAACTGGTGCAGAATGCGGCCGTGCGGGGGATTATGGGAGCGACGGGGCGCTCCCACGTGACACCTCTCCTGCGTGAGCTGCATTGGTTGCTGGTGGACTTCCGGGTGCGTTTCAAGATGTTATCACCTTTAAAGCGCTCCATGGCTTAGGGCCAGGGTACTTACGGGACCGCCTTCTGCCACCAATTGCCTCCCACCGGCCAGTTCGCTCCGACAGAGAGGGCCTCCTCAGGGTGCCGTCAGCCAGACAATGCCGGCTGGCGACCCCCAGGGGGAGAGCCTTCTCTGTGGCAGCACCCACCCTCTGGAATGATCTGCCTCCAGAGTTAAGAACAATTTCTGACCTCCTGATTTTCCGGCGGGCTTTAAAAACCCATCTCTTTCAGCTTGCCGGCTTAGCCTGATTCTTGTAAATATTTTATCACTTTTAGAGTTTTTACTATTTTTAATTGACCTGTTTTTAATTTTACAGCTATTTATATATGTTTTTTACGAAATTTTAATTTTTGTGTATTTGTTTTTTAAATTGGCTGTGCACCGCCCTGAGTCCGTAAGGAGAAGGGCGGTATATAAATCTAATTAATTTATATATATATATATATATATATATATATATATATATATATATATATATTTATATATTTATATATTTATATTTATATATATATAAAAATAAATAAAACTGCTTGAGAACCACCACTTGGGTTGTTTGAGCTCCATGTAAATATGATGCAGCATGCATAAAGGAACCGAACTGCCAGGCATGAGTCAGCTGGAGACTGAGTAGAAATTCTCACAGCATCACTATTGGCAACCCACCATCTAAGCAGCAACAGATCCACGTTTGTTTCCTATGAAATCTTTCAGAATGGTAGTGTGTCATTAGCAGTTTGCATTTGGACGTGAACATTTTTTTCCTAACTTCAGAACAAAGTAGGCCATAACAATAAGTGGGAACTGGCTGTTCCTTACCAATCCTATAAAAATTATCGGCTTTTTATTAACATTTGCTATAACAAACAGTTAACAGCTTTTTTCTGCCTGCAAACAGCTATTAGAGCCAAGAGTGAAACACTAACATTAATTTTAGCATAAAATTTTATTCTTGGGCTTTGGAATAGTGCAAATAGCTGGGGCCCATGTGGTTATGGACTTAATTTCACTTTTTTTTTTAATCGCAGCTGATGTTTTTTTCCCTAAACTTGCTTTGAAATATATTTTGTATGTTAGTTGCCTGGAGATGAACAGGAGTTCATGAAAAATGCTGCTCTTTTGACTAGAGTTTAGACTTTTCCTTTTGTGCCGGAAAAACAACACAGAAAAGGTGTAGACAGCAGCAATAAATCCAGTTGGTAGTTTGGCAGCTATTGTCTTCATGGTGCAGTAAATCAATGTGGCTTTAGATTTTTTGACCCTATCAAGAAAACCTGTATTTCCTGCTTTGACCTATCCGTTTTTCTACATTTTTGCCTCAGCAATTAAAAGCCAATTGAGGAATGGCCAGGAAGTCCAATGGTGTCCTGCACACGGGTTGAAACCAGAACATTGGATGCTTTTTCCCCAAATTTGTTTGTTTCCAAAACATGAAAGTTTTTGGCATCCCTATCAGAAAACCAAGTCTGACTGAAATGTCCTTTTATCTAGGGTTGCCCAAATTCAGACTAGATTGCTGGTCTTTTAAAGAAGATGGAGGTGTGCCAATCATACCTTCTTTCTGATCCAGTGGAGCTCTGGAAGTGGTTCTTGGTAAAGGGTTTAGGAGGGGTGTGAATCACACCTTCAACCCTCTCAGTGGTTCATGTTCCGATAATTCATCTTGGAAAATACCCCGACCAGCCCTGGAGGAGAACTGGCATATTCTGGAGTTCTCTGAAAAGTCCCTGTCATGGCATGGTAAGTCTTGCAGGTACCTAATAGCCTTTTGCTTTTCTTAGTGAACAGATATTTTAACAGGCATTACTTGTAGTTTAAAAAGAGTCAGATTACATAGCAAGTTCCAGGCCTAACCATAATTATTTTTTTTGTAAACAAGTTTGTCAGAGAATTAAATTAATCTGAATATAAAATTTAACATTTCTCCATTTCTGCTCTTCCCATCATTGACTTTTTAGTGTAACCCTAAACAACTTAACTGCATTTTACAGATGTATGAAAAGCAGAGTTAAAATACTTTAAAGCTCCAGGACCTCCTAGGATGGTTTGCTGACAGCTACAGCAGACAAACCCATCTGCTTAGTGTCACCAAGTGTTCAACTGAAACTACTGCACATCAAGTTGTGCTATCTGCACTGTAGAGCAGTTGTTTCTCCAGTGGTGTAATATTGAATAAATCGGGAAGAAAGCGAGACAAAAAACTTTATAGAAACAGTTTATTTACTCTAAACAGCAACACAGACAAAACTCCATAAACACAAAGGAGGTGACGCAGAATCAAGATGCGGCTGACTTTGGATCCAAGGCATTTATGCAACAATCTAATTCCTTATTGGTAGAAAACAAAAGGGAATGGAGGATATGTTTTTTTTCTTACCAGCCAAGTAGAGGGGGAAAAAAAAGACCCCCCCCCAAAACATTTTAAAGCGTGCCTGCATCTGAGAGCAAAGAAACTAGAGATACTAGTGAATTTATAGAAGTATAAAAGTTTATAGTTTACAGCAGTTGAAATACTGACATCAATATTAAAATAAAAGCAAGTTTTACATAACAATCAAAAATACAAAAGACTGAAGGAAGAGACCCTGTATGAAAAACTGGGGACAATTCAGCAAGTTTAGAACTGTATACAAGTGGTGAATATGGAAAATGGCACACATATAATCCCTTCCCCTAAATGACTATTAATTGTACATAGCGACATTAGATTTGCAAAAGTTTTGTAAACAAGTCCTTGCCAATTAATCCCTTCCTTTAAAGATGTGGATGACAGGAGCTTAGGATGGTGCAAACTTCTTGGCTTGTGCTCGAACCCTCTTTTCATATTCCACTCTGTTTTGGCTAAACGTAGAGAAAAAAAAGCTAACCATTCTCAAAGATCAGAATCCATAAAGTGTTCTAGATCAGATTTTCCCTAGCACAAAACCCCACAAAAATCAAACTGTTGGTATTTTAAGTGAATTTTCACTGTTTCCCTGGAGTTACAGGCTAGGACTCAAGTACAAGCACTTTAGAACACGGCTCCCAAGAATTTTGATATGCATGAATTTGTATGAATGCCATCGGTGTCTCAGATGAAAAATCAGTATCAAATTGAATGCAATTATTTATAATAATGAAGTAATTTAAAAGAATGGGAAAGATGATAAACACAGGAACTCTAAAGGGGAGAAATCTCCAAAAATCAAACCAAAAACTTCATTTTGAACCGATGACCCTGATGCCTCAGAGATTTTAATGGTGTTTTCTCATGTCCCAAAGGCTTTTAGCAGCAAACTCTTTATTCATGAGATAGAAAATAGGCCTCAACTCTTTTTAATTGTGAACACCTAACAGTTTACTAGCATGTAGCTTTTCCATGGAAAAATATGCTTAGAGTAGAGCTCGTAACTTCAGAAAATAAAACAATGCTTCAAAATTAACTGTTTCAAAATTTTAAAAAAGTTTTCGTTTCAAATGACACACATTGTGTGTCAGAAATTCTGCTAAACCATTCTGGCTAGACTGCAATTCAGTTGAACCTATTAGGAATGGTTAGGATTCAGATTTGCATATCGCAATAGCAACAGCATTTAGGCTTATCTACCGCTCAGCACTCCCTGGGCAGTTCCAATGTCAGCCCGTTGCTCCCCAGCAATCCGGCTCCTCTCATTACTGACCTCGGAAGGCTGAGTCAACCTGTCAAGTCTGTCAGGATTGAACACCTGGCTGCACGCAGAGTTAGACTGCGATACTGCATTCTAACCACTGTGCCACCAGTGTGTATAATTGTGTGCATGTATGTATAAAATATATACAAATATTATTTGCATATAATACAAATCCAGTGTATTATAAATGTATTCATGTAAACGTTTAATGATGAGTTGGAAAACCAGTTATCAATGGAAAATTATTCATTTACCAAATGTATATGCTGCTTAAAATGCTAAACATTAATAAAACACCCATTCAAATTGAAGTCCAGGAACATCAAACCAGCTGATCACTTATCAATATATTTTTAAAAGTATTTCAACAGAAACCCTTTCATAAGACCTGCCTGCATAATTACCTCCTGAATGTTAACAGGAAGGGAGCCATAGGAGCTTCTGCAGACAGGAAATTTCAGAATTTAGGAGCCATCACAAGGCTATTATGCTGTATTTGTTAAAAAGCAGAACTTTCCCTCTTTACCCTTCCCTCCCATTATATAAAGTAAGTGTGTTTAATAATCATAGTTTGTGGTAGGGGACTGAACCCTGGAATTTTTGCAAGCAAGATTATAGCTGTGGAGATGTAAAACAAAATATAATTAGAAGCAGGAAGTATTGCAAGGAGGTTGTAATGGGATTTCTTGTATCCTTGATCTGGAAATTCAGACTATTTGTTAAGGGTGGGCATCCCTGGAGAAACCAGGTTTAGCCTGAATAAATGTTTGGCTGCTGGAGAAAGCACAATATGGAGTGAAGGAATGCAGAGTACATGGTCCATTTGAATTAAGAACCAGGAGCCAATAGCAACCTGGACTTTTCCCTTAAAAAATCCACACTCAGTGCTCCTCCCTTCCCTTCCATACTCAAGTCTACTCTCACAGCATGGTTTAATTTCTCCCCATAGTATGCTAACATAGTTTCTAACATTTCTGCTTCTCCACAGGGAACAGACTGGACATCTTATTACCTAACTTGCATCTCTGATATTAATCTTGGGATTCTGCTTGCTTCCCCTTCTCTACCCCCGCCGTTATAAATTGAGGTAATCCTCAACTTACAACAGTTCATTTGGTGACTGTTCAAAGTTACAATTGCACTGAAAACAGTGACTTAGGACCATTTTTCACACTTATGACCATTGCAGCATCCCCATGGTCATGTGATTTACATTTGGATGCTTGACAACTGGCTTATATTTATGACGGTTGCCGTGTCCCAGAGGTCACGTGATCCCCTTTTGCGACCTCCTGACAGGGGAAAGTCAATGGGGAAGCCAGATTCACTTAACAATCGTGTTACCAATTTAACAGCTGTAGGGATTCACTTAACGGTGGAAAGAAAGGTTGTAAAGTGAGGCAAAACTCACTTAACAAATGTTAAGTTTCGGGTTCAATCGTGATTGTAAGTTGAGGACTACCTGTAGTGAATGGGTAGAAGGAAACTACAGTGAGTTGGCTTGTAAGAAGCATGGAGGTATAAATGTAACAGTAAATAATTTTTCTGTCAAAATCTGCAACTGAGGTGAACACCTCCTGGAGGGAAGGAGGGAGGTAGTTCTGCCTGTCCTGAAGAAGGCAGTGGCCTAGCCCTGTTAGAAGAGGCCAATCTTCCATTTTCTCTTTCTAGGGAGGGAGATTGAAAGAGTGGTTGGCATTCAACTGCAGAGGGCCCAGGATGAAGTGGATTACCTGCGCCCTTTTCAATCTGGGTTTAAACCAGATCACAATCATGGCATCCTCTGGATTACCTGCAGAGATTGGGAAGCACTGTTGATTCTCCTTCTCTCTGCGGCTGTTGGGGGGGGGGGGGTCTAGCCCTGAAACACTACGATGTGGACTGCCTGAGGGTTTGGGCTGCCCACTTCTTTTAACATCTACATGAATTGAAGACACTTAGTAGGGCATCTTCACCCCAACTGGGCAGCTGATGTCCTCTCAGTGCTCGCTCAGTGCCTGGCAACTGTGAGGGTCTCCAGCTCAACCTCAGCAAGACAGAGTTTGGGGTGTTTGTTCCCCTTCCCCTTCGACTCCTAGTAAGGTAGCACTTCCCAGACAGAATTGCTGTGCAATATGGGAGTCCTCCTGAATTTGGGGCTTCAGGGAACCACCACAACTAGAGAGGCTTTTGCAGTGGTAGCTCTTGCCGGCCAACTACACCTTTTCTGGGGCCAGGAGGCCTTGCTGCTCATGATTAATCATGGCCTGGTCACTTGTTGGACTACAGCAATGCCTTCCACAGAGACTGCCCTTGGAAACTGCTCAGAAGTTATACGTGCCCAGAATGCAGCAGCTCAGCCAGTGCTGGGCATCTCTCCTTTTACCCATGTGACACTGTGCTGCCTTTCAGTTTCTTCCTGGGTGCAATTCAAAGCAATGGTGATTCCATCAGGCAGTCCAGTGCCTTTCTCATTGCAGGGCAACCTTTGGGTCCCTCCCGTTAAATGCTGCCATCTAGTGGGAGCGAGGCAGAGTGCCTGTTGTGTAGCAGCCCCACCCAGTAAACACGCTTCCTCTCCAAATCAAGCAAGCCTCCCTCCACCCTCTTTACCCTCCCCTGCCCAGGCACTGGAATGCTAAGGCTGGAACCTGGGGGTTGCGTAGGTTGGAGGTTGCAGATTAGGCGCCTTGAGTTTTCTCATCTCTTCAACTGTAAAGCTGAACATATTGTTGTTTTACAAGATGGGTGGCCATTTAAATCAATCAAATCTTATTGGAGGCAGGGGTGGACTAATATGCCTGTAAACAGTGCCCCTCCCCACCCTTGCTACAGTGCTACCTCCTGCTATGAGGTCAACTTCCCCTCTTGGGCCTGCCTCACTTTCCCAGCAACCTTTGTACCTAAGTATACACACGTATACACACCCTCTCCTGGTATATTATGCAGTACGACCTGCAGCTCTAAGAGGCCAGAGGTGTCCCTACACCTGTCTAAAATGGTTTAAAGTGAAGCCCTTGTTCCAAGAGCAGCAGAAAATGAATCTGTTCCATTACCTGTCTGAATTTTTAAAAGAATAGTGAAAATGAAAGGAAATTAGATACAGGTAGTCCTTGACTTACAGCAGTTCATTTAGTGACCGTTCAAAGTTACAACGGCACTGAAAAAGCTGATTTATGACCTTTTTTACACTCACGACTCTTGCAGCATTCCCATGGTCAAGTGACCCAAATTCAGACCCTCGGCAACTGACTCACATTTATGACGGTTGCAGTATCCCGGGGGGGGGGGGGGTGTCATGTGATCATTTTTGGTGACCTTCTGACAAGCAAAGTCAATGGGGGACAAAGATTCACTTAAGTACCAGGTTGCTAACAAATGCAGTGATTCACTCAACATCTGTGGCAAGAAAAACTGTAAAATGGGGCAAAACTCAATTTAACAAATGTCTCACTTAGTAACCTAAATTTTGGGCTCAACTGTTGGTCGTAAGTGGAGGACTACCTATAGTTCAGAGACCTAATCCTTGATATGTGAAAAGATGAAACCAAGGAGTTGAAAGACAACTCACCAGTAGATTGTGTAAGCCTCTGCTTGAGCTGGGTCCTGGATATTTGGTTCATTTAGGAGTTCTTGAATTCCTAACAAGATCTAAGAACATAGAACGAGAGAAGCAGCACTGTAAGACTTCCACCTTGGAAAACCATGGATTAAAATCAGATACATATTTTCATCAAGGTATTAAATGCTTACTTTCAGCTGTTAATTATGAATTTAAAATATTAAGTATACAATAAAACATTATTGTATACTCACAGGTATACAATTAAGGGCATTTGAGTCAATACAGGATGATGCATAAATTAGGTCCATGTTCTAACAAAATGCATACCTGTTTAATTGTGATTGCAGGCCTCCAATCCTTATCCTCTTCTAAGATAGACAGGCAGACTGTGCCTGAAGGATACACATTGGGATGGAATAAGGGTGGCTCAAATTTGCCTAGAGAAAGGAAAACTTGGTTCAGATACAAGGCTTTGGCAAAACACTTTTAAAAGCTAGCAGGGCTTTAGTCAAATTCAGTCACCGAATTTCCTTTAAAGCAAATTTCTTTTAAAAGAGCCCTAGTAACTTAAAGACAGCTACAAGACTTAGGTAGGAAAGAATCCCAAAGGAAAAAAAAATTAAAAGCAGCTGAAACTGAAATGCAGCCATTTTTAAAAATGCACCTAAATAGTATTTGTTCCATGCACCAAAATATTTATTCAAGCACTTAGACTTGGAACCATTTAACAAAATGAAAATAAAAATGAAAAATCTCAAAAATATTCAATGGAAAGAAATATATTCTCAAGACAGAAAACAGCACAGCTTCGGAGTTACCGAAAAGTGAATTTCAGAATCTCTGCCCATGTAAAACTTCTGTAAGCGAGTAATACAAAATAAAGGAAGCAGCAAAGTCCTGAGATTCCAGACCACCAGTTATGTTCTGCGGATTCCAAGAGTTTTTGCACAAGGAAAGAAATGGAGATTTCCCTCGGTGAATGTTCTACCTAATACAGAGCTTGAAAATCAAGTCCAAACCTGAGAGAGCCTCGTCTCCGCTTCTGAAAGGCAAAGGTCTCCCAAAGCAGAGCAGAAAACAGAGAATCAGAATCGAGGCCGGAGGAGCTGCTCTTCCCTCGCTCTCTTTGGGGGGGGAAGGAAGGAAGGAAGGAAGGAGACGCTCCCGCTTTGCCCAGTCGAGGGACTGGAGAGTCGCGAGCGTCTCCCGGGCGGCTCGGAGTTTCGCCAGACTTACATTTCGGAGGCGAGGAGGGATAATCGTCCTTGAAGAGCATCCGTAGCTTAAAGAGGCCGCCTTCCCACGGGGTCTGCAGCGGGAGCACAAGAGAGGGAGCGCGTCTTTCTCGAGGGCCGGAGGGGAAGCCGCCAAGGCTGCGGCTGCCTCATTGGCCTCCGCGGCCTCTCGGGAGGCGCCACCCCGGCTCCCTCCGCCTGGGGCTCCCGGCCGCCCTTCCAGCCGCAGCGCCCAGGCCCGCTTGCTCTCCGGGGGCCCTCCCCGTCCCGGGAGGCTCCAATGGCCGGGCAGCCGCCCTCCCTCCCTGCGGCCCGGCGGGAGCGCACAAAGGGCCGGCCGCCTCCTTACCCCTTTCTTGCCCGGAATCGCGCACTCCCAGTTCATGAGGTTCATGGTGCCGTCGGGGTTCTTGGTGGGCACCGCCACGAAGCCCTGCAAGGAGCCGGAGGTTAGTTGGCGCGCCCGCCGCCCGCCCCCCCCCCCCCGCCGCCGCCCCCGCCGCCACTTACGAACGGGTGGTCCTTCCTCCAGGCCTTCCTCTCCTGCGCCAGGCGGCTGAGCGCGATCCCAGACATGGTCGACGGACTCTGCGACACAAAGGCGGCCGGTCAAGGCGGCCCGGGGGCCCCGGGGGGGAAGGCCGAAGCCCCGAGCGCCGCCGGGCCCCGACTGACCTTGACAGGCGCCGCGCCGGTCGCCCCCCGCCCCCCGAAGCGGGCGCGATGCCCTCCGGGCGCCCCCCGGGCCTTACCGTGAAGCGCCCCGGCGGAGGCGGCGGCAGCAGCAACCCCCGCGCGTGTCCCGGATTCAGGCGGCGGCGGCGGCGGCGGCGGCGGCGAATGACCCGGATGTTCCCTGCCCGCCTCCCCCCTTTTGTCTCAAACCCGGCCTTTCCCTCGCAGAAAACGGAGCGCGTCAGCGCGGCCTGTCCCTCGGCGCGACCCGTCTGCGCGACAGCGCCTGCGCCGAGAGCGCGAAGCCGAACGCCGCAGCGCGGGACGCTCCGAGGCCACGCCTCCCACTCCGGCAGAGAGCGGCCAGCGGGCGGGAGGCCGGAAGGGGCGGGGCCGCCTCCGCCGCGGCGTCCTCGTCTCCTGCGCGCCGTCCGGCAGCCCCCCCCCCCGTCACGCGGCGCCCGGGCTTCGCGGGCCCGCGCTCCCTTCCCGCTTGTCGGCAGCGGAGCGAGCCGGGCCCGATCCAGAGGCGGAATCTCGCTCTTAGCCAGGGAGGGGGGCGGGGCGGGGGCAGGCCTTAATCCCGGGACTGTGGCCGCCTGCGAGAAAAGCGAGTGGAAGGAAGGAAGGAAAGGAGGGCAAGCACGGCCTCGGTCAGAAATGGTGTAGGGTCTCCTGCTTGAGAAGGGGGTTGGACTAGATGACCCACAAGGTCCCTTCCGACTTCCTTATTCTATTCTAACGGCAGGCTCTCGCTCTCCCTCCCGACGGGCCCGGGGAAGAGGCTTGAACAAGGCAGGCGGACCACCTGGGTCTCCGGGGACTCTGGCTGCGGAAGGCAGGTGCGCTTTGGGCTGCGGCGAGGCGGCATTAACGGTCAAAGGAGCCTGCAGGATTGAATTGGCCAGATGTCTGTCACGGGAGCCGAGGAACCCAAGGCAGGGTGGGCCTTTCACCTTGAATTGCAACCCTGACCAGGCCAGCTCATTAAGCACGGTGGTTGCCTTTAGCACCAAGTGAAGCTTCTTCAAGGACAGCCCCACCCGCAGGGCATTACAGCAGTCAAGCCATTAGATGATGGGTGTGAGCGTCTGAAGGGTGCATCAGATGTAGTTGTGCAACCTTGTTTGGTTAGCTCTTGGTCAGCAGATTGACTTACAGCAAATGTTACTTGGCTCAGAAATAGGGCAGCGGCTATTCTAGATGAATTGGCCAGAATCCTTGCAAGGAAACGGACCAGGAGAATAAGAGACGCGGGGAAGCAGCAGACTGTCTGGTGGTAGCTATGCTGGTTCGAGGAGCCACAAAATGAAGTATTTTTTATCCACATTTGGGGATAACAAAAACCACTGAGAGTGGGCCAGAGTTCATAGGCAATACAGGTAGTATTTGACTTGCTACCTCAATTGATCCCAACATTTATTTTGCTGGGAGTTTTGCCCCATTTAGAACCTTTTTGCCAGTTAAGTTAAACACTGCAATTAAGTTAGTAACACATTTGTTAAGTAAAGTTTCCCCATTGACTCTGCTTATCAGATGGTCACAAAAGGTGATCACATGACCCTGGGACACTCATCCTTATGAGCCTGTTGCCAAGCCTCCAAATTTTGATCATGTGACCATGGGGATGCTGCAATGGTTGTAACTGAAAAAATGGTCACTTTTTCAGTGCTGTTGTAACTTCAAACTTTCACTAAACAATTTTTGTAAATTGAGGACTACCTCTATATCATATTTCCATGCAAAAGTTCCCAAATTGATCCCTGCCATCAGCAGGATGGTGTGGAAATCATCCTGTTTATAAAGATCATGTAAACAAGATTGAGTATTCCATGAAGGAATAATCTGACTCAGCGGTGAAATCCACTTACCTTCGCTACCGGTTCTGTGCAGAGGGTAAAAAACAGGATGTAATGATGTCTCGGTGGGTGGGTGGAGTCTCCCACCGCCAGCACTACTGGTTTGCGCGAGCTGGACAGATCCGGCCGGATTTCACTGCTGATCTGACTCAGTGGCTGGGTTTGAACATGTATTACCAGGCCAAAGACGTAGCCACTACATCTGCGTGTGTAGAATTGTGTTCCTTTTAACCTTGATTAAAAGCTTTTGAAGCGTGGCATGTTATGTGTGAAGCAACATGCTTAGCTTCATTTTGTCAACCCAGAAAATGGTTTAATTTAAGCCTTTCCTCTTGCTCCATCACAGAGAAAAGCAAATCTTTTCCTCCTACAACAGAAAATGGCATCAGGTTGCCCTCATTTAATAAGACCCCACCTGGTTTTCTTAAGGGGGCCACAAGTATTCTGTGAAATCACTTGCCACTTATACCCAGGAAGAGGGTTCTCGTTCTTGGTGAATCCTGGGCGTGGGTGTGTCCCATGGAACACACGAGTTGACATCACAACAACGATCCTTTAGGATTAAAGTTTATAATAGGCTTCGGCATTCAGGATGGATGGGTCACCACTGTTGTGTGATGAAAGCTAAGTTGAAGAAAAACACCCTCCAGCTGATTTGTCGCCAACCACCACTGACCAAAATGCTACCCCAACTAACTATGCCTTCCAAATGTTGATGTTTGGTATTAACCAACTGAGATAGTTAACCGTTTGGTTTAGAATATATAGGGCAGTGAATTGATGTAAAGGGTAATAAGTATTCATTCCAGGTAGTAAGTTTGCTATTTCCAAGAACAGTAGGTGAAGTTAACAAATATCTGAGTTGTCCCATTTTGTGACTAAAGGATGCTCTTACGAAGTCCGAGAAGATGATTTCCCCATTTAAATACTGAGAGGTATAATAGCCATTGTGACTAGTTCTGTTTCACGAAACTTGCTTTCCAAATTCTACTCTAATTCATGAAAAACTCAGAATTCTTTGGCTTCTACTTGTTTTCTTTTCCTTTTACCCAACCCAGTGACGAAGGTGTGATATGTTACCCGGAAATGTTTTGGAAGTCACAGTAAACTGCAAGATGCTTGACCTAGTTGTGTCTGCAGCTTTTTCCAGCACTCAACTGCCCTCTCATCTCCCCTTCTTGACAAGATAGCATACCAAATGTATCAGGAGACTTTCTGCCTGAGGATAGAATAAAACACCTGGTCTGGATTCTTTCCACGCTTCTGGGTGGCCTTTTATTTTAAGACTTAATTTGAAAATGTTCAAGAATCAAAAAAAGATTCGTCTGCTAGAACTTTTTCAGCCAGCTTGCAGCAAATTCCCTCCCAGTGGTTCATTGGCATTAGCCATGGCAGCCAGAATTTAGAACATCTGGGCCCTGAATCAGTCCATGATATTTGGAATGAGAGGTTTTCTTGGGGAAAAGAACCAGCCAAGATATTGCTTGAGAACCCCTGAGAAAGTGTCAACAGAACTGATCCAAAAGGCTTGATCTCTAGGTTTCCACTGATAGTTTAGAGCCTATCTTGACTTGGTGTTAAGGAATTACGGCCTCCTGATAAGCAGAGAACTTGTAGCTGGGAATTTTCTACCGATTCCACAGTAGATGTAGTATTTCTTTGCAACATTCCAATCTCAATGCAGGGCTCTGTAGGTTAAAATCCAGTCAAAATAGGGAGGTCCCACCTCAGGAGTAAAGAACCTAAATCTGGAAAGAACTTTCACAGCCTGTTAGGGAAGAGAAACCTACTGATCTTCAGACAACTCCCTCTTCTGCTGTTTTTGTTCTTTTATTGAGCATCATCGCTGTCTTATGCCTTAGCCATGCGTTATATCAGTTTAAGGGGACACACTGACTGCACGATATTAAAGCATTTTAAAAAGCATTTAACCTTCACTGTCAAAATAAAATGCAAAAGTTAGACCAAACAACTGAAAAGAGAAACAAGCTTGCTAACACCCATGTTTATCATTCAGAATCCGTGCGGAAGCCTTCAAAATCTACCCAATTCCCTTGGTAAGACCCATCAACTTTCTATAACAATGTTTGTTGAAATGAGGAAGACAACGTGGGGAGAGACTACCATAAAAGAGTGATAATCAATGGTTAATGGATTATTGTAAACTGTTTTTTTCAGGAAGCTAAGCATCATGCCCTATAACATTACATAACCTTGAAAAATACAAAGAAAAATTCCATGCTTTTTAGGTTAATTTGATATAATTTCCATGATATAAACTTTAAAATCTGATGCTAGATTGTTCACATACTACTCCCACCCCACCCCCAACTCAGCAAGAAGTCACACCAAAAAGGAAGTATTGCCTGGATTTAAAATCCTCCATAAGAATAGCCCTAATGTTGGAAGTTTCTGAACTGCCCGCTCTTCAAAACTGAATCAATGTCAGTCAACATTCCCATCGCCTCCCTGCTGTTGCAAGTCAATCTTCAGAAATGGCAAGGGGGGGGGGCAACTTCACTCATTCCAAAGCCAACCCTTGAACTCACGCTGAAGGAGACACAACAGAGGGGTGAAGAAGGGCTCCGCTGCCCCATCCTGAGCTTGGCTGCTCTCCCTTTTCATGCTGGCATTGAATGATAATGAGTTGGCTAATTACTAATAACTTCAAGGGGTTAAAAAAGGCTTATTCTAAGCACCATCTTTTACAGAAGATATACCGCTCTACTTCTAGAATGTTCCACAAAGCCAAGGTCAATTCAGTGGCAACCTTTCCAAGAGGCATGGCCATATACACAAATCTGTTCCTCAGTACTTCTCAAAGCAATACTTCTTTCAGGGGAAAACTGGCTATAGATAAAAAAACTCAGATGTAAAACATGGACTCCTTGAAGAGTCGATGTGTATGTACAGTTGTCCTATGCAATTACACTTTAATCAATTCATCTTTCAAAAGTACTGAGAGGGCCTTGCAAATCATCTGTGCTGCTTAATGCCATCTCCAAACGGGAGGCTAGAAAATGTAGCCAACTTGCCCGTTCTTTTGGGCCCAAAGATTTTACCAAATGCAGGCAGATGAGGTATGTTTGAGACAGTACATGTGAATTATAAAACAAGTATTACATAAGTTGTTTAATGAAAGTTTAAAATATGGGTTGGATGCTTTAAAGTCTCAAACAAGCAGGGACTCAGTCTCTCTAAGGAACAAAGAGAAGTCTGAAGTGGATTCCTCTTTCAGCTATTCTGAAAGGCGTGCCAAGGGTTCCATTTCAACACGGTGCTCTAAAAAGATCCAGTTGTGTTTTTTCACATTTACTAGAAGCTTCTCTTAATGAAACTATGGTTCGCTTTGACAGTATTTGCCAAAACATTAGAAAGAACTGCATAGATAATATAGAAATAACTGTAAACATCTGTTTAAGAATCATAAGAATTCCTACTTGCTGCTGCATAAATTCTATGCTTTCGGGCACACAGATCTTCATTCCCGACCCTCTGGACCGAGCAGCCATTAAGACTAAAATCTGAGGCCTAACGTCAGCTTTGCCACTATCAATATTTGCAGATATTTTCAAAAAACATGGTGGGCAGCCATGCATTTGAAAGGCAAGATGTATCATTTGTAAACAAAACTGGTCTTCGATCCTTAATTGTAGTCAAACTGAATGCTGACATTGGTAAGATCAAGCAATCTGAAGGCCAACTCTAGAAATGCAGGCAAAAAGAGATTTCTCCCCTTTGGGTAATAAAGGAAGCAAGGTGAAGTGGGGAGAGGAATCAGGGAGGAGAGAAACACGTATCTCGTTTATCCCGACAGAGGAATACTTATTCCCTAAAACATTCTTACATGAGAACTGCAAAGGAATGTGTAGGAGAAGTCCACAGAGGCTGCTAGTAACAGAGGCCTGTATACGGACTGGAGTAGCACCAATAAGTTGTCCTTTAACCACCTACAGTAACTAAGGCCCCAATCGCTCCCCACAAACCAGCACAGCTTCCTCTGGCCGGCCCTGGAGAAAGTGCTGCAGGTCTACAGGGCAGAAGCGGAGAAGAGAGCCGAGTCCTTCTGTGGAATCGCCATCCGCACAGCCAGGGGTCAGAACAATGCAGGCAACGCAGGCCTGCTCCGGGCACAACATTTTCAAAGGTTACAAATCCATCTTGTCTGCACAAGAGACTTCCACTTGGCGCCAAGCCTCTTCGTATGGTGATGCAAATAAAACAATCTTCTGCATTCAATACTGTGACACAATTACATTCTCGAACCTCGTTCCTGCAAAATCTGGGGGTGGGGGGAGAATTACAGTGAGAAATTAGATTAGACAAAATCTTCCAAGTGGATTTGTATACTAAACATTGTTTACTTTATTCTAAGAAAACCCATGCCTCTGACCAGTACAAAGTCAGCAAACCATCATTTAGCTATGAACAGTTTGTGCAGTTCCTATCACCAAGACGCAGGAACAGCACCTTCTGCAAGGAAAGATGTAATTTACTAGAATGACTGGAGGTGCTTTGTGACACAAAGCTTATTTTAATCTGGGGGCCCTTTATCCCAAAGCAGTCTGATCACTGGAGAGAAAGTGTCTGAGAAACCCTGCACTGAAAAGGTTTGTCCCTGTCCGTCAGGGAGCCGAGTCCCTGGCCCCTGCGCTATTCCAAAATTGGAATAATGATACTTCAATTCACTTTTACCAGTATTAGGAGTTAAGGGATATAGAAATACAAAAATAAGAGGCAACATTGTGAGGAGGGGTGGGGGGAAGCAGCAGGTGGCACTTAATCTAACATTATAGGAGGAGCATCTGTGTAGGCTGACATTCCTGATGGCAGCCCTCCTGTGGGTCCCCTTTGGCAGAGGAGAAGGCCAGATCTACGTGCCAAGGGCAGATGCCCATTCATTTTCTGAAGATTCTTCCATTCTCCTTCAGGCCAGTTTGGGCTTAAATGCAAATGGCATTGTCCAGACATTGAAACTTCGCTAATTAAACCAACATTTACTGTCACTGCTCCACCCAGCACTCAACTCCCCCCTACCCCCATGGACGAAGCCATGGGATGCAAACAGAATTCTTCTGTAGTGGGATGGGCGGGGGGGGGGGGGATTACTTCAGCTTTCATTTCCAAAACATAAATCTACTTAGCCTGAAGGCCCCCAACTCAGGTCAGAATCTGAAACTGCAATGGGGATAGGGGCCCCACCCGTGGGCAGAGGCAAGGCTGCTTTCTTACAAGGAATCCCATTAGGATTGAAGTGTAGTAATACAGTGGAATCCCACCGTATTTCGAGTTGACGGGCACATTTTGATTTCTCCTTCATATTAAGAAAAAGTTTAAAGCTCATTCTGAGCTAACATGATTGTTTTTCATTCTTGTCTGCTGAAAAAAGGAGGTGGGGGGAGGGAAACTGTCATATAGCTGCAAAGTTTTTCTCATCTGTGAAAGGCTCAGATTTTTTTATTCCAACCAGGTGCCTCCTAGTCAAGGTCAGGTCCTGCTGTCTCAGGACTACAGCGGCAGGGCCATGAAGGGATGGCGCCAGGCTTTCATAGAAACCTTTGCCTGGCCTTTGAACTGGGAGCTTCCCCCAGAATCCTGCACAACGGGAGGTGCAAGTTGGCCAGCCTGGGGGAGGGGTATCTCTGCAGCTGTTATTAAGGAGCTCCTTATGGAGATTTGGTTGTCATCTTGCTTGGCATGTATGCTTTTTATGTTAGGCTTTTAAATCTGTTTGCTTGGGTTAATAATGAAGCTTAACAATACTTATTCGCTGGTGTGTTTGTTGTCTGAAAAGACCAAATGTCTGGGCACCTGACCTGCCCTGACCCCTGGCAAGTACAAAGCCCTGCGCCGAGCTTTTATGCGCTCCTCAAGACGACTCACCTTTGCTTTCTCGCTGGGCTCGCTGGCTGTGCCGTAGGGCGTGTTGTGCAGCTCCTTGGAGACAACGCAGAGGAATTCTGCCTGGTCCTCGTTCCCATAATTATAGGATGATCCGATGCTCACTAGCTGGAACAGGAAAGAGAGGCTTAGTTGCTGCTCTTGCTTGCAAAGGGCCCGAAGCCTCATATCACACAGCAACAATGCCCAAAGGAACCACTAGCCAGAGGGGAGTTTTCTCTTTTTATTCCTAACCCTAGCAGACAGGAAGGGCAGGGCCATCATTTGGGGCCTTATTTTATTCAAGCTCAGGTAAAGAGCCATTGAGGAAGAGGACTTAGGCAGGCTTAAGACTGAAGCATCCAGTCTCAAGATAGAAGTAAACAGCATTCATTTATTTAACAAATAAAACAAAATCTCAAGAAGATAATTTCTTTCATTCTTATTTCACTCTGGGGTTTAGTCTTCTAGGAAGGAATTCCACGGAAACCGACTGCTAGCTTGCTCCAGCTGGAGCCAAAGCCATAAAACAGAGTTCACTTCAATTT
This sequence comes from Masticophis lateralis, assembly GCA_030761175.1. Taxonomy (NCBI): domain Eukaryota; kingdom Metazoa; phylum Chordata; class Lepidosauria; order Squamata; family Colubridae; genus Masticophis; species Masticophis lateralis. Next base: position 20,477,791 of record JAUDYJ010000013.1, on the reverse strand, counting down.
GGAAGAGTAGAGGAAAAAACAGAGACATTTCAATGAAAGACACAGAACTGATTTCACCAGTGATTAAGCTTGTTCATAAAACAAACTTTGCAGGGTTTGACTTTCAGACTCATTTAATATACAAGGTACAGCCTCCAGTTACTTTCCCAACTAATTCCAAAAATCCGTCTTCTCATTAGGCTTGCAGTTAATATAGTGTTAATTTTGTTACGTTAAACCTGGTCACAGTCCAGGAGTAAAAAACAAACCTTCATTTGATCACAATTAACACAGCTCCATTGATCAAATTTATACAGCATACCATTTCAAAGGTGTGACTCTGGGCATCATATAGTAAAACAGTAATTAATTAACAATAAAATAATTAAAACATTCTTCAAAAAGACATTGAAACAACCTGGAAATTCTTATGTTTGTTTTTTTAAACCCACATGGCCTGGATTCTGCAGTGTAGCATTTTAGGTCAGAGGTCAGCAACCTTCTTCCACCCCAGTGCCAGAGACCATCCATTAGCTCCACTGGGTAGGCCAGACTAGAAAATCAGCTCCTTTGATTGAGATTGGCTATAAAGCCAGAGCCTTCCAAGTCTGATTGTGGCTTAGCTCCTGCTTTTCCTTCTTACCCCTTCAGTGAATTAGGGAGGGGTCTCCCCAAGAGTGATGGTCGCCACTGCACAGGGACACCATTTTTTTGTTTTTGGGCATTTGTGAGACAGTCCAGATAGTTATTGGCCTCCCTCTAGAAGCTGGTGCAATCAGTCCCTTCGATGTTTTCAAAATGATTGATCCCAATTTAAAAGCAGTAGCAATTGTTTTGAATTTTGATCCCTAAACTTAATATCCATGTTTCAAAACTCAACAGTATTACTTGCTGGTGTTTGTAATGCTAGAATGACAAGATTCTTTTTCAGTATTGTAATAATCCACGTTTCTCACTAATCAGTTTGTCTTCATGAAAATCTATAGATGCTAAATTTAAAATCAGGAGTTATGGGGTGGAGGATGTGGCAATTTGACATTTTTTAAAATTTGCCTTAAAGATCCTTAATGGATGGGTGTCCACTGACCCAGGGGGTGAACTAGTCTCGAGGCCATAAGATTTGCATTGTATATTAATATACAATTATTTTATTCTTCATTTCCATTAGCAAGGGACTACTTACTCCTGGCAAGATCTGCCAGTATAATATTGGTATAACAGACCCAAGCTTAACATCCCCATGACTCTCTTGCTATTGGCAATTATTTGCAAGTAATCCAGTCTAGTAAAATGCAAATGATCAATCACTTGAAAGTCTAAGTGTGGCTATTAAGGCTTCTGTCCTATGCCTGACTTTGTAATAGATGCTAACTAAGCACAGGTTAGCTCAATTCTCCACTCTTAGTTAATTCTCCTCTGGTTTGAGCTGCTATCTAACACTGGCATGACCTAATCAGTTTGACCCTAAAGGCTCCCCCCCCACCCCCTTCTAAGAAGCCGGAGCAAACAGTCTATGCCAAGGCTCAGTGGCTAAGGTGGCTAAGATGCTGAGCTTGTCGATCAGAAAGGGCAGCAGTTCAAATCCCTAGTTATAGGTCTCCTGCGTGAGCTTGGGGTTGAACTAGATGACCTTCAAGGTCCCTTCCAACTCTGTTACTGTTACTAAGGCTGTATTCTCCTTTATGCGCCCGTTTACTCTCCTGTAATCTCTTCCTCTCCAATAACTGAAATGCAAGCTTTCATTTCCTCAAAACAGGGGAAGATCCCCGAGGCGGAGGCAGTGGGCAAAATAAGTCCCCACTTCCTGGTGGGGTGAGTTCCGGAATATGAACTTTGCCTACGATTACGGCTCACCCAGCTCTTTGGGGTCATATCCTCCTGACACTGTAAGTATTCTTAATAAACCTTTCTAAATATTTATTACAATTTTCCCATGTCTATTGGTGTTCATTTTTTTTGTATCCATCCTCTAAATTCTAAATTCAGTACCAACATGCAGATTAATGGCAACAGGTGGTAAAATAATTGCCATGTTCCATCAAATTATCACTTTTGCTCAGAAACATCAAAAACCTGAGCAACCCATTTTCCCCATCTTTCAAATCAAAGTGAGGCCCAGGAGCCACAGGCAGCCTCATGCAGCCAGTAGCACTTCTGGAAAAGTAATAATCCCCAGTCTTGAAAAGTATCCAGAAGCAGCTCGTACTAAATGCAGCCCCACGAGCAATATTGGGCACCCGCAGAACAGAGTACGTAACAAGGTTGCTGCACCGGCTCCACTGGATGCCAGTTTCCTCTGGATCCAAGGGCAGGTTTTGGCTATGATCTTAAAGAGCCAGATGACAGGGAGCCGGGCTCCTATTTCTCTGGAACTCAGCCCAATTCACTGGCCCATCCCACCTAGGGCGGGAGGACGGGAGGACACGCTGTGGACTGGTCAGTTAAAGAATTCTGACTGCTGAGGTCCAGGAAGAAAGCCTCCTCTGCCGATGCCCCACCCTGTGGAACACTCTCCCCCCAAAAGACAAGGCGGGACCCCCTCTCCTTTTGGAAAGGCTTGGAAACATGGCTCTACTCTCTTGCTTGGAGAGCACAGAGGAGCAGACGGAGGTGGAGCTGATTAGTACTCTGAAAGCCTTCCCTAGCCCCCCCCCCCAACTCCAATTAACTGAATTATAATCAACCTTGCCTCTTTTTAAATTTTGCAGACTGGTTTTTAATGTTTTAATATTTTATTTGTACATTATCCAGAGCCCCTCTGTGAGGGAGATCAGCTGTTTCAAAATTTGATTACTAAGTAAAATAAACGTAAGAAAATAAATTCATCCCCACTGAAAGTAGGCTGCCAAGTGTCTCCAATCCCCCACACACACACAGCAGCTCCAGCTGCTCCACTAACCACCAAGCAGCTGGGATTCCTCTGGGACCATATGCTTTTCAATGTGGCCTTTCTCCTCTACAGGTTGTATCAATCTGACTGAAACCCGGATTTGCCAGGGAAGGCCCTGGGAATTATTGTGGATAGATATGCTCACATATATCACAATCCTGAAAAAATCTATGCTAAAAAAAAAAGAGCTTCAAGAAGTTTATAAAGGAGAAGAAACAAAATTATGCAATAAAGTCCTTGGGCTAAACAAAGAAAAATTACTGCCTATTCTAGCATCTCATTTCCCGTCTTCAGCTAGCTATAACTCACCTGACAACAATAATTTAATCTCTGCTGATTCTAGGGATGGACATTTCAGCCATTTATTCAAGACATCTCTGGGTGGGGATCCTTCAGTTTTGCTACCCTTCCTCAATGGACCCATCTCACGTATAAAACATCAAAAATAAAGTTTTCAATTGGAAAAAAAGACAAATCTCTCAGCAAAAACAATTATACCAGAATTTCCAAAATCCAACCCCACCTCTGCTAACTCCTCTCTTCATCTCCACAAATAACTCTTTCCAGATTCCAAAATTGGGCTTAATTCCCTCTTTCTTCCCATGGACAAAATAGGAAACCAGTCTTATCCTATAAACTATCATCCTACCAGCCTATCATCTGCAATCAGTAGCTTAAACATCAGTTTTTCATATTATAAACTTTCTGACTCAAAGCTTTCCAAAAACATCCTGGCCTCAAAGTAGGCAAGGTTCAAACCAGGTCACTCAACAATGAACACATAGCGAAATGTTACAGCCTCCCAGCCAAGAAATCTTCTCAAAGATTCCCAAATATTTCTTCACACAGGTGCCCTTCAGGGGGGCTAAAAGCAGTCTTAGACCAAGTGAAAGATTTTGGAGGAAATTAGCCACGTTGATTGCTCACTGCTTTCTTAAATTGATAATATCACTGCATTAAAATACCCAGTTAAGGTGAGTTAAGGTAAATTATAAAGGATATCCAACTAAACCTATTCCTATCCAAAAAGAGGGTGAAACAAGATTATCCCATTGTTGTCTAATCTATATTAAAGAACTTTTTATTAGAACCAAAAAAACATGCTTTGCAGTTATTAAGTGTGCATGTCAACAAGTAATAGCTCTGCTGGTAATAACCAGCAACCATCCAATGACTGCATGCTGTATGGTTCTGATCTCACTTTCTGCATTCTGCCATTTTTTAAAATCATTTTTATTTTTTTTATATGCTTGATAGAACTGTGACCTATAGTAGCAGTGCTAACCTGAATACCAGCTGCTGGGGAGGAAGAGCAGAGGGTTCTTCTTTTCCCATTTAGGCCTGGAAGTTTCCTGAATGGCAATGTGGGACTCCAAATGCAGTAAGTATTATTGAGAGAATCAATGACAACAGTGATGATCGAAGAAAGGCAACAATGCAACAACAGAGGAAGTACAATGAACTCACTTGATAGTTCAACCCTGGTTCTTTCTTTTACATAACCATTGGGGATGCTGCAGCAGTCATGTGTGTGAAAAAGTCATAAATCACTTTTTTCAGTGGCGTTGTAACTTTGGTCATTAAACTGTATAAATTAAACTGTAATATTGTACAGGTAGTCGAGGACTACCTGTACAATATTACAGTGCCTTACATACCAATGCAATGAAACTTCTCCCTCCCTCTTTCTCTCAACTGTGCCTGTATCTGCAAAGGAAGTGAAATCTGGTTACATTACCTGTTCAAATTTCCAGCCATCAGACATGGTGGAGACCATCTGAGTCAACTCCTCTTCCTGGCACTGTAACACTCTGTAAACATGCTTGACTGGCACCTGTGGCGGAGAACAAGGCTGCTGGGACCAATGCAGGAAAGGGGCTCTCCTGAATCCCGCCCACCAGGTCATGGGTACAGCTCCCCCCTTGGTGGGACTGGCCTCACAGACTGTCAATGCGGCATCAAGAGGAGAGAAGAAATGCTGCTGGAGCTGGGAAAGGCCATGGTCCTCTTTCAGACTGGAAATCTCACATACTGAAAGGGCCCCAAACCAAACACCACTTACTCAGAAATCAAACAGGGTCCCCACCTGTGAGATTTTACTGTCTCTTTCTCTTATTTTGTCCTTCACCAGTTTAATTAAGGATGTGATGTTGTAGAATTCAGCTTCTTCAAGCACACCTTGAAAAGGAAACCAAGTTACAAAAGATAAAACTTAATTCTAGTGGCAATCAATGTTTGTCACTGCCATCCCTAAGAGGCAGTGTGAGCCCAGGCCACAAATTGCTACCTGTCACTACCTCTCTTCCCACTTTCAAGAGTGGCGATGGAACACAAGGACGACAGAGCCCAAACAGGTGGAAAAGGGCAACAGTCTGCGTGCCACCACATTCTTTTCCGTTTCTTCAATTATATTATAATTAGAAATATTCCAGCTGAAGGAAGGGGACTTGGAAGGGGGGAGGATACTTGGAAGGCTGGCTAGCCTTGCAAAACGAGACTTGGGTCTGCTTGTATACATCTAGTTCTTCTTTATTCCTACTTTTTATTGTTTGGAAGAACTGTTATTTTACAAGAATTAAATACCAAGAGTTTTTCAAGTTTATTTTTCAAAATTTCAAACCCAGGAAATTCAAAAAGAGGCCACTACAAGTTGAGGTGTCAAGACCAGCCAGACTGTGCAAATAATCATGCAACTTCTTTCCCAATGAAGCAATTTGAAAATTAATTTTTGGAGCCAATGAATTTTAGGACAGTTTTCCTAAATTGTAAAACATACCTTCCTCTGCCAGGTCTTTATTGATAACCAGTTTCCCATGTCGGAGATAGTTCAGTACCGGTCCAAAATAGGTTGAATCTCTGTCTATTAAATAGGCACCTGTTTCATCCTAATTAAAAGAAATAAATTTTATTTATTCGGTACACATCCTAGTTTTCCAGCAATCAGTTCTGTAAGCAGCTTTTTAAGTTTTAACAATAAAACAAATAATGTTATTTAGATCACTGTGGTCTTTGTGGGGGAGGTCATACTTAATGATTTGACATCCTCAAGACAATGAATTAGACCTAAATTTATCAAATGGTTCCACAGCCAATACCCTGATAAACCTAAATGAGAATAAATGCTGTTTTTCTCTCCTGTTTATTATATTACGTGCTGCAGGTATAAGCCTCTTTCTTTTAAGGAGGGCAGCATGTCAGGTCCCCTTCTGGGATGCTGCCATTCCAATGAAGGAAGGGGGAAGCTATCTCTGTATTGCTCTGGGTTGCATTCTCTGTGTGCTTTTGTTTTTGCTGTAACTACGTGGGATTTAGGGAGGGGAACTATCTTGAGTACAGAGTCTTCTGAACCTTCAGCCTGTCTTCTAAGGAGTTAGCAATCCTCCCCAACTTTGTGTTGCCAGAAAACTTGATCACTTCTTCTTTTATCTCCTCATCTAAATAATTCATTAAAAAGTTGAAGAGTACTGGGGATAAGACAGACCCCAAAATCCCCCACTGAATATATTCCTGATGACGAATACTGCCAGGAACATAAACTCTAATACACATCTTTTGTTGGTGACACAAAGGTGTATAATAAGAGCTGACATTGTGAAAGCAAACAAAATTCTGTGATACATCACTAGAAGGATCATCAGCAAGAAAAAGCAGGTCCTAATCCTGCTGTGTTCCACTAAACTGGAACACAGTGTCCAGTTCTGGAGACCCCACTTAAAAAAAGATATAAGATTGAGCAAGTCCAGAGATGGAGAACAAAAATGGTGCAAGCTCCAAGGGACAATCAGGAGAGATTTGAGGAACTGACTATGTGCAGTCTGGAGGACATGATTGAAACCTTGAAGTATATTAAAGGTGTGAACAAGGTTCTAGAAGGTTATAGTATTTTCAACATTAAGCAAAAATCAAGAACCCAGGGGCATAATCTCAAACTGAAAGGAGGGAAGTTCAAACATATTAGTAAGTATGACTTCACAAAAAAGAGTAGAGAAAGCTTGGGACCAACTTCCAGCAGATGTAGCACATCAATCATCAATAACTGCGTTTAAATATTCTTGGGGTAAACGCATGCCCATCATCTGACAAAAATTAAAAAATAAAATACAATAATAAAAAAATTAAAATAATAATAAAAAATGATACATTAAAACAGGGATGTCAAACTTGTTTTCATTGAGGGCCGCAGCATAGGCTGAATCTGGGCAACAAAATATTTAAGTACGAATCTGCTTCGGATGTCCCCCATAAAAGGAGCAACAAAGAACACATTCAGTAGTTTCCACCTCTCCAGAATCACAGGGGCAGAGCCTTTGAGCCAATGGTCCTTTTTATATTTACCATCCAAGGCTGCAGAGGGAAGAGCCTCAGATAGCTCAACCGGCTGAATAGCCTGTTATTAACATCCAGCTGTCTGCAATTACACCAATTCGAGGCTCAAGGTTGACTCAGCCTTCCATCCTTTCTAAGGTAAGTAAATTGAGGACCCAGTTTGTGGGGGCAGTAAGCTGACTTTGTATAAAAAATATACAAAAGTATGAAGGCTATTGCTTAACGCATTGTAAGCCGGAGAAGGGCGGCATATAAATCTAATTAAAAAAAAGAGAGCATGGCACTGGGCATGAGAGAAAGCTTTCCAATGGCTGAGTAAGGTAGCTGGCAGCCGTGACCCAGGGAGCAGTTATGCACTGAGGGGGAGGAAGGCTTCCCTACAGCTGCTTGCCTCTCTGTATCCTTTAGGCTGTGTTTCACCTGATTACATTCCACCTTAAGAGCTGAGGAAGGAGAGGAGCCTGGATTTAAAAGATTAGATTCAACACCCTTGATTTGTGGCGGCTGAAAATGGCCCTGAAGAATTCGTGATGCTATAAGCTCCGAGGACAGCGGAGGAGCTTTCTTTCCCCAAAAGACTCCACTGTGCTCTGATGGATTTGGACTGTAACCTGCAGAGAGGAGACACCGGAGCTGGGCTAGCGGCTCAGCCTGAAAGGGCGGCTGGAAGGTGGAAACGTTTCCTCCGACTGGGAAAGTTTAAGGAGGCCGTTGGCAGAACTATTTTCGCAGCCGGCGTTCCTCCCTCCAGCGGCCTCTCTGGCTGCTCCCAAGTCCTTAAAGCTCCTCCCTTCTTCTATTTTACGGCCGGGACCGGAGCTTCGGCTTTGGGGGAGCTTCGTCTCGAGGTGAAGCTGGAGGGGAGGAAGATCCTCCGTTCTGGCCTACAAAACACGCCATTAAAGGAAGAGCGGAGGTTTCTGACACAGGCGGGGACCTCCCGGGAAAGCACCGAGGCCAAGGCCGGCGCCGGCCGAGGAGGGAAAGCCGCTCGCGGGCCTCGGCCGGGGAAGCCCGGGGCCGGGCGGGGGCCCCACCTTGTCGGAGTCGAGGTCGGGGTCTGCCTGGCAGAGGCGGAAGAGGAAGCTCTTGGGGTCCCTGCAGAGCGTCTGCCGGGTGGTGAGGAAGCAGGTGCCGCCCACGTTCAGCCGGACCCACTTCCCGGGCAGCGCCGCGGGAGGCCCGCCACTCGACGGGGCGGCGCCCCTGGAAGGGCTGCAGCGGCGGAAGGGCGCCGGGGGAGGCCGGCCCAGGCTCAGCCCGCCCGCGGGCGACGCCGGGAGCTCGCAGGGACTGTCCGTCGCCATCCTGGCCCGGCGCCGGAAGGTCCCCCCGTGAAAGGAGTCCCCGCAGAGCCAGCTGCCCCCCCCCCGACAGGCGCGAGCGCGCTTGCGCAGGGCCCCGACGGAGGAAGAGGCGGGGCGGCCGCTCCCTCGCTTCCGGTCCCGCTGGAGAGGCGGGTCTTCCGGCCGCCGCCAGGTCCTGCCTTCTGGCCTCCCACGGTTGGAAGCGAGCTCGGGCGAAGGAGGCGGGGAGGGGGCCGGGGGCGGGAGCTGCTCCCGCTCCGAGCAGCGGAGGGCTTGGGAATCTCCGCCTCCCCCCCTCCCCGCCCCAAAATAGCATCCTGGGGTGGGGGGCGGAAGAGTTGTGACGGAGCTGACAGGCGTCATCTCAGAACCTCTGGCCACATCTTTCAAAAATCCCGGCACACCCGGGAACCCTCAGAAGATTGGAAAAGAGCGGATGTGGTTCCCAGCTTCACAAAAGCGGGGTGGGGGGTGGGGGGTGGGGGAGGAACAGACCCAGGAAAGTCTAGACCAATCAGCCTAACATCAAACCCCGGGAAGGTCCTGGAAAATATAAACAAAAAGCAGGTCTGCCAACATATAGAAACCAATAAAGTAATAATTAGCAACCAGCAGGGGTTTCTTAAAAACAGATCATGCCAAACCAATCTTATTTCATTCTTCAACATAGTGACTAAATTAGTAGACCAGTGAAATACTGTGGACATAATATATTTAGACTTCCGCAAGGCATTCGACATAGCAGACCGTAACCTACTTCTTGGTAATCTAGAAAAAAGTGGAATAGATAGCATCATCACCGGATGGATTCGTAATTGGCTGACAAACCCTCCTCAAGTAGTCTTTAACAGGTCTACATCAGGGGTGAAATGCTCCCAGTTTGGACCGGCTCGGGCGAATAGGTAGCGATGGCGGTGGGCAGTTCAGAGAACCAGTAGCAGAAATCTACCGGGTCCAAACTACCGGGGTGAAATGAGCAGTGAGATCATCGGAGCCTTTTGATAGCATTTTTTTACATGGTTTTACATGTAAAAATGGTTTTAAAAGTAAAAAAAAATGGCCGCGCCCATCCAGTTACATTACCCCCCCCCCCACCAAGCCATGCCCACAGAACCGGTAGTAACAAATTTTAGATTTCACCCCTGGTCTATATCTACACTACATGGAGGGAAATAAGCAGCAGGGTACAACAAGGTTCCATCTTAGGCCCAGTACTCTTCAATATCTTCGTAAATGACTTAGATGAGGGAATAGAAAGGGAATTTATCAAATTTACAAATGATGCTAAACTAGCAGGAATAGCGAACATCCTAGATGATACACTCAAGGTACAGATGGATCTTGACAGATCTGAACACGGCCTAATGAAATTCAACATAGAGAAAAGTAAAGTCTTACACTTAGGCCAGAAAAATCAAAAGTACACATATAGATTATGTGAAATCTAGTTTAATAGCAGTAACTGAGAGGGACCTTGGAGTCTTAGTGGACAATCAATTAAATATGAGCCAACAGTGTGCAGCAGCAGCCAAAAAAAGCCAATACAATTGCATTAAAGGATTGAATCAAGATCACGTGAGGTACTAGTACCTTTCTATAAAGCCATAGGCCACACCTAGAATACTGCATCCAGTTTTGGTCACCACACTATAGAAAATATTTTGAGAGACTGGAAAGAGTGCAGAGAAGAGCAACAAAAATGATTAGGGGCCCGGGGGGCTAAAACATATGAAGAATGGTTGCAAGAACTGGGCATGGCTAGTCTAGTGAAGAAAAGGACCAGGGGAGACATGATAGCAGTGCTCCAATATTTGAGAGGCTGCCCCAGAGAGGAGGGGGTCAAGCTATTTTCCAAAGCACCTAAAGGCCAGACAAGGAACAACGGATGGAAACTGATTGAGGAGAAATTCAACCTAGAAATAAGGAGACATTTTCTGATAGAACAATCAACCAATGGACCAGCTCCCCTTCAGAAGTTGTGAGAGCTTCAACACTGGAGGCTTTCAAGAAGAGACTGGACTGCCATCTGTCAGAAATGATACAGGGTCTCCTCCTTGAACAGCGGGTTGGAGTAGATGACCTACAAGATCCCTTCCAACTCTTATTCTGTATTCCTGATGGCAGCTGAAGTTGTTGCAAACTCTGATCCCAATAAATGTGGGCTGTTCAACTTCAAGTGGCACCTGGGTAAAGAGTAAATTTATTAACCAAATTTGTAGCCCACTGCACTCATAGGTACCCTCAGCAGCTCATAAAAAAGGAATATACAGTAAGAGTATATAAAGATAAAAGACATAATTAACATGATACATGATGTCAGGGTCCCAAGTCCTCTAGACAAGCTCTGTTTTCAGTTTTTTTTCCTGAAGGCTATTTTGAAGACAGATGAACTTTCATCAGAAAGCTATTCCCAAGATTGACCCATCAGTGAAAAGCAATGCTTCTAGGCTTCATGAGGTTTTGGAAACGAGACAGCCAGTTGTTTTTCCTAGTATAATCATAGTGGCTGGGCTGATTCTAGCAAGGGGATGCAAACCTGGAGATAACCAGGTGCCAAGCCACAAAGAGCTTTATAGCTTAAAACTAGGATTTTAAATTATACCCAGGAGCTAATAGAAAAGCAGTGTAGGACCTGCAAAACAGTGTAATATGTGCCCTCTTGTAAACATCCACGAATACATATGGGCTACTACTTATTGTACCAACTGAAGCTTCTGGGTGGTTTTTAAAGGCACATTGTACAGCACATTGCAGTAGTCTACTTGGTGATGAGGGCATGGAGCACTGTCTTAAGTAAGGCTGCAATTGGCACAGCCTCCCAGCCATGGCTTCCATCTTATGATTCAGCAGAAGCATCAATCTTGGGGATTCCCTAGTCATGGATCTATCCTTTCAGGGAATGGTGTCTCCAGGCACTGGGATAGGACTTCAGCGTCATGTTGAGCCCAGCCCGGGGTCACAAGATACAGCAAGTTGCATATTGGTGATACAGATCCCAAGTCACTGGAAAACCTCTACTAGTGGCTCCAGGTAAATGTTAAATAACAAGAGAAGAGAATAGATCTCTGCAGAAGCTCATAACGGCATGCACAATATCAATCTTTCATTCCATTCATTTCCAATTGGAACCAGCTGATGAGGAATGATAGAACCACTGCAAAACAATGCTCCCGATGTCCACAGCCAGCCCAAAAGGAAATTGTGATTGATGGTAATGAAGGCTCTTGTGTGATCCAAAAGGTCCAGGGCTTGCACATTATACCTGTCCAGGTCTAAGCAAACATTATGAAAGACAGCAATGCCCTCTCTGAATCATGTCCATGTCTAAACCCTGATTGACAGAGGTCTAGGGCTTTTCTATAGTTGATATTAAATCACAACCTCAATTGCCTTCACCAAAAATGGAAGGTTGTAGAAATACCTAGGAAGGATCCAGTCTGCACATAAATAAGGGCATCCTAGAAAGCAACTTTCCATTTCCTTGGAATAACAGTCTGGAAAAACACTCAGAATATCAGGCAAGACAGCTGCCCAGTCACTGCAGAAGACCCAGCCAAGATCAAGTTCTGACCAAAGTTAATTTGAATGACTTTGCTAACAAAATGTCAAGCAAAGGGGTAACAATGACCAGAAGATGAAACAATAGGGTGGATTCTACCCAGAAGCAAATTGGTCACCAAGAAAAGGGCTGGGCCTTTGCTTTGCTTTGCTCAAATTCAGTCTCCATATTTAGTATCACTTTTCTACCTTCATCTCCTGGAAGTCCTCGGAAAACCTAATAGCCAAATGGGATCAGCCAACAGAGATAATCCACGTGGGACCAACTTAATCAAATCCCACAACACCTCCTCATGCCAACAGACCAGGTTATCATCTGACTTGCGTGCAAGAACTGGGAAATCCACAAGTACTTGCAGGAAACCTTATGGATCCTTTAGACTTCTGGACAGACCATCTCAATGGTCCTAGCCTTGTGGATTGAATCAGGTGGTAGTGAGTGAAGCTAGAACAGGAAGTGATCTGTCTACAACAAAGAGCAAATGGTAATATCCCCACAGTGAGGTCACACAGCAATTATTCTGAGACAAAACTGAGGTCTAACCTGAGACGGAAACTGAGATAACTTGGGACAGACCCATCATTGCCATCACTGATGCCATGAACTCTTGAGCTCTACTAGATTAAGATCAATACTCCAGAGACTGAAGTCTTTTGGGATCAATCCTAGTCTCCAACATCAAGTTGGAAATCCAGCTCAAGGAAGGTTCTTAAAAGACAAGATCTACAATACACCCAAAAGACTCCTAGCTTATCTCTGCAGTCAATCCAAACAATAGGTGCTCACACATCAGCCACCTCTGGAACAGTGATCCTGATCACCAATAAGGTGTCATGAAATTCAGTGCCACCCTACCTGCTGGCCTGCCTGTCAACAGGTCCTGAAACCTGGCTGGACAGATTTCTGAAGGTGACACCACCACTCTTCCCTTAGTCAGATTTCAATATTCCCCACCAATTCTGTTTGTTTACCCACCACCATCATGGATGGTTGTGGTCTCATTACAGACTGAATTGGCTTTAACCACCAGCATTGATTTGAGGTCAGGAGCCCCACTGATCCAGACACCAAATCTCCAAGCAGAGGCAGTCAAAGAAACTCTCAACAGATTGGAGGCCAATAACCTGGAATGCCCCAGTTTCTACGACACTTCTATGTTTTGCTTATTGGACTGGTCTTAACAAGCAGAGCAGACAGCCCCCCACCCCCACCCCGGAGATTGCCTGCTTGGTGGAATTCTGGCTCTCAGAATGATGCAGGCAACATGGTGAAGCCTGACTAATGGTTCCATGTGCAAGTACAACCAGGTGGGGTTTTTTTTTTTTTTTTTTTGCTTCTTCAGGTTTGGAAAATGTAGTTTGGAATAAAATATTATGTACAAAATACAACTCAGGATTCTAAACTGCTCATGTAACCTGAGGGTTGTGTGATGGGGATTCAGGAAAGAGCAAAAAAGAGTTCACTCAAACACAACTCGTGGCATCTATGGTATGACAAAAAGGGTGGATCTTGAAAGCTGACAGTCAAAAGCTTCTCTCCCTCTCCTTGGGGTGTTTGTGCTCATGACAACTCATCATTGTGAGTCTGAGAGGGCAAGAATGCCAGGAATGTTCAGGCTCCACAGACTGAAATGGTTTGAAAAAACTGGCATTTCCCCTGCCCCCCATGGAATAATAATAATAATAATAATAATAATAATAATAATAATAATAATTTTATTTCTATACCGCCCCTCTCCCGAAGGACTCGGGGCGGTATCAAACTTGAGAGGATCCACTGACACTAAATACTAATAGATTCAAGATGGATGAACTACGAGGGCAACAGTTTTGATTACAACATTGACATTTTCAATGTTCTAAGAAGAGACTAAATAGATTCATGGAGGAGAGTCTTCTGCTTACTAACATCAATGTCTTCTTATTACCTCTTCATGGCAATATTTCTAAATACCAGCTGCTGGGAAGGGTGGCGGGTGGCTTTTGCAGGCATGCGCCATTCCAAGCACATCCCAGTAGCCAGCATGTGACACCAAAACTAGACTGGCCGGATCCAGCAGAACACTCTCTGGGTTCTCCAGCATCTTTATTAATGATGTGAAAGATAGAAAGCTTGCTTACAGTGTAAGATTTGAGAACAACACATAACAGAGAAGATGGAAATAAAATTCAAAATAATTTTAACAGATTAGACAAACAGACTGAAATTCAATAGGGACAAATGTAAATGTACATAGGAAACGAAAATCAAATGATGCTGGATAGGGAATACTCAGTTTGATAATTGTATTTATGAAAAAAGCTTTTGCAATACTTTGATTGCAAACCAACTATGTTAACAGAGTGGTCTGGCTGCAAAAAGGCAGATCTAGTTCCTAAATTGTCAGAAGTATTTAATACATTTTGTCAAACCCCATCTTAAATACTGTGTCCAGTTCACATTTCGAGAAGGCTTCCAAATAACTGGAAATTTTACAGAATGCCACAGAATGCTTTTAAATATCATTATTTTAACCAATTTCTCTAGTCTATCTTTTGAGAGACACATTCAGTGGTGTTTAAAAGTTTATGACCTCTCTTGGATTTTCAGCATTTCTACATAAATATGAACTGTTTCTGCATAAAACAGATCATGCCAAACAAGTCTTCTTTGACGAAGTTACTAAATTAGTGGAACAGCAAAATGTGATGGACATAATATACTTGCATTTCAGTAAAGCATTTGACAAAATAAGACCACAACTAAGCTAGAAGAAAGTGGCATAGACAGCATCATCCCAAATGGATTCATAATTGGCTGACAAACTGCAATCAATAATGTAGTCCTTAACAGAACTACATCTACATGTAGTAAGCAGTGGGGTACCCCAAGATTCTGTCTTAGGCCCTCTACTCTTCAATACCTTCATAAATGATTTAGATGAGGGAATAGAAGGAAAGCTCATTAAATTTGCAGACAACATGAAGTTTGCAGGAATAGCCAACACATCAGAAGATAGGCTCAAGATCAAAAAGAATCTTGATAGACTTGAACACTGGGCCCTATCTAAAAAATGAAATTCAATGGAGAGAAGAGTCAAGAAAACCAAATAGGTTTAGGCAAGAGGTTAAGATTTTTAAGGTTTAGGTTATATTTAGGCAAGAAAAACCAAATGTCTGTTCCGTGCACATTTCCTAAAACTAGATAAAAAGAACTCAGTTAAACAGGTGAGTCAAAACATGCTTGTTCATTTATTTGAGGAAATAAAGCTATGCATATCTGTGTGACAAAAGTATGTGAACCTCTAAGATTATCAATTCATTTGAGGAGGAAGTTAAGAGTCAGGTAATTCAGTCAATGGGATGATAATCAGGTGTGAATGTGAGAGATCCCACCTTCTTTCTGGGTATTCACTATCGAAGTCTGATTTTTGGAACACAGGAAGGTGGGAGCATATCATGGCTTGTACAAAGGTTTCTGAGGACATCTGAAAAACTGTTGATGCTGGAAAACCAAGCTGGAAAAAGTGACGAAACTATTTCCAAAGAGTTTGGACTCTGCCAATACGCTGTCAGGCAAATGGTGTGCAGAGGCAATTCAACACCATTGTTATCTTCGCCAAGCGGTTGATCACCAAGAGCAAGAGGAATAATTCTTCAGGATATCTCAAAGAAGCCTCGGATATTGTCTAGTGAACTAAAAGCCTTCTCTTGCACCGGCAGATGTCAGTGTTTGTGAGATCACCATCAGGAGAACACTGAAGAACCATGGTGTGCGTGGCAGTGTTGCAAGGAGAAAGCCATTCTGCCCCAAGAGGGCGGCTGCTGGCTCTGTACGGATTGAGAGAGATGAGGTGGCTAAGCCAGAAAACTTCTGGAAGAGGATTCTGGGGATGGTTGAGACCAAAATAGAACTTTTAGGCTTGAATAAAATGGTCCTGTTTTGGGGAAAGGCAAACCCTGCATTCCAGCATAAGGATGTTATCACATTATGTGAAACACGGCAGTATCATGGTTTGGTTCTGCTTTGCTGACTACGGACGAGGATGACTTCCATCATTGATGGAACGATGAATCCTGAATCATGTCCCCAAATTCTACAGGTAAAGCCAGGACCTTGTGAACTGAAGCTCAAGAGAAAATGGGTCATGCAGCAAGACAACAATCCAAAACACACAAGTTATGACTAAAGGATGGATAAAGCAGAAGAAAACAAAGGCTTTGGAACAGCCAAGTCAAAGTACTGACTTTAATCCAATAGAAGTGTTGGGGAAGGATCATAACATCCCTGAGTTGAAGCTGTTTGACTAGGAGGAAAGGGCTAAAATTTCTCCAAGCGGACATGCAGGACTGATCAGCTGTTACAGGTAGTCCTCAAGTTATGACCATTTGTTCAATGACTGTTCAAAGTTGTGCCACGTTGAACAAGAGGTACTATACTTACAAGTTCTCAAAGTTCTGGTCATTGCAGCACCCTGGTCACATGAGTATCAGGGCACCAGGCTCACAATTACATCACAGTGAGTCAGTCACACTTTGCAATTTCTGACATTTCCTGCTGGCTTTTGGATGTCGGAAGTTGCAATCACATGATGTCCTCGCTTAACCATCTGTGTAGGTTTTGTTTAATGACAGTAACCAGGACTGCTGAAGTTGCCATTGCTAAGAGACATGGACTCCGCATGCTTAGCGGCCGAGTTCCATATCCAATTGTCATTGTAATCTGAGGACTATCTGAACAGTATTGGAAATGCTTAGTTGCTGTTATTGCTGCCTAAAGGGTTCCTGTTATTGAATGCAAAGGTTCATATACTTTGCCACAAATATGTAGCTTTGGTTCATTTTCCTCAATAAATCAATGAACAAGTATACTGCTTTTTACTAATTTGTTTAATTGGGTTCTCAACTAGTTTTAGGACTTGAATATGGAAAACAGAGCATATTTTAGGTCATATTTATGCAGAAACATTGAAAATTCAAAAGAATTTACAAACTTTTAAGCAACACTGTACAGTTGTAAATGTTTTGTACACTTGGAATAAAATAAGAGTTTATTTTTTTTACTTCTTTGAAACAGAATTGCTATTGATTTTTGAAGAGATTATTGGACAGTGAGAAATTCAGTTCTTTCCTGGATTTGCAACAACCTAATAGGGACCAGTTGCAGGACTGGTCAGGCCTTTTACTATGATGTCCCATAGCCTGGCAAAATCTGGAGGTAGGCAGCCACTTTGAACACATTCCCCAGTAGTAACTGATCATCCAACCTTCTTGTTCTTCTCTCTCTTCTTCTTCAGGGCTGATGTTTCTATTAGTATTGTACATGCTGCAAAAATGCTTTGGACCTTATGCCAGCTCAGCACCTCTGTACTATTCATAAAACAACCTGGGTTTATTCCTGGCTTTTATGCTGCCCCTTCTTTCAATGAATCAACCTGTATTAAACCATGGGACTTTTAAAGTAGCTGCGCTATTTTGCCCCTCAGACTTCTGCAGAAAATTGGGGGAGGGGGAGGGGGGGCAAAGAAAATCAGGGCATTTTTATCAAAAGGAGACAAGTGCTGTGCTTACATGAGGACCAAATCTTCTATATAATTTTTGAAGTAAGGCCAGCATTAACTTCCATAAATTCCCTTCACCCATTTATTAGACGGTCAACACCTGCATTTTGTTTCAAATTTGTTCTGAAGTGGAATAGTAGTGAACTGAATTCTACCCTAAACCTGTCCAATCCCCCAGGACATTTCTGGTTTCTTCAGTGATTGAAATAAAGAAATGAAAATGATCAGCAACTTGCAAATCCAGTTTGAGCGCTAATCTCCCCCCCCCCCCCCCATTCCATCATGCAATATAATAACACAAAGAAAACTCAACTTTATGCTCCCTAAATCCCTACCTGGTTTAGGGTTTTGGTAGGATCTCGTTCAGGCTGACTGCTTGACCCAGGGAAAAAGACCAGGGAGAGCAAAATAAAAGCTTTTCTCATTGCCCAAAGTCCTTCTACAGTAGATCAGCCCCAAACCCAGAATATCCTGACTTTGTCATGGCAAACCTCCACATGGGCTCCTGCCAGAAGAGGCCTCTTCTGTGCTGCATAGGAAGCATCCCTTTGAATAGAGGCGTCAACATCTTCATCTGTTGGATGAGAAAAAGCCAAAGCTGCCATTGCTTGATCACATGCCTATTCTCAGCATGTAAAGGTGACGGGAACAGAAATGTGGGTGGGATGAGACAATCCAGAGCTGGCCCTGCACAAAGTGAAGGATTCTTGGGGTGAGGAAACAACACCTCGCCTATATTTCAAGAAATGTTTGAGCGTGACAGTTTAATTGGAAAAAGACAAAAGAACAATATGAAACATATGATAGATATGACTCAAGTACCATACATTTTCCCCTCCTCTGTATCAACATTTTTACATGAACACAACAATTAGTCCAATTAATAGAGGGGCTTAAATATATTTAAATCATGTAAAATATTTTCAAAGTTGCTAAAAGGTACAATGCTTGGCCAATGAACAATACAGGAATATTTGTACACCTCATTATACAAAGAGACAACAAATCAAGTCATCAGTCGTACAACAGCATTTCGTTTGGCCTTCCTGCCACACAAAAAGCCGGGCCCTGCAACCCTTTGCCCCTGCCAGACCTTGGGAAAAAAAACCGTTTGCTCCCTCTTCTGAAAAAGTGAAGAGTCTATTTATTACGTCAATACAATTTTGTACTAACTAGTTCACCTTTAGTATTAGTTAAAATCATGCTGGTAACTTTTTATGCTCAGTTAAACATGTAAATGCATCAAATTAAAATTCCATGTTTTAAAAATGTCTGATACTAGAAAGCTAGGATTTAAAGGGTCACGTTCACCATTCCTCTCACTTTCCATATGTGCCGGAGTGCATCTTGAAGGCAGACAGGCTGGCAGGCATTAGAAGTACCATCCTTGGAGATCCTGCAACTGGACATGACCTGGAGAATTTTGTGGGTTTACACCCAGAGTGATGACAAGTGCTGGATACCAAAGAACCAACGGTTAGAAATGAAAGTGACGGCAGCAGCATCAAGGGTGGTAACTTCTCATGAAAAGAGATTTCCAAGCTCCCCAAAACACAGTTGCATGATTAATCAGAAGATCACAGTAATAATCCAGGCCCCACATGATCTGGGCTCGGCTACCTTAACTGATCTAGGGCGAAGCCAGCAATGCAAACTCCACTCATTTGCAGCAGAAGCCACTGTAATCAGTATCAGCAGAATGTGGGTGGGGGTGTGGGGTGGGGGTGGGGGGTGTAGAAGCTCCACCAGAAGCACAAAAGCAAGCAAAGCAACCCTGAATTCCACTGGCTGGGCTTTTCCTCCTCCTCCTCCTCCTCCTCCTCCTCCTTCTTTCTCCTCCTCAGAAGAAGAACTAGTTCGGCCCTGGAGCTGGAGGTGAGCCGGGCGTGGAAGAGTCCTCCGTCTGGGGGCACGTGGCACTCTAGCAGCAAAGGAGTGAGATGGGCACTGAGGGACAGTCTCATTTCGCAGCATTCTGGTGATATCTGTGTCGCCAAACCTCTTGAATCTTTTTGCACCACTTATGAGCGTTCCCGCTTGGGTCCATCAGGTAGTATGTCCTGTTCGGCTGTAAGTAAAGAAGATTTAGCGCCTGTTCATTTCAGCAGCCAGCAGCAGGTTTGGCTTCAGGCACAAAGAACTCTATGCAAGCTTCTGCCCAGTGGGACCTCCCTCCACACCTCATCCAGTGTCCTAAGGCAAATGCACAGGGCTGCTCCTACTCTCTGCTGCCCCTAAGAGGAAATGGCTGCAGACGCCAAGCTCAGAGTTGCTGGCATTTGGGCCTATTTTGTTTCCCGATTAGGGATTTCTCACAGCTTTTTTTTTTTAAATTTGATTTATATGCCGCCCTTCTCCGGAGGCTCAGGGTGGCTTATAGTGCGTTAAGCAATAGCCTTCATACTTTTGTATATTTATACAAAGTCAGCTTATTGCCCCCACAGACTGGGTCCTCAATTTACCCACCTTAGAAAGGATGGAAGGCTGAGTTGACCTTGAGCCTGGCTAGGATTGAACTCGCAGAATTACAGGCAGCTGGATGTTAATTGCTGCCTTTAGTAGGAGGCATTAGCCCCCTACGCTACTCAGGCTCTTTGAGAAGCTCTTGTTCTCAAAATAGACTAAATGCTCCCCCCACCCCACCCCACCCCCATTTTAAAATCATTTGGATGAACATCCCAGCATAGAATTTGCAATTAAGGAAAACTCCACTTGAACTGGCTGGCAGGTTACTTACTGTGTGGACAAAAAAGGTCTTGAAGTTCTTTGCTTCTGGTCGGAGTTCCAGTGACCAAGGAATCTCCCCTTTCAGGACTTTGTTGACAGGATCAACATAGTACAGGTGTGGCCCTTCTGTGAGCAGCAGCTGTCGCCGGCGGGCAAACAGTCCCTGTGGAGAAGCACATAGCACCCAGAACCCATTAAAGGCTTTAAAAGCATGATCAGTACATAAAGTTCATGGGATACTGTTTGGGACATTAACTGTCTAGTTCCAGAAAATGAAGGCATCATAAAAAGCTATTGTTATGCCACAACTCCTATAACAAATCCCTTAAGTCGGAAAGTGAAACAATTCAGTGCTTTTCAAAAAGCAGAGTGGAACATTAAAGCTTGATTTAGACTTGTCTGCAACTGTTACATTGCGAAGGGGCTGATGTTGTAAGCATAGGTTGCTGATGGTTGTGGACGGGCCAACGCACACACCTCCCAAATCTCAACTATACGTTGTGTGATGTGCCTCCCGCATGATTAGTGGATCCAACTTCCTGTTGGGCACATTGTTGTTTGAGTATCTCTAGCCACAAAATTAACATTCACAGAAGTATAAATGCAATAGCCACGCAACCATCTCCGAATGAGAGACACAGACATTCCCTGATGTGCACTGACACAGACGCCTAAACTGCCTTGCTAGAATTCCTATCTCACAGGAGAAGCCCTTGTTCTCTGCCCCCAGGCCAAGCGATTAGGGCCAAGAGATTGCCTGTCTCCCAGGTCAGGATGTTAACAGGGTCTGAGGGGAGCAATCATCCCAGGAAGCCCCCAGCATGACTTTTTCCTTGGGAAGAGATGGAAAAGGAAACCCTAACCCTCTTCAGGATGGAAAGCCATGACTGTTGCATGTTTGCCTTAATTACAATTCATGATAGTTTTAATTTTAGTGCATTCCTTCTTTGTAAGCTGCTTTGGGCCTTCTTGAATAGAACAGCATATATACAGTATTGTGGCAAATGAGAAGAAATAAAATAAGAACCAATGACAATTGAATCCAAAGCTGCACACAGCCCTAAAAAATGTTCTAAGTCAGGAATGGGGACGTTTTTTGTCACCAGGGCTAGTCTTTATTGTTTTATCCAACCTCCGAAGACGACAGAATTAGGGTTAGGAGAACTCCATTATTTATTTATTTATTTATTTGTTTGTTTGTTTGTTTGTTTGTTTGTTTGTTTGTTTGTTTGTTTATTTATTTATTTATTATTTATTTATTATTTATTTATTTATTTATTTATTTATTTATTATTTATTTATTTATTATTTATTTATTATTTCAATTTATAAACCGCCCTTCTCCTTGCGGACTCAGGGCGGTGAACAGCCAGGATAAAACATGGTACACAAAAGTTAAAAACAATTAAAAATTATTAAATATTATTCGGCCAAGAATTAAAACTACCCAATTTAAAATCAATTTCAAATTTAAAAACGGAGGATGGGATCAGGCTAGCCCAGCTAGATGGAATAAATGGGTTTTAAGGGCCCGACGAAAGGTCCGGAGATCTGGAATCCTGCGTATCTCCGGGGGTAGGTTATTCCAGAGGGCGGGCGCCGCCACAGAGAAGGCTCTCCCCCTGGGGGTCACCAGCCGACACTGTCTGGCCGACGGCACCCGGAGAAGGCCCTCTCTGTGCGAGCGTACTGGCCGGTGAGAGGCTATTGGCGGCAGAAGGCGGTCCCGCAAGTACCCAGGTCCTAAGCCATGGAGCGCTTTAAAGGTGGTCACCAACACCTTGAAGCGCACCCGGAAGACCACCGGGAGCCAGTGCAGCTCGCGCAGGAGAGGTGTCACGTGGGAGCGCCACGTCGTTCCCATAATTCCCCGCGCGGCCGCATTCTGGACCAGTTGGAGCCTCCGGGTGCACCCCAAGGGGAGCCCCATGTAGAGAGCGTTGCAGTAGTCCAGGTGGGAAGTCACGAGAGCATGGGTGACTGTGCGTAGGGAGTCCCGATCTAGAAAGGGACGCAACTGGCGTATCAGGCGAACCTGATAAAAAGCCCCCCTGGCCACGGCCGTCATGTGTTCTTCTAAAGACAGCCGTGCGTCCAGGAGGACGCCCAAGTTGCGAACCCTCTCCGTGGGGGCCAATGTCTCGCCCCCAATAGTCAGCGATGGCGTCAGCTGGCTATATCGGGACGCCGGCAGCCACAGCCACTCAGTCTTGGAGGGGTTTAGTCGGAGCCTGTTTCTCCCCATCCAGACCCGCACAGCTTCCAGACACCGGGACATCACTTCAACGGCATCGTTGGGGTGGCCTGGGGTGGAGATGTACAGCTGGGTGTCGTCAGCGTACTGATGGAATTCCACCCCAAAGCCACGGATGATCTCACCCAGCGGCTTTACATAAATGTTGAACAGAAGGGGCGAGAGGACCGACCCCTGTGGCACCCCACAAACAAGGCACCTCGGAGTCGACCGCTGCCCCCCTGTCAACACAGATTGCGACCGGTCAGAGAGATAGGAGGAGAACCACTGTAGAACGGTGCCCCCCACCCCCAACCCCTCCAACCGGCGCAACATGATACCATGGTCGATGGTATCAAAAGCCACTGAGAGATCTAATAGGACCAGAATAGAGGAACATCCCCTATCCCGTGCCCTCCAGAGATCATCCACCAACGCGACCAATGCCGTTTCCGTGCTGTGCCCAGGCCGGAAGCTGGACTGGAGCGGATCTAGATAGACAGCTTCATCCAGGAACCGGGGAAGCTGCCATGCAACCACACTCTCAACAACCTTCGCAACAAAGTGAAGGTTGGAGACTGGACGGTAATTGGCCAAAACAGCTGGGTCCAGAGAGGGCTTTTTGAGGAGGGGTCTCACCACTGCTTCTTTCAAAGCGGCCGGCAGAACACCCTCACTCAAATAAGCGTTAACAATCTTCTGGAGCCAGCCTCGTGTAACCTCCTGGGAGGCCAGCACCAACCAGGAGGGACACGGGTCCAATAAACATGTGGTCGCATTCAGCCGTCCCAGGATCCTGTCCATGTCCTCGGGAGCCACAGAGTCGAACTCCTCCCAAACCACACCCCCAAGACCTGCCTCGATTATCCCGTCCGGATCTACCCAGTCAGAGGCCAGACCTTCCCGGATCTGAGCAATTTTGTCATACAGATACTGGACAAAATCCTCAGCTCGACCCTGCAAGGGGTCATCCCGAGCTCCCGGTTGAAGGAGGGAGCGGGTCACCCTAAACAGGGCGGCTGGGCGATTATCTGATGACGCGATAAGAGCGGAAAAGTAGCTAGACTTGCCGCTTTTATCGCCACTAGGTAGGTCTTAATATGAGACCTCACCAGTGTTCGGTCAGATTCGGAACGGCTGGTCCTCCAACCGCTCTCCAGGCGTCTTTTCCGGCGCTTCATCTCCCTCAGCTCCTCAGTAAACCAAGGAGCTGGCTGAGTTCGGCGCCGGGTCAGAGGCCGCAAAGGCACAACGCGGTCCAAACCCCCGGCTGCCGCTCTATCCCAGGCGGCCACCAGGTCTTCAGCCGAATCATGAGCCAGAGTCTCAGGAAATGGCCCAAGCTCCATCTGGAACCTATCAGGTTCCATCAGGCGCCTGGGGCGGAACCACCTAATCGGTTCCACCTCCCTGCGGCAGGGTGTAGCGGTTAGAAAGTCTAGTCGAAGGAGAGAGTGGTCCGACCATGACAAGGGTTCGATGACTATATCCCCTATATCAAAACCACTCGACCACTGACCAGAGACAAAAACTAAATCCAGGGTGTGTCCACCCGTGTGAGTGGGGGCGTGAATTAACTGAGTCAGGTCCATGGCCGTCATGGAAGCCATGAACTCCCGAGCCACCTCAGACGTTTCACCGACAGATGGCAGGTTGAAATCCCCCAAGACCAAAAGTCTGGGGGTATCAACCGCCACCTCGGCTATCACGTTGAGTAGCTCAGGCAGGGCTGTTGCTACGTGGCAGGGAGCCAGGTACGTAAGCAGCAGACCCATCTGAACTCTGCGACCCCACTTCACAAGGAGGGATTCACACCCGGTTATCTGAGGTACAGTGGACTCCCTCGGATCAAGACTCTCTTTTATGACAACCGCCACCCCCCCGCCCCTGCCCTGAGCTCTCGGCTGATGGAATGCATGGAAGCCTGGAGGGCACATATCCACGAGGGGGACTCCCCCCTCCTGGCCCAACCAGGTCTCCGTAATACCTGCCAGGTCCGCTCCCCCCTCCTGGACAAGATCACAGATGAGGGGGGCTTTATTTACCACGGACCTGGCATTGCACAGCAACAGCCGGAGACTCGGGCCCTGAGACACTGCGCAACCTGGGGAGCGAGAAGGGCTTTGGGGACCGGGGCATGCCATCGCTCGAAGATAGCAAGTGCGCGCCCCCCTCACGTGATATGGTCCCCTGCACTCGCCATATCTGCCCCTCCCACTCAGTGTATTAATAAAAAGGCCCTCTGCAGAATGAACGTCAATGTACCCCTTACCCCCAGAATCTACACCCCCCCGTAGCCCCACTAACAATTGGACCTGACCCCTCCTCCTGTGGGTTAACCCCCACACCCACACAACCCTCCCGCTTCCCAAAACCCCTTAAAAATTTGTTAAAGAATTTCCCTAGAAATTTCCCTATGATGTCATTAAACTAGAGCAGCACCAGCATATGGTGGTACATTGATCCATAATCAATGGATAGGTTCTCCTAACAGAGATGCTCCAGCTGTCCCTCTCCTTGTAAGCCAACAGCCCATCCATTGCCCAGGAGATCTGCAGCTGTCATGCTCTGGTTCCTTTCAATCTAGAATGCCATTATTTGGGCTGTGCCTTCTCTACTGCTGCTCCTACCCTCCTAGATGCCTTTTTAACCCAGCCCTGCTTAGCTATGGAAGGCAATGACAACTTGGCTTTTTAAACAGGACATGGGCCAAAGTGTTTCGGGATCCTGAGAGGTGAGCAAAGAGCACTTTTAAAATATTCTTCCTTTAGAGTTAACTTTTTGCACCTCCTGCATTTTTATTGTTTTCACTATTATAAGCTTCCTTGATTTTCTTGGATTTGGAGGCTGTATGTCCAATTGATGATGTTGATGATGATGATGAGAGGCCACAGTCAGCCAGATTTTTAGGCTGAATTTTAAGGACTTGTATTCACCTATCAACTCCTTCCCAAGAACTGGGATAGGTAGTTGCTGTTGTTTCATGGTGTTCAAAAATTTTGTCATAGGATGTAAGATGTTCCAAGTAAAGCTACCTTGTGCAATTGATTGATGGGGATTTTGTCAATGATGATGGGGTTCAAGTGGTGCTCCAGTTGTTTTGGTGCTTATTATTATTGGTACTCTCCTTGCTTTCCTTTGCCACAGCTATTCTTCTATTTACAGCTCTTTGAGCTTTGTGATTTTCCCCCAGTTCTTTCTGTTCTGTTTTGGTATCTCCAGGTACTGCCATGTATTATGGTTCGTTTATTATTACATATACCCAAGAACCTAGGTGCAACCAAAACACTGTTTATATGGCTAGTAATCTGCTTCTTTTACAGTACCTGTAGTCATTCAGTGCTTCTTCCTAAACAATTTACCTATCAAAAGATCATCCAAGTATCTGAATATGCAACTAAGGCAGCTTTTGGGAGTTTGTTTTCTTTGCCTCCCAAATGCAGCACTGGCAATTTTCCAAGACTTGTTCGTCTACCACTCATTAGGCTATCAGAAGCAGCCAAAGCAAAGACATCCTTGGGCCTGCAGTTACAATGCAAGCATTCAGAGCACAATTTCCAGAACAAGTGACCTACCTATCTTGTTCTAGAATGTTCCACATAAAAGGCCTGGGGGTTCCAGAGCCACCTCCCATCACTGCTGCAAAGAGGTTGGCTACAATGACTAACTCTGGTCCAAGACTTCTAGAACTATCTCCCAGCAAGCAAGCAATTTACCTGCCATTATTCTATGCCCATCACAATTCAATGCGTTCCCATTTCCAGGGATTAAACAACACCCAGGACGATCCTTGCTTAGTGTCCCTCCCCGAGGCCTTTCTCTTTCATGGCAGCCTTGTGGCAGAGGAACTGGAAGGTGTCCCCACGTTCTGTCTCCCTGAATTGAATATTTGGGGGCAGCTGGATTCCACTTTTGTAATTTTGAGGGTTTCCGGTGCTGTGTTCCCAGAAGGCATGTCAAGCAACAGGACAAAGTAACTTACCTTTCTCTTGTCTACGGGCCCCATTTTCAGTATTAAATTGTTTTCTACAAACTGGTGCCTAAAGAGAAAACATCACAGCACATTATACCATCATCCTATCTTTGAGCCACCCCAACTTGCAACATGAGACAGCACAAACCCTCCGAGAATCTGAAGAAGAATGAACATTGGATCTTACCTGAATGTTCGATCTATGTGTGCTGCAGGAGAGTCCAAGCAAAGGGTTCAACTTTAGCTTGGTTGGCCAGAGACTGAGTTGAATTTGCCTAGCCACGCCTCTTTCTCCCATGAGCCTTCAGTGTTTTGACGAAGCGGTCTGTAGAAGATGTAGCAATGATGATAGAATAATGTCCACTATAACTAGGTGTTGGATGCTGGACCGCTACATTAGGGCAGGGTTGGACTCTCCCGCAGCGCACATAGATCAAACATTCGGGTAAGATCCAATGTTCAATCTCCTGTGCGCTGCTTGGAGAGTCCAAGCAATGGGATATACCCAAGCTAAGTATCCCTAGGGCGGGAGTTTGAGTGGTCCAGGTGTCATTCGCCCGGTAGAACCTGCTGCAGGACTCTTCTGCCAAACGAAGCCTCGGCCGGGGCAAAAACGTCCAACTTGTAATTTGTAAGGTAGTGGGAGAAGCCCAAGTTGCAGCCCTGCAGATCTCCAATATTGAAGCCTGAGTAGCCCAGGCTGCCGTGGCGGCAGCACTACGAGTTGAATGTGCAGTGATGTTTCTAGGCACTGGAGTAGCTTGGTGTTTGTAAGCGATGCAAGCTTTGATCCATCTCGCAACTGTAGATAGGGTAATTTTCTTCCGCATGGTAGTAGTCTGGAATGATACAAATAGTGATTCAGACTTCCTGAATGGAGCGGTCCTATCAATGTATTTGCGAAGTGCCCTATGAATGTTGAGCGTGTGCCAACGTTGTTCTCTAGGATGTGCTGGATCAGAGCAAAAGTTAGGTAAAACCACCTCCTGTGCCCTGTGAAACCAAGAATTGACTTTTGGTACGAAAGTCGGGTCCAACCTGAGGATTACCCTGTCGGAGTGAAAGATGCATAGATCTCTATGTACCGACAGTGCCGCCATTTTGGAGATCCTCCGTGCAGACGTGATTGCTATCAAGAAGGCGACCTTAAAGGTAAGTATTCTGAGGCCGGCGGATCCTAAAGGCTCGAACTGAGCAGACGTGAGCGCTTGTAGCACGAGGGGCAAGTCCCAGGAAGGATACCTATGTAGTGGAGGAGGCCGTAAGTTAGCAACCCCTCGAAGAAAACTCCTCACCTTGTGTTGAGAGAGAGGGATAGGACCCTCTCCATGTAGAATAGTCGCTAAGGCTACCACTTGTCTGCGGAGCGTGACCGCAGTAAGTCCCCGTTTGAATCCTGAGTGCAGGAAACTCAAGACGTCCGGAAGGGAAGCTGCCCTGGGAGGAATGTGCAATTTTCGGCACCAGCTAGAGAACGTTGACCAAGTGGCGTTGTAAATCCTGGTGGCAGACGGACGACGAAAGGCCAGGATGACGGAAATGACTTCGCTCAAGAATCTGGAGTCCCTCAGGATTTCCCGCTCAATCGCCAGATGGCCAGTTGGAGCCATTGGGGCTCGGGATGTTGAACTGCCCCCTGGCTCAGGACAATCCTGTCTGGCGGAATCCTCCACGGGTGAAACACTGACAGTGACACTACGTCCGCAAACAATATCCTTCTGGGCCACTGCGGAGCCACCAACAGAATTTCTGCCTGCTCATCCAGAAGCTTCCGGATGACCCTCGGTAGTAGAGGTGTCGGAGGGAATGCATATAGGAGGCCTCGAGGCCAGGGCGCCCAAAGGGCATCTGTCGCTTCTGCCCCTGGCATCGGAAATCTGAAAAAGAACCGTGTTCTTTGGGGTCGCACACAGATCCATGCATGGTTGGCCGAACCTGGTCGTCAGTTGGTGAAATAGGTCTGGATGGAGATGCCACTCGGAGTGGTCGATGATAGTTTGACTCAACCAGTCTGGCTGTTCGTTGTGTGTGCCTGAGATATGTTCCGCCTGGAGGGAGAGCAGGTGTGATTCCACCCAGAGGCCGAGGCTCACTGCTTTGGACATCAGGTCCTTGGACCAGGTGCCTCCCTGCCTGTTCACGTGTGCCTTGGCGGTGACATTGTCGGTTAACAGCAACATGTGACGGTTGGTTAGTGAGAGGTGGAAATGACAGAGAGCTAGGTGGGCAACTCTGAGTTCCAACCAATTTATGTCGTGTAACAGATCCTGTGGTGACCATCTGCCCTGTGCCATCTGGGAACCCAGGTGAGCCCCCCAGCCGAATAGCCTGGCATCTGAAGTCAGTGTTAGACATGGCGGTTCCTTGAAGAGGCAGCCTTTCTCTAGGGAAAGTGGCATCCACCAATTCAGAGAATGGAGAACTTTTGGAGGCACTCGGACTCTTGTTGTGGAGTGACTGATTTATTTATTATTTATTTATGTGATTTATATGCCACCATTCTCCCCAAGGACTCAGGGCGGCTTACAAAGACAATCATAAATACAAATCACAATAAACACATTAAAACAAATTAAAATCCGTATTAAAATCATTCTAAGAGAAAACTATATAACCCCACGATCGTAATATTCTTTAAACAGCCATGTCTTTAATCCCCGGCGAAAGGAGAGGAGGTCGGGGGCCGTCCTGAGGTCGGTGGGCAGACTATTCCAGAGGGTCGGGGCTCCAACAGAGAAAGCCCTCCCCCTGGGGACCGCCAGCTGACATTGTTTGGCTGACGGCACCCGGAGGAGGCCCACTCTATGGGAGCGCACTGGACGGTGGGAGGAAGGCAGGAGGTGATCCTGTAAGTACCCCGGGCCTAAGCCATGTAGGGCTTTATAGGTTAGAACCAGCACCTTGAAACGGACCCGGAGAACAACCGGTAGCCAGTGCAGCCCACGCAGGAGAGGTGTAACACGGGAGTAATGAGAAGCCCCCGTAACTACCCGTGTGGCCGCATTCTGGACTAACTGGAGTCTCCGGATATGTCCCAAGGGCAGCCCCATGTATAGGGTGTTACAGTAATCCAACCGAGAAGTAACCAGGACATGGGTGACCATGGTGAGGGCATCTCGGTCCAGAAAAGGGCGCAACTGGCGTACAAGACATATTTGCGCGAAGGCCCTCCTGGTTACAGCCGTCAGATGGTCATTCAACGATAGCTGAGAATCCAAGAGGACACCCAGATTGCAAACCCTATCGGATGGGGTGATAGTGTCCCCACCGATCACTAGAGATGGTATCTGATGCCTGCTCATTGGCTCGGTAGGAGGAACCATTGTAAGGTTCGGGAATGTAATCTTGGCCAAGGAACTATCGCCAGACATGAAATCATTTTCCCTAACAACTGGGACAGTACTGCGAGGGAGACAGACCTGGCTGACCTGACCCAATGTATTAAGGCCCGTATGCTGACTAGACGTTCTGGTGATAGAAAGACCTGACAACTGATTGTGTCTATCCGGGCACCTAAATGAAGGATAGAATGGGATGGAATTAACTGGCTCTTTTCTAGATTTACTGAAAACCCATGAAGTTGCAGAGCCTGAATAGTCTCAGACAAATCCTGTCTTGCCTGCCTGATGGAGGAAGACTGAATCAAAATGTCATCTAGGTAACATTGAAGTCTGATTGGGCGAGCCCACAGGTGGGCTGCCACCACGTCCAGGAGCTTTGTGAACGTCCTGGGGGCAGAGGACAGGCCGAATGGAAGGGCCCTGTATTGGAAGTGTTGTCCTGCGTAACAGAATCTGAGATATTTCCTGTGTGAAATCCGAACTGGTATGTGCAGGTAAGCTTCTTTTAGATCTATGGATATAAGCAGATCCCCATCTGATGCAATTTAGAATAGAGGTTAAGGATTGCACTTTAATCTCTTGTATTTGATGTGTTTGTTGAGTCTTTTTAGATCCAGTATTCCCCTGCAACCCCCTGATTTCTTGGGAACCAGAAAGAGGATCGAATAGAAACCGAGACCTTTCTGCGAGACAGGCACCGGTTCTATTGCCTGGATGGAAAGTAGAAGAAGGATCTCAGCTTCCATCAGAGACCTCTTGGTGGCAACTCTGGGAAGAGTGCAAGAGATGAATCTCCATGGAGGGAGGGATTAAAACTCCAATGTGAGACTGAACCGGACGGTTTGCAGAGCCCAGGCGTCGGTTGTGATGAGCTCCCATTGGGTTGAGAACCTCATGAGGCGGCCTCCAATGGGAACCTGTGACTGGGAGTCATTTGGACTTGCGGTAAAGTCTACCGCCGGCCCCTCGAAAGGGTCTCCTAGATTGGGGTTGTCTAGACCTGTCCCTGAACTGAGCTCTATCCTGAGATCGATCTGAAGATGGGGGTAAATTCTCTGATAGGTTGGGGTGGAGTAACTGCCCTCCGCCCCACAAAAGGACTGCCTGCGATAATATGGAGAGTATCTCCTGTCGGTCCTCCTGTGAGACAGGGGAAGTACCTTCCTTTTATCCTTGGTCTCTACCAAAATGGGATCTAAAACATCACCAAACAAATTATTGCCCTGAAAGGGCGCAGACACCAATTTCCATTTGGATTTCATATCAGCTTACCAATGGTGAAGCCATAACAATCGTCTGAAAGTCACGTTAGAAGCCAGGGCCCTGGAAGCGAGTTTAGCCACATTAAAGGTTGCATCAGCAGAGTATTCTGCTGCAGCAATTAATCTGTTGATGTCCTGGTGTAATCTGACATCTCCAGGGGGAGCCCTTGCCTGCATTTGGCGCTGCCACAGGAGGGAGGTTCTATTAAAGAAAGAAGCTGCTGTGGCTGATCTGATCGCCCAGGCAGCTGCTTGATGTGTCTTACAAACTGACATCTCAGCTTTTCTATCCTCGGTCTTCAGCCCTTCTGCAGAGTCTGAGGGGAGAATATTGGAAGATGCTAGATTGGCAAAGGGAGTATCTATTGTAGGCGACTTAAGCATGTCCTCTATCTCCTGTTCTACAGTGTACATCTTTTTGTCCAATCTGCTGGGATTAGACAATGACCCAGGTTGAAGCCATTGCTTCTTGATAATGTCTATGAATAATCTGGGAGAAGGAACAGCATCCTGGGTAGTGACCGGTTCTGTAAATAATCGAGCATGGGGATCCTGCTCAGCCGAGCGGTCAGATGCCCCAGCCACAACCTCTAGATTAGCAGTGGTTTTGGTCTTGTATAACAAGGTCTTGAACATGCTAGGGTTGAAAAGGCCAGTGAAGGCTGGTTTGTCTGGAGATCTGCTTTCATCTTCAGAAAGATCATGATCTGTGAATTCTTCCTCCTCCTCAGTATAAGACCATTCACTGCCCTGAGAATCATGAGGCGAGTGAGGGGCCCGGGAATAAACCCTCTCCTGGTGGGCCTGGTGTACATAGGAGTGGCACCAGCTGAGGTAGGAGCAGGGATGCCCCTCCTAAGGAGGGCAGAGTCTATGCTCTGTGCAATGGTCTGAGCTAACATCTGGTAGAGTTCCTGGGAAAGAACAGGGGCCTATTTACCTCAGGGCAGAGCCCCAGCGCTGTAGGGGTGAAAGTAGCTGAGGGAGCTGACCTCCTAGGTACTGGAATGACTCCCTGGTCAGATGAGGCCAGTTCTGATATGGGAATAACTTCCTCAGCACTTCCAATTAATTCAGTTGGAGGATCTGTGGTAATATCTGGAGACCAATTCAATCTATCTTCATTTGAAGCAGAAAGAGGAGTATCCTGAATTGGAGGAATATTAGGCTCTGGGTGAACAATGACAAGGCCTGGGCCTGAGGAGGCTTCTGCCTGCTTTTTTGCCTTTGCAAATTGTTTCTCTAAAGCTTTTTGCCTTCTTTCTGCATCCTTATCAACAGCTGTGGAAGAAGAAGCCTTGAATCTGGTGAAGGCCCAGGCTGAGCCCCAATTGCCTTACTGTGATCTGAAGACTAATGTGGAAGGCTAATGCCTCCTACTAAGGCAGTAGTTAACATCCAGCTGCCTGCAATTACTGCAAGTTCAATCCTAGCCAGGATCAAGGTCGACTCAGCCTTCCATCCTTTCTAAGGTGGGTAAATTGAGGACCCAGTTTGTGGGGGCAATAAGCTGACTTTGTATAAATATAAATATACAAAAGTATGAAGGCTATTGCTTCACGCACTATAAGCTGCCCTGAGTCTCCGGAGAAGGGCGGCATATAAATCAAATTTAAAAAAAAAGACATAGCTTTCTTAGAAGCAGAAGAATGGGATGCAGTATTTTTGGAGTGAGAGGAGCTGCAATCCGCCATCTTGGAATGACAAGAGAAAAAACTATTCAATCAGAAAAGCTTACTAGGGCAATGTATTATGATAATGATATTATTCCTCACTCCTGTATTGGTAAATATGGCGCCAAACTGACACAACAGTTTGTAAGCGCAATTTTCCACTGCTGTTAGGTATTAGGCATGAGACTGATCAATGACCAGCTCTAATAACGCTATGAGAAAAAGCAGCAGTATTCAAATGGCGCGGGACAGACAAGACAGTCCCCAAACCACAAAAGGCAATAGCTGTAAATCAGCCAGAAATGCTAGGCTCGATCGCCAAACTCACTCCTTGCTGTGTTTCCGATAAAGAAAGACTGCTAATTAACGATCCCACAATGGTTTCTGAGGCATTTGAGGCTTTTCGCTGTTTCTCTGAGCTGTTAGGAGCCTAATTTGCCTTTAAAAGGATTGCCTCCGCTGTGCTGTTAATGGCGGCAATTAGGATCGGCCCCCTGAGGCAAGAGATTAGCTCTGGAGAAAAGGGAGAAAGAGAGCTTCTTCTGTGGCTGGCAGAATATTTTAAATGATTTTAAAGAATTTTTCTAAAACAGAGAAATTTAAAGGAAGTCTCTTTAGGCTGACTGAATTGAAACACTGGAGGCTCATGGGAGAAAGAGGCGTGGCTAGGCAAATTCAACTCAGTCTCTGGCCAACCGAGCTAAAGTTAAACCCACTGCTTGGACTCTCCTCCTCTTGGCACTCCTCTTGGCACAGGAGATCATCACCCTTTGAGACAGATTCTCATGTGCCCAGAAAAAACAGCCCTAACAACGTTAAGAAAGATCCAACATTTTGAGTCACAAATTGACTGGATTCTTAGAGTTTAATTAATTAAATTTTGTGAATCCATCTCTTACAAATCTGAGAATTTCCATCCTCATAATCAAGTAGGAATGTATCACTTCAAGAATAAGTGTTTGGTTGTTTTTTTACAATAACGTCTGAGAACCGAAGCTTCAATTCTGCTGTTATGTTTCCACCAGTTTCTCCAGCAGCACTTTAAAGAAGGAACGGGGAATTTGTGGCCTTCTGTAAATGGTCAGGAGACCACCCCTGGTCATCTTCTGGATGGCTACAAGTTCCAGAGGAAGTTTCTTCTGCTTGCTAGAGTTTTATGTAATATTGTTAAGTGATTTTAGACAACTAAGAAAGTCTTCTCTCTGCACTTCAAGAATAGCAGCAGATGTTCTAAACCCACTGAACTAAGTTTTCTCAGCTAGAGAAAATTCTTACAGTGTTCCAAGAAAATCTCTTCCATGTTGTCATATAGAAGCAAGCCCTTCTTCCTTCAATCCGAACAATTATCGTACTTCATTTAATGTTAGTCACAATCACCTTCTCATCTCCTTCTGGTTTGATCTTAAATTCTGTGTTATTTTTAAGCCCACCCCCACTCTTTACTCCTCTAAGACCCTCCTCTATGTTCAAGAGATTAAGAAGATCTATGGGACAATATTTTATTAATTAATCTTTTTTTATGCCGCCCAGCTCTGGGAGGTGACTCTGGGAGACTTACAGGTTATAAATCAAATAGGTAAATAATTTAAAATATATTAAAATATTAAAACTACAGAGATTAAAAATTTAAAAATTCCATAGAAAACTCAGCTAAGAGATCTCAAGACTTACCAAGGATTTCCACCAGCCTGCTTTGCCAACAGCAACCTTTTCTCCTCTTCTGAGAACTGGAGGTCCAGCTCAAAGGAATTGCTGTCCAGGTCATGGATGTATTGCTCTATGTTGTTTCCAGAAGTCTGCAAGGGACCCATTTCTGGGGAAGACAGTGACTGAGAAGAGGTTGAGGTGGAAACTTGCATGCAGCCGAACTGACTCAGAAGGTTGTCATACTA
The DNA here is from genome assembly GCA_030761175.1 of Masticophis lateralis. Taxonomy (NCBI): domain Eukaryota; kingdom Metazoa; phylum Chordata; class Lepidosauria; order Squamata; family Colubridae; genus Masticophis; species Masticophis lateralis. Next base: position 20,443,090 of record JAUDYJ010000013.1, on the reverse strand, counting down.
CAAAATAAAAGCAAGCGCCATTTAGCACTTTGCCCTGAATATGGAGATGCTGAGACAGACAACATGACAGGGCTTTCCACCTTTATCCCAAAAGTGCCTTTTTTTTTAAAATGGCAACTGGACTTTCTTGATTTTTCTTGAAGTTGTTTTGTTTCTCCACTGAGAAGCTTTTTCAGTTCTAACTGATGGGAAAGGAAGGATTTGCAGTCTTTTCAGCCAATCAGTCATTAACACTTGTCTTGCTGTGCTGCGCTGCCTATGCACAACACGAGTAATGTCATATATGCCGTGCAACACAGCAAGGCATGGGCAGACTTGTACGGGGGGGGGGACCACTCCACAAAGGCATGGCTCAACACCAGAGAACTAATCATCAGGCTAGGATTCAGCAGTCCTGGAAACAGGCACCGGCTTGGTCCTGCTGGCCCCTTTCGATTTGGCCACCCCTGAGGCTCAGACCCAGCACAGCATGGTCCAGGATTCAGCTCAACCATAGTATAATCCCACCCAGAAATGTCTAAGTGATGGATTTCTTTTATACCCAAATCAAAACATCTTTTTCACATCCCTATGACTGACTCTCTTCAGGGATGCAAGGCCAGTCTCGGACTACGGACAGACCGAAGTTAATGCTCCAGGGGCACAAAGAGCATCTTCCCTGATGGGGATGCCACGGTGAACATGAAGGCTGTGAAGATGCAGCAGACACCCCAAAGCTGATCCAGGCACATCACTCAATGGAGGGAATCAAGGTTTCTTGGAATCTGATTCACCTTCCTATCACCCTTTGGCACTTACATTCCCATAGCAATCCTCATCGTCTTCAGACATGGCGGGCAAGTAGGCTGTGAGCTTGGGTGGGGTCTGATGATGCAGATTTTCCCAGGTGATGAAATCAAAGAACGGATGGGCCCTCAAAGGTCCATAGCCTCCCATTTCTTCACATCCTAACCTTTTGGTAGCATCAAGAACCTGATTAAGAAATGACAAGTTACTTTTTCCCTGAAACTGCTCAGCTTCCAATGACGTTTATTTGGGAAGAGTCCCTTCCAAAAACACACAGCCGGAGACTTGAAATTTGATCTTAACACAAGATCAAAAGAACTATGTAGGTCTAAATTACAAGCTGAACCCCCCTGGAGTGTAGCCAGGGTGAACCAGCCCCTCAGCATAGAAAAAAGGCTGCTCCGGCTCTCGATACTTCAATTAACAGCTAAGACAATTGTAACTATTTAACCCATTTTTATAGATTGTTATTATAAACCGGATCCCTGGGAAAATTTGACTGGGATGCATTATTCATAAAGTAGTTGAATAAAGTATTTTATATTTAGAATTAAATGATAGTTACATATTTAAAACAAGTCATTCTTTGAAAGAAGTTTTTTTCCAACTAGAACGCTTTAGAAAAAGAACAGTTGGCTGTGAGTTTGCTAACCATGGAGAACGAAGAGAAAGAGAGGAATTTTGTAGGGGAGAAGCAAACTGATCTCAGTCTCTATTCGAATATGGTAATGATAATGATCCCTGGTTCATGTTATTGTTTTTACCTGAAGAATATCCTAATTACACCTCTTGTAATTTTAAGTTTCTCTCCTTGTTAGAGAAGCCGAAAGGACCATGTGCTGGCTTTTTTTTTCTTATCTGATGTTCGTTGGAGAGAGCAGAGAGCTCTCTGGGAAGGTCAGCAAAAGAAGACCTCTGAAGACATAACACCGGATGTTACCAGAGCAGTGGAGGGAGACTCCAAGAGGCACCCCAGTGGGAGAAGCGACTTCTCAGAGACAGGTGGCAAGAAAGAATGGATGAGCCAGGAAAAGTTTTGGTAACACCTGAGATAGTTCTATTACTTAACAGCATCTTGGAGATCTTCTAATCAAACTGGCTGCTCAAGCAGGAGACCCTAGACCAGAGGTGGGGAACTATGGCCCTTTTATGACTTGTGGACTTCAATTTTCAGAATTCCTGAGCCAGCACTCACAATTTCTGAAGACAAACAATCCCATTGATGAATTGTTCTGTCAGGAAATCCTACATAACAGAACCCTACATGACAACAGAAGGAATTTTCATTGCCACATGGGTCAACAAAGGCAAACTTCTCCCTGACTGAGCTGTTTGATACTGTGGCTAGAGTGGCAGTAGTTCCCCAGATTTATGGTACAGGGGGACATTGTCTTCCTTTGGGCCTGGAATTGGAGGCACCTTGGAAATTCATGGACACCGTAACAGCCACAGACCACGTGCACATTGCTGAGGACTCAACTCACAGAGGGACTCCATACTACCTCTGATTTGGATCTCATAGCAGGAGTTGGAGGAGTTATGACCAGGAGTTGGAGGAGTTATAACACAGCTTGTAGAGCAGTAAGAACTAAGCCATGCCCATTGCTACCTACGCCACTGCATTCAGGACCCTTCAAGGGCAGCTCTTTGTAGAGCACATTGCTGTAGTCCAATCCAAGTGTTGATGGGGCATACTGCCATCTCTGTAAAATATTTGTCAAGGCCTTTCATATTACCCTTGTGCAGAAGATAGATACACATGAGCTACAGCACAGTATAGTCCAATTGATTTGCAACTGGTTGAACAATCACAACCAGAGTTCATGTAAACGTTTCAGCATCAGTCTAGGAAGGGACTCTGTATACGACAGCTTCATTGAGACTATTTTATGCTGAAAAATGGAAAGGTTCCATATCCCCTATAATGGAGGAATGGTTGGTGAAGATACTGGATCTTCTGGAGATGGCTAAATTTAAATTCTTTGATTAGAGAAAAAAAATACATTTATGGCTGACTGGAAACCACTTCAGACTTTTTGCATGAAAGAGAAAAAAAGGCCGTTACGACTTGTGGTTTAGGGGAAAAAATGAGATAGGAAAAAATGACCTTTTTATTGAAATCATAACCTTCTAACCATACTTATATTTGCTGCAAAGGAAACCAGAAACTTCCTGTTGGTTTTTTTTCCTGCACTTCTGTCTTTATCTCTTTGTTTTCTTTATTCTATCTTGTTTTTGTTAAGTTTTATGTGTTCTTTAAAGCTTTTGTATTTTATTTTAAAAAAGAGAAAATGTTCTCTTGCTTCATTTCAGTTTCATAGGTTATACAGTTGTAACTTCTACATTTCAGTCATGCTTGGATTTTCTGTCAATCTCAAACTCGACTTGATCATGAGACTCATTCATCTCTTCTTCTGCATAAATCTGAAAGATTTGTCACATTAAAGGGCTGACTACAAAGCAATTGAGATCACTGGTCATGGACTGCATGGTGTTCTTGCTAGGCTGTTCCTTCTTTGTTGTTCATATCCTGAGAATTAGCAGAGGAATGTGCTGGGATATTTAAGGGGACTGAAAAGTGGGGCCTTGGGGGAAACAGTTCCACATTTAGGCAATAATGATGTCTAGCTTACAGAAAAAGAAAAAAATTATCATAGAAATCTATAGACTTCTAAAAGGCTGACATGTGCAAGTGGGTGAACTTGTCTCTGCTGAAAACAAGAGCAGGGCAAGGATCAGCAGGGAGCCAAGCTGAGCACCTGGAGGAATTCTCTAAGTGGTGAAGCAGCTGGCCCACAACGGGAGGTATTCAATTAAAGGCTGGAGGGCCATCTGGGATGGGTTAGTGGATTCCTGCACTGAACACGCATTTCCATTACAGATTTATTTATTTAGTTAGTTAGTTCAATTTATATGCCATCTTTCTCCAGAGACTCAGGGAGGCTTACAATGCATTTAAAAAACCATTATAAAAACATTTAAAATTAAAATATTAAAACCCATTTACACCATTCATGGCTGGATCTCACCGGATCGCAAGAGCAAGATCAATGGCCCCAGGCCTGCCAGAAGAGCCACTTTTTGGAAGGCCAATAGGGTGGGGATAGGTCCGGACCTCAGGAGGTAACTAGTTCCAGAGAGCTGAGGCAGCCACAGAGAAGGCCCTCCCCCGCGGGCCCGCCAGCCGGCATTGTTTAGCTAATGGGACCCAGAGGAGACCAACTCTGTGGGATCTTACCAGTTGCTGGGAGCTATGTGGTAGAAGGCGGTCTCGAAGATAGCCTGGCCCTGAGCCATGTAGGGCTTTAAAGGTAATAACCAACACCTTGCATTGTGCCCGGAGACCAATAGAGAGCCAGTGCAGCTCGCGGAGAATTGGTGTACTGTGAGTGTATCTAGGTGCACCCACGATGGCTTGCGCGGCTGCATTGTGGACCAACCGTAGTCTCCAAACACTTTTCAGGGGTAGCCCCATGTAGAGCGTGTTGCAATAATCTAACCGTGAGGTGACAGGGGCATGAGTGACTGTGAGGAGAGCCTCCCAATCCAAGTAGGGTCACAATTGGTGCACCAGGCGAACTTGTCCAAAGGTCCCCCTGGCCACAGCTGTCAGATGTTGCTCTAATCTTAGCTGTGAGTCCAGGAGGACACCCAAATTGCGAGCCTGTTCTGAGGGGGACAATTTCTCCCCCCTCTCCCCAGAACCAAGGATGGACAATCAACATAGTCTTTAGGAGGCAATACCCACAGCCACTTGGTCTTGTCTGGGTTAAGTCTGAGCCTATTGACTCTCATCCAGAGTGCTTAATGTTGGTTGTTTATCTAAAAAAGTTGCTGCGGATAACAAATAACACTCTACTTTCCACTGAAGACAACCCTGGTAGTCAAAATAACTAGATTTTTATTTTATACTTTTCTACTGCTTCCCTCATTGACAGCAGCATCTAGAACAGGGATCTCCAACCTTGGCCACTTTAAGCCTGGTGGACTTCAACTCCCAGAATTCCCCAGGAAAGCTGGCTGGGGAATTCTGGAAGTCCGCCAGGCTTAGAGACTCCTGATCTAGAGGATCAATGCATTTACAGCCCTTACCTGCCAATAGCCTATTTTTATTAGCATGGTTGAGAATCTTCTTTCACTATTGTTCCTGATAACAGCAGTTATTTCATCATTGAAAGAAGTGGTGGTGAGGCCCCTCCTCAAGAAGCCTTCCTTGGACCCGGCTGTATTGGCAAATTATCGTTCGGTCTCCAACCTTCGTTTTGTGGCGAAGGTTGTGAGAATGTGGTGGCACGACAGCTTCCCCGGTATCTGGATGAAACTGTCTATCTAGACCCGTACCAGTCGGGCTTCAGGCAGGAGTACAGCATGGAAACAGCATTGGTCACGTTGGTTGATGATCTCTGGAGGGCTCGGGACAGGGGTTATTCCTCTGTCCTGGTCCTATTAGATCTCTCAGCAGCTTTTGACACCATCGACCATAGTATCATGCTGCAGCGGTTGAGGGGGTTGGAAATAGGGGGCACCATACTGCGGTGGTTCTCCTCCTACCTCTCCGACCGCTCGCAGTTTGCGTTGGCAGGGGGGCAGAGGTCGACTTCGAGTTGCCTCGTGTAGGGGGTGCCGCAGGGGTCGGTCCTCTCGCCACTTCAGTTCAACATTTATGTGAAGCCGCTAGGTGAGATCATCCATGGTTTTGGGGTGAAGGTACATCAATACGCTGATGACACTCAGCTGTACATCTCCACCCCAGACCACCCCAATGATGCCCTTGATGTAATGTCCCACTACCTGAAGGCCATAAAGATCTGGATGGGGAGAAATAGGCTCAGACTCAACCCTTCCAAGACCGAGTGTTTGTGGCTCCCAGTGTCCCGGTATAGCCAGCTGACGCCATCGCTGTCTATTGGGGCTGAATCTTTAGCCCCCCCCAGAGAGGGCTCGCAATCTGGGTGTCTTTCTGGATGTACGGCTGTCTTTAGAAGAGCCTATGAAGCCGTCGCCAGGGGAGCTTTCTATCAGGTTCGCCTGATCTGCCAGTTGCATCCCGTTCTGGACCGGGATGCCTTGCGTACGGTCACTCACGCCCGTCACCTCCCAGCTGGACTATTGTAATGCTCTCTACATGGGGGCCCCCTTGAAGAGGACTCGGAGGCTCCAACTGGTCCAGAATGCGGCTGCGCAGATGATTATGGGCGCACCTCGTTGCGCCCATGTAACACCTCTCCTGCGTGAGCTGCACTGGCTCCCAGTGGTCTTCCAGGTGCGCTTCAAGGTGTCAAGCACCTTTAATGTGCTCCATGGCTCAGGACCTGGGTATCTACGGGACTGCCTTCTGCCACCGATAGTCTCCCACCAGCCAGTTCGCTCCCACAGAGATGGACTCCTCAGGGTGTCATCGGCCAAGTAGTGTCAGCTGTTGACACCCAGGAGGAGAGTCTTCTCTGTGGGAGCCCCTGCCCTTTGGAACCAACTGCCCCCAGAAATACATACGATCACCAACCTCTGTGTTTTTTGCACTGCCCTTAAGACTCTTCCATCAGGCGGGGCTCTCTTTGTAACTGAGTTTTAAATTGGAGTTTTAACCGTGGGGTTTTAATTAGTGGCCGAAAATGTAATAATTTGAATAATTTTTAAATCTGTATTGATGTCTCTATTTTGTGTTTTTCCTGGCTGTACACCATCCCGAGTCCCTCGGTAGAGGGGTGGTATAGAAATAAAATTATTATTATTATTATTATTATTATTATTATTATTATTATCATCATCATCATCATCATCATCATCATCATCATCATCATGACTCACTATAAAAAATTAGGAAGATGACTTTGTAGCAATAGCACTTAAAACTTATATATCGATTCGCAGTGCTTTACAGCCCCTCTAAGCGGTTTGCAGAGTCAGCCTCTTGCCCCCAACAATCCAGATCCTCATTTTACCAACCTGAGAAGGATGGAAGGTTGAGTCAACCTTGAGCCTGGTGAGAATCAAACTGCCAAACTGCTGGCACTCAGCAGAATTATCCTACAGTACTGCATTCTAACCACTGTACCACCACGGCTCCTGCACAGCAAGAGTGATGAGTATGGAATCTATATATGTATTTAAAGCATTCCTTTGGGACCAGAATTACTGCCACTAAGTGATTTGGTCATATGACAACACCCTTTATGGCTGAATCAATTTGTGCCAGCAGTTTACTGAGGACTGTGTGGGTCATTAAACAAAGATCATGACTCCCAATATCCTGCCAGCTTTCCCCACTGAATTTTCTTGTGGGAAAACAGCAGGGAATGATGGATATGACCTGGCCTCAGGGATGCTGCGACAGCCAGAACTCCAAAGAGTGGCTGTAAATCCCCCCCTCTTAGCAGTGCTGCAAGTTTAAATGGTTACTGAATGAGTGATTGTAACCCGAGGATCACCTGTAAGAGTATTTTTTTCCTATCCTACCTGTAAACGTTTAAGCCCTCCAGAACATCTCTGGAAAGGAGCAGTTGCTTTATCTACCCAAAGAAACAGCTGTTTCTTCCCTTCCCCAAAGGCTTTCAATGGGTTCCGGTAGGCCAAAAAACCTGGTAGCCCAACAGCACCCTTCACTTCCCAGACTTCCCCAGTCCAGCCAGTCTGGCTTCCTCCAACTCGTGCTGCCTTTCTCTTCTCTCGTTATCTTTGGTAAGAAACTGATCTAATATGGCTATACAATCAATCAATCAATCAATCAATAAAAAAATAAATAAATAAATACCTGCAAAGTGCAGGCCCTGCTTATTCTCATGATTTAATCTCAACTTGGGTCCTCTATCCAGAAGTTCTTACTTCTGCTTGACGGGCACCTTTTTATTAGGCTGGAGACATGCTCCTGCTCCTCCTAGGATACGAAAGAACCGCCCTTCCATACTACCCTGAAGCGAATGGGAGCAATAGCCCGTTCAAAGGTGGAGGGAGGCAGATCAGCGAGAAGTACACTTTGGCACAGCTCCCCTCTCATCCAGCATGTCATGCAACTGGGTCACTAAAGCCTTACTGGCACGTGCCAATCGCTCAGCAGAGGCAGTTCCGCAGGCCTGACCTTTTGCTCAAGCAAGGAGTGAGTCCCTTTGGCTACGGAGCAGCAGCTCCACAGTGTAATATGTCAATGAAGACTCAATCATCCAGGCCAAAAAGTTAAATCAGGGCAACTGCTCCAAAGTATATACTTTGGTCCGGTTGCCCTGACTGAACTTCTTAAACAGCTCCTCCACCTTCAGGGCAGGCTTGCAGAAAAGGGCAAAGGATGGGCAGGCAGTCCAGAGGCTTGGAAGAAAACAAAACCATAACAGATGGAGAATTATGGCTTTGATTTTAAGTTGTGAAAAAGCATTGAAAGGTGTGAAAAAAGATCTGCTGGAGAGGAAGCTCTGGTGGTAATCAAACTCAAACCAGTGGGGGATGGGGACCTGGAGAACAATTAAATGTTTTACATTTTTTTCCCCTTTGGATAGTAATGTTTATTTACCAGAAGCTTTTCTACAAGATCTTTTGCCTTGGGAAAGAACTTCTCTGGGAATTCATATTCCAGTTTGATTATCTTTTGAAATATGAGATACTCATTTCTGCAAAAAAAAAAAAAAAAGTCACATTAACGTAAAATCCTAGGTAGCAAAGAGAAAAAACATTTATCACACAAGAGGTTGATGTCTTCATCAGCCAGGAAATACTCTCTGCTGGAAAGTGTGGTGTGTGTGTGTGTGTGTCTTGGGGGGGCGGGGGCGGGGGAGGACATTATATTGCAGTGACCAGGCCAGAGTTGGTACAAATCTGCACTGAATGCATCCAATTAGACACTGGCTTGAGCCATACATTCTTCTTAAGCCATGGGTGAATCATTGTCTGTCTCCAGAAGTTAACCCATATTAAGTTGCACCTTGTGGCTTAATATAATATATCAAAACCATTGTGGTCCAAACAGTACAGTTTGTTTCTTAAAATTGTATGAAACCAACAACTGTAGCATTCAACAAATCAGTTAGCAGATGTCAAGCCTTAAACAATGATTAGCCAAAATCAAACAAATTGGCAGGAGAAAGAGCAACACAGCTTCAGCTGTAACTACGCAGAGTCTGGCTAGAGTGTCTCTAGAAGGTCCACAAGAACCTTCCCTTTTTTATTCCCATTCAGTGTCTCTTAAGGGAATCAGAGCAGAGACAGGAAAGAGCAAGGAATCTAGCTAGGGAGCCTTATTAAGCAGAGACACGGCACTCTTTCCATAGCCAGAAATTCCAACCCCTCCCCGTCCCTTCTTTGCTTCCCATTATATGAGCATTCTCTTTCAAATCGTACTCAGGAAATCCTTTCTAAAAACTAGAAACTTGGTACAATTCAGGACATTGCCTTACCCAGCTCGGAACGGTGGTAACCCTGCTACAAGCTGGTACACGATGCAGCCCAGAGCCCACAGATCAGAACTTCATCAGCAAGACGGACAAAGGGAAGAAACAAAGCACAGGAATTAATATTACCTAGGCCACTTATTGTCATGTCTGCTTTCAACAGATGTAGGAAGCAATTGTGCAGAGCTTCACCTACTACCCAGGGCTTTCCTGGCAAAGAATCTTTGGCCATCCTTAGTCAAAACCATGTCTTCAGGACCTTGCAAAAGAGGGTCAAACTGGGGGCCCATTTTGTCTCTGCAGGATGATGTTCCATAGGGAGAGATCCACCACAGAAAAGGCCCTTTTTCTTGCTCCCACTAGATAAACTTCGGCAAAGGGACCCACGGCATTCCATCTCCTCACTCTGGTGGGTCAGGTAGCTGTGACCAGGAGAAGATGGTCCTTCAAATAACCTGCTTCCAAGCCACATGGGGCTTTAAAGGTGACAACCAGCACTTTGAATTAGAGCCAGAAGCAAATCGGCAGCCAAGAGAGAGAGAGGACACATGTGCACATCTAGGCCACCACAAAACCATGTTGGCCACTGAATTTTGAACCAATGGAAGCTTCCCCATACTTTTCAAGGGCAGCTCCATGTACACTGCATGACTAGGATGTGACTGACTGTGAGCAGAAATTGTTGGTTCGGGAAAGAGCATAAATCATACGCAACAAAGACCCTCGTGGCCATGACTGCCACCTGCTCTTCAAGCAGAAGCCGTGAGACCAGGAGAACCCCAGAATTACGCACTGGGTCTCTCTGGGGCTGTGCCAATCCATCCAAGACCAAAGATGGCAATTCTTCATGGAAACCAGAGCCATCCCATCATACCAGGGTTCAGTTTCAGCTCATTGCTCCCCATTCAGCCCTTAACTGCCTCCAAGCACTGTGAGAGGGAAGTCACAGAACCACGGGCTGAGATACAGAGCTAGGCGTCATCAGCATGTTGACGATATGTCAGCCCATGGTGACAGATGATCTCACCCAGCAGCTTCACGTAGATATTAAACAAAAGTGGAGGAAGTATTGAGCAGTGGACTGGGGCCAAACTTCTCGCTTCCAATCAACACTGACTGAGAGCAGCCACAGAGGAAATGAGGCAGGACAACACAAAGCCCCATTCCATCCCAGAGGGATACTGATGGTATCAAAGGCTGCCGAGAGGTCAAGCAGAGCCAGGAGGGATGCACTGCCCCATCCTGCTCCTGCCAGAGATCGTCCAAAAGCACAACCAATGCGGTTTCTGTCCTGAATCCTGACTGGCCTAGATAATCCATTTTATCCAGAAATCTTTGTATATGAATTCTTTCAAAGCATAGCTTTTTCAAAGTAGTTACAACACAGTAAGGTTATCATTTAAATTTTAAACTAAAAACAACAGCTAATAGACATAATGTAGAAAACATTATTGAAAAAAAGCTTTTGTTCTTTCCAAATAAGTTCTGTTTCGAACAGATAGGTTAGTAAGAAGATGAAGGGTATTTTAGCTGTAAATATGAAGAAACCTAGTTTAATTTAACTGTGCTTTGAAATATATTATTCATCCTTTATTGAGACTTCACTAAAAAAAAGTTATCCTTAAAAATACCCCACAATAAATATCAATAAGTATCACTGCCTAGTAAGAAAAAAGAATAAATAATTATTGTCTCATATCTGGGCAGAGCAAATGTTGTTTTGGAATGTTCTATTGAACAAATGTTTATGAGTTTAAAAGCTCTCAATAAATTTGAGAGTTTTTAGGATCCCTTTTCATCTGCTGAACACCCATCCACCCACCCCAAAATCTAACTGTCAACCAAGACAATGCAAAAAGCTTGGAGAATAGAGGTAAGAGCTCAAAGTCATCTCCTTGGTGCAGCTCAAAAGAAAGCATGAAAGTACTTAAACGCACATGCAGAGCTCACCTTTTGCAGGCAGATTTTTCTGTTAATAGCTCTGGAGACACGTACTGTGCTGTCCCTACGAAGGAGTTTGCTCGTGCTGAAAGAAGAAATACAGACGTAAGGGAGGGCACTTCTCAAGGCAGTGCGACTGTTTCAGGGAATGAAAGATAAATGACACACACCTTGTTTACTATCTGCAGACAATATTTTTGCTGTCCCAAAGTCTGTAATCTGAATATGCATCTCTCCATTTAACAAGATATTCTCTGGCTTCAGGTCCCTAAAAAAAGCAAAATGGTTATATGAACTGATCATCTCTTCCTCCTCAAGGAAATGTTTAGTTCCACACACAATGCCCAGCATTGAGAGTGATATCAAAAAAAAGTGCTCTATACTGTTGCAGTAGCATTAGGAAGATCACATTAGTAAGACACAAACCAGAAAAGATTTAGTAGGCACTGAGGGCCTAGGGCTCAGATGCTTTTAACAGTAAATTCCATTTTAAAAACTCTTACTGCAGGATAAAAAGAAACCAACACTGGAAAAAAGTACAGCTGTACATGTTTTGAAAATGACTTGAAGTATTATTTATTTATTTATTTATGTTATGAAAAACATGTTGCTACTTTAAAGAATCCTCTCATTAAACATAATGCAACCTTTCTTCTTGTTTTGTTTGTGCCTTCTAGGCAGTGTTGTCTCCTGGTGGCTGCCTGGACTCCTAGTCCTCGCAGTTTTCCTAGCAAAGGGTTTCAGACATGGTTTGCCATTGCCTCCTTCCTAGGGCTGAGGAGGAGCGATTGGCCTGAGGTCACCCAGCTAGCTTTTGTGTTTAAAGCAGAATTAGAACTCCTGGTCTAGTCTGATGGCTAAATCATACCACTAAACTGGTTTTTTAATGCAATTTTAGCAGCTTCAAATTGAGGAGGAAGCCCCAGTCTCGAATTAGTAAGGTAAAGGAAGCCAATGGATACATATGATTCAACTAACTCAAAGATCAAACAAAGTTGGAAAGAGATACTGAAATTCAATACAGTCAACAGCTAAGATACCTGACATATTCTTTTAAGGTTCTACTTACTAGAACCTTGATTACAAGATAAAGTTAAGATTGACATGGTATTCAAACTATGTAACACGAAGACTTTCATGAAAGATTTTTGAGACTTTTTAAAAAATTTTAAATTATTGCAAGTTCTCTCAGCTGAAGACAAACAAATCCTGGAATACATTTCAAGTAACACTGTAGTTCTCAGTGCAGTTCTCAAACAAGAGAAATATGCATCTGTGCCCCTAGGAGGCGCTGCAGGGAAAAGGCTTGTGTACCTCCGGACAGTTGAGTAATGGATGGTATACAGTAGGAGTGTTTCTGTCCTCCTCTCAGGCCTTAACTGACAGATAAGAGGGGAAGTCTGCTTCACAAATTAGTTTCTCTTTTGAAACTCTTAAATGGTTCCTATTAATGTTCTCCACCATCACAGCACCTATATAGTTCACCTATAGTTTGGTCAGTGATTTGATTTTTCTTTTCCTCTTCTCAGTAAAATTGTGAGACCAACTTTCCGTGGAAAAGTTTGGAAACATTTCCATGGTGCAACTTTTGCTGAGAGCAAAGCTGCAATTTGCAAATATTGTGAGAAGAAATATTCTTTTCCAAATGCTATAAGGATGACAAAACACATTCCAGAGACGCCCTAAAGACATTAAAAAATACTTTATGGAATTAAATGATGAGAACCAGAATGAAAGTGCAAGTAGCTTTTCCTTCCAGAATTCTAATTCCAGAAACACTTTTTCTGCTGCTTCTGGATGATCACAAAGTATTTTTTCACCAGCAGCATCTTCAAGTAAGGAAGTGTTGCAAACCACTGCCTCACCAAAATACAAGAAGAAAAATGCACAGAATAAAGTAGTGACACTGAAGCTCCGTCGGGGTGGAGTGATGATCTCCTTTGAAAGTTTGCTAAATAATAAAGCTCTTCAAACACAGAAATAATTAAGGATCTTAAAATTCCCAAAAATATAGGGAAGACTGTGCTTGATGAGGACGTGTTTCAGGTTCAGCTGCAGAACTCCCAACAGATTTTAACACCCATTTTTCCAGCAATCCACGCATCTGAATCAGATACTGCCCTTTTGTCAGAAATTCCTAACCATGTGGCTATGATAAAAACATCTGTTTTTGAAAACCTAAGTGCATCTCTGCTGAAAAAAGTAAAGTGAAAGGTTTTATTAAGAAACAGAGAGAATTTTGTTGCCATCCAATACATGCTACTGCAAATCTACTGGATCCAAGATTCAAAGGCAACTGTGTGAGTGATGGGAATGCAGCTGCTGCATTTTGACTGGATTATGAAACAAGCTCCACACTTAGGACTTGATGTTGGAAAAGTTACTTTGAAATGTTGCAGAATATAGAACATCTTCAGGGATTTGGGCCAGGAATTCATTCTGGGATCCTGCAAAATATATCCCTCCTGCAACATGGTGGCAAAGTCTCTGCACCACACAATCTCTGACACCTCACTTACTGCAGATTCTTGCATCTTCTGCTGTATATGGAAGAATCTGGTCTATGTTTGATAATATTCATACCAAATCAAGGAACAAACTGATCTGTGAAAAGGTAGAAAAGCTTGTTTCAATCTGTGCAAACCTAAAAGTTTTTAGAACTCCATGAGAAAAATGACAAGGAAGAGGAAAAGAAACAGAAGATGATAGCAGATGATCAGAAAATGAGATAGAATAAACTGCATGTATATGTTATGCCTTCTTCTGTTTCTTTTTTTTAAAGCACCATTCAAAAGGTAAAACTTCTATGGAACTTAAATATTGAGGTAGACCATAACTTTATTTGCTATTGAAGCTAAGGGGCAACTCTGATTATTATTTTTTATGTTGATGGTTTCTTTGCTTTGTTTGTTGTTGTTGTTGTTGTTGCCTTTGAGGGAAAAGGGAGGGGGGTTACTTATTTTATTGCAACCATAATACCTTTATGCTTTTGCATTTCACGCAATCTGTAAAACTACTCCAGACTGAACTTTTTTCCAATTTTTCCAAGATTTCTATTTTTTCCAGAAAAAAAAACCCAGGGGAAAAAACGGGTTTTTTTCTCATGGCTTCAAAATTTTCGGAAATTTTACATCTCTACTCTGGAGTCCTTGGTGCTCTCTGAGCTTGGTGCTTTTCTTGCAGAGGTTTCATTACCCAAACTAGGATCGTCAGTGCTAGTGCTAATTTCTGGATGGTCTTCAAGGGCAGCTCCATGTCAAGAAAGTTGCAGTGATCTATCTAGGAGTGCCACTGAATCATAGCTTCATAAAGTTCATGTGTCTTACAGAAATACATGAAATTTGAATTAACCTCAGCTTTTTTTTATTGTTTCATTTATTTCATAAACAAAGTCATCCATCTGAGAATTTGGGGAACAGGGAAGAGTTATTAGGAGATGGCAGAAAAGGGAGGGAGGGAGGAAGGAAGGAAGGGATTCACAAGAAAAAGTTAAGAAAAAAACCTGAACTGTGAATGTGGCCAATGAGCTGGGTGTCCTTCTCTATCATTTCATTTGCAATGTCTGTAATTCAGGGCAGAGCCAGCTCCCCAGAGGACTAAGGATGCAGGGATAAACCCAGCATCCTGCAAGTTCCATACTGACTGCAGCCACACTAGCACTCTGGGCATAGGACAAATAAAAGTGAGACAAACCCTTTAAGTACATGTTTCCTTTCTTGTAGTGGGCAAGCAGAAAAGGCCAAAGAGATCAGTCTTCAAGAAAGCCAAGACAATACAGAGACCCTTCCAATATTTTTGCCCCACTCAGCTTCAAAAGTATGGATGGGTCTGTTGGCAAAGGTGATGCTGAACCAGAAGAAAAAGTTCAAAGCCTCAACCAGCAGCGGCTGGGAAGGTGGCTCCCAAAAGCCTTTTGCTTATACAGTCACACGATAGAGAAATAACCCATGACAGACAAATGAATCAGGAGGTGCATCAATTCAAAATACATTACCTATGGATAATTCCCTTTCCGTGCAAGTACTCTAATGCAGCCACAATTTCAGCAGTATAAAACCTCGTACATGTCTCATCAAATGAACCAATCTTTCGGATGTATTTTAGAAGCTCTCCATTTTTAGCATAACTGAGACCAAAATCTGAACACCAAGTTAAGAATTATTTCTATTGGGTGATCTAGACAACACAAGCATGTATTGGAGACAAGGCTAAAGAGAAAGCCATGAGATTGAAAAGAGGATGGCCCAGGGGGCACAGCTGGTAGAGAGGAAAGATTTTTTCCTCTCTACCAAAAGTCTTTAACGCTCTTTCCTTGAGTTAGGTTTCTAAACTAGGTATTAATTAGAACTACTCCTTGATTTAGGACCATAACTGGGTCCGGAATTTCCATTGTAAGTCATTGAAGTCACAAGTAAAGTCAGATCCAAATTTTAGGACAATTTTTACAGTGGTTGTTAAGCAAATTATGTAATCGTTAAGAAAATCATGTGGTCACTAAGCAAACCCAGCTTTCCCAATGGGCATTTTTTCATGGAAATCAGCAAAAAGAGTCACAAATACAATCATGTGACCACAGAAGGGTGCCACCAGTTGTAAATATGAGCTACTCGCCTGGCGGTTGAATTGCAATCCCATGACTATGGGTTGATTTGACAGTTTGTAAGTCACTATTTCCAAGGCTTTTGTAACTCTGAACCATGGTTACACGGTCATATGTTGAACTATATATGAAGCAGATATTCTAGTTTTTTAATATTCTCCATGACAGAACTGGTGCTCTTCGTTCTGCAATTCAGTCAGAGATGGCTCCGAAATCTTAGGATGCCCATCCTGCCCTTGAAACCATCAAGAAGCTGATGAGATTCAGCATTCTGCGCACACACTTGGAATTCCAGTTCCATTTCAACCACAGACACCTTTCCATTTTTGTCCACAATTTTTACTGCCAAGTCAAACACAGAAAAGGATACAGAGCTTTTCTTCATCTTGAAATGTGAAGTAGAGCTTCACAAAGAAAGGGTGATCCAGGCGGGACATCACATCTCTCTCCCTGGTCACGTAGGGGACCTTATTCTCTTTAATGATATGACGCTTCTCTAGAATTTTAACTTTTAAACAACAGACAAATTACTAGACAATTGGACCTCAATCAATGAACCCAATTCTCTCTCTGCTTTGACCAAATACAATAGTCACACCTTATAGCAATAGCAGATATGACTTACAGCAGGGGTCTCCAACCTTGGCCACTTTAAGCCTAGCAGACTTCAACTCCCAGAATTCCCCAGCCAGCTTTGCTGGGGAATTCTGGGAGTTGAAGTCCACCAGGTTTAAAGTGGCCGAGGTTGGAGACCCCTGTCTTAGAGGGTCATTAACAAACTACAACCCAAGAAGCAAGTGATACTCACTGGCATATTCTCGGGAAGTGGTCAATTCTCTGGCCAGGACAACCTGTTTTTAAGGGAAAGAGAAATCTGGTTACATTTGGAGCATGTGACACGCACTTGCTGGAAAGACTGGCATATACATTCTTGTAGAGCCAGGTGTTCTCTATCTGGAGGCTGTCATAATCAGGGCCAACAAAAGGGTTAAGCACACTAAGGCCTTGCTGAAGTTTGCTTGGTGAGGTTTAGCATCTAGAGGGCATCAGTAGTGCAAGCCTGACATGCCATGCTTACAAAATGAGTATGGAAACGTATTGGGTTAATTCAGCCAGTTACTCCACATTGTGAGTCCTACCCAGACTGCTCAGCCAGTCTTACCAGGTGTTTCTCAGAGTGTTTTGCATGCTCAAAGAGACAAGATCCACAATCCTATAGGGATTTGTGGCAATCAGGTGTCTAAAGAAAATGCAACGCTTTGGAAAGACTGTCTAATGTGGTGAAGATCAGGCACTCAATGACCTAAGCAGACGTGTCACCAAGCGCAAAGGCCAGGAGAAAAGCAGCAGCGGCAGCAGCAGCACACCTGATCTGGCCCTTTGCCTTAGCACTGACAAGCAGCTGCCGCAGATACTCACTGTGGAAAAAGATCCTTCCCCGAGAATCTTTCCAAACTTAAAGTCCTCTGGGCGTTTCTTTCGAGGCTGTGGAGGCTGTTGCAAGGTGCTCTCCATATTCAGTTCCTGTCTGCTGCCACAGGCAGCAGCAACAGGTTGAAGGCTGGAATCCACCTGGTTCCTCACCATTGATGGAGATGAGCAGGAACATAAGACCACACTGGACTGGATAGGAACAGCATCATACTGCAAAGTAGAAAGCACACTCAATGTTGCGACCCTTAATCAATCAATCGTCACAAGACAAAAATGGCCAGATCATGAAACGCAGCCTACAAGAAACCTTGCAGACTGGCTGTTATTTTGCACAAGCTCCCATGGCCTAAATGGCAACAGCTCAAGTCAGAGGCGATCTCATAGCATCCTGCCTAGTTTTGGACCCTGAAATGTCCTTCTCTTGCTTAGGGTTCAAGTAAGGCACCCAGTGTCCTCCCTCATCTTTCTCCCTTCTTTCATTCTCTGCCAACGGAAACTCTGCTTTCTATAGAATACTGAGCAGGCTCGGTCCCCTGTGTTGACTAGACAGTTTGTGTTGAACCAGACCAGAAACTCAGTGCTTCCCTTTTCAGCAGTCATACTTGAGTCCCGACCCTTTATATTTCCTGCTAAAAGGAGTGATCAGCTAAAAGATTCTGCCACACCAACAGCTGAGGGTGCTGGGCAGTCTGGCTGACCACAAGAGGCTTCCAAGGCATGGAATTGCAAACTCAAGTAGCAGGAGGAGGAGGAGGAGGAGGAGGAGGAGGAGGAGGAGGAGGAGGAGGAGGGGGAGGAGGAGGAGGGAAGGACCAAAGATTCTGCAGTCATGACGGGCAGGACTAAACCCCATTCACTATGGAAGCCAGAGTTTAGCTAGAGAACACGGGGATCATTTGTACTATTTTACATCCAATGGCCAGGTGTGGCCTTGAACATTTTTAACAACGGATGGCACCTAAAATGGTAAGAGTGTCACAGGGATGCAAAGTAGCTCTCTAAAGGAGGCTGCCTAGCCTAAACTATATGACCATTCAGATGGTCCATTTCAGGGAAACTGAGTAGTTATGCCAGTGGCAATTAATGCTTCAAACAACTGGACAGGCATTGACAAATTACTTAAAAACCACAGAAGAAATATCAACAGGAACTGCATGACAGGGATACAGGGAGGAAAAGAAAAGGTAAAATAAGTTATAAAGGGCAAAGTTTCCTTTTTAAAACAATGGAACCTTGCACAAATGAGAAAAGAAATACACAGACGCTTCCCAGAAATGCAATATTAAACCAAACCAAACCGAGATACTTTGTTAGCTTCCCTACTCCAGAGGAATGATGGGAAAGTAGAACTGCCAAGCGGAGAAGCCCACTTGGGTTGCCCCACACCTCTCGGACCCCATTTCCTTCTGCCTCAAGGAGACAGCCAGGGATGGTGATCACAGGCAGCTTCTATGTATTCCCAAGGAGAGGACTCTTCAGACGTAATTGGGCCCCCTAACGGAGCCTTATCTCAGCTGCCTTGGGCCGATTTGACTTCCACTCTTCCAATGACTTCTACCTTTATCTCCACTCCTGTGGGTTATTTTCTTAATATCTAGGAATTCAATTTTACTTACTTGATTTATATAGCCACTCATCTCACTTTTACCTCACTCCAGGCGAGTTATAATTAAAAGAAAAACACAGTATACTCCATAAAGCAGTCGGGCATAATCTAACCTATCATGTAGTATTTGCTACTTCAATGGCATTAACAGGCTCATACAAAGGAAGGATTTCTTCCTGAATGTTAAAGCAGCTTCTTTCAATTTATCTGATTAAAGAAATGAGGGAGGAATAAACGGAGAAAAAAAGTGACGTAAGAGCAGGGTTTCTGGGTGGGAGGGCAGCCAAATCAAGGGAGAAAATCATACAGAAATGGATTGGACCTTTTTCTTCCAATACTCTATTTACCACTGGGAAAGTTTCGTTTTTAGAAATATATTTTGTCACATAATAGAATGTACAGAATTGGGTTCCTTGAATGGAATCAACATCCACTATTTAAAGATGCAAATCATGTAGACTCCTTTTAGTGTGTATGTGTAAGCCTGGGATGAGCTACAGATCGGGGCAGATAAAAGCTCTAAGAAACACTTTAAAGTTTTAAACACTAGAGTATGTTTAACAGTTTTGTTCTAGAATTCACTTCCATCCTAATCCTTTCATATTTCTCTTGCTTCCGTAAGTATATCAAGATTTTGCATAATGAATGAATTATTTCTAGCCCCAGACTTTCCTCTGAAATCTTTAAGAGTTCAGTTATTTTTAATACCCGACTTACTGATCTGCCTTTCAACTGTTCACACATACCACTTTAGCATCTGACTTGCCTCAGCTTGGGCATGCCATCCTGTTTTCCCAGGATTGAAACTATACAGGCGGCCTTCAAGTTACTTTGGACCAACATTTCTGTCTTTAAATGATGTGATCATAAAACATCCTGAAGCAATTCTAGCATTCCTTATTGCTATCATTGGGACCTACCCCAATCCAAGCTATTCTGCACTTGATATCTCCTCAGCCTGAGTCTTGGTTCTTCCATGGGGAGAGACAGCCCTCCCTTTATAACTACCTATTCCCCCCCCCCTCGTACTTTTGCCCACCCTACACCCTGCCTTGAGGGATGGCAAGCAGCCTCAGAACAACGTGGCTCAGTGGCCTCTTGACCGCAAGTAGCCTTTGAGCTCCAGTGGTACCACAGCCACCCTGGGAAGCCACAACCTGGCCCAGCAGCCCAGGGCACAGCTGCAAACACCCCAGGAAGCCTCAGCGCCCACCCCTGCCAACTGCTACCCTGGCCAATCTTCGCCGCCAGTCTGGCCCTTTGAGAGGCAGTTGCCAGCCACGGGAGCCCTTCTTTGCCAAGCCTCGCCATGCACCACCTTGGAAGGAAGCCGTGTGTAGCCAGAGCTGCCTTGCAAAGGACCAGTCCAGGCATGCAGGGTCAACAGCGGCAACCGAGGCCATGGAGTTGGGGGTGGGGGAGAGGGGGAGAGCACAAGGCAGAGTTAGGCAGGTAGAGGGAACTGAAGTACCCCCAGGTAGACTCCCAAACGCTCAAATTTTGGTCATGTCGAGCAGGGCACAACAATAGCCATAACTTCAAGGACCAGATCCTTTGTTTAATGATGCTATAACTTTAAGTGGTCATTAAGCAAGGTCTACTTTGATAATTCACCTCTTTCAGTTCCTTGTGCCTCAAAACTGACTGCAATGGCAGCACCTAGCTTTAGACTGTAATCTTAAAAGGGGGGGGGGGTTTCAGAGACACAGTATTTTGCTAGGAGACCATCAAAATCAAAACGCAGCTACGTTGTTTCTAGAGGATTTTCTTCTAGACTGACTCAGACTGAACAACTGGATTTACTTGGATCTTAGGAATTTATTTCAAAAAACCTACCTGATTCAGAGCCACATATAATATAGGTATGACAGATACACCCCCCCCCCCATTTGCTATTTAAGAAAAATGTATTTGAGAAATCTCCACTCTAGCCTAGCAAAGGTCTCAACTGAATTGCAGAAAAAGAAGAGAAGAATAGTTGTCAGAGCACTTCACAACATCCCTGGAGACATTTCTAGTTGGTTATCGAGAGGAGAAAGCTCTCTCGTGTGGATCTTTTTAATTTCTGGAACCCATTCTGGTAATGGGCAATAGTCATCTAAATCATTTAATCTAAATGATTAAATGAGCCAATTTAGTTGACTTTAGTTGTTTGTCTTTCTCTAGAAGTTACAAGAAAAAAGTTCTTGTGTACTAAATAAAATCAAGGTGAATATGTATATTTGTGTTTGATCCTAAGTCATCTATGCCCCTCTTTCACTTAAAGTATACATTGCCTAATTACAACCCAACCCATTGGGGTTGGGGACAAAAAGCTTCCCAGAATAAACTTAATATTTTTTATAAATAAAGAAGCAACCTGAATTAACTCCTGAATGGGAAACCAAAGACGAAGGGGGATTTCTTTCCTTTACATCATCATCGTTCCTTAACTCCGTGGCTCTCACTAAGTAAATGATGCCCAGAGCTACCAAAAGCTGGCCATTCCTAGCCTAGAATATTGTGCCCATAGCATCTTAGGTAGTTTTTGTAGCCAGATGGCAGGCAATGCTAAGATTTGTTTATTTAGGCTTCTATTGTCACTTCAATCAGTCAGATTCTGGATGGCTTAGAATTCCTACATTCAGAAATTCAGGTTAAGGGAACATCAACATATAAGCCACTAAAGACAATAAAATAATACAAATCAGAAAGCCTCTTCCCCTGTCTGAATACCCAGGCACCACTTACTTCCCTTGATACTATCACAGTTCTATCCTACCTCAAAAAGCCCTGCAGAAGATCCAGGTGCCGGATATTAACGGGGAAGGGGCTATCCTAATCTCCAGGCTGTTCCAGAGCAGGAACTGCCATTAGCATGATTCCATCTTGGGATTCCTTATACACTACATCAGCAGGGAGAGACACATCAGAGCTTCCCTCAAGCACCTCAACAGACAGAATCTACCCAGAACAGTCATCTCAGAGACACCCAGGCCCTAAAAGTTTTTTTTTTGTTTTGGAAAAAGCACTTTGAATTTCCCACGATATCCCACCAAAGTGATGTCAGATGACTACATTGACTTAAACTCATTACCACTCAAACCATTGCATTTTGAAACATCTGGAGTTTTTTAATAGCCTTCAAGGGGTGCTCCACATAGGTCACATTGTCTAAACAGGCAGTGACATAGTATAAGTGAATGTCAAGAAGAAATTCCCTTTCCAGGAAGGCCACTAGTGACCCTGAAAATGGCACTGTGCCAAGGTTCTCAAGCTCAAGGCCTTCCTTCCTTCCTTCCAGCCCTTCAAGTATTGGAAGGTAGTTATCATTTCACCACTAATCCTTCTCTTTGATAGGTTAGACATATCTAATTCCCTTAATCTTTCATCATACAGTTTAGCCTCTTTCCTCTACCTTTTGGGAGACAAGTTGTCTACTAGGTTTGTCAAGAACCTGTTTGATATCCCATTTGGTGCAGTTTGTCTCCCAGTCGATTTAGATTTGGTTTTGTATATTTCTGTAGAGAAATATAGTAGTTGTTTCTTACACATAAAGCAACTCCACCTACTTTTTTTGATAGATCTGTTTCTTTTCAACAATTTAAATTCTTCTAGCAATACATTCTAGTTATGGGTTTCATCCCACCAGGTTTTGGTAATGACAACAGTGTCATATCTACCCTCATGTATTAGGACTTCAACTCCATCCTATTTGTTCCTCATACTTTAAGCATTAATGTACAGGCATCTGAATCCTTTATGACTGACTCTGCGTTTGCTTCCTACGATGTTTTACATCCAAGTTCTCCTTTCTTTTCACTATTTCTTATCTCATTGTTTGAGTCGTTATCTTAAGGTTTATGCCTGGAGTTAGGTCCTAAAGACTGGTCTGCCTCCCCTTTCAATTAAAATAAAAGCCCTTCGGATATGCTAAGCCAGTTGTTTTACAAACACATTTCTCCTGATTTTTGTGAGGTGTAGCCCATCCCCTGCCAGAAGCCCTTCATATGTATAATGTAGACCACCTGGGAATCTAAAATTCTCTCAACAGCATCATTCCTTAAGCAGATTCTCCATTCCCTCAGTGGATGTTGACTTTCAGTTGGAAGTACAGATGAAAACACACCTGTGCTCCTATCTCTTTGGCTTTCGTGTTTGGCTGCTCACATTCTCTTGATATTTCAGGCTCGTTGTTGTATAATTCGTCCTCATATTAAAGAGAAGAAAGGGATAATAATCTGTGGGTTTAATTATTTTAGTAAGCCTCTCAGCCACATCTTTGATCCTTGCTTCTGGGTGACAGCAGATAGATTGCCCAGTCTACAAACTGCTGGTCCCTTTCCTCTGAAAAGAGTGTCTTCTATCACCAACACATATTTTTTTTCTTTGAAGAAGTCTTGTCTTTTTCCCCATCTCACGCTATACTTGACAATGTCCCTTCTCCAGGTGGTCTGCATGCTTTCTTCCAGGTGGAGGATATGAAATCGATTGCTCAGCTCCAGTGGGGATGGATTGGACTGGACTGAACTGGACTACAGGGGGATTCTCAGGGGTTTTTTTAAAATGTGGTTTTCAGTAGGCATGAATACATATATGGCACACATATATACATATCACAACTGTCTTTCTGTGACTGTGCTTTCCCATGACTATGCTATTTGCAAATGCTCTGAGTCGTTCCATTTCTTTTAAAATTTCTTATTTCTTTTAAAATTTGGTTTAATGAAGAGTTATATTTTTAGCAATATTTTCAACAAGGTATCCTTTGGTTTTTAGAATTGGTCTTTGTGGTTAATCTATATATATAAGTGAAAACCACTCATGCATTAATCACAAAATCTCCAGAACTGTAAAGCCGACAATCTTGAAATTTGCCACATATGTTCTTCTTGGCTTTTTTAGGTGCTCACTAAGAAAGGATTTTTTGAAATGACCATCAGAGCATTAGTATTTCCCATATTATTATAACATGCTCTGATGCTAATTAGTTAGACGTTCTACTCCCCCTCCCAATTTGAAAATAACTCTGGGGAGAATGGGATAGCATAGGACAGGCTTCGATGGGGCAAGCCTCATGAAAAGAAGGGGTTAGAAAGCCTGAGGGAGAGAAGAGGAGAAGAAAGGATCTATGGGGCCAGCCTGAGGGAGAGAAGGGGACAGAGAGGAGAGGCTTCTGTGGGGCTAGCCCGAGGGAGAGAACCGGGGGTGGGGGGAGAGGCCAATGGTAACTACTCATTAATTTTCAATCTCTAAGTGTCAATTTATCAAGCCCCATCACATAGTTTTGTAGCGAAGCACAGGTATCCAGCTAGAAATAAGACTTAAATGTTAGTCTTTTGCTCCCTCTTGTGGCTAGTGTTGAAGTAAACCTTAAATATACTGGTAACTCATCAAAGGCCAATCAGATTGCCTTTAAGGTGCAGTTGTAATCCAGAGAAGAATAGAAGGACAAAAAGTCACTCAGCACATTTATTGTAACAGAATCTATAAAAATGGTAAATTCTCAATTCCTCCCAGGCAAGGTTTTTTTAGTAGGGTTTCTTAATTTTGTCTAATTTGGTGGCCTTTTGGTTCCCTCTTTATTTTAAAAATTTAAAAACCTTGAATATTTATACATTTTAAATTTTTATTTTTTAAAAAAAAATGAATTTATTTTGACAATAAATTGGACTATTTTTTAAAGTCTTTGGGTTCCTTTTTCTTTAAAAGACTTTAAAAATTCTAAAAATGGAAAAACCTGATTATTTTAAAAAAATAAAAATGTAACTAATTTTTTAAAAAATTGTATTTATGCAGATTTTTTATTTTTTTAACAATCTTTGGATCCCTTCCTTTTTTGTTGTTGTTGTAAATTACTCTTTTCTCCCATCTCGAGGTATGGCTGGTGGCAACGATCACCTCTCAGTTCAGTTGTCCTCTCTTTCCTCTCTTAGGAGTCTCACTGATTTATTTCAGCTTTCGTGTTGTGCCACCATATTTTAGCATCAACCCTTTCTGCTGCTCTGATGCTATCATCGCCCTTCTCAGCCATAGCCCTGCATGTCCCACTGCTGCCCAACACCAATCCTTTTCCCTCTCCACATCTCTCTTATCTTTGTTTCTTTAACTTTACTTTTTCTCCTTTCTGCTCCTCCTTCTGCGCTCAACACAGAAGCCGTTGCACCTGCTGCCGCCACAGGTTGCATGCATAGTGTCACCCGCGGTCGGTTGTGATGCACCAATCTCACCCACTGTCAGTAGCGCCTGCTACTGCCTTAGTTCATTCATTTATTAACAAAATTATGAAATGTAGCCTGTCAAGCTTTTTGTCTATAAAAGACTGTGTTACAACTGTGAGCTTAGATGATATTCCTCAACTCATAAACTGACTGCAAAACGTTAATTCCTGAGGACGTCTTGCAAGAAGCAGCTGTCTGGAGTGCATGTGGCAATCTCACAATCTCTCCAGAGAGATTTTATCATCTAGGATCCAGGATCCAGCCGCTGAGCACCATAAATGCCAACTCCATCTGAAACACCATTCCATTTTAACAGGGACATCTAGCTCACAATGGTGTTCCTTGAAAGTTAGGTTTGTAAATTCACTTTCTAATCACTTTCAAAAATTATCTATTTGATAATTAATAAAATTTAATAATTATCTATTTAATAATCTTAACGCTATTAGAGATCTGCAAAATGGCAATAGATACTTGAATATGCCTTCAATCAAAATAAATGAAAAATTAAGTATAAATTAAGAATTTAAAGATTTGCAACAAATAGCGAAAAGCTAAATAAGATTTTAATCCAAGAAAGGTGTAAATTAAGGAGCAAAAGGACTTTTGCTACACAATTTTGGAAGTAATTATTAAATTAAAAGCACTTTCATGAGAAATAAATTGTTTAGTTCATTTTAAGTCATATCAGAAACTTGAAGGGATTAAAATTTTGAAGCATCGAAGGAAAAATATAGGTTTGCTTGTTTATCAGCATCGAGACAAAATGACACAAAATGTTATCCTATTTGAAATATTTCAGAAGAAATCTGAAGAACTGGGACAGAAACTAGCAGCTATAATGTCAGCAGTGATGTCCGTTTTTACAGATAAAATACATCCAAAAAGTGTCATATAGAAAAAAAAAAATAGATAGATGGAAAACAGAATATTCTGGAAGTCCTAAAGGATAAAGAACAGAAACAAGCCTTATCTGATTGAGAAATAGTAGTTTATAAAGAAATTACTAAAATAGGTTGAGAACTGGAAGCGTCGTGGCGAGACTGGCTGGAAAATAGCGGGCTCCGATGAGCCTCACAAAAATCCAGCCAGACAAACTGCTATCGGGAGGTCTTCAGACTAGAACTGTCTCGTAGGGATGGTGAAGAAGGAGAGGCACCTCAGACGACCAAAAGGAACAGGCAAGTTCCTTGAAGGATTGGAGGCGGCTCTCTGAACTGGTGGTGGTGGTGGTAGCCATTAAAAGGACCACTCTGAAGCTGGGGCAACCGGACTAAGATTTTGTGCAGGAGCAATGTTTGAATGGAGTATTGGTACCAGGTGAGCGATTGGCCAACTCCCAGGTAAAAAAAGGAATTTTTGAAAAACCGGAAGAGGTCCTGGCGCGGCTAATTGGCACTTGGGAATTTTAATGGGGGGGAAAAGTACAAAGAGGAAGTTAAAGGACTAAAGCCCAAAAAAGAAAACTTTCTACCTGGACTTAAAATTGGACTTGGAGGAATTAAAAATAATACAGGAAAAAGAAAATCCAGGGAACGCACTCTTTAGTGAATGTTTGAATTATTTGTGACAGTTTTGATACTGGAAGGAAGAACAAAGAGGAAGCTAAAATATCAAAGCACAAAAAAGGAAATGTTATAATTGGATTTAAAATGGAATTTGGAGAAATTAAAAACAATAAGAGGAAAAGAAATTGAAGATAAAGTATTTTTTATGTGGATTTAAAACATTTTTGCAAATGTGTTACTTTGTTGTCTTGGGAATTGTTGATTGGAGAGAGACATCTGCTGGTGGAAAGAAAGCATTACAACGATTATTTTGAAAATTGAAGGAACAGCAGTGATCTTGATTACCTTGAGGAACTTTAAGGAGTATTTGTTTCCTTTCAAACTCCTGACTTTGAAAGAAAGTGAAAAATAACAAAGCTTTAAACTTGGAGTGAACTAGATAAATATTTGAACTGGATATTACTTGGAAGTAAAAAAAGAGACTACATGAATTTTAATTATAAATTAAAATATTAAAAAACTGAATTGACAATATGGAGCATTGAGAGCATGAGGAATTAATGGAGATGCTTAAAAATGTGTGTGAAGCATTCAAGGGTAATAAAGAAGCAGAAGCCTGGTTAGAACAAACAAAAAAGGAAAAAGAGAATATAAATGAGAAGCAAGAATATAATGTTGAAGGAAAAATAATTGAAGATAAAAAGATAGATAATTACACTGAGATTGACAGTGGCAAAAAAAGAATGGATGGGGGGGAATATCCCAAAAAAGAAGGGAAGAGAGGAAATGGGAAAAGACTGGGTAAAAACAGGGGAAGAATTATGAGAGTAAGAGTTCTGAAAGTTAGAGAAAGGATGCAGGGGAAAAGATACAAGAAGAAGAAGGAGGAGGAGGAGAGGAGGAGGGGGGGGAATGGGACAAAGGGAGAAAAAATTAAGAAGTGGAATTTTGGAGAGACCAAAAGAAAATGGTTAAAAGGGGAAGAATAATGGAGAGAAGGAAGGGAAATAGAGCATATAGTAGTTGATTTAAGGAAATTGTGTTAATAGTAGAAATTGTATGTAAGAAGCAAGCAAAATGAAGTATATTGTTTATTGTAAAATGGATCAACAGATGCAATATGAAATGTAATCTGGTTCAACTATGAAAATAACTGAAATTAAGATATAAAATTGAAATCTTATAGCTAAGAAGTAAATATGATCATATTGTTTAATGTAAAATAGATTAGCAGATGAAATATGAAATTGGTAAATTGGTTTAACTATGAATAAATGAAAGCAAGAGACAAAATTGAAATTTTAAAAAAATGATGGGGATTTAGAAAAACATGTTGTAAATGATGAAATAAAATAATTAATTGATGTTAGAATAAGAAATTAAGAATTAAGGAAAGTAAGAGGTGGAAGGTTAATGAAATTAAAAGGTTTCAATGTAAGAATGGAATAAGTTGAAATACACTGTTAATAACCAAAAAAATGTGATGGGGATTTTGAGAAATATATTCAATAAATGGAGAAAAGATCAGGGTTGCTCAGATAACATTTTGGAAAATATTGACTTGAAAATGAATACAACAATGGAGAGAGAATGGAAAGAAGAGTACAGGGATAGATAGGAGGGGAGAAGAGAGGAAGGAGAGTGAGGAACAGGAGAAAGGGAAAAGGAGAGGAAAAAAGGGAGGTAAACAAGAGTAGGAGAGAAGGTTAGAAAGGGAGGAAGAAAGGAGCAGTGGGGGAAAGGAAGGGGAAGCAGCGAAGGGGAAGAGAGGAGAAAAGAAGAAAGCAGAAAAGGATAAAAGAAGGGAGGGAAGGGAAAGAAAGGAGAAGGAGAAGAAGTATTGTTGTAAAATAAGGGAGATGGAATGGTGGAAAGGTAACCCCAAATATACTTAAACTGGTTAGGATAAAGAATGAACTAATATGAAAGTTAAAAGAGAATATGTATAGATATTCGATGGATAAGATAATTAATTGAAATAATATCAAGAATTTAGGATTTAAAGGGCAGATGGTGATATAATAAGTATAGAAGGCATTAAGACAAGATAAAAAAGAATAAAGAAAAAGAATATTTTGGCAGAAATTGAAATATGTAAATTGTACTTGGATGTCACATGTTGTATAACATATGATCTGGTCAATACTCTGTTCATAAAATATGTATGTGAAAGAAAAAAATTAATAAAACTTTTTTTTTAAAAAAGCAGTTACTAAAATACTGGGGAAAAAACCTTGTGGCTTATAAGGCAGAACAGAGAGTAAAAGTGGGGAATAGAAATGACCAGCCAAGAGAATGACCTGGAGAGTAACTATTTAAGACAAGAAATTTGCTAAAGCCTCCAAGAAGAAATACGAAGTTGGTTTATTTGATCAAGGTTAAATTAAGATCTGTTTCTATAAAACTCTGGGAACCTTGTGATGTTTGTTGACATCAGGGCTGAAAAGTTAATGATTTATGGATTTGCATATAAGTAAGAGATTAGTTATGGGAAGAAAAGCTATTACATAAAACTTTACACAACGTGAATTATTTAAGCTTGTTTGTGCTTGTGATAAAGATCGTAAGTCACCTACTTAAATGTTCCTTTCCTCTTTTTTATTTTTCCTCTTTCCTTTCTCTCACACTTTCTATTCTCTATTTTTCTTTTTTTCTCTGAGTTTAGTTTAGTTTATATTATCTTTTGTTAGAATCTTAGGGCTGGAAGGGACCTTGGACACAAAGCAGGAGTTCTTATAAAAATCCCAGACAAATGGTTCCCCAATATTTTCTTAAAACCCACCAGCAGCAGAGCACAAGTCGGGAAGGCAAACTGTTCTATTTGATTAATCTCACTGTCACAAAGTGATTTTTTTTCTTTAAAAAGCATGTGTTTTGTATATGTAAATTTATATTACTTATACACAGGTGATCCTGGGCAGTTTACAATATTAAAAATCCATAATATAAAACCCCTCCCCTCCCCTATGGCAACAACCACACAATCAAATGAATTACTTGATTGGCTCCATCTCCACTTATGGTCCCCAGGCCCACTGATAAAACCATAGCAGGGTCTTTGGGAAAAGTAATGGGGGGGGGGGGGTGGAACAATCGTACCTTGTGGGAATTGATGTTCCTAGGGAAGGGGCAACCACTGAGAAGGCTCTTTTTTTATGGTCCCACATGTCTAATAGATGGGACTGTAGCAAACTCTGCCCTCCTGTTCTGGAAAGTTAGAGACAGGACTAAAGTTCTCCATCTGGGTGGGATCTAGTGATGGCCTCTTAAGAAGATGCATAAAGACTGAGGCATCAATGCCCTCTCTCATAGAATCACTTATCATTGCCAATAATCACCTGCACGTCACCACCAGGAGGCTTTAACCAGCCAGGGGAGACATGGATCTAAAATGACTGAGCTCAAATTCCCTAGGATCTTCTCCATTTCTTCAGGATTTATAGGGTCAAACCATTCCCAGGTAACTGAGCAAAGACCTACCCTGAGCATCTCCACTGGGCCAGTAACCACGCCAATGTCTAACTCTGAATGAATCCGAGTGACTTTCTCTGCCAGAAAATCAACAAATTCCTCAGCACACCCCTGCAGATGAACCTTCGAGTCCTAAAGGTAAAGATTTCCCTCTCACATATGTGCTAGTCGTTCCCGACTCTAGGGGACAATACTCCTCTCCATTTCAAAGCTGAAGAGCCAGATTTGTCTGAAGACCTCTCCATGGTCCTGTGGCCAGCATGACTAAATATCAAAGGTGCATGGAACGCTGTTCAAATCCTAAAAGTGATTATATATATTCACCAGTAAAACTCCAACAACACCACATTAAAGCAATATATCCTTGTCACAGTTAGCTAATTGGTCAATTGCAATAGTTCACGTTCCATTCAGCAGAACAACAAAATTCTGTAGTGACCCTTCAGACTCAAACCATATGCCACAATAAGTGGACCAGCACATCCTCTTTTCCATCATGTTTCACCTAAGTGCAATGGGACTCATTTTCTACTATTCTACTGGTTGTTAAAGAACACACAATAAAAGAACAATCATAACATTTGCTCAGAATGCTCAAGTTTTGGTCTGAACATGGAACAGGGTATTTTGTTCTAGATTCAAAGCATGGTGGTTATTTCAAGTTCAGAACACTGAGAATGCTGAACTGCAGGTACATTGTACAATATGACATACGCTAATTAATAAGACACAAAGACTGTATTCACACAACATAGAATCACTGAAGATACGGGTCAAATGCAACCTTGGAGATCTTCTATGACCCCTGCCCAATCTAGGAATCCACTGGTATCCCTTTGACAGCCATGCAGCCTCTACTTAAACACCTGCTGCAAAAGTCCTACGCCACTGCTCAGAAGTTTTATTCTCAAGCTCTTATATCATCATCTTCCTTTCCACTCCATTTGGCAGCATCTTTCCTAAAATGCAGTGTCCATATGCTAACCTTCTGGCAATGACTGAATTGTGTTAAAGGTGCTTACAGACCTCACAATAGAGCTTGCAACACATGGGCAGACTTAACCATATTTTCAACAGGAAACTATGAGCGTTCCAGACCAAGCCAAATCCAAAAACCCTAGGGAATTCCAGGAAGCTTAGCTGAGACAAATCAGTCCTTAACATAGATAAATCATATTTATACAACATTCAAAAGAGGCAATTAAAAAAACTAAGAAGGAAACAAAAAGGCCAGAACACATCCTCTCCAGTAGTCTACACCCAGACAAACAGTGATTAATACCAGACAAACAATCAAGCAGAATACCTACCCTAATTAAGAAACTACCAAGGAGAATAACCACATCACCAACACTGGCAGGACAAGTGACTATATAGAAACAGGAAGCAAACCCCACACTCACTAGCCAGGATAATGTTACCTAGTTGGGTAATAAAATGTCTGCTACCAAACAACCTACTCAAAGAGTAGTATTGTGCACGATTCCACAATACACCAATTACTCGCTCTAATATGGGATGGACCGGGAGCAAGTTTTGACAACTGTTTAAACTTGTCAGAACCAGAATTGCAGGGTGAAAGGGGACCTCTGTTTCTCCTGTTTTACCAGGAATTCTCCACTCACCCTCAGAGCAGAGACAACCACCACAGAATCCCTGGATGGACTGCAAATTATTTTTCTTTCTCACTGCTCTTGTGTTCCCCTCTCTTGATCTGCCTCTCTCACAGTCTAACTCCTTTACCTCCAACCATCAGAATTGCAACCAAAGGCTGCAGGTTGGATCAGAAAACACAGAAGAGTTTGTATTACTCCAATTCATGAGTTTAAAACATGGGAAGGAAAGGCATAACTTTGTACAGAGAGGCCCTTTTTCCTAAAGATGATTATCAAGGCTGAAATATGCTTTGCATTTATGCTACAGCATAAAAAAGGAGTTGGCATCCACCTGAAGAGAAAGCAGGAAGAGGAACAGGTTGGCTCTATCTGTGGTGTTCTCTGGCAGGTCCTCTTCCCCTGTGGAAAGGAAGCTCAAACTGACAGCAGTTGGGGGTGGCAAGAGTCCCAGCAGCTTTCCTCACCTCCTTTTCCCTGGAAGCAAGACAAGTAAGCGGACCTCCAATCTTCCCTTCCTAGAGCCAATCTAGCCAGTCCATCCATAGTCCCTTAGCCACCAGGCGAAGCAGCAGCCCAGATATTGTTGCCTTGTCCAAATAGATGTTGGCCTAAGGCAAATCAGAGCACGCTCAGGCCTGGAGAATGCACCTGCCCATCATACTCCCCTCCTTTAGTGCTTGATCTCACTTGCTGAGGAGAGGACCAACCCCTCAAAGGATGGGTTTTCAAGCCATGCAGAAATGCAGTGCAAAAAGGGGAACGAGGTGCCTTGAAACTGCCATCCAGCATCCTCTAAAATAAACATGTTAAGGGGAAACAAGTCCTTCACAACCCCATTGGCAAGTGGAAAGTTGAGGGGTTCACGAAAGAGATCAGAAGTTCAAACACAGACCTCTTAATGGCTTGCAGAAAAGCTCCTAATCTCTATAGCAGCAATATACATAAAAAGGTTGCTGAACACAAACAGCAGATCAATTCAGCTGTCAATCTGATTTGCTAAAGGAATTGACTCTATACTCAGAGATCTTCTGGAAGACTGGAAAGATGAGAAGTCTCATTAGGCCATTTGCAATAGCAAATGATAACCAATCTGGTTCCACAGTGGTAAGCAATATAATCTTCTCAGGGTGCAATCACCCCATTCTGTTCCAGATGTTTTTGGTTTGCAGTATTAATCAAAGTGAACAAAAACTTCCATAATTCCTGTCAACACAAACCAATTTGCTGAGTCAGGGACTTCCTGTCAATGGTAGAGACCAGGGGTGGGTTTTACTTAGCTTTACTACCAGTTCGCAATGGAGCCACACAGAAGCATTTTGAAGATGTCAGGGTTGGTGGGCGGAGCCTCCAGCCGGTTTTACTACCAGTTCTATAGAACCAGTGTGAACCGGGGGCAACCCACCACTGGTAGAGACCATCTGTCATCTACAACTCTATAACTGCCTGATTTGGTTCTGCAACCCAACAAGACAGACAGAGACTTCAGAGGATAATTAGAACTGCAGAAAAAACAATTTCTGCCAACCTGCCTTCCATGGAGGACCTGCACTGTAGAAGGAGGGCTGAGAAAATATCCACAGACCCCTCGCATCCTGGACATAAACTGTTTCAACTCCTACCCTCAAACGACGCCATAGAGCACTGCACACTAGAACAACTAGACACAAGGACAGTTTTTTCCCAAACGCCATCACTCTACTAAACAAATAATTCCCTCAACACTGTCAAACTATTCACCAAGCCTGCACTACTAATCTTCTCATCGTTCCCATCACCCATCTCCTCCCACTTATGACTGTATGACTGTATGACTGTATTTTTGTTGCTTGTATCCTTACGATTTATATTGATATTGTTTCCTGACTGCTTATTTGTACCCTAAGACTATCATTAAGTGTTGTACCTTATCTTGATGAACGTATCTTTTCTTTTATGTACACTGAGAGCATATGCACCAAAGACAAATTCCATGTGTGTCCAATCACACTTCGCCAATAAAAAATTCTATTCTATTCCATTCCATTCCATTCCATTCCATTCCATTCCATTCCATTCCATTCTACTCATCTTGACATCTAGGCACAAGGAAGACAGAGCATTTGACATGATGAAAGTCTGAACCTGGTGGAGAAGGAATCTTATGGCAGCAGAAGAACTTCTTGGATTTCAATAGGTCACACTGGATGAGGAGGGCCTGATAATGAAAGCCTGTCTAGGCAGGCCGCTTGGGCTTCATCACTCTGGACAAATGGAGTCACTCTTTCAGGCATCCTTATGTGTGCCATTCAGGTGTACGGCTCTCGTTTCCCCTCTGGCATTCTCTGTTTCTTTTCATGAGATTTAATACAGATTCACATGCACTGACAATAGCTCCTTTGGAATTAAACAGACTCCAATCAATACTCCCTCTTGGAAACAGCTTTCCTAGAGATGCTAACCTCAGCCATGAGTTGTCAAATTACTGGTAAGTGTTCCTATTGATAAGAGAAGGTCTGGCCTCTCACCTCAATAAATTGATGTTAACGCCAGACCCTCATTTTATTCTTAAAGTTAACTCCAAGTCTCACAAGGCACAGGAGATGGCCCTTTTAAATTTCTGTCACATCCTTTACCATCCAAGACAACATAGCTGATATAAGCTAGACATATCCAGGAGTTTAAGAACTAAGTGCATCCATTGGGACAGGAACATAGAATGAACTAGGGAGATATCTAATGTCTTCCTCTATTAATAAATGGATCAGGGAATGCATTTCAGTAACTAAAACTAAGCAATTATTTGGGAGAATTACTGTCTACTCAATCAAGGAATTGGGATGTCATCTGGGATGACCTGATATTACATTTGTACAGAAGCAAAGTGGTCAGAATTATTTCCTTCGATTAAACATGACTGGAAAAACATATGGGCATTTGCAAAGATGGCCTTCAGTTGCTCTATATTGACAAGTGTGCTGTAAACCCCAAATAATAATAAAATAATAATAACATTTTAAATATAATAAAATTTCTTTTTTGCCAAAAACTTTCAGATAATGAAAAATGAAACTTGATCTTAAAATGACAATTTTGGACTTTCGAAATAGTCTAACCCCTGGAAAGTCTTCCCAAGAGTTGTTACTGTCACTTGCAGGAAATGCTTGTGTTTTGTAATTAATGCTAAGCTATTATCTACTACAGCACTATCAATTGTATGAATACCTAGATTGAATTATTTTTCAGCTAAAGATAATGCATGCAACTAAGGAGCTAGCCCTCACCAAATGACAAAAAGTTTAAGCCCTGCTTTCTAGCCCTTCTTGTTGACACACACACACACACACACCTTCAGTGATATGATAATATGCCTAAGCGAAGACCAGTACAGAAACAATGGCTTCTGGCTTCCTAAGAATTACAGTACAGGTAGTCTCGACTTACAACAGTTTGCTTAATAACTGTACGAAGTTACAACAGCACTGAAAAATGTGACATGACCATTTTTCAGTTATGATCTCTGCAGCATGCCTATAATCATGTGATCAAAATTCAGATGCTTGGCAACAGATTCATATTGATGACCGTTGCTGTGTCCCAGTGTCATGTGATTACCTTTTCTGACCTTCTGACAAGCAATCAATGGAAAAGCCAGATTCACTTAATAACTGGCTTTTCAGCTGCAGCTATTCACTTAACAACTGTGGCAAGGAGTCATAAAATGGGGCAAAACTCACTTAACGAATGTCTCACTTAACACCACAAATTTTCGGCTCAATTGTGGTTGTAAGTCGAGGACTGCCTGTACTGTATTTAAAAAGCTTTCTGTCCCAAATGAAATTGCTTAAAAGTAATGCTCATGAAAAATCAGGAGTGATCACATTTATATCAAATAGACAACTGGTGACCTGGTTGGTCATCATTTCAGAGACATTTCCTTATTCATGCACTTGACCCAACCCTTCCTTACTCCTCCACCACACTCCAGAGCACACCCTCAGCATCACAAAGTTGGGCTGTCATCAATCCCGCTGTGTTATCATTTCCTTACCTAAACAGAATGATCCAGGGTGGGAGAAAAGAGTAGGGGGAGCAGAAGTGATTTCTGACTAGGTCCCCCAATAACATTCCTTGGAAGAAATGACAGTAACGGGAAGCAGCAGCAGTAAAGAGCCACAGCTTTGCCGAATTTCAATGCCACAGGAGCCACAGCTCTAAACTTGTGAGTTTAGTTCGGACTCCTGGTAAGAGTCAATTGGACTGAGGGTGAGCTTCATCTCCCTCTGAACTTCCTTGCAGACGGCTGTCCTTTTACCCTCCACTCGTGGCTCCAGTTCCCGGACTTCCAGGGGTTTTTTTTAAGAAAGAAGAGAGGCTGCAAACGCGAGACTTGCCTTCCGTCAAACGCCCCAACAAAGCCCCTGATCCCACCCAGCACCTAGACTCGGGGCAGGGCAGCCGCTCTTGCGACTCTTGGGATGGACCGAAACCCTTCTGAGCAGCCCCGGAAGGCGACCCGGCTCCCGCGTCGCCGCCGAGGCCCCGTCCCATCCCTTCCTGCCCGCAAGGCGCCGAGACCGGATCCCTCCGTCGCCCCGCCAGGAGCCGAGCAAGGCCGGGCGGCCGAGGGCCAAAGGCGGGGCCGATGCCGGGCGCCAGCAGCCCGAACCCCGCGGGGCAGGGCAAAGCAAGCAGAGCCGCGCGCCCAAGGCAGCCGCCGCCGCCGCCGCCGCCGCCGCTCGGGACACAGGCTCCGCTCCGACCAATCCTGGCGGAAGCAGCTCTTCCGCCGGCTGGGCCTTCGCTCCGCGCACCCCGGGCGGGGCCTGAGGCACAGCCGCCGGCCCCGCCGCCGCCACACCGACCCGGCAGCCGGCGCCGTCGGTCGCTCCCGCGCGCGAGTGGCGGCCGACCCCGCCGCGAGGCCTACCAGGGGGCTGCCAGCGCTGGCCATGGGCCCGCCGGCCCTCCGCCGCCTCCGCCGCGCCGCCACCAGAAGCGCGACCCAACGGGACGCCCGCGTCCTCCGCCAATGACGTCAGCCACAACAATGCCCGCTTCCGCCCGGAGAGGCGGGACTTCCCCCCGCGCGCTTCCAGACTGGTTGTCCCCGAGGCGTGGGAGTCCCGTCCGCCGCTCTCGCGAGACTCTCCGCGCCACCCCTCCCCCCGTATTGACGCAGCCGCCCTTCGCGGTGCCTGCCGGGTAGGAGGCCCGGATGTAGGGGGCGGGGCGAGGGGGCTGACGGCGTTCCTGGTCTTTTCGACCCTCAGCTGCCTCCCCGGCGGTCCGCGAGAGGAATCGCGGAGGAGGGCTGGTGCTTGCAGGGCTGGACCGTGGGAGGCCCAAGGGCCGCTTCCCCACATTCATTCCGCGACTCCCCTCCCCCTCCCCACAGGGTCCTGCCCCGTTTTGCTGCCCCCTAGTGGGCCACTGTGAGTCCTGCAGCGAAAGGAGCGCGATAAGGAGCCCCTTAAAAGCGCAGAGGGCGCTTCGGGATGCGCTTGGCCAGCGCTGAGCGCTGCTTCCGCGCGTCTGAACCGATGCGTGGAGGGCTGGTCCGCCTTAGGTTTCATTTTCTTCCCATAGCTTGACCCGCTTTCAAACCCCATTTCACCCAGCCGGCTTCTAATGCAGCCTCCTGTCTGTGTCAGCCCAGGAAGTCCGTTGTCAAACGAGCTGAGCTGCTGAACGGCAAAGAGGCCCCCTTGTCTGGGAAGTTACAATTGAAGCGCCAACTCGGCACAGTATGAAGACTTTAGACTGAGACCTCTACGGTGCTTGTCGGGCTCCCCCTCAAAGCGCCACCATGACTGAGGTTAGCAGCCAAAGGGATCTTCTGGTGGCTTCTCAAAAAGAATCGCCTAAGGTGCTATTTTACAACCAGCGTCCTGCCAAACTGATGTGCCCTGTCTACCACCTTCCTAGGTCTTCGTGCTTGCTGGCAAAAAGCTGTTTTCAGGATCATTCAATAGGCCAGGGAACGTGGCCTGTGCCACAAGGCAGAGATGGTTCTCTTCCTCACCCTAATAAAGGAGAAAATTCGTAGCTAAGGGTTGAAATGAGGGGTCCTTGGTGCTCTCTGAACTTGTGGTTTTCTTGCAAACAGTTCATGCCCTTAACTAGGTAACGTCATCAGTGCTGGTAAGGAATGGCAGGGCAAGACAGTAGAATATAAACAGTAAACCCCACTCCTTACTAGCACTGATGATGTTACCCAGTTCGAGTAATGAAACATCTGGGGGAAAAAAATAAGCTCAGAGAGCACCAAGGACCCTTCTTGGCCCTGCCAGACAAGACTCCTTGGCTAGTGGGCGCCTCCTGCCAGCCCTGATTAAAAGGAGATGCAACTGGGGACAGGCCAGCCTCAGCCCATGTGGGGCTTTGTAGGTCACTGCCAGAATCTTGAATCATCAATGCAGCTGCTGCTGAAGCTCCTTGAGCAGAAGGTGTAACATGCACAAAATTGTTGACACACATAACAGCTCACAAGGCTGCATTTTGAACTAGTTGAAGCTTCCTAATACTCTTTTAAGGGCAGCCCTGTGTAGAACACATTGCAGTAATCCATAGGAGAGGTGACTAAACATGAATGACAGCCTATTGCACCATTATAATTTAGAGGCACAGTGAACCTATCAGTACTCTGAGGATAGGTTCACATTCTAGGTTAGGGGAAAATTGGACAAGGCAGTTTACATTTGGTCTGTTAAGGGAAAACGGGCATAGTATTGCCAAGATGTCCAAACCAGGCCATTGCCCTAAACTATAATATAGTCTGTCTAGGAAACATAATGTGTCCTATGCATGTTTTTAATCCAGTATTGCATCAACTCAGCCTGGGAGTCTCCAGCCTGAAAAAGGGTGTGAAGGGCTACAAATGGCACCCTCCAACATGTGTCCATTTGGACAGAGGAACTCTGCTTTAGGATCATTGTCAGAGTAAGCTGTGAATTGTTGATCACCAACACTCTAATCTTGTTGGGGCTTGTCACATGTCCACACTTATCTGCTGGCCCTCCAGATCAG
This sequence comes from Masticophis lateralis, assembly GCA_030761175.1. Taxonomy (NCBI): domain Eukaryota; kingdom Metazoa; phylum Chordata; class Lepidosauria; order Squamata; family Colubridae; genus Masticophis; species Masticophis lateralis. The sequence continues at coordinate 20,404,548 of JAUDYJ010000013.1, read as the reverse complement.
TTCCCCAATCTGAGAGACAGTTTCTGTCGCTTACCAAGTTTGAAATCAGGCAGGATATTAATTTGGTGCAACAGCCCAGTGTCTTTGGAGACCACCACCTGTCTGCTGGGCAAAGGGCATCTTCCTTTCAGTGAAAAAAGCTTGAGAAGAATATCTGCACCTTCCTGAGCAGTGACAGAAGAGCCAAGGGTAAGGAAGCGCCCTTATTGCTCCCAGTGGTTACTCTGTGCAGGCATCAGAAAGAATTACTGCTACTTGGCTCCCACCGCCACTCTTGGACTCGGTTAAAAGCCACACCTCTGCTCCCAACTGGTTTTAACTAGAGGCTTGTTTCCAAGTCCCAGAAGTGGCTGCCCTGCTTCCCTTTTCCTCCCTCCCTCCCTCCCTCCCTCCCATGGTGTAGGTTCTGCTTGGGCGGGAGGCTGGACTAGATGACCTACAAGGTCCTTCCAACTCCGTTCATCTGTAGCTGTAACTTCCTGATTGGCTCCATCCACCCAGGCGCCTATCCCCAGAATCTGCAGCAGGGGGACTCAGTACCTGGTTTGGGGCTGAGTGAGTCCCCTACTGAAAATCCCTTCCCAGCTAAGTCAGTGCCTTGTCTGTGTTGCAGCCACCTTGCATTCCAGACATCCAGAGGCCATGGGAAAGGCCTCCTGTGGGACAGCTGCCTGCTTGATGCTCTGGGCTCAGTTCTTCCTTCTCTTGGCAATGGAGCAAACAGGTATGGGGTAGCAGCAAGAGCACCTGCTTATAATGGGATCTGTGACCCCAAATTGATGATGAGCCAATGGAGATTGGTATCCAAATCTTCGAGGTCCCTGTGTGAGAATATTCCTCCCTCTCTCACCCCCACCCCCTGTCAATTTGGAGAAAAGCTGGGCATAAAAGTGGGCACTGCACCTCTCTAGCTCCTGATGAGTGTAAAAGTACCTGCATTGCAGAAGGTGGGCTCTTCTTTTGACCAGAGCAGCAGTGCTGGAATAAAACAGCTGTACGACCCCTACAGGCCTGAAAAGGCCCACCCCCCGGTTCCAAAATCCATCTGCTCAGAAGCCCTTGAGCTGTTTCGTTTTCTGGGTCATGATGTGCTGCTACCATCTTCCCCAGGGTGGCTACTGATTTTAGATGTGATACCAAACAAGAGGCCCATTGCTAGTCCAGGGAAGAGCATGTCTTTTCTGTATACGTCAGGTGGCCGCTTGAGGGCAGCTAAGAGATACAGACCAGTCTTCTTTGCTGCCCTCGAATGGTTCTCTGGGTTTTGGCAGCCCAGGGATGGTATCGCTAAGCCACCGCTGTAAAGGGACGTGTGGGGGACAAGACCGAGCATGGGGAGGTGGGGAGAACTGTAATCCTCAACTGCTTTCCTCTCTCTCCCTCTTTTAGCAAAAGCTGCCAGCCAGGTGCAGTGTCTCAACAATTACGGTTTTCAGGGACGCAGACTGGACTGCCAATGGCACCGCAATCAGGCCTTGGAGGGAACTCTGTTCTACCTCAATTTCTCTGAGTAAGATCCAGGGTTTAGTGGAGGGAGGTGGCCTCTTGGACAGCAGGGTGGTCATTTCACTGTGTTGGTCTAAAGTGGATTTGCCGTAGAAGAAAATGCACCCACCCATTCCAGCCCATCTCCTTGGTCTTCTCAGGGCCCTGGAGAAAATGGCAGCTGCCTCTGGCAAATGGTCCTCTTCCCACCCCACCCTGCCCCACCCCAGACTATCTGCCAGGTACACTTCAAAAAACCCATCCTACCTATCTGTCCCTCCACTCCAAGTTGCAGGCCCTCCCCGTCAGAGGTGGGTTTCAGCAGGTTCTGACAGTTCTGGAGAACTGGTAGTGGAAATTTTGAGTAGTTCAGAGAACCGGTAGTAAAAATTCTGCCTGGCCCCACCCTCATCTATTCTCTGCCTCCCAAGTCCCAACTGATTGGGAGGAAATGGAGATTTTACAGTATCCTTTCCCTGCCACGCCTACCAAGCCACCACACCCACAGAACCAGTAGTAAAAAAATTTGAAACCTACCACTGCTCCCCGTCCTTTAATTGGACAAGTGCCTAGAGTGGAAAGGTCCGTCCTGCATGGCTGCTCCCATTTCCCTTCTCCCAGATCTTCCCAAGAAGCAGTATGGCCGATCAAGGGGACACACACCCCCTGCCCATTCCCCCCCCCCCCCCCATTTCCTCTCCAACTTCCATTCCAGCATGTTCTGCTCAGGGAGCTCCTGGGGCATGTGAGCAGAGTGAGGCAGCAGGGACGATTTCTGGGGGAGTCAATAAGGGAACCACCAATCAGCACGGACTACAATGTCCATCCTTCCCTCTTTGATCAATGTTACCTCTTTGGCCATGTTCAGTTCTATAAATCTGTGAAAACATTTTGGGGATTATCTACATGTTTCATCCCGAGAACTCTTTCTCCTCCTCCGCCTAAAAGTGAGAAGTGACATCTACAATTGTCTTTTCTGAAGAAAATCTTCCTCAGAAAGCATGTGACCATCTGCATTGCCCCCACAAGCTCTCCAGAGGGAGAAAATGGGGAGGAGGGGCCCCCATTATCATCCGGGGCGTCTGTTCCATGCGCAGCCCCAGCCATGTAGTCGGGCTGGCTGAGTCAGGAGAGGGACACGGCCTTGGGGCTGCCTCCCCCTTTCAGTACCTTTTACGTGGACAAAGTGTGCTGCCCACACCTGGATCAGAGGCGGAAGGCGGGATCTGACAAATGTAAAATGAATGGGTCAATTCGTTTTAGTGTTTGGGAAACTTTATTTCTCTAGAAACCCAAAGCCCAAAATTTCCTTTGCCCCTTTTAGTTTTTTCCCAACCACATATTCAGGATCCGGACTTTTGAGACATCGAGCACAGGGGTCGCTTTCCCGGCCAAACCCTGGACTGAGTTCTGTTGCAGGGGAAAGCAGGAAGGGGATGGGCCACTTTTGTGGAAAGCCTGAAAGCAGGTGGTGCCCCCAGCAGAAGGGCAGCAACGCCTGGGTCTGCCAGCCCAGGGAGAGGCTGCCAGGCAGCACGGGCAATGCCTGGCTGGAGGGATCTTTTTCTTCACCCAAGAGCAGCTCATAAAAACCTCTGCAGCAAACTTGCCAGCAGTTGCCTTCCCCAAGTAAAGTTTCTAGAGATCACAATGTTCATGCTCAGAGGGGGTCTTCTCATGAAATGGAGCCTCGAATGCCCCCTTAGGTTGGCTCCCAGGCCCTTCGGGCTGTCCCCTGCTTTGTGCCCTTCCATGGGCAGTGCTTAGGTGCAGACTGAAGCCGTGAGGGCCTTTCTTCTTCCAGCACCCTTGGACTCTCCAGTGACCTCATTTGCCCTCTGTCCGCCTCCCCTGGCACCCCGGATCACTTCAGCTGTTCCGTGCACAGCGAGGAAGGCGAGTTCACAGAAAATGACGAGTACAAAGTGGTTCTCCATATCAGCTGCTTGGGAGAAAACCAGACCGACGTGATCTTTGTGAAGTATAAGCCCAGACTACACAGTGAGTGAACATGAACCGGAGGGGGAGGCTGAGAGGCCTTCCTGGTGACCCCCATGTTCTCTTGGCCTGCTCTGGCCTCTGCTCTTCTTTTCCACCTCTGCGTAGCCTGGGCTCCTCAGGAAGACTGCTAGCGTCTTGGGGGTCTCAGCAATGTGAGCCGTTGCATTCCCGAATCATTTCTCCCTGCCCGTCTTCTTTCCAGTTCAGTGCGACCCACCCTTTGATCTGCAGAGCAAATGCAGTGACAATACCTGCCGTGTCCGCTGGAAGAGGCCAAAGGCCTGTGAGGAGATGTTGGAGGACTGGCAGTGGGAGCTGGCATTCAAAGCTGTTCAAGACCCCTGGGAGGTAGGAGAAGCCAAGGGAAGGCGGCGAGATGGGATCCTGGTGCTCCCCAAACCACCAGGTGTTACCTCAGGTGATAAGGAGCAGAAAGAATGTTTTCGGGGGCTGCCAGGCCTCCCCTTTGGTCAGGACTAGGCAACTCAGCAGAGGCAAATCTGTATCCATTTGCAAGTGGCTCAGGGCTCACTTGACCTGCCCTCCAGTATCCCTAAACCAATTGGCGGACATGTGCAGTTCGCTGTCTTACAGTGCCACTTTCCCAACTGAAAAGTTCTGAAATGTGTTGGATTGTAATGCAACGTGGTCATTCCTTGTCATCACCTCCACAATAACAACAGTTGCAGCCTAGTACACATTGATGGCAGTAGTTCTCAGGTGCAGGACTGAGAGTGCAGAAACCTGCCTGAGGCCCCAGAGCTGGGCGACGTTGAGCCAGGAAGCCCCTTCTTAATGCCAGGAAGAGGGTAGCCAGGGCAACCCACTTCTGGAAATGATGCCAAGGGATTTAAAGGATCCAGGCAGTTGTTGTAAGGCTGCAGGTCTGTATGGGTAGGTATGTATGGCTGGGGTGGGGGCGGAGGAGGAAAAAGAGGGAGAGAGAAAGATTCTGCAGCTAGATCACTTCCTCTGCTTTTTGGGGGGGGGGATTTCGTTCATCCAGATACTTGATAGTTTCCTTTCTTCCCTCCCTCCCCCTCTCCTCCTAGCAAGCACAGAGAAGGGTCTTCATCAACTCGGAAACCTGGGTGCGCATAGAAGGCTTTGAGTTCAAGAGTGACAGAGATTATGTTGCAAGAATGCGCTGCAAAACACCAGAGGAGAATCATCACTATGGCAGCCACTGGAGTCCATGGAGTTCCTGTGTCACTTGGACAGCTCACCCAGGTTGGCCTCCAGGATGTAACATTGTCCTGATGTTGAATTGATGCCAATTTCCCTGGTTTGTTTTAAGTTAACATATTTCGAGATTTTAATTTTTCATACACCTTAGCATTAAAAAGCCATTTTGCAGAAATTTGTTAGAATTGTTTATACAGGTAATTCTCCTTTAGCAACCACAATTGGGACCAGCTACGCTCCCCCGCATCATGGTGGCACTGGGGTGCTACACAGCCTCCTGTCCTGCCACAAGCAAGTGAGCCTCCCGTACATGGGGAAAAAATAAGACACCCCTGGAAAATAAGCCCTAGTGCTTATTTTTAGGCCCAAAGAAAATAAGACCCGTCTTATTTTGGGGGAAACACGGGGTATTAGATGAGTTTTGAGATAACCCCCAGTGAGACACATTTGGGGTCCAGGCGGGGAAGGCAGCTTCAGTGGACATTTGCGCGTAGGACCCTGGGCATCTGCGGTCAAACCAGCCCCTTAGCTGTTGTTAAGCAGAGTGGTCACTATGTAAAACTGCCAATATGCTCATGACTTTACTTCAGAGCTGTGAAGGTTGTAAAAGTAACGTTGGGTCATAATGTTACATTTTCCTCACCGATGTAACTGCGAAGCCACTAAGCAAGGCAGTTGCTAAATGAGGTCTACCCGTAGCAGTTTATCACGGAGTTGAAAGGCACCTCTGCGTCTCGCCTAAACCGATGGATCTTCTATGGTACTTTTGACAGATTGCCCCCAGCCTTTGTTTGAAGAATTCCAGGGAGAAGCCTCCTATCCCACTGAAATTCCCCCCGACAGGTCTACTTCCCTGCATTTCCCACCCAAGATGATACAGAACGAGCACATCTTGATGGGGGTTCTTTTATCTCCCCTCGGTCTTCTATTTTGCAGGAAAGACACACCCCACTTCCAGTCCCTGGCTGAGGTTCTGATTATCCTTTTCTGGACTGGCTGCTCATACCACCCCGATAGCAGGATTAGTTACCAGCTGCGGCAATGCTGATAAAAGGAGGAGGACAGCTTTGCCTCCTTTGGGCCCCTGCATTGCACCCACCCTGCCTTTTCTTACTGCATTTTTCTCTTGCAAGATTTCAGCCTATTTTTTTCTTCTCCTTTACTCTCAAACAAGAGGTAGAAAACAAATAATTAATCCTTCCATAATACTTTTACATAAGTATTTTACAAATCATTTACAAATAATTTAAGGCAGCAAATATATCCAACACGACTTCTTCCAATTTTCCCCACAACAGCCCAGTGAGGTGGGCTTGGCTGAGAGAGAAAGAGAGAGTAACTGGCCCTTAGTCACTTTTCATGGTTAAGGCGGTGTCTTAACCCCCTGGCTAACCTGGTGTCTTAACCACTAGACCAGGCTGGCTTTTCATACACTCATCGCAGTCTGAAAAGTGGTTCTGAGTGGCTGAGATATAATATTCAGAAATGGCTCAGGCAGATACCCACCTGATCTGCTGGTGTGGGGGTGGAGATGTCCAGCAGAGACAGATTTCCAAGACTCCTAGCCAATCTAGGCAATCAATTCTAAGCTTCCTGCAGGGTTGATTTCTTGGTGGGGCCTACCTAGCCGAGCTGATGTAGACCAGCACTCAAGCCAAGCCCTGCGAACTCAGTCTGGCTAGGTGCAGCTTTTTTTCTTGCCTTTGGCAGCAATTGAAATGGACTTGAAGCCCATCAGCCAGGCTAGCAGACTGGCAGCTCACCCCTCACGCTACATGAGCCAGCAAGTTCTGCCTCCGGGGTGCCCAAATGTGTCCAGAGGACATAGCAGTCTGGGTCGGGGCCTTCCGAGGCCTCTCTGCAATGCTTCCTGCATGTCCAGGGCCGTCCTGCTTGTGCTCAGCAGCTCCTGTTTCCCACCTCAGGTGACTGGCAGCAGCTTGATACTCCCATCTACTTCCTGTTCATCCTTGGCACCCTCCTGCTCTTGCTGGCGCTGGCCTTCGCCCTCTTCAAGAGGTATGGTACCTCCTTTCGCTCTCACAGTGGCTCCCCTGCAAAGTTTTTACACCTGGGAGTTGTGCCAGGCACCTAAGGTGGCCGCAAGCGTCCCTCCCCATTTTGCTCTTCCCTCCCTCCAGCTGGGTCAAGGGGGGCCCAAGAGGAGATTTCTTTCCTGCAGTTGCAGCCCACACAGGGGAGGGCCTGGCAGGCTGAACAGGGGTGCCCCTTCGGCCTCTCCTCCCACTGCCACTTACGGGGGCCGGGGGGGGGGGGGGCATCTGGGCTTCCTTTGTTGCTGTTGGGCTGAGTGGCCAGAAGCAGCAGCTCTGCAGGGTTCTCTGGCGGTTGTGGGGGAAGGGGGGGCAGCTGCGCTGGGCGCCCCTGGTGAGCTGGGCGAGGGAGGGGGGCGAGCGGCAAGACCAACCGGCCTTCCCTCGGCCACAGGGCGCGCAGCAGCTGCGGGGCCAGCATTCCCACGCCGGCCGCCTTCTTCCAGCCTCTCTACCTGGCTCAGCACGGGGATTTCAAGGTAAGGGCTGGGCTCCCCGGTTCCTGCCTTCCGGCCCTCCCGCCCTCCAGCGCCGGCCAAAGGAGCCGGCGGCCCCCGCCCTTCCTTCCTCCCTCCCCCCCCTCCTCGGGGCTTTGGCGAGCCCGGCTGAGGCTGCTGCGCTCTCCCTCCCTCCCGCAGGGCTGGGCAGGGCTGGCCCCGGAGGAGGCGGCGGAGGCGGTTTCTCGGCTCTCCTTCCTGCAGCCGCCCACCTGCGCCGGGTCGGGGCCGGCCAAGCGGCGCGCATCCCCGCCGGGGGAAGAAGTCCGGGGGGCGGCGGCGGAGCCCGAGCGGCCGCCCGGCGACTACTGCATCCTCGGCGGGGCGGGTGAAGGGGCGTCCCCCATGCCCGCCCACTGGCCCCCGCCGCCTCCCGGTGCCCGCTCGGGACCTCCGCCCGGCTCACTTCTCCTCCGCGGCCAAGGCCGAACCCAGGAGCCGGCCGGGAGCCGCCCCGACGCCCCCGCCGCTCTGGGAGGGCCGCTCCGGGACTGCGGCTGGAGCGGGGAGACGCGGCCGATGCGGCCCCTCTTCGTTTGAGGCTCCCGAGTAACGGGAAACCCGGTCCGTGAACGTCAATGGAAGACTATCTGGGCATCAGTGCATCGCATCCTTTTACATAGATATCAAAGAAATATTTCATCGATCTGGTTTTTTACAATTGGATGCTCCTCCTTTTAGGGAAAAAGGGGGGGAGGGTTTGGTTAACAGAAAAGTAGATTTGTTCTGAAAGAAAACCTACATGTTAGTAATCTAATGGTACAAGACCTGATCTGAGGGTATATTGTAAGAATACTTTTTGTTCAAGGCTTCTGCTTTCTCTTCTCCTTTTGCATATAATAAAATAAAAACATGGACGGACGGACCTTGATTGATAGAAATTTCTTGCCTGAGGGGACTGGACTCCAGAACACGGTGCGACTGTGGGGAGCTGCCCTGCCTGCTGCCTTTGCAGGTGGAGAAAAGGGAATCTGATGCTGCTGGAAGAAGCTGCTTGGTCTACAGCAGCCAGAAATCAGGAGAGACGTAGCATCTTCACAATTAACACATACTGTTTAAATGCAGAGCCTTTTGTCAGCCAGTCCACCAAGTAGCTAAAAGATTTAGATTGGGATGAGGTGGGAGTTGGAGATGAGGGATTTTGTTAAAGGTCATCAACAAACAGGATGTCTCAATGCTGTAGGTCTGAATCTGATTGAGAGACATCCAGCCAGTATTCTTCACATCTTCAGAAATGGTCTAGACCAGCAGTCTCCAAACTTTTTGGGTCCATGGACCAGTGCCGGCAGGAACCAGTGGAGATGATCCCACACACGCACAAATAAAGCTTCATGCACTCGTCCACTGCATTGTGGCCCTATTCCCAACGAGCCACAGACTGGTACCAGTCCACAGTCCCGGTCTGGATGATGACTGGATGCATTTTGATAATATGAAGCAAACCAGGGAAAGGTTGGCATAGCAGATCAGAAAAGAAGAAGGGGGGGCAGATAATATCCACAACACAAGCAGTCCTCATTTAGCATCCACAACTGAGGCTGACCGCAAAGAGAAAGATCACGTGACAGTGGTCGAGCTCTTTATTTTGCTTCAGCTTTCAGTGTCGGAAAGAGCAGAAGGAGCGGCCCCTCCCTCCCCACTCCCTTTGGGAGCCTCGCCTTGATGCTGGGCTAATTAGCAAAGGGAAATGGATGTGTGTATTTACACCCTTTGGCGAGGAAGAGACTGCAAGGGAGTAAGCAGGCACACAATGGATACAGATAGTCCTCAATTTACAACAATTCATTTAGTGACGTTCAATGTTACAACAGCACTGACTTGTGATCATTTTTCACACTTACAACCATTGCAGCATCTGCATGGTCACATAATCAAAATTCGGACACTTGGCAACTGACTCCTATTTATGACGGTTGCCGTGTCCCGGGATCACAAGATCCCCTTTTGTGACCTGAAAAGCAGAATCGGGGGGGGGGGGGGCAGCCAGATTCACTAAGCAGCCATGTTTCTAACTTAAAACTGCAGCGAGTCACTTAACAACCGTGGCAAGAAAAGTCATAAAATTTTGTGGCAAGATTCACTTAACTGTCTCACTTAGCAACAAAACCTTTGGGCTCAGTTTTGGTTGTAAGCCGAGGACCACCTGTGCAACGGGCAATACAAAGCATTCTTGGAATACTGTATCCATTTTGGTCACCACAATATAAAAAAAATGTCAAGACTCTGGAAAGATTGCCGAAAAGAGCAACCAAGATGATGAGGGGGCAGGAAGCTAAACTTTATGACAAACAGTGGCAGGAACTGGGCAGGTCTAGCCTAATGAAGACAAGAACTGTGGGGGGGAGGGGGATGTGACATGATGGCAGCCTTCCAGCATTTGAGGGGCTGCCACAGAGAAGTGGAAGTTGACCTCTTCTCCAAAGCACTTACGGGCAGGACAAGAAGTAACCAAGGAGAGAAGCAACCTAGAACTACGGAGAAAATTCCTGACAGTGAGAACAAGCACCTGCTGTTTGCCTAGGAAGCCATTTAGGAGGCAGGCAAAAGCCTCAAATTGAAACTGATGATTAGGGTCGTTTCATTGTCAGGCAGCAGCAGGAGTGGCCTTGGGTTCGAATTAAACTAAAGCCACAGAGCTGAGCTTGTTAATTTACAGTTAGTACTTTTTAGAGGTGCTGCGCTGTGGAGAAAAGCAGATGGGGAAGGAAGGGAGCGCATGTTTAGGTGACCTCTCTGCCCGGGGAGGAAAACATAGAGCAGGCACAGGACAACACTACTAAACTTGATCAAGTCACAGGTGAGGGTGGCCTGATCACAGGGCAGCTTAGCATTTAGCAGCAGCACCTGAAAGCAGGTATTGGGGTAGAGTTTGGGGGCTGGAGTGCAAAATTGGAATGAGGTATCAAGATGGTATCAGATGATACCAGATTTAAGAATCTGCCCTGGCAGAAAAATGTCCAAATACCACTGGTTTCCTGATTGCTTAGGCGGAAACTGACTTTTTTCCTCCCAAGCTATATTTGTTATGTACCAAGAATTGTTGAGGGCCTCCAGTGTGCAGTGGGCAAACTGAATAAAGATAAGGCAGTTTATCTTTCTCACACTGTTACAAGATGCCTATCTGGGTGAGATTATTGCAACTTTTAAAAAAAGGCAGTAATCGGATCATATTTGGCATGCGTCGAAGAAGGGGTTGTGGGGCTTTTTGGGGAAATTCTTAGATCGGATTTTAAAGGGTTCTGGGAGGGGGGTGGATTATGTGGGTTTGGGGGAGAACCTACGAGGGAAGAGGCCTGACCTGGCGTAGGAGCTCAACACAAGTAGTGCAGGACCCGGGGTCAATGAGGGGGTTGGAGCTTGTGCTATGGGTAGACATTATATTAGTACTGTAGGTGGGAGGGGCAGATATGGCGGGAGCAGGAGGCCACATCATGTTAGGGAAGTGCGCACTCGATGTCTCCAAGCGGTGGCGCGCTCCGGCCTCCAATGCTCCCCTCGTTCCCCAGGTTGCTCAGACCCTCAGGCTGATGCTATGCAATGCCAGGTCTGTGGTAAATAAAGCCCCCCTCATTTGCAATCTTATTCAAGAGGGGGGTGCAGACCTGGCAGGTATTACGGAAACCTGGTTGGGCCAAGAGGGGGGGGTCCCCCTTGTTGAGATGGCTTTCGTGCATTCCATCAGCCGAGGTCACAGGAGAGGGGCGGAGGAATGGCGATTGTCATCAAAGAAGGTCTTAATCCGAGGGAGGCCACTGTTCCTCAGACGGCTGGATGTGAGTCCCTCCGTGTGAAGTGGGTCCATGGGGTGCAGGTGGGCTTGCTGATCATGTACCTGGCTCCCTGCCACGTGGCGGCGGCCCTGCCAGAGCTACTCAACGTTATTGCCGCGGTGGCGGTTGATACTCCCAGGCTGATAGTCATGGGGGATTTTAATCTGCCATCCGTTGGTGAAGCGTCTGAGGTGGCTCAGGAGTTTATGGCTTCCATGACGGCCATGGACCTGACCCAGTTGGTTCATGGCCCTACTCACATGGGGGGAAACACATTGGACCTGGTTTTTGCCTCTGGCCAGTGGTTGAGTGATCTCGAGATAGGGGATATAGTGATCGAACCCTTGTCATGGTCGGATCACTCCCTCCTTCGCTTTGACCTTCCAACCGCCATACCCCGCCACAGGGAGGCGGAACCGATGAGGTGGTTCCGCCCCAGGCGCCTGATGGATCCAGATAGGTTGCGGACGGAGCATGGGCCATTTCCTGAGGCTCTAGCTCACGCCTCGGCTGAAGACCTAGTGGCTGCCTGGGAAAGGGCGGCCGCTGGAGCTTTGGACAGGGTCATGCCTATGCGGCCTCTGACCCGGCGCCGGTCTCATCTGGCTCCTTGGTTTATCGAGGAGCTGAGGGAGATGAAGCACCGGAAAAGATGCCTAGAGAGTCGTTGGAGGGCCAGTTGTTCCAAATCTGATTGAACACTGGTAAGGTCTCATATTAAGACCTACCTGATGGCGATAAAAGCGGCAAAATATAATTATTTTTCCACTCTTATTGCATCATCAGATAATCACCCAGCCACCCTGTTTAGGGTGACCCGCTCCCTACTCCAACAGGAAGCGCGGGAAGACCCCTTGGAGGGTAGAGCTGAGGACTTTGTACAGTATCTGTATGACAAAATTGCTCAGATTAGGGAACATCTGGACTCAGACAGGGTAGATTCAGGGAGAATGATGGAGACAGGTCTTGAGAATATTATATGGGAAGAGTTTGATTTTGTGACTCCCAATAATGTGGACAGGATACTGGGTAGACTAAACGCGATCACATGTTTATTGGACCCGTGTCTCTCCTGGTTGGTGCTGGCCTCTCGGGAGGTCACACGAGGCTGGCTCCAGAGGATTATAAATGCTTCCTTGAGTGAGGGTGTCTTCCCCACCGCCTTGAAGGAAGCGGTGGTGAGGCCTCTCCTCAAGAAGCCTTCCTTGGACCCAGCAGTGTTGGCTAATTATCGTCCAGTCTCCAACCTTCGCTTTGTTGTGAAGGTTGTTGAGAGTGTGGTAGCACAACAACTCCTTCAGTACCTGGATGAATCGGCTTATCTAGATCTGTTCCAGTCGGGCTTCAGACCCGGGCACAGCACGGAACGGCATTGGTCGCATTGGTTGATGATCTCTGGAGGGCTCGGGATAGGGGTTGTTCCTCTATCTTAGTCCTATTAGATCTCTCAGCAGCTTTTGATACCATCGACCATGGTATCATGCTGCACCGGTTAGAAGAGTTAGGGGTGAGGGGCACCGGGTTGCGGTGGTTCTTCTCCTTTCTCTCCGACCGGTTGCAGTCTGTGTTGACAGGGGGTCAGAGGTCGACCCCGAGGCCCCTTGTTTGTGGGGTGCCACAGGGGTCAGTTCTCTTGCCCCTTCTGTTCAACATTTATGTGAAGCCACTGGGTGAGATCATCCGTGGTTTTGGGATGAAGTACCACCAGTACGCTGATGATACTCAGCTATACATCTACACCCCGGACCACCCCAATGATGCCCTTGAAGTGATGTCCCGGTGCCTGGAGGCTGTACGAATCTGGATGGGGAGAAACAAACTCAGGCTCAACCCTTCCAAGACCGAGTGGCTGTGGTTTCCGACATCCCGATATAGTCAGTTGGCGCCATCACTGACTATTGGGGGCGTATCGCTTGGGCATCCTCCTGGATTCACGGCTGTCTTTAGAAGAGCACCTGACCACTGTGGCCAAGACGACTTTTTATCAGGTTCGCCTGATTCGCCAGTTGCACCCCTTTCTGGATTGGGACTCGTTAAGCACGATCACTCATGCTCTCATCACTTCCCGCCTGGACTACTGCAATGCTCTCTACATGGGGCTCCCCTTGAGGAGCACCCGGAGGCTCCAACTGGTCCAGAATGTGGCCGCGCAGGCGGTTATGGGAGCGATGTGGCGCTCTCATGTGGCTCCCCTCTTGCGCGAGCTGCACTGGCTCCCAGTGGTCTTCCGGGTGTGCTTCAAGATTCTGGTTACCACCTTTAGAGCACTCCATGGCATAGGACCAGGGTATTTACGAGACCGTCTTCTGCCACCTGTAACCTCTCACCGACCAGTACGCTCCCATTGAGAGGGGCTTCTCGGGGTGCCATCGGTCAAACAATGTCGGCTGGTGGCCCCCAGGGGGAGAGCCTTCTCTGTGGGGGCACCTACCATCTGGAACGAGCTCCCACCAGAATTACAGAGAATCCTGGATCTGCGCACTTTCCGCCGTGCCCTTAAAACATTCTTATTTAAGCAGGCGGGCCTGGCCTAATCTTCCCTTTTTAAACTGTTTCAAATCTATCCTAAATTGGGTGTTTTAAATTATTGGGCCAGAATATTTATTATATTCTAAATGTTTTTTAACATTTGTATTATATGCATTTCATCTGACTGTCCACCGCCCTGAGTCCTTCGGGAGTAGGGCGGTATATAAATTTAATAAAATAAAATAAAATAATAAAAAAGGAAGAGGTGGCCACTTGTACAGAAAATAACTTTTTTGCATGTAACAGTGAAGAACTGAGTCACAAAAAGACTCCATTTTCCTGCTGCTCTTTCATCCTGCATCATTCATGTAAAAAGATGTTGAGATTCTGGAAAGAGGGCAGAGAAGAGCAGCAAAGATGGTTAGAGGGCTGGAGGGTAAAACATGAAGAATGGTTGCAGGAATTGGGGATGTCTACTATAATGAGAAGAAGGAATAGCGGAGACACGATAGCAGTGTTTCAATATTTGAAGGGCTCCTACAAAGATGAGGGTGTCAAACTATTTTCCAAGGCATCGAAAGGCAAGACAAGAAACGATGGATGGAAACTAACCAAGGAGACAAGCAACCTAGAATGAAGGACAAATTTCTTGTCAGTGAGAACAATTAATAGGTAGAACAGCTTCCCTCTGGAGGTTTCCAAAAAGAGACTGCACAACCATTTATCTGAAATGGTACAGGGGCTTCTGCTTGAACGGGGTTGGGCCAGAAGACCTCCACGGTGCCTTCCAACTCTATTATCCTTCCAGTGCTATGCTTCCAAGGTTCAGGGGAAGAAAGGGGACCGCCCCTTTCCAGCCAGAGAGTGGAGTCCAAGCAAGCACCATCTCCTCACTTCCCCTCATCTCCCTATTGATTGTTCCTCACATCTTTGCAGCCTTGGGTGACCTCCTCCATCTGCAATGATTGATGAGTTCGGTCAGTGGTGAAATCCATTTTTTCCCCCTACCGGCTTTGTGGACATGCTTGGTGGGCGTGGCGTGGCTTGGTGGGCTCAATTCTCCAGAACCTTTCAGAACCTGCTGGATTTCATCCCGGAGTTCTGTCCATGGTTTGCTGGTCATTCTTTTTCTCAATTCTTCCCACCTTCACCCCACTTCCCCAAACATGACGTTTAGTCTGAACAGAACCTGGCTGGTTTTTTTACAGTGCCCAGGACCTCTGACAAGTGTGGCTAATCCTGACTTGAGTCCCTCCAGCCATGGAGTGGTGCAAGCCCTTTACCCCGCCCCGCTCCAAGCTCCAAGCCTTGGATTCCCCAGATGCTTTGAGAGGACGGTGCGGGTGTGTGTGTGTCTGCTGGGTCTATTGGTAGCACTGGCCCAGTCTGGGCAAAGCTTCCTAACTCAATACAAGTGACCTTGTGTGTTCGAGGCAGTGGCGAGTTGTAACAATTGCCTGGACAAGTCCCTGCAGGGTTTTTTTGGTCAGGTTTTCAGAAGTAGATTGCCATTGCCTTCTTCCTAGAGCTGAGAGAGAGTGACTGGCCCAGGGTCACCCAGATGGCTTCGTGTTCAAGGCAGGATTAGAACTCATGGTTACCCAGCTTCTAGCCTGATGTCTTTAACCAATACACCAAAGCGGCTCTCCAACCTGTGCTATATCCAAGCAGGTCCCCCAGCTGCCCTTCTTGTTCACCTGCTGCCTTTTGCTCACTGGCAGAGAACCATTGAAGCGGGAAAGAGGGTACCAGTTGGTATAACAAACAAGACTGCAGTGTGGCTGGCTAGTTTCTGTGGAGCCAGCCCTTGTGGCAAGTTTCTCATTCAACTATGTTGCAGGAACATAAACCATGGTTAATAAATCAAACCATGTCAATAACTGCAGTATCATTTGATCGTATATGATTCCTAAATTCTTCGTAATTCCTTTATCAGCAGACACTCTCGGAAGCATCCTCAGCTTCTTCTGGGTGACACAGAAATAATGCCCTGCCCTGCTCCAGAACATAAGAGTAATAGGGTTGGAAGCGATCTTGGAGGTCTTCTAGTCCAACCCACTGCTTAAGCAGGAGACCCCCTATATCATTCCAGACAAGTGGATGTCCAGTCTCTTCCTGAAAGCCAGTGATGGGGCACCCACAACTTCGGGAGGCAAGCTGTTCCATTGATTAATTGACCTCATTGACAGGAAATTTCTCCTTAATTCTAGTTTGGATCGCTCTTTAATGTTCTTCCATCTGTTATTTCTTGTTCTGCCCTCAGGTGCTTTAGAGAATAGGTCGACCCTCTTCCCTGTGAGAGACCCTCAAGAAGACTGCTATCATATCACCACTAGTCCTACTGTTTGTTGGATTAGACATACTTAGTTCCCTCAACTGTTCATCAGACCCCTTATAATCTTTGTTACTGTTTTCTACACTGCTCTATGGTCTCAACATCTTTTTTGTATCATGGTGACCAGAATTAGATGCAGTATTCCAAGTATGGCCTCACCAATGCAATATATCACTCCTTGTGATCTTGAAACTCTCTGTTGCTGCAACCTAGGACTGCCATACACCCTGGCTCATATCTAAGTGATTGTCCACTAGGTCTCCTAGATTCCTCTCTCGGTTGCTAATGTTGAGCCAGGTACCACTTGCTCTATACTTGTGTATTTAGTTTGCCTTTCCTCTGGGTAGGATCTTACTTTTCTCATTGCTGAATTGTATTTTGTTGGATAGGGCTCAGTGTTCAAGTCTGTCGAAGTCTTTCTTCTAAAGAGTTATCAATTCCCCCCCGCTTGGTGTTTGTGCAAATTTGATGGATTCTCTTCTTTCCCCTCCTCTAGATCACTTGTGAAGATGTTGAAGAGTGCTGGGCCTAAAATAGAACCTCGAGGTACCCCATTGCATGCTTCTCCTTCATGTACAGATGTAGCTCCGTTAAGGACTGCACATGCGGAGTGCAGTTGGCCACTTGCAAATGCACCTGGTGGCTGTTTCTGGTGTGCCTGTCTGTACTGCGGGCTCAGGACCAGCTGCTGGGCTCCATTCCAAGTCACATGACTGGATGGGAGGGGCTGAGAGTGCAGCAGTTGCCAAATGTTGAGCCACTGCTTCTTCCATTTAGATGAGGTGTGTGTGTGTGTTTTTCTGGATCATCTTTTCTTCAGCCCTTGGTTTGATCTGCCCATTTTCAAACTCAGCCGTCCTTTGCTACTTCTTCCACCCCACCAACCTTGGTCACCTTCAGTCTAGTATCCCTGGGGTGGTCCAAAGCCTTTCATGTCATTCCTTCCCAACATTCTGCCGCATTGGAAAGAACAAAGGCCCTTTACTTTAAAAGAACCCGAGATGTTCTTGTGAATGATGCTTCTGTCCCAGCATGTGACACTAAATGACCAAATCCTTGCATGAGAAAAACAGAGGTGTGCGTGCTACAATGGCGTGGCCAAATCACAATCGCACAATGCATTGTGACCTCCTCTTCCATAGCCTGTGGCTATCCATATCACTTCTGTGAGGCTGAAGACCATCAGAGACCAAGGACAACAATTCTTGAAGCTTTTATTTGTAGTCAGTAGATGGCTGGTGTCCATCTGAATGGTTTAAGAAAACAGGAAGGGAATCCCGACCAGCCTCTCCCATGGCACAAGCCTCAATCCCAAAACATTCACACAGGTGGGAATCCCTAATTTTTGTAGGTCAGTTTTACTCTTTAAACATCTTTATCAACTAAACATTGTGCAGAAGCAAAAGGCCCCTCTAACTGAAGCTTGGCCTAAAGGACGGAAGAAAAACCAAGGGAGAACCAGCCCAATTCATCCCTGGATGCAGGTTGGGATCCCTGGAGCTCAGCTCCACTCGCTTCTCATTTGCCTTTGATGCCCCAAGTCCTCCATTCCCGCATTGCTTGGAGTGCATCACGTCTTCACAAAAAGAAAGCTGGGCACTTCTGGCATGGGGTAAAGGAGGGGAGACAACATCAAGAGGCTCTGGGGCAGAAGAATCCTGCAAGGGCTGGCAGAGGCCTGTGGGATCCTCTTGGACTGAGCCGGTGCTCAGCCTCTGCCCAGCCCACCTGAGTCCCTTGGTGCTGTGGGATTAAATCCACTGCTTGACATATCTCGGCAGGAGAAAGTCCTCTTTTTCAGGTTCCCCCACAATAGGGCTGGGCTCAGACTGGCAACTGCAACCTGACGGCATTTCTGCCAGCTCCCCGTCCCCAGGGCTCCTGCACTCGCAGTCTGCGAAGCCGCTGTCCATGGTGTCCAGATCCAGGCCATTGACGGGATCACTTTCCCCCTCCCAGTCAGGGGAGGGGGGTCCCCCATGGAGGCCTTCCTCTGGGGCTGGGGCAGAGAGGCAGGTGCTGAGGAGCGAGGGGGCAGGCAGCAGACTGAAGAATCCCTCTGGGGCCCCTGGGGGAGAGCCAAAGTGGGGGTGGCTTGTCCAGGAGGCTGGCCCAGAGGGAAAGGAGTCTTGCAGGGGCACCTCATTCCCCAGCAGCAAACGGCCCGAGCCCAGGCCAAGGCTGCTGCTGCTGCTGTCGAACTGCAGGCCACGATAAGCCTCCTTCTCATTGATTTCCGGCTCCTCCTGCGGCTCTTCCTCAAGGGCCCAGCACGGGTGGGCGCTGCTACACTGGGGACAGTGAGTTGCAAAGTCCTCCGCCACCGTGACGGTGCCAATGGAGAGGTGGCCATAGCCCTGCTCCCATGTGGCACTGCAGCCCTTGGCAAAGGCCTGCAAGTGTTCTGGCAGGAGCGGGGCAGACATTGGAGGCTGCCCATTCAGTCCATCATTCCAGTCTCCCTCGGCACAGCCCAGGAGAAGGCGCTTGTGTCCAATGCCAAATAACTCTGGCACAACTATGCCCCACTCAAAGGCATCGAGGGTTGTTCCAGAGCAAGGGGCACCCACCCATTTCTGTGGAGAGAAGAAGAGAAATGCATGCAGTTTGATATCTAGAGACAGAAGAATATTGCCATGGGCACAAACCACCTGCCAAGATAACTTTATGGTATTGAAACGATCAGCGGCTTAGTTGTCATCTACTCTGCCACTGCGCCAGCCTCACCTGCAGCTATGCTAAACATCAGAGCTGAAGGTGAGCAGCATACTGAGGACCCTACTCTAAATCCCCAGATGCCTGGGGTGTTTGTGGAGATGCGGAACATCGTAGGAAACAAGGTGAAATCCTGTGAAGCTCAAACCACAAATGTTTCAGAGGAGACAAATCCTCCAGCATCCCCTCTCAATCGGCCATCCCAGAGAATGGGACTCCTGCAAACAGTTCTGCCTGCTCTGAGCTCAGCAGCATGGTCGATGGAACCCTCAGTCCTCGAGAGCTCCAGAAGTTGCAGGGTCACTCCTTCTCTTCTGGCAATGGTCAGCCCACAGAAGGAGGGTGATTTCTGTGGCCCACTCAAGCCTAAATCTTGTTAGAAATGAATCTCAACAAACATAATTCTGATCAAACTTAAGGAAAAAACAGCTTCCTAATGGTGGGTGGATTTGGACTCCCCTTCTTTGGATGGGTCCCACTAGAGATAGCCATCGATTGGGGATACTCGAATTTGGACCTGCACTGAGCAAGGGCAGTTGTGTGTGGGGAGAGTTGTGAGTGTCAGGTTCCCACTTCACTACAACACCAGCAAGAGTAAGAAGCTAAAGAGGAGTGGGGAAGCTCAGCCTGAGAGTTCCACTGGAAGGCCTCCATGGACATTGGCTATTCTCTGCTGCCCTCCCGATGAGTGGAATAGGACAACTTGCCATAGTCAACTCGACCATGGGACAACTTGCTGTGGCCCAATTCAACAATTCAATTTAATAATTTAAAATACTGGTAATTTTAAAAAAAATTTTAATTGTTGTTATTCACGTTTTATTTTGAACCTCTTTTGCCATCATTCCTTTAATGATTCAATTCCACTATTTCTTCGATATTAATGTAACTCTTGCACCACAGTGAATTGGCCTCCCCCAGCCCCTCCTTTATCCCTCTGTTCTTGAGGGCATCAGAACTTTCTTTTTCCCCCCTTTTTTAAAAAGATGTTATTGGATAAAAATGGGAACAAAACTGATTGTGGGAATCTTAATAATTATACTTATTATATGATGGAACAAGCACCTGCTCTAAAAAGATGTATTTTATGTTTTGTGTTTTGAAAAATAAAAATAAAAATTGGGAAAAAAAAAGAACTGCGGCCAGACAATGGAGGATGCAGCTCGCCTCTCTGCAAGACCTAAGCTTCCGTTATTGACCCGTTTGCTGGCCAGAGGAGCCCGTGTTGGTGTCTTTCCCTAGCAAAGAAGGCAGAGACCTCTGACTGTTTGCAAATGCCACAGTTTGCTGACGTGGGACACAGGAGCATCTATACAGGCAATCAGGAGTTGGTAGCAACTGCAATGCGTGGTGTAGGGGGAGAGGATGAGAACCGAGTGTGCCTTTTGCTGGGATTCAGCTGCTGGCTTGGGCAGGAAATGGCTTCCCTTTTTCAGCTAAGAGCGTTGCCTGATTAGGCTTTCCTCTGCCCACAGGAGGGTGATGGAGGAAACCATGGTGAGGCAGAGTAGGGCAGGCTGCCAGGATAGGCTGGTGCAGGAAGGGTGGGGGGAGAAACTAATTGGTGCTGTTCCGTTGCCCTGAGCTGCCACGTGAGCTGCCCACAGGCTGCCCACCTTGCCACAGGGAGCCCCTGCTGGGCTGCCAGAAGCTGTGGGTGCTTCAGGCACCCCTTGCAACTGCAGTCCTCCCCTCCCCGCAAATTACTTTGGTTAGTAACTGGCAAGGAGCCAGCTCTTACCTTGAAGTCTCCATTGTGTCTCAGGTAGAGGGGCTGGAAGAAGGGGGCTGGGCTGGGGGTGAAACAGTCCAGCTTCTTCCACAACCTGTGAGGGGAAAGACAGGCAGGTCACCAGATGTCGTCCCAGCTGCTAAAGGTCAAGTGCTAAGCAGGAGTCCCATCCCTGAGTTGTTCAGCAACATTTGTTTCTCAAGTCCCTGAACCAAGAAGGAATCTTGAACTGGGGGTCTTTGCCCCGCCCAGTGGCTGGCCTGCCTGGAAAGAGGGACTGTCGTGACCCCAGGCCATCTTGAGACAACAAGGAGCTCATCTGCACCCTGGGATACCCTTGAGGATTCTCTGGTCTCCGGCCTCTGCTGTTGGCCCCTTGAGATGCTCACAGGATGCTGATGCTGGCTTGGATATTGGCTACGAGATGAAAAAACACATGGGGGGGGGGGGAATCCCTGCAGTGGAAAGAGACCTGGAAAAGCCTCCATGGACTGGGCAAAGTGTCTCCTGCATCTGGCTTCCCCGGCAATGTCACTCACCTCTGGTGCCACCCCAGGAAGGCCATGAGGGCAACAATGAAGCTGAGCACCAGTAAAAACACCTCCAGCCATTGGACTGCACCATGCTCCGAGGCTAAAGAAGGGAGGGGAAAGAGTCAGTTTGGTCCCCCAATCTTGAACAGCTGGTGCAGAAAGCCTTGTGCTGAGGAAAGCTCCGGAAGCCAGGTTGGGGGCCAGGATGTAGGTGTGGGGCAGGTCCTTCGCTCTTCATATACTGGCTTCTCTGGACTGAGAAGATAACTGGGTAACCCAGGAGAAGCCAGGCTGCCCTTGCTCACGGAAGAAAAGGGGCTTGAGGTCAGGAGGCCGTGCCTGGACTGCCGGTTTCCCCCACCATCCTGGCTGTGAAGTGGAAGGCATGGAGGGCAGAGGAGGGCATGGGGGCTCACCCTTGTGCGTGGTCTTAAGGGAGGCGAGGGGGCTCCAGTCACTCCATGTTCCCTGGTAAGAAGAGGCCGGCTTTGAGCGCACCTGGAACTCGTACTCAGTGTTCTGCTCCAACTCCTGGGGCAGAAGCTGCAAGCTGTGTAGGTCCTGCAGGAGGGATTTCTGGCTCTGCCGCTGCACAGGGGGAAAAGGAAGAGAGAACTCTGGGGGGCGCTGCTCTGAGCCCCCAAAGAGAATCCCAGGAGTTGTGGGATTAAACTGACCACTGCATCACCTGAATTGTCCTCAGAAAACAGTCTCCGAGGGACGGGGGTTGGTGGGTTGGATACCCAGCCATGCCCCAAATTGCCCAAGGAGATGTTCTAAATAGCCCTGACTCTGCTTAGGCCTCAGAGGTTATTTCTTGAGTTTTTTTCAAAGCAGCCCCCACCCCCCACTAGTCTCCACCCACACACTGCCAAGGAGGTTAGGAAGATGCCAGCCACAATGGCTCCTCCTGAGCTCCCATGAGATGATGGCTTGCTGGGGGCAGGAGAAAGACTCAGCCTTGTTCTCTAATCTCAGTCCCACTCAGTTTTGTTTGTAGGAATGGCTACAGGGTGCGGATCCCTTACAGATTAACAGAGTTGGAAGGGAGCTTGTAGGTCATCTAGTCCAACCCCCTGCCCAAGCAGGAGACCCTACACCATTTCTGACTGATGGCGGTCCAGTCTCTTCTTGGAAGCTTCCAGGGATGAAGCTCCCACAACTTCTGAAGGCAACTTCAGTTCCATGGATTGTTTTCACTGGTGTGGCCAAGGAGGTGGCATTTCCTTTTGTATCATACCAGGAAAGTGCCATGGTTGGAGGGAGCCCGGTTTTTAAAAATGCTGCTTTTAATCGGAAGTCCAAAGCCCTTCCCCCAGCCTTGAAGATGAGGCAGGCTTACTTTATTAAACAACATTATTTGTATTTTTAAAAAGTGGGAGTGTTAGTCAAAGAAAAGCGAAGAGGAGGGGCAATTGCAAAAGGTCATCAGTCTTTCCCAAACATAAATTTTCCAAGTATTGTTTCAGTTGCAAACATAAAATAATGCGTGTCTCACCTTTAAATGAAGCTTTTCTGCTTTTCCAGGTTTTCCTCATGAAAGGAGGGTGGCGAGTGGGAGGGAAGACTCCCTCCCCCCCCTCATGGGATGAAGATACCCAATGCCTGGGTGGGGGCATTGGCTGGCTTGCTCTGGTCTGGTGCCACTGAACCTGCCCTGCTGCCCTTCAGAAGACGGGCCAGCCATAGGCTGCTCTGGACCGATTGGCCCGTCCCTGTGTCACTCCTCCCTGCCGGTGCCTTTGGATGACCTCTCGAGCCCCATCCCTTGAATTCTCCCCCCCCTTCCGCTCTGCCTCCTCACCTGCCAAGGCTGGTCTTTTTTCTTATACCGCAATTCATACTGCAGGTTGTCGCTCAGTAAGTGGTACTCTTGGTCCAGATATTTGGTCTCCCAAGAAAGGGTGTAGCCGGCAGAGGATGCAACTGCGGCCAGGTGGATTGGCGGATGTGGCTTAACTGGGAAGGGAAGAAGCCAGACTGGGGCAACCCTCAGCAGGGGGCATCCCCCCCCAAGGTGGACAGAATGAAGGTGGCCCAGAGGGCTGAAGGGGAAGCCCTCGCTTTAAGTTCCCCTCCAAAACCCGCCTGAGTCAAAGCAGCAGCAGCAGCAGCGGGCGATGCCTTGGGGTCTCTTTGTCCAGCTGCGACCGGCCGCTGAATCTCTCGCACCTGCCCGGGAGTTCTAGCACAGCTCTTCGGGTGCACTCACTGTGGTTCTGGAACAGGAACGTCTTATTGCAACCTCGGGGCAGCCGCGAAGGCTCCTCCGCAGGAGTTGCGGCGATGCTGACCTCGAAGGCGTTGGTGGCAAAGCAGAGCTTCTGCTCGGAGAAGCAGGCGTAGCGCGCGTGGGTGGCGTTGCCGGCGGTAAGGTTGAAGGAGCAGCTCCCGCCGTCGCCACAGTTCCTGGGGAAAGCAAACGTCGCGGGAGGGTCCAGCAAAGAGGCCGCTTCCCAGGGAGCGTGGCGGGCTTGCAGGAGGGGAGCCAAATGGCCGAGTCCCCCCCCCCCGCCCCTCGAGAGCCTCCCTTGCAACAGGAGAGCCGCTTCCCCCCACTGATCCCCGGCATGGAGTTGGCCAGGCAGGACTGTCCAGGCCGACAGAGCCCGGCTGGGAAGCGGCTGCAGCGGAGGCTCCTGCGCCGCCGCCAGAGTGGGCGAAGAAGCCCGGGGCGCCTCATCCTCAAACCTACCACTTTGCGCTGAGGTTGTACTGGGCCCTGCGAGCTGGGCTGAGGCCGCCTCCCCACGTGCATTCCAGCCGCTGGATGTAGTCCGCGAAGCAGGTGAGCTCCTGGCACGCGGAGGCTGTGCGGGAGGCTGTGCGGGAAGCGAGAAGCTGTCACGTCAATTGCGGTCTCCCAAAGGCCGAGAAGGCCCAGTCTGACCCCCCCCCCACATCTCTACCCCCACCCCTTACCAGCAGAATGGCCTTTGTAATACTTGAAACATGGTTTTTGTAGTACTGTTGCACTGGCCAACCATCACGGGTTTTCTTGTATTTTAAATTTGTTTTTTCGAATGTACTGTTAATAGCTTGCCATAAGCCTTAACCTTCAGGTAAAAGCCTCTTTCAGAAACCAGGGCTGGCAGGAGAGTATTGGGTACATTGCAGCTCAGTTTCCTTTTCCGCTGTTCTCAAGCCTCAGTGAACAAAGCCCAACCTTGGTTCGCTCTGAGAAGGTGTGGTACCCAAATCCATTTGGATGTTTGTCCTTTCCAAACGTTTCTTTTATTTTTACTCAAAATACAAGGCTCTATTCTATGGCTGTTCTCACATATTATTGGATGTTGTAACTCTTGTGATGTAATTGGACAGGTGACTATTTCTAAAGCAATCAACTTTTGCTTTGAAGTCCTTTGTTGTGCTAACTATAAAAGTGAATGTAATCCATTTTTCCTGGCTCCCTTTTTCATAGGGAGACCCTATTTTATCACAGTACACTAATAATTTCTTTTAAATGATCTTCCAACTCGGTTGCTTATTGGAAAAGGTAAACTGAGGCAGAACCTAAACCAGATTTGGCCAACAGTCCCCAGCGAGGTTGCAGGTGAGGTGGAGAAAAGGCCGGGAAGAGCATGAGGCCAGCAGTTCCTGGTTGGCTTCCCTCTTTTTCTATTTGGACATCTGGGAGTGGATGGGTGGGGGAAAAGATAGTTTGCCATGTCCTTCTATCCTTTTGGGCAAATGGTCACATGGCCTCTGCCACAATTACCCAGTAGCACAGTCATTACATTAGCACCAACTTTATGTTTTAATCAGTCTTAAATTAGCACTGAAACACACCACTGGTTCTAAAGTGATATTCAAACATTTGCGTAGCATCCGTGAAGTGCTGATTAAAACAACTAAATTAATAAACAAGATACTAACAAAGGGCCTTTCTGGTCTCTAGTTTCCTTCACAATTTCCTGTGGCTTTTCCCCAGGACTCACCTCTCTGCACCAGGCTTTTGATTTACAAATAGTGGGCCCTCCTTCCCAGCCACAGGGAAGCAGCAGAAGGGAGAAGAGATAAATGGGGACAAAGATACACAAACCAGCAAAGATACAAGCATCGTTTTTCTCATACAGACATGCAGGGGTGATTTGAAGCACCTTGGTTATGACCTGCATGGGATTTGCTTGCAAGTACATAAAATTGTTCATCTGTCCATCCTCTGTAGGGCATTGAGGGAAGAGCTTTCCCCCCCAGCTTCATTACAGATACCTCAGCAAGCAAGTCCCCTGCCAGGCCCTGTGCTGTACAGCCAGGATGCTTTTGGGGGTGGAAGGAAGCAGGTGGGCCCAAAAAGCCAAATGTCGGGGCTGCTGGTTGTTTGGATAGAGCTAGATTTGTCCCTTTGACCCACTAACCCTCGGTTTGCCTTTGCTCCTGCTGGTGCATGGAGTGGCCAGGACCGCATCTCTCTCGTTATCTCTGAGGAGTCCCATGGTAACCGAGCCACTTCCCAAGGCAAGGCTTCCTATGTGACGGTTGGCTTGACAGGCGAGAGTCATTCCTAGCACCATATGGAAGAACATTGGCCCACCTGCAATGTTTTTTTGCTTGGGTGTTATGCCACTGTGATCAAACTCATCAGCAGTAATTGAGGTGCATTAAACCTCGTTCCAGAGCAGGTCAGGCAGAAACATTTTGGACAGCTGTAGAAATAGGGTGGGGGGGAAATCCAGACCTCTACCCCAAAAGTAGACTTATGTCCTGGATATAAGGTATTACCCTGAAGTGCAGCTCTGGGTTTCCAATTTGTGCTCAGCTGGGAGAACCGTGTGGCTCTGATAAATGAAACTGGGTATCCCAGACTCCTTGGGCAATGGGGGTTGTCCAGGCAGGCTTTTGTAACTCTAGGTCACTCTGGATAACACAAGTGCTGAGCATGCTAGATAGAACATGCCCTCAAAATGGAGAGCCAGATTACAAAGGCAACTTACTGTGCTGAAGGAGAAGCAGCACCACAGCCATCTGGGCCAGCCGCATCCTTTTCTTCTTCCTATTAGGACTGGTTCACTGGCTGCTTCTGCGTCTTGGCCAAGAAAATTTAGAGGTTAGCAGTGCTGGTAAATCAGGAGGCAGGGCTTATGGGCCTCCAGGTGCAGCCTCTTGGGAATCAGCAGAGACGTGTATTTCAGGGAAAGGACTATTTTCCAACTCAAAGCAGAGGACCAAGCAGCCTGCCATCTCATGAACCTAGAGGAAGCCCAAGGCCTCAAAACCAGATAGAGTAAGTTCAGCACATTGGTCACCTATTCAGAATTTCTGATGATTTTAGAGTGTTGATTGAACCAGGTCCTTCTGTCCTAAGAGGAAAGGATTTCATCCAGGGCTATTTGGAATTTTCCATAATCTTCTTTTCTTTTGTCTCACTGAACATCTAATTTCCACAGTACTGGCTTATTTACCCATGTAGTATGTCTGCATTACTATTATCCTTCTCATATGTTCCACTTTCTTCTCTTATTGGTATCATTATTACGATTATTATTACTTTGTTGTTATGATAATGATTATTTTGTCATTTTGCATGTACACAGAACTTATGCACTAGAGACAAATTCCTTGTGTGTCTAATCACACTTGACCAAATAAAGTATTCTGTTCATCAGAGAGAATGCCTTGATTTTGTCGTGGCTAAGTTTCCCAGTTTCTCAGAAACTCCAGGGACTGTCCAAAAGGCTGATGCACAGAATGAGCTGAGGCAAGAAACATTCAATCCAAGGGGAAAATAAAAGGAAATTTTGGCGTATGCCAGACATGCAAAGAGACTGTCAGACCGTTATGAAGAGAAAGGTGAAATGGAAAGGGGTAAAAAGCTTATAAAGGTGAAAAGGTGGAAAGTTTCAACTCATAGTTTACATTTCTTAGGAAGGAAATGAAACGCTGGCTTTCCATGGTTGTCCCACAAGTGGAAGGAGGACGTGGCAGGTGTTGATTGGACCAGGAGAGAGTAAAGAGCAGTTAGCTAACAGAAATGCCCCAGGCCAGAGGGATACTGGAAAAAATAAGCAAAAGTGAGCTTTTTGGTTATCTTTGAGATCTCCCGGAGGGCTGGTGAGATCCCAGAAGATGGGAGAAAACAGATATTGTTCCCTCCCATGAAAGAAAGAGGTCAACTCACTTAATGACTTGCTTAGTGACTTGCTTAATGACTGGATAGGAAAAGATCTTGTAAGTGTGTCATGGCCACATGATTCGCTTAGGTACCATGACACTTAGCAGCAGAGCTTCTGTCCCCAATTGTTGTCCCTAAGTGAGGACTATTTGTATCTAGGATGCAGAGCAGGGGTGAAATGCTCCCAGTTCGGACTGGATTGCCCGATCCGGTAGTGATGGTGGCAGGTGGTTCGGGGAACCGGTAGGAAAAATCCCTGCACCCCTCCCATGCCCAGCTGAGCCGCACGATCATCAGAGGCTTTTTTTTTTACTTTTAAAAGCATTTTTTTCTACAACCTCTTCCGATGAAAAAATGCTTTTAAAAGTTAAAAAAAAAGCCTCTGATGATCGTGCGGCTCAGCTGGGATCATCAGAGGCTTTTCAAAGCATTTTTTTCTGCAACCTCTTGGCCAAAGAGATGGTAAAAAATGCTTTGAAAAGTCTCTGATGATCCCAGTTGAGTTGCCTAATCGGCAGAGGTTTTTCAAAGCATTAGAAAAAATGCTTTGAAAAATTAAAAAAAAAAAAAGCTGGCCATGCCCACCCAGTCACATTACACACACCCCACCAAGCCTCCCCCACAGAGCTGGTAGTAACAAATTTTACATTTCACCCCTGATGCAGAGTGATATTGCAGTCTTAAAAAATAGTGTTATACAGTAAAGGCTGGTAAAACAGGGACTTTTTGCAATTGCAACCCTCCTCAAGAAGCCTCCTCTGGATCCGGCTGTTTTGGCTAACTACCATCCGGTCTCCAACCTTCTCTTTGTGGCGAAGGTTGTTGAGAGTGTGGTGGCACGACAGCTTTCTGGGTACCTGGATGAAGTTGTCTATCTGGATCTGCTCCAGTCGGGCTTCACGCCTGGGCACAGTGTGGAAATGGCATTGGTCACATTGGTGGATGATTTCTGGAGGGCTCGGGATAGGGGCTGCTCCTCTATCCTGGTCCTGTTAGATCTCTCACGGCTTTTGATACGATCGACCATGGTATCATGCTGCACCGGTTGGAGCGGTTAGGAGTGGGGGGGGCATCGTTTTGCAGTGGTTCTCCTCCTATCTCTCCGACCGGTCGCAGTCGGTATTGGCAGGGGGGCAGAGGTCGACCCTGAGGCACCTTGTTTGTGGGGTGCCACAGGGGTCGGTCCTCTCGCCCCTTCTGTTCAACATTTATGTGAAGCCGCTGGATGAGATCATCTGTGGCTTTGGGGTGGAGTTCCATCAGTATGCTGATGATACTCAGCTGTACATCTTCACCCCAGGCCATCCCAACGATGCCCTTGAAGTGATGTCCCGGTGCCTGGAGGCCTTGCGGATCTGGATGAGGAATAACAGGCTTTGACTCAACCCCTCCAAGACAGAGTGGCTGTGGCTTCTGGCGTCCTGATATAGCCAGCTGACGCCATTGCTGGCTATTGGGGGCGAATTATTGGCCCCCATGGAGAGGGCTCACAACTTGGGCATCCTCCTGGATGCACGGCTGTCTTTAGAAGAGCATATGACGGCCGTGGCCAGGGGGGCTTTTCATCAGGTTCGCCTGATTCACCAGTTGCGTCCCTTTCTGGATTGGCACTCCTTACGCACAGTCACTCAGGCACTCGTCACTTCCCGCCTGGACTACTGTAATGCTCTCTACATGGGGCTCCCCTTGAGGAGCACCCTTAGGCTCCAAATGGTGCAGAATGCGGCCATGTGGGGGATTATGGGAGCTAGGGGATGCTCCCATGTGCCGCCTCTCCTGCGCGAGCTGCATTGGCTTCCGGTGGTCTTCCGGGTGTGCTTTAAGGTGTTGGCTACCACATTTAAAGCGCTCCATGGCATAGGGCCTGGGTACTTGTGGGACCGCCTTCTGCCGCCGATTGCCTCCCACCGGCCAGTTCGCTCCCACAGAGAGGGACTCCTCAGGGTGCCATCAGCCAGGCAATGTTGGCTGGCGACCCCCAGGGGGAGGGCCTTCTCTGTGGCAGCACCTGCCCTCTGGAACGATCTGCCCCTGGAGATACATAGGATACCAGATCTCCGGGCCTTTCATCGTGCCCTAAAAACTCTTTTATTTCATCAAGCTGGGCTGGCGTAACATCCCCCCTCAGATTTTTAATTTTTAATTGTTAATGGTTTGTTAGTCGGGATGTTTTAAAATCTTGGGCCAAAGTGTTCAATTCTTTTATTAATTTTTAAATTTTGTATTGGAATGTTTTTTATTCTTGGTTGTGCACCGCCCTGAGTCCAACAGGAGAAGGGCGGTATACAAATTTAATAAAATAAATAAATACATAAAATAAAATAAATTGGAATGTGAAATACTGCTATTGTTAGGAAGAAACTTCTGTAGGTGAGCTACTTGACCCCTTGTGAATGGCTGGCCAGGAAAAGTGGAAAACCTACAACGAACAGCAGCTCCGTGAATGGGCAGAGCCTCTGCTGTGGAAAGCCTCTGTTTGGCCCTGCAATTGTTCCTAGAATTTCAGCAATATCCTTGGTGAAACCATTGAATCCTCCCAGCCCTGAGGTGCAGGGAATGGCGTGGGAAATCAGGAGGAATGGAACAGGGCAATTCTTGAGGACCCAGGTTGTGGGGGCAATAAGCTGACTTTGTATAAATATACAAAAGTATGAAGGCTATTGCTTAACGCATTGTAAACTGCCCTGAGTCTTCGAAGAAGGGCGGCATATAAATCAAATTTAAAAAAAAATTCTGAGCCATGCAGAACAGAGGGAACTATGGGCTGGTGTGACCACTGTGGAGTTATCAAGACAGGGATTGTCTCATCTTGTTGGTTTTGAGGAATTACTCTGGCGAGCACAGGAATCAGTGGCAGTGGCCACAGATGGAGGGAATCCTTCCCAAGAGAGGCTGCTCGCCTGCTCCCTTTTAGAGAAGCACTGAATGCAAGTGGGCAAATAAATATGGGTTGTTTCCAGGGCTGGGAAAGCAGGCTCTTTTTCCAGTTGTGCCTCATGTATAATCAGAAATAATTCACTTATATAACGTCTATTTCAGTAAGTTGAATCATGGTAAGACATAGAAAGATCTGGGATTTTATGCACCATGGCTTGTTCAGATAAAAGACTAGACTAGACTTTTGGCCTGATAATGTATGTGCGTAATAACATTGAAAATGCATATCTATTGGAAACAAGCAGTGAGGATAACATCTACACTATCACAGCTAAGATTGGAGATACCCAAGTCATGAACATCTATAAGGCCCCTACTATCTCCTGGCCTAACACAGTTCTCCCAAGGATTCCACACCCAGGTATCTACAGAGGAGATTTTAATAGCCACCATACTCAGTGGAGATAAACTACTTGAAAGGTTGATACTTAACAGAATCGGACAGAAAATTAACAACAAATACCGATTGAAGAGGCTGGGTTTAGATCTTATCAGAGCTGTGCTGATCAGGTCCTTAGTCTTACAAACCATATTGAAAGCAGCTACCAGAATAAATTGAAAGCATCTGTTGTATTTGTGGATCTCACAGCAGCATAAGACATGGAGGGAGGGCCTATTTAAGAAATTCCTCCATGCTGTCCCCTGTAGGACTATGGGCTGCCTAATAAATAACATGCTTTCAGCAAGGACCTTTCAAGTCATCATGGGTGACAAAATCAGTAAGCAAAGACACCTGAATAACGGACTCCCTCAGGGCTCCGTGCTGGCCCCATCTCTATTTAATCTATACATTTCTGATATACCACCCACGCTATCCACAAAATTATCTTATGCTGATGATCTGGCATTAGCATATAGCCACAAGGACATCGAAGCTACAGAGGGAGTACTTATTTATTTATTTATTGAATTTGTATACCGCCCTTCTCGCCAAGGGACTCAGGGCGGTGGACAGCCGAAATTAAAATACATACAATATAAAAGTTAAGATAGCTAAAATAAATTAAATCAATCGTCCTCCCAATTTAAAACCACGTATCTATACAATTTAAAACTAACCCATAAAACCTATTTAGGCTAGGCCGGCTTGCTGGAATAAAAAAGTCTTCAGGGCCTTACGGAAAGTACGGAGATCCGGGATCAGTTGTATTCCGGGGGGGGTAGCTCATTCCAAAGGGCAGGTGCCCCCACAGAGAAGGCTCTCCCCCTGGGGGCTGCCAGCCGACATTGCTTGACCGACCTTGACTTACAGCCGACCTTACAACTTTGAGCACATACTTCCACCAATGGAGGTTAATCTCAAGTGTAAGTAAAACAGTTACAACATGTTTTCACCTTAATAACAAATTGGC
This sequence comes from Masticophis lateralis, assembly GCA_030761175.1. NCBI lineage: Eukaryota > Metazoa > Chordata > Lepidosauria > Squamata > Colubridae > Masticophis > Masticophis lateralis. The sequence continues at coordinate 20,373,371 of JAUDYJ010000013.1, read as the reverse complement.
AAAAAGAAAACTCAGTGAATACCTAAAAAACAAACTGCTCCCATACGAGGCAACACCAAAATACCTGGGGGTTACCTTAGACAGGACCCTGTCCTTTAAAAAACATATTCAGAATATGGCTGCCAAGGTTAACAGCAGAAATAACATCCTACAAAAACTATGCGAAACAACTTGGGGAGCTTCAGCCCCAAATCTTGGATGTGCAGCCCTCGGGCTTTGCTACTCTGCAGCGGAATACTGTGCTCCTGTATGGATAAACAGCTCACACACAGGACTTATTGATGTTCAACTTAACCATATGATGATGAGGCTAATTACTGGGTGCATAAAATCTACACCTAGTTACTGGTTATCAGGTCTTAGTCACATACTTCCCCCACACTTATGACGACAAGAAGCTCTCATTCGGGAGTATAGTAATATCCTGTTAAATTCCTCTCTACCCATACATGGAGACATTCCTGATCTCTTAAGATGCCGATTAAAGTCAAGAAACCCACCACTCTTGACAGCGCTTAAGTTGATGGCTGATCATCAGAACACCAAACAAAAGTGGATGGAAGCGTGGAGTAACTATTCCCCCCCAAGATATCTCTGAACGTATCAATCCTAATAGTATACCTCCAGGATTTAACCTACCCCGACACATATGAGTGATATATAACAGAATTAGAACAACTCATGGGGTGTGCATGTAATTGCGGGGCCCCTCGACAGATGCTCTAACAGAAGGTATCCAGGAGATTCTAGGGACTTCCTCTGCATAACAATGACAGCTATTGACTGGATCTCCAAACTCGACATTAAACTCTGAAATGTTATTTCTGTTTTCTTTTTAGGTTTTCTTACTGCTTTTTTTTTATTGTTTTTATTGTTTTAATCTGTAAAAATGAAGTGTTTTAATACTGTGTGTGACCAGCCGTATGCTAAATAAATAACTAGACTAGACTAGACTAGAATTCTTAATTGGCCAAGTGTGATTGGACACACAAGGAATTTGTCTTGGTGCATACGCTCTCGGAGTACATAAAAGAAAAGATACATTCGTCAAGAATCATAAGGTACAACACTTAATGATAGTCATAGGGAAACAGTCAATATAAATCGTAAGGATACAAGCAACAAGGTTATAGTCATACAGTCATAAGTGGGAGGAGACGGGTGATAGGAATGATGAGAAGATTAATAGTAGTGCAGATTTAGTAAATAGTTTGACAGCATTGAGGGAATTATTTGTTTAGCAGAGTGATGGCATTTGGGAAAAAACTGTCCTTGTGTCTAGTTGTTCTGGTGTGCAGAGTTCTATAGCGTCGTTTTGAGGGTAGGAGTTGAAACAGTTTATGTCCAGGATGCAAGGGGTCTGTAAATATTTTCACAGCCCTCTTTTTGACTTGTGCAGCATACAGGTCCTTAATGGAAGGCAGGTTGATAGTAATTGTTTTTCCTGCAGTTCTAATTATCCTCTGAAGTCTGCGTCTGTCTTGTTGGGTTGCAGAACTAAACCAGACAGTTATAGAGGTTCAGATCACAGACTCAATAATTCCTCTGTAGAACTGGATCAGCAGCTCTTTGGGCAGTTTGAGCTTTCTGAGTTGATTCTTTGTTGTGCTTTTATGATGATGTTTTTGATGTTGGGTGTCCATTTTAGATCGTGAGATATGGTAGAACCTAGAAATTTGAAGGTCTCTACTGTTGATACTGTGTTGTCTAGTATCATAAGAGGTGGTAGTATGGGAGGGTTTCTCCTAAAGTCTACCACCATTTCGATGGTTTTGAGTGTGTTCAGTTCCAGATTGTTCCGGTTGCACCACGAGGCTAGTTGTTCAACCTCCTACCTGTATGCAGGTTCATCATTGTCTTGAATGAGGCCGATCACTGTTGTGTCACCTGTAAACTTCAGTCGTTTAACAGATGGATCGTTTGAGATGCAGTCATTGGTGTACAGAGAGAAGAGGAGAGAGCACACAGCCCTGGGGGGCTCCTGTGCTAATTGTGCAGGTGTCTGATGTGATTCTGCTTAGCTTCACCTGCTACTTCTTAAACTTATGATCCACTTACAACACTTAAAGATAAAAGACTACTGTAGTCTTGTCAGTAGATACTTGTACAATTGCCTCAGAATGTATATCTCAGCCATTTTGAGGGCTTTTCATGCTGTTGAGAGTTCATTTACACTGAGTGTAGGACAGGGGTGTGAAACTCAAGGCCCAGGGGCCAGATCCGGCTCGTGGGGTGCTTAGATCTGGCTTGTGGGGCTGCCCTGGAAATAGCGAAGGACTATAGAGGTGCCTCTGCCAGTGAAAACGCAGCCCTCCCAAGCTCCGTTTTTGCTGGCAGAAGGTTGTAGGAGACCATCCCAGCCAAAAACAGAGGTCGGGAGTCCTTTTTCTCTGGCAGAGCGCTTGGGCTGCCACAGGCGCCCCCGATATGAGAAATGTCAAGCTGGCCATGCCCACCATGGCCCCTGAGGTCAAACCCAACCCTAATATGGCCCTCAATGAAATTGAGTTTGACAGCCCTGGTGTAGAAGCATCTTGGCTGGATCATTGCGGTCAGCCACTCAGATGGAGAGACAGGCCTACATTAGTGGTGGGTTGCTACCGCTTTGTTCTGGTAGTGGCAGTTGCAGGAGGCTCCACCCACCCACCCAGAAGATTGACAGAACAATCAATCAGTGGCACAGCTTGTCTCCACTGAAGGTTTTTAAGAAGAGATAGGACAGCCATTTGTCTGGAATGGTCCAGAACTGTGGTTCTCAACTGTGGTCTGTGGACCACTGGGGGGACGCAATGTCATGGGATCTGCAAAGACTTGAAGAAACATTATAATTTAAATCTTGAGTTAAGTCTTGGTGGTCCATAGCCATGGTTGGTGGGCACAGAAGGTATTTAAAAGAGGTCCATGGTGAAGAAAAGGTTGAGAACAACCAGTCTACCACTGATTTCCTGCTTGAACGGGATTGGACTAGAAGACCTTCAAGGTCCCTTCAAATTCTGTTATTCTGTCCCGTTCAGATGAAGTAAGTGGTGATTTTGGAGAATCTTGTGGAAGAATAGATTGAGGTGGAGAGTAAGTCTTTGTAAATAATATTAATCTTGACAGAGGTCAGATTCCAACAGTTCTTTGATGTGAACAAATAAGCAAGATTTTGAGAAGAGAGGTAAGGGAGTAGAATCAAAGTCTTATATAAACAGAATCCAATAATTCTTATGTACTTTAATTGAGTTTAAATTTCCAGAGCCAGTTAGAATTGTGACATAGGACAGGGGAGGAATTAGTTGATGGGATGGAGGAATGTTTATGTGTTCTGCCCATTTGAGTCACAGCAAAGCAGCCAGGTGGCTGAGGAAGAGAAAATACGTCCCCCACTTTCAAAAGTGGGACGGGGAAAACCTACAATTTTCAGGCCTCTCAGTTCGAATCAGTACTTGGCAATATTGTGCAGCAGTTCATGAAGGGTTGGCTCTTAAGAACCATGCAGCGATTTCCAGAAATGAGCACCCATTTATCAAGAAACGAGACTTGCCAAACTAAGATTATCTGACTGTTCAATCTGTTAACTTCCTTAGTATATCATATCTTGATTTTATGAAACCACTTGACAAAGAACGTAACATTTAAAGAGTGAGTTAGCAGTAAAAGGAAACTAGGCAATCAAAGAACAGGGTGGCTGGACACCATCAAGGCTGACACCAGCCAAAGCATAGAAAAACTCAGGGAAATAGGGCAGGATTGGAAGAAGCGGAGAGACCTGGTCCAGAGAATCGCCAAGAGTCGGATTCGGCTGAATGGATAAATCATTCAGCTGCAGACTGTCTAGTAAGGTCTTACAAGTTCCAGTCTGGGGCCTTCTGCTCTTTCGTCCTTTAGGAAAGAGAAGTCAAATGGCAGGTGTGAGGCACCTGGCTTAGTCATAGGACTTAAAAACAGACTTGAAATTGTAGCTGATGAAAACCAAATGACTCCTGAATGAAAGCACAATTGTATTTGTACAAAAGTACAAAGAAAGATACAAAGAAGCCGAATAGGGCAAAGGAGGGGACTAAGGGCAGTTTAGAGCAGGGGTTCCCATCCATTTACTGGCATCGAGCTGTGGCATGACAGAAACCAGGCCACGCAAACAAGCGAAGCTCCATCCGCAGGATGCAGATGGCACACGAACCACCACCCCTCTGGTTCGCGGAAAAACCTCTTTCCATGGAACCAAACGGTGCCCAAACGGTTGGGGGCCACTGAGTTAGAGGGCTGCCCCATTTGTACGCAGCCATGCCCTGAATATGCTTGGGAACCTCTTTTCTTACCAGTCACGTTGCCCACACTTCATGCCCAAATCATGACTGAATTTCCAATTGGAAATCCTTTGTTTGTTTGTTTGATTGATCTGACTTGGCACTGCCCAGTCCAGAGTTTCCGGCCAGGTCAAGAGTATGATCAACAGAATAAAAAACAGTGTAATAAAAACAAAACCATGCAAACAAAGAATTAGACCAGAAAAGAAAGAAAAGAGCCAGATGAAGGTGAATTGAGCAGACCACGCAGAACATTGGCCACTAGCATCCAGAAGTTGCTCCAGCCACCTTAGCTCAGGCCTGGCAGAACAGTCTGCTCTCCAGGGCATTGGCAGCCACCTGGAGAGGGGGGAACCGCATTCCAAAGGGTGGGTGCCATGACCAAGAAAGCCTCCTTCCGGGTGATGATTGATGACCCTGTTTAATCAAAGGAGCTCAGGGGGCATTGCCTGGTCCATGTATATCAGCTGAGCAGTCTTTATGAAGGCAGGCTGGCCCCAAACACCCAAGGCATGCCATGTAGAATTTTAACCAGGAACCCTACCTGGAAACCAGTTGGCAAACAGTGCAAGTCCCAGAGCAAAAGAGCCATATGCCAAGTGCCCATCAATGCTTGTGATGCTGCATTCTGCACCAGCTGAAGTTCTCAGGAGGCCTTTGAGGACAGCCCCACATAGAGTGCAACCAGGACATGAGTAACTATCTGAAGGACCTCCTGATCCAAGAGAGAGCACAACTGGCCCATCAGCCACACTGCACAGGCCTTCCTAACCATAGCTGCCACCTGCTCATTGAGCAGGAACACCCCCAAGGTTGCTCATTGCTACTCAGTTGGGAGGTGCAACCCTATCCAAGGTTAAAGATAAGAGGTGCCAGATCTAGGTGATCTTAATATCTATGGCCACTGGGTCTTGGGAAGATTGAGTCCTCCCCATCAAACCCCACACAACCTCTAGGCACTGGGATAAAACCTAAATATAATTAACTGATGCTGTCATCTCTGGCCAATGAGAAGATTTGCATTTTTAAAATTATTTGGAATAAGAGGCAGCATTGGCATACCCTCCATTTTGGTGCCCTGGACCAGTGCCTACCAAGCTTAGCCTAAAGCTGAATCTGCTGTGTAGGACCTCACCCATCGGTTTCATGTAAATGTTGCAACAAGAGGAAAGAGGAGGCAGGGTTCCATGGTATCATCTCAAAGGTGGAATCTAGGGAGAGACTAGAATTGGCCCCAAAGGAGGAGGAGACTATTGTAAAATGGTGAATGGCATCAAAAGCCATGGAGAGATGAAGGAGAACAAGCATGGATGTACAACCTCTAAGTCAAATTCATCACAGATTACCTACAGGTGTGACAAGGCTGTCTCTGCACTGAGTTCTAGTCTTAAATGGGACTAGATAATCCAGTTCCTGCAGAATTCTCAGGAATTCTGCAGACTTATCTGTTCAACAACCTTCCCTACATGGTAGTTATCTAAAAGTGTTGGGTCTAAAGACAGCTTCTTGAGGAGGTGCAGTACCATCTCTTTCAAGGCTGAACATACCTGAAAACCTGGTCTACGTACTTCTTCAAGCATTACCAACTCATTCCAGACCGCACCCCAAGATAGCACCCCAGGCACCTGGGACAGACCAACTCTCTCTCTCTCTCTCTCTCCCCACCCCCTCACCCATCCCCTTCTCTCCAAAACAACTGTTAACTTACAGATTGATGGGAAATTTTATTTATCTACTTCCTATAGTCATTCATTTATTTTTATCATACCTTTATTACTTTTACAAATAACTCAAAGCAGCAAACATATCCAACATATTTTCTCTTCTTTTCCCCCTAGAGAAATGGATTTCATGTATTTTATCATATAAAAGTATATCAAATAAAACACTTTCATTCTAAAAAATTAGTTTTATATAGTTTTTTAAATATTTTAACATTATATGGTACCAATAAAACACCAGAATCTGTATTTGAAAGAGATGGGTGGTTCAGATATTTGAAAAATTGAATGAATGAATGTATAGACAAACAAACAAGTAAATAAACAAATAAATAAATATTGTTAAAAGTCTATTGTAGGGTGAAAATAAATTGATTAAATTTAACAGCAGTATGTGCAAAATTTCTAACTTAAAACACTACTAGTGAATTGCAGACAGAAAAAGAGCCAGCAGTTTGAGGTTCTTAGCTATTCACTAAGGCTATTCACCCATTTTTATTCAGTCTACATGCAAGATACATCAAGAGAAGCTGGATTGGAAGAGCATCTTAAAACAGAGGAAGAAACATCAATAACCTGCACTGTGCTGAGGACCCTCTGATAGTTGAAAATGCAAAGGATCTGCAGTCTCTAGTAATGCAAGTCAAACGGCACAGTGAAAAAGTGAGACTAATTAAATATAAAGACGACGAAACTAACGACAACAACTACTGCAGCCAGAATTGACAATGAAGATATTGAAGTGGCTTCTGCCTTTTAGGATTGACTAGGAACCAGTGGCCAAAACATTCTCTGGATTAGCATTTGGTAGAACGGACCTGAAGGCATTGGAAAAGGTACTCAAAGGTTTTTCAAATACTCAAAGGTACTTTGTAGGTATATCTCTATACCTACAAAGGTCAGAATTGTGTCGGCTGAGACCCTCTAGAGAAGCAAAAGATGGACTTGAAAGAAAGAGGATAGGAAAAGCATTGATTCATTTGAATTGGTGTTGGAAAATACTCCTGGGAATATTGTGGACAATCAACAAAGAAATCAATGGATCATCAAACAAAACAAGCCAGGGTTGTCCCTCAAGGGACAAATGACCAGGCTCAAATTTTCCCATTTAGGACACGTGCGAAGATCCAGCTCTCTGGGAAAGAGGAAAAGACGATGTCTGGTAGGGTAGATGGGCTCAGTTACACTAGCCGGGGGAGGGGAGGCACTAGGAGACTTGAAGGACCAAGTTGGAGTCAGATCCTCTTGACTCCTGTAGAAATTATCTACCTGTGGGGTCAACTAAGAGAGTAGGCAAGGCTGACTCAATGGCAGTCAATCAAATCAATCAATCCGATCTTTTTTCAGACTTCCATATAAGCCTGAAAAAATCTTGCAGCTTTAAGTTTGCTTGAAAGTGAAGCAAACAGAATAACAGTGAAGTTATTCTGCCAAATTATTCCTGAAGCCTCCATAGCTTCTTAAAAGCAGCCTTTTGATCTAAGCAACATTCTGCAGACCAGCCAGAGAGGCCTTGTGGCCCATAGGATGAATTTGGGAGAGGCTGCCCTGCCTTCTCCCCCCAATCCCCACCCCCCAGGCACTCCTGTCTTGAGTTTTCACCCCACGGTTACTTGTCAGGATATGGCAAGAGCTCAGCAAACTTCCCCAGATGTCAACTCCCCTGGCCTCACTAGCTCAAGGCCCCCAGACCCCCGGCACAACTAGATCAAAACCCATTGCCTACTAAGGCAACATCAGGAGAATTGATTGATCGCCCTCCTCGACATGGAGATGCAAGTCTCCCTCTCTAGGTAGTTTAATTCTGAGGTTACTTTTTCCCGCATCCATCTTCCGTTAACAGACATTTTGCTGTGCATTTCTTGGCCTTGAAATTGAGGAGTGTTTTTGGCTGACATCTCTTTCCAGAGAAACTCAAATTGCACGCTGGCTCTCCCAGGACAGAGGGTCAGCCTGGCCACTCACATCATCTGTCCCTCTGGAATATAGCAATCATCAGACATCTGAAGGCCAAAGGGCCAACCAGAGTCCTGGAGGTCTCCAAGAGAGGCCATTGCTGCCCATCAGCCGTGCCAGGCACTCACTGTAATGGCATCTGGACATCACTATCTCAAGCAGAGCCCAATATGGAAGCCAGGGAGAAAGCCCCACTCCTCCCAGCCTCTCCCCAGTGCCCAGCGTTACCGTTTGCCTTCTATTCAGGCGACCATGTCTTCCAGTAAGTTCATGTGGCTTCCCCAACTACCTCCTGAAGTCAGTGAGTCATTGCTAGACACTGGAGCTGCCTGCCCCTCATTTACTGTGCCGGAAAAGGAAGTGGTGAACGAGGTGGAGCAAATCGTGCAACCTTGCAAGGCACACGCGGTCTCTTCAAATACGAGCTGGCATCCCAGAACCACTGCCGTCCCTCCGTTAAGTAGCTACTGGGCTCACTTGGAGGCAGAAGCTCTGGGATTCCAGCTGCAGAGGAAGGGTGGCCACAGGTGCATCAAGGAGGCTATGTCTGGAGACAGTGTCCCCTTCTGTGCTACCTGCAGACAACCTCCCTGCAATTATGTGTGGCTAGCACTGAACTGGCCAGAAGTGTCCTCTACAAGTCTACATGGCCATCAAGGCCCATGGTAGGTCACGGGCCCAACAGAGGCAACAGGGAGCCCTTCCTGTCTTGATCTGAAGGCTTGCAACATTCGTCAGGGGGGGCTTGAATGAAATTAAGAAACAGATTAAATGCAGGATCGGATCACTATTTCCTGCAGAATTACGTGTTCGGTGTTTGTTTTAGCCAGCGAGGTCAGTAAGTTCTGTGTTCTTCTTTCAGAGAGAGTGTTGGTATTATTGCCTTTTCTCCGGATAGTAGGAAATTGAATGCAGCCCTAAATGTTAACCCTGCTGGGAAGCAGCCAGAGCGTAGCTCTCCAACCGCAGCTGGGAAGATCCGTGGCTGCAAAGCTGTTGCTGGAAAGGTCACGGTGTGCTTTGTGAGCTTTTTCTCAGAAGTAAGCTGGGGATTTCCGCCCCTGCCGGGGATTCAGCGCTTGCAGCCAACACATTGTGGGACACGGCATGGAGCACAGAAGGGGCCTCCTTCAGCCAAGGGATTGGGGCTGACCAGGGGCTTATTTAGGAGATTAAGAGTCACAGGCGCGAGGGATTCGTCTCTCCCCCTGTGAAATACCAAAATGCCAGGGAAAGGGAATGGACGTTTTCCTGGCCATTTGGGGTCAGGCCCCAGGATCGGCAGCATGGAGGTGCAGCCTACACTAATTCTAGGCATTATGGGTCCCGGTGGCTGTGGTTTCTAGCCCACACTTGTTTTTATTGTGTTTATTGATCCATTATTAAAATATATATGCCACCCACCTCACTATACAAAGTGACTGTGGGTGGCTTGCACTACAGTGCAAGTGCAAAGATAAAAACATTAAAATTAACAGGAATTAGTTAAAGCTAGGAAAGAAGTAGACAAGCGGTAGGTAGGCTGGCTCGTCTTCTTTTCTCTGAAGGCTGATTTACTGTAGTTGCCTGCAACCGCACTTGGCTGTTGCTGCCCACCTACGCTGAGAAGGGTTGATGGGTAAGCAGACGGCTGCAGGCAGGCTGACGCAAACCCTCCCCAAATCCCAAGTGCTTATTGTGCAAAGGTGCACATCCTGTCTGCTGATTGGCTGATCCGACTTCCTGTTCTGTGCTTTGCTGTTTGAGGGTCCCCTAGTTTTGGGGTCTCCAACCTTGGCGACTTTAAGACTTGTGGACTTCAACTCCCAGAATTCCTCAGCCAGCTTTGGTAGAATGTTACATTTGCAGAAATATAAATGGGACACACTCTGGCAGCAAGAGGCTACAAAGGGTGTGGGGGTGGGGCATGGCAGAAAAGACCATGAGCCTGGCAGCTGGGATTCCTTGGCCGACGGGGTCCATAGCATGCCTCTTCTGCAAGAGTGAATGGGGCAGACTAACCCCATTGAGGCAAGTTCTTTAGCCAACCTAGAGCCTTGGTGGCGCAACAGACTAAAGTGCTGCTAGGTAACACCAGCTTCCTGCAATTACTGCAAGTTCAAATCTCACCAGGCTCAAGGTTGACTCAGCCTTCCATCCTTTCAAGGTAGGTAAAATGAGGACCCGGATTGTGGGGGCAATAAGCTGACTTTGTATAAAAAAGAACACCGCTTGGGGGGGCCGAAAGCCCTACTAAACAGGTATATACAAAAATATGAAGGCTATTGCTTAACCATCATTGTAAGCCATCCTGAGTCTCCGGAGAAGGGTGGCATATAAATTGAACCATCAAATAAATAAACCTGGTTCCATGCCACCACTGGGTCATATTACAGGACAGAAAACAATGGATGGAAACGGATCAAAGAGAGAAGCAATCTGGAACTAAGGAGAAACTTTCTGACAGTGAGGACAATTAACCAGTGGAAGAGCTTCCTTTCAGAAGTTGTGGGTGCTTTATCACTGCAAGTTTTTAAGAAGAGATTGGACAACCATCTGTCTGAAATGGTATAAGGCAGGGGTGTCAAACTCGCATCATCACAGTGGTGTCATGTGACATATTAGAACTTTTCCCCCCTTTGCTAAACTGGACGGGGCAGAGGCAGCACCTGATACATCTGGCCCACGGGCTGTGAGATTGACAGCTGTGGTATAGGGTCTCCTGTTTGAGCATGGGGTTGGACGAGAACACCGCCAATGTCCCTTCCAGCTGTATTCTGATTGAAATCCCTCTACCAAACCCACCTGGTTTTGACCTGCCTTGCTCTGTCTGGACAAAATTGAACAGAATAAGGTGTTTTAGTGGAAGAGATGCCTCTGCCCTGTATCAGTGGGGATGCTTGCAATAGTGGGCTGCTATGTAAACTATTAAACATATTGTGCAAGATTGTTCATGATGTGCATTCTCTGCTTCCCAGAAGATCTGCACGAAGCAATGCCAGAGGCCATCGCCTGAATAGCCGTATTGGACATCCAGTTATGATGCCATGGTCGAACATCCATAGTAGCTTTATATATCACTACTTGGATTGAGGGCATATGTTTTCTTCTCTGTCCTGTTCTCATGATATGCTAAATAACAACTACGGTTGTAAGACTACCTGCATACATTTATGCTGATTCTCTGGCGGGGCTGTGGCCTCCAGATGGCGCCTGTGGGAGAAGAATGCAGTGCTCCTTGGAGGACAAGGGAGGGGTCTGATGGGGAGAGGGCTTGAATGAGCAGGGATGGGGGTTGCATCTTCCAGGGCTTTTTGGCGGCTCTCCCCTTTAGAGAGGCAACTGCCTCCTTCTGTCTTTTCCCTGGCTGAGCGCTTGTAACACAGGGCCCATGTGCCCCCCATGTGCAACAGTAAGGCTGGCCAGTGGCCAAGCATGCCCCCCTTCTGCCACCAGCACCAATTCTGGCTTGCCAAGTCCTGTTCCCCAAGCAACTCGGGTGGCAACTCAGCTGTCCTGCATGCGCCACATCAGCCTTTCTGCTCCCCCCGCCCCCGGTTGGGAACTCCCAAAGATGTGAGCCAAGTTGTGTGGGTGGGTGGGTGGCATCACGAGCCATGCATTTCAACTATGGGTGAAGTCGGAACAAGGTATGCATGGCCCCAACTTGTACAAAGTCAGCCCTGTAAAAGGGTTTGTTTATTCAGTTATTTATTTATTTAATTTATGCCACCCATCTCACTATCCAGAGAGACTCTGGGCAGCTTGCAATGCAATAAAGTTATATAAACCATTAATAAGAAATAGGAAAAGACTGAAAACCAAGAGCAGGAATGTGGGGTCTTCTCTCTGTCCACCACCCACCTCCAGTGTGCAAGGCCCCATTGGGGCCTCAAGCTAACCAGCTGAGCCAGGCTTTGAGGTTCTTCTGGGAGGACAGGCGGATGGGGATGGCTCTCCCCTCCAGAGGCATGATGTTCCAAAGGGGGGTGGGGGGGTGGGATGGCAGAAAAGGCCCTTCTCCTGGACCCCGCCGGCTGAAGCGCCTTGACCCACAGGGTCTGCAGCAAGTCCTGTCTGCCAGAGCGAGTGAGGCAGTCTAGTCCCATTGGGCTGAGGTGGTGCCTTTCATAACCTGGTCCCATGAAGGGCTTTAAAGATACAATCCTTTGAATTGGTTTTTCTGGAAGCAAACTGGGAACCACTTTAGCCCCCTGTAGGACAGGGGTAATGGGAGTGTGCGTGTGTGCGGGGGAGACTTTTAAAGGCCTCATGGCTCTGCAGTGCCTGTGTGGCTTCTCTGACCCCTGGACAGCAGGTCACCACTCCTTCAGGTAGAGAAGAGAAAGCCTGAGCTGCACTGCACTCCTCATGCCAAGATCTGAAAGGCCCCAGCACTTGCTTCCTCCTCCAGGCAGAACCCTGAAGGATCCCTCCAGGAGATCCTTCAGGGTCTCACTCCAGCCCACCCTTCCCTCCCGGCTGTGGCCTGTGGATCTCCAACTGCAGGAAGAATAAGGAAGGCCAACTGGAGGGATGAAGGTCTTGGAGGTTCAACTCAAAGCTGAGGTTTGGAAATACAGAGCCAGGGTGGGGATGGCTCGAGCAAGATGCCCACAGCAGCTGCTTTCCAGAGCAAGGGGCATCACCCTTCTGTAGCTATGGCTCTAGGAAGGCTGCAATTGGGAAGGGGCACAAGCCGGGGCTGACCCACCACCCACATTCCCTGTTGACAGTCCACAGGAAGCTGAAAATTGTGAAGCGGGGAAATGGGTTTTCAGCAGTGGGCTTAATTTGCTTTTATCTGAAAAGGTGCAACATCTGTTTATCTCCCTTTGTCCTTACTGAGTTACCTGCCCCCAAGAAGCCTCTCTTCAATGCTCCGGAGCAAAGGCTTCTAGACGGGCTCCATGGAGAATTCCGGGGAGGCGAGGCTGCTCTGGAGAGCACAGTTGAAGGCCCGGTAACTGGAGAAGAAAGCAGCCTTCGGACCAGGCAGGCTCTTGGGCCCGCCAGAGGCCTGCAGAGCAGAAGCTGCCAAAGCCTCTCCTTGCTGTGCAGGGAAAAGCCACATTCCTGGGGTAGCTGCTCCATAAAGGGAGAAGGCATCTTGACCTGCTGGGAAGCCTCCAGAAGTGTCTGGCAGCGAAAGAAGGCTGGGCCTGGTGCTGCCCCAGATCTGCTGGCTTTGGGCTTCTGGGGCAAGACAAGGCCACTGACTCCAAGCCGGGCAGAAGCCACTCGCTGGCTGAGCCTCCAGGCTGCTGAAGGACTTGTAGCCCGGAGCCGAGGGGGCAGCAGGGCTACTCTCTGCCTGAGGGAGGGCAGCGCAGGAGGGATCTACCGGCGAGCTCTCCAGCCCTGGCAGCCAGTCGGCGTGTCCTTCGGAAGCATATGGGCCTCGTCCTGACAAAGGAAGCTCCAGCCCAGAGCCCTCAGGCTCCACTCGGCAGGCTTGATAAGCCGGCTGGCAGAGACCCTGCAGGCAGGCGGGCTTCTCTGGAGCAGAGCAGCTTTGGGCGGAGGTTGTCGGGCCCCCCGGATCACCCATGTTCAGGACGCCACGCAGAAGGTCTCTGAAGAGATCGGCCACGGCATCTTCGTGTGGGACCTGCTCCATCTCTTCCTCTGCTTCTTCCGGGCTTCCTGGTTTGACACCTCCGGCACTGCTGTCTGTGGTTAGAGAGCCTTTGCTCAGGAAGACTTCTTCAGGGATTAGAAAGGGCTCCTGGTTCACATGGAGAGACTTGTGAGGGAGATCAGCACCACCTTTGCTGGGAAACGGCCTGCAGTTGGCATGTCAGGAAGGAAAGGTACGAGGATCAGCGGACTGCCAGGAGCACGAGGGGAGCCCCCTTTGCTTGTTGGCCTCCCCACTCCTGCCGCCTGGCTGCTCATCGGCCTTCCTTGGCTTCGATGACACAGCCTGGACCAGCACTAGAGCAGCAGACCCAGCCCTGGCCTTCCTTAGAGGCAAGACCAGCTACCCTCTGCTCTACATACCGTCTGTAGGAAGCCGTCTCCATCTTGCCGAAAACCCAAAGCTGAAAGAAGCAGGAAGACGCTTGAGGGTGCTTGCATGCAAGATGCCCTGCCCTCCCCCCAAGGAGCCACCCTGGGGAAGCCTACCCATTTTCCCGCTGTTATATCCTCTGCCATTTTGCTCTTGCGGGGACTTGGGATCCTGTCCCACCATTTCCTCTTCACCCTGCAAAGCAAGAAAAGAACTCACTTCATTATCTGAAGAAAGGCGGGAAAACTGCAACAGGCATGAGCCAGGTAGGACAGACTCTCCTGTGCTGGATGCCCCAAATGCCTGAGGCTTTAAGACCCCAACACAAGGGTGAATGGGTACAATATTGCCTCATTCCCCTCCTCTCCTTCAGACTGATTCCAATTGCTGGGGATGGGGAGGAAATTGAGGCTGAGCTCTTTGGGAAATTCCTCAGGGCTTGAACTCTCTCCATGTCAACATATACAGGAGGTCGCTGAATGAGGCCAGCCTGGGGTCAGTTGATGCCCAATTGTGTCTCTTGACTCTTGGTTGACCAGGGATGCTTTTGAAGTTGTATTTTGGTGGCTTTGGATGGGGAGGTGCAGGTACAGGTTCTGATCTGTCCCCCTCTACAGATACCCACAAAAACACAGCCAGTCGAGGGTTAAAGAAGCACTTGGCACACACCCCAGTTCTTATCTCTAACTTGGCAGCGATATGCACACCGTCTGCCAAGTGCTTTAATAGTACACAGAAAGAAAATCACAACAAATATTCAGCAAAGTCTCTGATCAGCTTCAGCTTTTAGCTCCAATGACTACCCGATTGAGTATTTGTTCGTCACAGAGATCATTAACCACCACCCGGTCTTATATAGTCTCTGGGTGTGGTCCAGTGACTCATTGGTCCTGTGACTCAAGTCCAGTGACTCAGGTCTATTCCCTCATACGTCTTCTCAGCTGCTGTAAGCGCTTATCTCGCCTTCTTTGCCGTGCGTCCAGGAATGACGTCTCTCCCTCACTCTCATCTGAGACACCTGTTTCCCACTACTTTGCTCTCTTTCAGCTGGCACCTGAGACGGTGCCAGAGGGGGGGGGGCTGGGAGATCTGGCTGGCTCCTCTTCCTCATGCTCAGAGCTTCCTTCCTCCAATGGGATAGGCTCAGAGGACGGGGCCACAACAGGTTCATTCCTAACCAGACTGAGTGACTGGATTCATGGAAACTGTAATTAAGGACCTGCCAACTTCTTGGTTGCTCATCCCAGCTGGTCCTCTTGGATGTGTAGCTCTTGCCTGAGTACTAGATGACAGCTGTAACTAAGAAAGTTTTTACACAGATCCATCTTGTGCACCAATTGTGTCCTTTCCTGGATCAGGAAATCCTATGGCTGTACTACCGCCATGTGCTCTACATGGGTATGCCCTTGAAGACCACTCAGAAGCTGCATCGTGTGCAGAATGCATAGTTTGAGTGGTAATGGGTGCACTTTGCTTCACCCCGACAACATCTCCACCCCATAAACTGCACAAGTTGCCACACAGCTTTTGGCTGAAATTCAAGGTAGTAGTTGTTACCAACAAAGTCCTTTATGGTTCAGGGCCCAGATACCTGCATATCTCCTGGTATGTCTGGCCATCTTGCTAGATCCAGCCAAGCGCCTGGTCTGGTTATTAAAATTATGTCATTTTGCGGAGAACTCTTGAGACAGGACTGTTCTAGCTCTGGCTGTGTCCGTGGGGCAGAATCCTCCACCCCAATATCTGCTCAACTCCACTTTGGTGTTGCCCAGGAATGCTCTTCAGATAAGGCTCCTGCAAAAGGCAATTTCTCATCCCACCCTGCGGGGGTGGGGTGGGGTGGGGATTCTATTCCCTGGTTTTTGGAGTTTACTTCTCCATTAGAGTAATATTTGTTTTCTGTTTCCTACTTGTGTTTTTATTCAAATGTTGTCAGTGGCTGAGAGTCACTTGAAGCGGCTTATAAAACTAACAAACAAGTTAACCAATAAATGAAACCCACCACAGGAAACAGAGGTAGCAGAAGAGAATGAGACTGATGATCATCATGCACAACCAAAGAATAGACGTCCAGGATTTCTTTTCAGAGCTGGGCTCAAAATCTGCAAAGGAAGGAAACGGTTACAAAAAGAGAAACAATGGAAATCAACACCAACTCAGGACTGCCCAAGGGGCTGAGCTGGAGAGAATTCGGGCCGAGCATAAATGTATGTTTCCATGAAGAAAGAGCAGGTGTGGGTGAGAAGCACTACCACACCACACACTCACTCTCTTTCTCTCCTGACCCTTCTTCCCCAGTTGTCCCCCACATAACTGTTTCCCCCTCTTGATCTGAATGTCCTGGCATCAGCTGATTCCACAGTAAAACCTACCGAGTAGGTCACATGAGAGTTGCAAAAGCGAGAGTAATGAGGGGAATCTTTAACTACCCTAGTATTGGTTAAACTCTGCCAAGCAAGGTTTTTCAGGAAATGAAGTTGTCTTGCTGACAACTTTCTTTGGGATGGAGAAGGCCCAGGAGGATGACTTATCCTTGACTTGATGCTTATGGACAGAGAAGACCCTGATTGGCACAACCAAGTTCCCGCAGAACAATGGCTTCTTGAGTGAAGAAATTCTCAACAACATCATCTCCTCAGACCCACCACACTAGGAAGGCAACCTCCAGTCATATCTTGGACTTCAAAAACACAGATTTTGGTGAACTCAGAGCAAATATCAGCAGGATCCCACAGCAGGAGGAACTAATGGGGAAAGGACTTCAAGATAGGTAGAGGTTCCCAAGGAAGTGTATTAAAAGCATCATTGCAAGCCATGAAGGAAAAATGGAGGATAATTTGAGACAAGGGAGGGTCACAGATAGTTGAAAACAAAGATTGTTGAAAGAGAGGTGGCTGTGGTTACTCCCAGAGTTTTGGTCAGGGAAGATGAAGCTCTGATTGAATTGAGCTCAATGAACAATGCTCTGAAAAACCTAAAAAGCTTGTTTGGGTATTTTCAACACCAAAGGAAAAAGAAAGAAAATGGAAACCAGCAATTTTGTGGCAGGGGAAAATGGTAAAAGAATTTCAAAGCTGCTTGAGTTCAGTCTTCTCCAACAAGAATTGGGTATGTCTAGTCTAGTGAAAAGAAGGACTATGGATAACGCGATAACAGTAGTAATCAGTGGAACAGCTTGTCTTCAAAAGTTGTGGGTGCTCCATCACTGGAGGCTTTTAAGAAGAGACTGGATAGCCACTTGTCTGGAATGTATACGGTCTCCTACTTTAGCAGTGGGTTGGACTAAAGACCTCCAAGGTCCTTTCCAATTCTTTATACTGTTAACAAAAATAATGTGCTTCACCTGGAAATTGTCAGTTCTTCTTTATTGCAACCCTTAACTTGCCCAAAGCAAAGATAACAGGAGATCTTAAGCGAGACACAAGTTTACAATAAGTGGCAGGTGGCAAAACCAAATATAGCCTCAAAATCGAATGGTGATGATAAAACAGAAGGTTTAACTAAAAGGAAAAGCTTCACTGGAAATATAAGTGGTTCTGCTCAGTTAAAAAATAAGTTGGTCCTAAGTGCTAAGGAATGGCTATTCCATAATCCATCATATTATGCTGCTCAAAGGCAGGTGATCAATACACGATTAAAAACCAAGAGAAACAAAAGGGGGAAATGACATAATAACTTCAAGGGTGCCTGCAGACAATCTAAATGAATCCCTACAGCAACAGCCATACTGAATATGTACAGCTATAGAGCAACAGCTGTGACATTTAATGGGAATTTTTTCTGATCATAATCCAGTGACTCTTGTATTTAAAAAGAAATGTAGAATATAGAGGTGGAGATTAAATGAGATTTTGCTATAAGTAATCAAGAACTGTAAAAAAGAGTTTGGTATGCAAATAAAGTATTCTTGAGAGGACAATTTATATTACAGAATACTAAATTGAAGAAACAGACAAAAGATTAAAAAGACATAAGTAAAAGAAAATGATTTAAAATATCACCTGGAAGGAAAAGTATTTTGAAACAAATGTTTGCAATGCCAGTTGATTAAAGTAGGGAAAGGGACAAGGACCATGCTGATCATCTGCATCGACTACAAATGCTTTGAAAATGGATGGCTGCAACCTTTGCAAATAACAATGAAGCCCATTTTTGGAAAACAGTTTGATACCAGAGATTGGAAAGGATCAAATTCTGCTTTCATTCATAAAGAAGGGCAAGTTCCTATTTTACCAAAAAAATGACCGGTCAATTTCTTCACTGCATTAGAATTATAAAGTATTTAGGACTGTCTTAGCTGAAAGAACGAAAGATGTTATGAAGGATTTTGTACATGAAGATCAATGTGGCTTTTTGCCTCAAAGACAGCTGAGGGGCAATATAAAAATATTTTTAACATACTAGAATATAATCAATATATGCAACACAATCAACACAAGCTGTGTTGATATTTCTTGCTGTGGAAAAATCATTTGCCAATTTGAATTGGATTTTTTTGTTTAACATTTCTTGAAACAATAGATTTTGAAGATAATTTTATCAAATGAGTAAAACTGATACATAACCCACAAACAATACAAATAGTAGTTTATGGTAACTTGACTTATCCTTGTGAGATACACAAAAGAACAAGAAGCTTTCACAGCTGTTGTTCAGTTTGGCTCTGGAAGTTCTTACAAGAGAGAGAGAGAGGACATAAGAGGAAAGAATAACGGGTGAAAGTGAAAAAGTAGTTATATAAAATTTTGCAGACAGTTTGGTTTTAATAGTTGAAAATTTCTTGGAGGGAGTAGATATATTATTGGAAAAACTGAAAGAATTTGATAAACTGGTTGGAATTAAAATTAATGAAGAAAAAACTAAAATCTTAGCAAAAAATATGAGGATGGAAAATCAAAATGAACTGATAGGAAAGCCACTGAGAGCCACTGAGGCCACTTGGAAGTTAATCTGTGCCCTCAGCGTCCCCTTTATCAGAGTGGAAATGGGGCTGGGACCTTCCTGGAAGTTGTAAGGACCGTGTTCTTACAAAACAGTCCTTTCAGCACTTCCTTCCCCCATTTCCACTCTGATACAGGTGACACTGAGGGCAGAGGGTGAGAAACAAGATGAAATATAAAAGACTGCAGAGGGTTAAAACTACCCAATCTTAAATTATCTTTGCAGCCTATTGTTTGGTTTGGATGAAGGATCTCTTACATGAGTCCCTGGCCTGAGGAGGAAACAGATTTCACCAGGAAGGACCAGGTTTCTACTCAGGTACTAGACCAGGACTGTGTTAAAAGTGCAGGTGGCTCAGAGGTGGCTAAAAGGAGCAGGGAGCACCATGTCAATCTGGAGGTACAGAAACACAGATATTTTCCTTCAGAGCCCCCAGGCATTTGAAGGCACCATGTTGGTTGCACAAATGCTGCTTCCCAGGATCCCATGCGCTTCTTGCACCAAGAGGAAGACGATGGCGTGAAGTGCATGGCCAAGGCTTGGGCAAGGGCTGAAAATTAAAGGGGGCAAGGCTAGGATGTCTGGGGTCAGAGTGCAAGATGGATGGCCCCATCTCAGACCAATGGGTTCAGTCGATTCCTCTTCAGCCCAGCCGCCCTGTTCAGGGTGACCCGCTCCCTCCTTCATTCGGGAGCGTGGGAGGATCCCTTGCAGGGACGTGCTGAGGACTTTTGTCAGGTATGCTTCCTTCAGTATCCAGGAAAGGAGGACCCAGACTCCATTCGATAGGTAACTGGTACTTTTACTAGATATGAATTGAACGCAACCATAGAAAGCAGGATTCTGAAGCAAAACGCGCGAAAGTTACAATTAGAAAGCATCCCCCTCCCTTGTGCACCATAAATCACCCAATCCACAGGTCTTCCAGAGGTCAGGTGGGAGCAGACGTCTGGCCATGTCAGCATCCAGGAATGCAGTGTCCGTTGGACTGATAACAGCTTAAGGGAAGGTTTCGTTTCTCAGAAAGTTTCTAGAAAGCCCGCGTGAGCATATACCCGCCTCCCCCCGATTCTATGGCAACCGAAGCGGCAAAGCAAAACTAGCGAGGTTGACAACTTTGTTCAATATCTGGATGATAAAATAACTCAGATTTGGGAAGATTTGGCCGCTGACTGGGTTAGTTCGGGCAAGGTGACTGAGGCAGGTCTTGAGAGCGTTATCTGGGGTGAGTTCGATCCTGTGGCTCCCGAGGACGTGGACAGGATTCTGGGAAGACTGAACGCAACCACATGTTTATTGGACCCGTGTCCCTCCTGGTTGGTGCTGGCCCCCCGGGAGGTTACACGAGGCTGGCTCCAGGAGATTATAAACGCTTCTTTGAGTGAGGGTGCCCTACCGACCGCCTTGAAGGAGGCAGTGGTGAGGCCCCTCCTCAAGAAGCCCTCCCTGGACCCAGCTGTTTTGGCTAATTACCATCCTGTCTCCAACCTTCTCTTTTTAGCAAAGGTTGTTGAGAGAGTGGTTGCGTGGCAGCTCCCCCGGTACCTGGATGAAGCTGTCTATTTAGACCCGCTCCAGTCCGGCTTCAGGTCTGGATACAGCACCGAAACGGCATTGGTCGCGTTGGTGGATGATCTCTGGAGGGCCCGGGGTAGGGAGTACTCCTCTATCCTGGTGTTGTTAGACCTCTCAGCGGCTTTTGATACCATCGACCATGGTATCATGTTGCGCCAGTTGGAGGGATTGGGGGTGGGGAGCACCGTTCTGCGGTGGTTCTCCTACCTCTCCGACCGGTCGCAATCCGTGTTGACAGGGGAGCAGCGGTCGACCCCGAGGCGCCTGGTGTGTGGGGTGCCACAAGGGTCGGTCCTCTCGCCCTTCCTGTTCAACATTTATGTAAAGCCGCTGGGCGAAATCATCCGTGGTTTTGGGGTGGAGTTCCATCAGTACGCTGATGATACTCAGCTGTACATTTCCACCCCAGACCACCCCAACGATGCCGTGGAAGTGATGTCCCAGTGCCTTGAAGCCATGCGGGTCTGGACGGGGAGAAACAGGCTTCAACTCAACCCCTCCAAGACCAAGTGGCTGTGGCTGCCGGCGTCCCGATATAGCCAACTGACACCATCGCTGGTTATTGGGGGCGAATCATTGGCCCCCACGGAAAGGGTACGCAACTTGGGCGTCCTCCTGGACCCACGGCTGTCTTTAGAGGATCACATGACAGCTGTGGCCAAGGGGGCTTTCTATCAGGTTCGCCTGATACGCCAGTTGCGGCCCTTTCTAGATCAGGACTCCCTACGCACGGTCACTCAGGCTCTCGTCACTTCTCGCCTGGACTACTGTAATGCGCTCTACATGGAGCTCCCCTTGGGGTGCAACTGGTGCAAAATGCGGCCACGCAGGGGATTACGGGAGCGACTGGGCGCTCCCATGTGACACCTCTCCTCCGCGAGCTGCACTGGCTACCGGTGGACTACCGGGTGCGTTTCAAGGTGTTGGTAATCACCTTTAAAGCGCTCCATGGCTTAGGACCAGGGTACTTACGGGACCGCCTTCTGCCACCAATTGCCTCCCACCGGCCGGTTTGCTCCTACAGAGAGGGCCTCCTCAGGGTGCCGTCAGCCAGACAATGCCGGCTGGCGACCCCCAGGGGGAGAGCCTTCTCTGTGGCAGCTCCTACCCTCTGGAACGACCTTCCTCCAGAGTTAAGAACAATTTCTGACCTCCCGACTTTCTGGCGGGCTTTAAAAACACATATTTTTCAGCTTGCCGGCTTAGCCTGATTCCTGTCAAATATTTTATTATTTTTAGAGTTTTTATTATTTTTAAAATTAATTTGTTTTAATCTACGGCTATTTATATTTGTTCTTTTTATGAAATTTTAACTTTTGTGTACTTGCTTTTTAATTTGCCTGTGCACCGCCCTGAGTCCGTAAGGAGAAGGGCGGTATATAAATCTAATAAAATTTAAAACTTAAACTTAAACTTAATATTTCTACATTTCTTGCCTGAGACAGGATGAGGGATTGCCGCAATCTAGTGCTCCTCTAGTTCCTGATTTTGCGTGCAAACCCATTTCTGCAGTGTTTCTTGTGAGATGAAAGTGACTTAGCATATCATGAGATTTTTAAGGTCAGGATTCCATCTTCAGAGCCTGGCCACATCAAGCCCTGCATTTGCACAGGTGGAAGAAAAAGGCTGCCTTTATAGGCAGTTTTGCAGGACTGGTGATCTCCACGTGGTCTCCCCTCCTTCCTTTTTCCCATTGCTTCTAATGGACAGCACTTTGTGTGTTCACCAAAACTTTTGCCTTCCATTACTTGTGTGTTTCCAGACTTGGCTGGCTACTATTGTAAATTCTGGTGCCAAAGAACTATAAAATGGCTTTTTAAAAGCTTCCTTTAGCAAAATGTTGCTGTTTCTGTCTTATTACTAGCCTAACATACCTAAAATGTTCAGTAATTAATTAATTATTCTTAGGCTATAATTCCTCGGTTTCTGGTTATATACTGTAGACAAGATTGCATTTTTTACAATACAATTAAACCAATAGATTAAGTCCAATCCCTTTTCCCTGAAGGTATCTAATAAATTAAGGGGAAATGAATCAATCTGAATGGGAACAATCTAACCCCGCCCCCCTCAAGAAAAAGGTGTTAATTAACCTTGGAAAAATTCTTTGCTGAATTATACACTGTAGAAAAATCTCCTTTTTAATCTTGCTTCCAGCTAACTGTAGTATTATAACATCTACTTAGAAATATAAAGACTGCCTAGACCTTCCCCTAGGAGCCACTGCTGAAGGGTTGATGATGGCTGCACAATTCAGAATAGTTGTAATGCAACAAACGCTCAGGAAGTTCCTCCATTTTCAACCAGAATGTCCCAAGGTTGTTCTGCCCTGGGAACCTGAGAGGCAGCTTCCCCAGAGCAAAAGTGGCCTTCAGCACACTCACCGTTGAACCATTCACAAGTAGCACTCCACTCACTCATTTCCGTCCAGTATTTCAACTTATAGCGCACATTCGCTTCGTAGATGGAGTCTGACTGGAGCTTGTCAGCGAAGATCTTATGATGGGATGAGTCCTCTGGAACAACGATTTTCTGGGAAGAGGAAAACATGTGTCAGCACACGCGCACACACACACACACACAGAGCAGCAACAGCAAGTGAGGGAGATCACTTTGAGGGGAATAGGCAAGACCTATTAGCTTGGCAAAGGGGGCTGAAACATTCCTTAAGTCTTAAGTCCAAGAACCAACATTTGGAAGAAGCTGAGACAGACCCTCCCTGATCAACTGGGATCCAAGAAGGAGGGGAGATCGAGCCCAATTAGACCACAAGATTGTCAATCAAAGCAGCCTTTGTTTTCCTCTGGAATTGATCCCCTGGGCTGATCTCTCTTAGGGGGCTCACACACAATGCATAGCCTGAATCCTGAAGTGGCCCCTTTCTTTCTACTTCTCCTAATGCTGAGCAGGCCAAGGAAAGGGCCACAAACACAGTAAGCTCTTTTGGAAGACAGCTGCTGAAGCTGTGGGGCCTTGGCCAGGGATGGAAGAAGGGAAGGTCCTGTTGGCTTCTAGGATCTGGCCGATAATGGAGTTTAATGCACATGCCTTATTATTTTGTTCATCTATATCACTTATGAATTTTTAACATTTTCTTAGCTTTTAAAAATGTTCTGAAAAATTTCCCAGCCCTGCCTATGCCCGTGTTATTGCCAGTGTTCATAATAAACTACTGAACAGCAGGGCAATCCTTAGTCTATGTAGACATTTGAAGAACAATTTGACAAGAAAAAAAGTTGCCTGAGGCATCCTACCTTGAAATGCCTGAGCCTGCTTTCTTTTCAAAGGACAGACTGTCTCTGGCCGAAGGTGTTGGGCTCTGACCTAATTTAGAAGCAGGTGAACTTTCCCTTTCAGGTGCCACCAAAGAAGAATAGATTACCTGTAAACTCCTGCTAGTTTAGGGTTAAATTTACAGAAAGTCCAGCTATCCTCTTATGAGGCTGAGGGAGCAACTCAAAGTGATACGATGTTCTGCTTCCAATCCATCAAATCAGCCTTCCTCATCAGAAAGGGAGAGAGGGATCCCTTACCTGTTCGGTATGGTTTTTGGGCCAATAGGCAATCTCGTATTTCGCTGCAAAGTTTTTAAGTGGGCTCGAGTCATTGTAATCCCTCTTCCAGGTAAGGATGAAAGTGCGGTCCTTCTTATTCTTCTCGACCCTCAGGTTGATCAGGGGCCTGGGCTTCACTGTGATGGTGAAGAAGCAGAGGAGGACATTGAGACGGGGAGAGGCATCTGGAGAAGGAAAACCCTGCAGGCAGGGCACCGGGTGGGGCAAGGAGGACAATTCAAAGCCACTCTGTATCTTCTTTTTTTCTTCCACTTTAGGGACTTTGGTCCTAGTGTTGGAGGAAGCCCCAGGGTGGCTCCCGTCCTCTCTGTCATTTAGACTCCCAGCCACCCTGTATACACCCCCTCCATTCAACTGAGAACTCTTCAAGCAGAAGAGAAGGGAGGCTTGAGATATCAACCGTTAGGATATCACCACAGAATTCTTTGGGATCTTTGTCTGGGAAACAAACACAAGCGCCATTTTGGAAGCAGAGCCAAGGGAGACACTGACGGGCATTTTCTACTAATGCACCCAGTCTTGCAAATGAATTCTCCCCATCTCCTTTTTCCTACTCAGTATGTCCATCATGCCAATGGATGCCCCTTTTGCCACTTGAAACCAAAATTGCTGTGGTTTAGGATGGTCCCGGGGTGGAAAGAGGTTTGCATGAAAAGCCAAGGATATCTCACCAGTTGAGTCCATATCCAAGCTCTCGTTGCTCCAGACCTTGGCATTGTTCTCTGTCCTGATCAGCGATATGTTATACTTGACTCCTCTCAATTTGTCCTCTCGAATCACGCAAACACACCTGTGGCCCTGCATTTTCTTCAGAGGGCACTCCCGTGGATTCCTGGAAAAACAGCAAGAGAGAGTTCACAAACCTTTCTTCATTGCTGCACAGCCAGAGATGGTCTGCAAAGTGCTGAATACCTTCGCGCTGCCTGGGCTGCCTAGACACTTCCGTCCACGAAGGGAGCAGGAGCTCCCAACCTTGGGGGCCAGAGGGCAAGGTGTGCTAGGCAGGCCCACAAAAGAGACCGTGAGAGAAATTCTACTCCTGAGACACGTTTCTCCCTCTTCATGTTTGGAAGCCAAGGATTTGTGCCTGTCCGGCCTGGTGTTGCAAGTGTTGCTGATTACAGGGGATGTTGGGGCACAGCAGATCTTGTCCAGTCCACAACAAGGATCAGGCTTGGAAATGCCACCAAATACCAGGATCTTATTATCGTATGTGGTGGACTTGTCCAAAAGCTAAAGGTTATTGGAGCAGAATTAAGATATGAATAGAAGAAATGACTCAACAACCTACTGATTTAAAGACTTCTGGTGGCACCGCCAGCGCCGCAGCAGCTCTTTCGGGAGCTCCGACCCCCGTGATCTGTAAAGCCGCCAGAACAGACCCCCCCAGTCCCTCCTTACTAGATTCAACAAGCTGAGTGGCTCTAATTTATTCAAGGACTCTGTCCGCTCTACTGGTTTTTGTGACCAGAGCCCATTCATGTCTGCTGAACAAGACAGGCACTGGGCCTCTCTCTGACTACAAACAGCTTCGCCTATAAAAGGTCTTGCAAAGCCTTCCCAGGACTCATTCCCATGGGTTAACCACCCAGGCGCTCTCTGGAAGGGCTCCACTGGGCCAATGTGAAGATGCTGGGGAGGGGACTGTCTCCTCAGGGCTACCACAGTACCTTACAATCCTACCAGAAAGCTAATTTGGCAAATGGGACAGCTGAACATCTCATGAAGGAAATAAAATTCTGCCAGAAGAAACAAGAAGCAACATTACAACACCAAGCAAGTTGGATGGACACAATTGCGGCCATGATGCGTGCACCACTGGAAAACCTGAACAAACAGGTTGGGGACAGATGATCTAGCTATATTGTCTGAAGTCATGGCCCTCTCTTGAGGACACGTAAGCATCATGATAAGAGAGAATGCTGGACAGTGATCCTGTCAATGGCCCAAATCAGCTCTCTGTGGCAGAGTGAGGACAGATGGAGGAAGTTGCATAGCTACTCCAAGGAATTGATTGACCACCTGGTTCCCCAGTCCCTGAAACTATGAGAGTCTCTGCTGTATAACTGATCCCACACCTCCTACCCTTGAACGGAGGATTGTTGTGTCCTTCAACACAACACACTGCTTTTCTAATACTTACTCTGCATAAAAACGTCTCTGGTAGAGTACTTTAAACTCTGCGGTGCAGTTGGTGACGGCATCCAACTCCCAGTGACAAACCAGTGTAGTGATATAATCGTTGTGACAATGTACCGGGACATCCTTTGAAGACGCAACTAGGAAAGTACAAAAGAATAGTTACTTGACGAAGCTGATACATTTAGACAAATAGTCTGGCCAGCTCAAGGTGTTTCCCCAAAACTCTGCAGCAGAATGAACCTTTGCAGAAAAGCTGACCTCCTTGGTCTCTTGGAGCAGAAGCAAAAGAATCCTAGGGAACATTTCTTGGATTGGATCACATTGCTCTACAGTTGGGTTTCCTTGGCTGAAGGAGCAGGCGGGACCCTCCTTCGGCCTGCGTAACTTTCTTTGGCTGGATATAAGCCAAGCAGCAGCCTGGTTGTAGTCCAGTTCCTGGTTATACATAGCACATGTTATAAACATGGGGCTGTGATCTATGTTACTGCCCAGCTCTTCTCCGGAGCAGGGCTTTCTCCGACAATGGCTGGTCCTGGTTTTGATGCAGTGGATCTGCTCATGCCACGGATGGTGGGCTAAAGGTAGCTGCTTATACCACCCCTTTTTCTGTCATGGAAGAGGGGGAGCCTCTTCCTCTTCACCTCAGCCCAGTGACCCCCTTCTCCTGCTTGGCAAATAGCCTGAGCCAAAAGGATGGATGGCACCCACACCCTCACATGGGACAATATATTATCGTTAGGAGAATATAACTGTAGCAGTAATTAACACAGAGAATGCCTGTCTCCAAAAGCCCCAGAGAGGCTTCCTGGGCACCCTCACATTTTAATGGGTTGATGGTGAATTTATCTAGAAAACGTGACCTAGTAACTATGTAGGAAGCTATGCCCTACAGCATGTAGTAGCAGACGCAATATAGTGTATGGAAATCAACGGCCCTTGATTTCTGGGGTAGGTTTAGAATCTCCTGGTAGAAAGGCAACTGTGTGGACATATTGTTCTAAAAATATTGTTGTCAAATCCAGGAGTGTATTGATTATAAAATATATAAAATATAAAAATATATAAAATTATAAAAAATAAAATATGTACACTGACAGCATATGCACCAAAGACAAATTCCTTGTGTGTCCAATCACATTTGGCCAATAAAGAATTCTATTCTGTTCTGTTCTGTTCTGTTCTGTTCTGTTCTGTTCTGTTCTATTCTATTCTATTCTATTCTATTCTATTCTATTCTATTCTATTCTATTCTATTCTATTCTATTCTATTCTATTCTATTCTATTCTATTCTTTTCTTCTATTTCATTCCGTCTATTCTATTCTATTCTATTCTATTCTATTCTATTCTATTCTATTCTATTCTATTCTATTCTATTCTATTCTATTCTATTCTATTCTATTCCATTCCATTCCATTCCATTCCATTCCATTCCATTCCATTCCATTCCATTCCATTCCATTCCATTCTGTATTTTCTATCCTATCCAATCTGCTGAAAACATTCACAATATTTCTATAGAAGAAGAAAAAGAAGAGGAGGAAGAAGAAGCTTTCCATGCCTTCATTCTACACAAAATCAGGTTGAGGACGGGAGCAGCAGAACATCCTTTGATTAATGGCCTCAGTGTCACAAAGGGAATACAAAAATGATTAATGGACTTGTTCTATGTGAGTTAATCCACATAATTTGTGATACTGAAAGCTGCCCAGAGTTACTTGGTTGAGTTTGTGGTTAAAGAAATTGAATAATAAATAACCATATTGAAAGTAGCAAGCTGATCCAATTTAGTGGCAATGCCTACTGAAAAGAGTTGTAACATCAACAATAACAACCCAAACACACCTCTGATACATAACTGAGGATTTCAACAGAAGAACCAGAAGGAAGATGATCTGGCAACAGCAACAGGCAAAGAGGGGCTCAGTTGCAGGCCCCCCCATCTAAAGGCTGCATCTCTTGATGTAAAAAGCAGCCCCAACATTCCAGTTTTTCTTCTCTATGGCCACAGTTCCACCAAATGGACCACAGGCTGTAGTGACCCCCTAGAAGATTTCTCTCAACCCTTGGGATGAACCCACCACTGCAAACAATTCAGCAACATCCTTATTCTGGCAAACTCAGCCAAATTTTGAAGCCTCTCAGCTTCTGGAGTACAGGTCAGATTCACATCAATACTAGACAAAATATCACAATGAAAGGCAGTCAACATGTTGATGAGCTGAATAGTCTTGGTTAGCTGTCCCCCTACCCCTCCCTCTAGTGACTTCAAGGAAGATGCAAGTCATCAATGTGTGTAGCTGAATATTTCAGATTTCCTTGACCTGACACCTTCTGATGAATGACCAAAGAGGGTCTATTACAATCCACCCTGGCCAGCTTCCTTTCCCGCTCTCCTACATGAATGTCTAATCGTGTAACTCTCTGTGTATTAACTTGGAATCTAGCAGGATGGAGGGACAAGATTTGCTTGAATTTCTGTCCAGTTCTGGCCCTATTGTGATAAAAAGGACTTGGCTGAGCATATTTCAAGACCTGGCTTTAAGACCTGGGTCAGCAGCATGGAAAGTGAAAGGCTGAGTGATAGGCGATTGGCCATACGGATCAGGGAAGAACCAGGATGGGAAGTCAGAGACACGATCATAGGTGGGGGAAGTCCTCCGAAGATGCCATGCTGAGCAATTCTTCTCTCCTGCTGACAAACAGCTAATTTCACCACCAAAGTTGGCCCTTGAATTTGAACGGAAGCAATTAGAAACAACCCAAAATGATCCTTGGACAACTGTGGATCTACATAGAAAGAGGAATCTGGAAAATTGCAATTTTCAGTAGTCAGAAGTCAAGTCTCCATCTTTTCCTTTCAGTTGCTTATTTGTTTGTTTGAAGAATGCCTGGGTTTTAACTGCACGTTGTGACATTTCCTTTTTCCTTTTGATTTTTACTTTTAAATGTTAATTGACTGGTTGAATGGTGTTTTATTATAAGCCCTTGCTGGATATTTTTTTGTGTTTTCTTTTACTGCTTTATTTGCTGTTTCAAGTCACTTTTACTTTGTCTGTATGAAAGTTGATGGCGATTCCTTGGGTATTGAAAGTAATCTGATCTGATTTTCATTTGTATTTTCATTATAGGGATTTCACATTTTATTAATTTTTAAAA
The DNA here is from genome assembly GCA_030761175.1 of Masticophis lateralis. NCBI lineage: Eukaryota > Metazoa > Chordata > Lepidosauria > Squamata > Colubridae > Masticophis > Masticophis lateralis. Next base: position 20,344,022 of record JAUDYJ010000013.1, on the reverse strand, counting down.
GCTCTGGTCTTATTTTTTAAATTGTTGATGGAAATTTCCCTGTTTTTTCTACTTATTTTTATTGTGGGAAAGATTATCTCAATGCTCTCCAATGCTCTATTTTGTTATGGTGCTTCCCCTGTTCCTTGAGAGGAATTGTTTATGTCTGGGAATATATCAAAATGCAAACAATGCATCAACATAAGAATAAAGACCTTCGGAAAGCCCTTGAAAAAATGCTTTTCAATTTATAAATTTGAATTGAATTTAGATTAAAGGTTTGATAAAATAACAATGGTTTTAAATCAACCCAAAGATGATATTTAGATGTAAGGAACAGCAGTTAAACCAGACTTACAATCAGATGATTGGAATCTAATTTGTTGCTGGCAGATTTGAAGGAGGTGGTGGCGTCAGGTCCGAAAATGGCCGGCTGATTGGAGAAGACTGAAAGGGGCAGGGCTCAAAGTGGACAGAACTGATGAGCGATGAACTGGATGTTTCTAATTAAACTAAACCAGCTGGCGGTACCTGAACACACTTGTAAGTGGATCATAAGCTTACTAACAGACAGGAAGCAGCAGTTGAAGCTAAGCAGAATCATACCAGATACCTGCACAATTAGCACAGCCTGCCCCCCTCAAGGCTGTGTGTTCTCTCCATTTCTCTTCTCTCTGTACACCAATGACTGCATCTCAAACGATCCATCTGTTAAACTATTGAAGTTTGCAGATGACACAACAGTGATTGGTCTCATTCAAGACAATGATGAATCTGCATACAGACGGGAGGTTGAACAACTAGTCTTGTGGTATGACCGGAACAATCTGGAACTGAACACACTCAAAACCGTAGAAATTGTGGTAGACTTTAAGAGAAACCCTCCCATACTACCACCTCTTATGATACTAGACAACACAGTATCAACAGTAGAGACCTTCAAATTTCTAGGTTCTATCATATATGCAGAGCTAAACCAGGGAGCCTTGTTTAGCTCTGCAGACTAAAGCACCGTAATTAACATCCAGCTGTCTGCAATTACACCAGTTCGATTTTCACCAGGCTCAAGGTTGACTCAGCCTTCCATCCTTTCTAAGGTAGGTAAATTGAGGACCCAGTTTGTGGGGGCAATAAGCTGACTTTGTATAAATAGACAAAAGTATGAAGGCTATTGCTTAACACGTTGTAAGCCGCCCTGAGTCTTCGGAGAAGGGCGGCATATAAATCAAATTTTTTAAAAAAATATCAAGACCTAAAATGGACACCTAACATCAAAAATGTCATCAAAAACTGCGCCAACTCAGAAAGCTCAAACTGCCCCTGGAGCTGCTGATCCAGTTCTACAGAGGAATTATTGAGTCCGTCATCTGCACCTCTATAACTGTCTGGTTTGGTTCTGCAACCCAACAAGACAGACGCAGACTTCAGAGGATAATTAGAACTGCAGGAAAAACAATTACTATCAACCTGCCTTCCACTGAGGACCTGTATATTGCACTAGTCAAAAAGAGGGCTGTGAAAATATTTACAGACCCCTCACATCCTGGACATAAACTGTTTCAACTCTGACCCTCAAAATGACACTATAGAGCACTACACACCAGAACAACTAGACACAAGAACAGTTTTTCCCGAACGCCATCACTCTGCTAAACAAATAATTCCCTCAACACTGTCAAACTAGTTACTAAGTCTACGTTACTATTAATCATCTCATCGTTCCTATCACCCATCTCCTCCCACTTATGACTGTATGACTGTTGCTTGTATCCTTATGATTTATATTGACTGTTTCCCTATGACTATCATTAAGTGTTGTACTTTATAATTCTTGACGAATGTATCTTCTCTATTTTTGTACACTGAGAGCATATGCACCAAAGACAAATTCCTTGTGTGTCCAATCACACTTGGCCAATAAAGAATTCTATTCTAATCTAATCTAATCTAAGATTGATGGGGATTGGGAAACGTATAGGTTATATCTAACTGGAGAACAAATGTAGATTTTTTTTGAACAGCAAATGCTGTGGCAATACCTACAACAGAGACTTATAAGATTCTGGGGACTGAAATCCAAGTGAAACAACCCAGCTAAAATTTTTAAGGAAAAGCCTTATTATTAAGAATCAGTGGAGGGTATTTGATCCTGGATGGACAAAAGTGGTAGATTATGGTAGGTTAGAAGCTGTTGTGGACTTTCTACGAGCGAAATACAATAATAGGGCTCTGAAGTTTAACTGTTGTTTTTACCTGTTATCTATGGTTTTTTCAACATACCGTATTTTTCAGAATATAAGATGTACCTTTTTCCTCCCTAAAATGGAGTGAAAATTTATACACCGAATGTAGCCCTGCCCACCCACTGTCCCCCATCCTTTGGCCTCTGACTCCCAGCAATTTACCTCCTTGCAGCAAGAAGAAACAGGTCCTTTCAGCTTCAGCACACCCTAATTAGCACAAATTGATTGGATTGGCCTCCCGACTCTCAGCTGTTTTGTGCATGCCTCTGCTGCTTGCTGCAAGGAGGTAAATTGCTGGGGGCAGAATTTTTTTTCTTGTGCTAATCAAGCTATGCTGAAAATGAAAATGAAAATGAAAATAAAGCAGGCTGTTTGCTGAAAGGAAGCAAAATTGCTGGGAGGCTGAGGCAGATTTCTTTTTCTTGTTTTCCTCACCAAAAAACGTAGGTGTGCCTTATAGTCTGGTGCATCTTATACGGTATATTGTGTGTAAATGTCAGGTCAAATGGGTTAAGTAAACTTGTAGAAGTTCATTAACTGTGGCTGTTTCATGGGGTATTATTCTTGCAATATATCAATATTCGACTGGGGGGAGAATTTGTTTTTCTTTTTATAGACATATTTTTGTCTTTGTCTCGTTTTGCTTTATTTTGTATTTTCTTTTTTTATCCTTTTTTGGAGTTGTAGTTTAATGTTTTTAATAAAAAAATAAAAAAGTAACAAATAAAAGATCATAGGTGCTTCTTCCTCTTTTTTGCTCAGCTGTCAATTTCCAGTTGAAGGTTGTAGGACAGGTGTAGAAAATCCATTTTGTTGAAAACCCCATCCTCTTGCTCTCAAGATGTTTTCCTTTTGGGCCTGTCCTAAACTCCTTGGGAAACTACGTGACAGCCTTATCAAAGAACTTGAACCAGGCGGGCAGTTAATACAGGTTAACTTCCCCTTTCCTGCTGCAGATAGTTTTGAGTTTTGCATACTTCCTTACCAGCCCCACCAGTGAGGGACGAAGGCTAAGGGCTGCCCTGCTTTAGTCAGGAGCCCACCTTCTGGGAGTTGCCTGCTGCTTGCTAATGATCAAAGGCATATAAAAGCTAAGTTGGCTCCCCCCGCCCCCCTTTGTACTGTACAGAAGAAACAGGTTGCAATTTTCTGCATTGTCCAATAATTGGCTTCTTTGCATCAGGGAAAAACAAACCCAGCATTTGGCCAGGCCAATGTACAGTTTGCTTCTGGGATTGAACGTTTATACACTTCCACAAACGTCTGTTTATTATTCTCCAGGTCTCTGGGTGAATTTGCAATAAACCTTGGCAGAGGTCACCTCACAGACTGCAATGTGAGGTTGGAGCCTCCTGCACAAGTTTATATGAGGACATTAACTTTCCCGAAGAATTCCACTCCCTGTTCCTGCCACAGTCTTTTAGGGAGCTGCAAAGGAATGCTGCTGATATGCAGTTGTTAAACCAGGAGTGCCAGTGGAACCTGAATTCTTGTAGGCAAGAATCAAAACATTGCTTTCTTCTTTACTCTCCATCAAGACAGATGAAGGAACCCTTTAGAGTGAGACTGTATTTGTCTCCTAAATCAGTGTTTCTCAACCTTGGCAGCTTGAAGATATGTGGACTTCAACTTCCAGAATGAATCCTTGGACAAGACGTGGGAGCTGAAGTCCACACGCCTTCAAGTTGCCAAGGTTGAGAAACACTGTCCTAAACAGGAAGGTTGTCTTTACTGCTTTATGAACCAGAGGTCAGGGACCACCAAGCAGCTGCCGTCAATGTCTCTGCACACTCAGACTCCCTCTTCTCAAATGGGGTCTTGCTTAGCTTAGAGCTTTGCAGGAAGAAGTGTATCGTGGCCCAGAGTGGAAGCCATGGCTTTGATGTTGCCCTGACTGGTAGACACTCTCTCTTCACCTTGCACAAATGTTTTCATTTATTTATTTATTTTTCGTATTTCTGAACCACCCATCTCCCTCAAAGAGGAACTTTGGGTGGTATACAATAAAATGTCAAAATATAAAACAGTGTACATAAAAGGTAAACGCTTTAAGAGGAGGCAAGACATTAAAAGTAGTCAAAAGACGAGGGAGGGTTTAGGGGATTAAGCAGCCCCATGGCTGCAAACTCCCCCAGCCACCCCTGCAAAGCCATAGACGAGCGGTGTCAAACTCAAAGCCCAGGGCCCAGATCCTGTGGGGTGCTTAGATCTGGCCCGCAGGGCTGCCCTGGAAACTGCGATGGACCGGCCGACAGTGCCTCTGCCAGCAAAAAGGAAGCTCAGGAGGGCTGCGTGCAGCCCACCCGAGCTCCATTTTTACTGGCAGAGTGTTGCAGGAGGCTGTCCCAGCTGAAAATGGAGCTCAGGAGGCGCCCCTGACATGTGATATCAAGCTGGCCGTGCCTGCCCTGACCACTCCCCTCCTGACCACACCCCATGCCCCCCCCCCCAATGTCAAACACAACCCTGATGCAGCCCTTAAATTGAGGCAGGTCTTAACTCCTTTTCAGAAGGCCAGGAGACTGAGGGCATGCCCCATCTCTAGTGGGCTGGTGGTGCAGGGGTGGGGGGGTGGGGTGGGAGAGAAGCATCTTCCACAGGTGAGGACAACAGAAATCAATGACGTTTCAGTCCCGTATCAGGGCTTGAAGAGTCTGGATCATCCATTTCCTCCAAGATCCTCTGGAGAGCAACTCTACCACCTTCTCGGTCACTTTCCCTTTTTAGGGAAGGGACTGGACAAACAATGTCCAGAATGTTGGGGCCAGCAGTAGCCTCTTAAGTGGGGAGCAGCACCTCTTTAAAGGAGCTAGGAGCATCCACTCCAACAAGGATGAATTCCCCGTCACTTGGACCCATCCCAGGTGCCTTAAGCAGCCAGGAGCAACATGGATGGAATGCACCGGTGGTGACATTTGCATTCCAAAGGACCCCGTCCACTTCCTCAGCTCTGACAGAATCAAACCCTTCCCAGATAACCGGACAAGTCCCTGGGCATCTTCATAGGCGTGTGTGGCTTGCATCACGTTTGGTATTCAAGTAGGAATGAATCTGAGCGATTTTATCCTCCAGATACCTGGGAAATTCGTCCCTGTAGGTAGGTATCTGAGTCACCCTTTCCAAGAAGAGTCCATGTGACCCTAAAGAAGGCCGCTGGGTGCCAGTCTGCAGATGCAATGAGAGCCAAGTGGTATTGACGCTTGTCTGCTCTTACCACCACAAAGTAAAGCTTAATCGAACTAATAAATAAATAAATAAATAAATAATAGTGGCCTTAACCCCTATGTGGTTGAGTTCCTTCTTCCTTTTCCTCCAGCACCATGCCAGGCATCTCTTGACCCTTTCCAGCTCCCTCATGGGAACCATATGGAGTGATGGGCCAGGAGAGGCCACATCATGCCTAAGACTCCGCCTGACTCCCTATGCCAGGCAGCCACCAAGATCTCAGACTGGCAGCTATTTACCCCAGCTTCCTCTGAAACCCAGTTGAGTTCATCAGTTGCTGGGGTGGAGGAACCCAGAACCTGAACTCCTCTCTTTAACCAAGAAGAAGCAGAAGGATCTATGGTGCATCACCTGAAAACATTGCACATATCCTGTTTGGCTGCAAACGGCATTCTGCTGAAAGGACCGTTTGCTTAAAGCTCTTTCAAAACCTAAAAGACAGTGAGACACTTATTTCCTCTTACATTTCTTCCAGGGAACAAACACGCACATCTCTAGCAAGACTGCCATTTTTGTATCATCACAGTCAAAGAAGATAAAAGACAAAAAAGGTGTCCTAAGAGAGATTGGGTTGAATGCTGCATTTATTATGAACATGCCCTTCTCTTTTCTCTGTATTAGTTTTAGAGTTTTTTTATATGCTCAGACAACTAATTAATAAAACCTGCTGATTTAATTCTGAGTTCAGACATTCAGTCTTTCTTTGGTCAGGGTGAGGATTTCACTGCAGCTGGGTTGAACTTTCCAATTTACCACTGGGTGGTCATTCTAACTCCAAGTCCCAGTCAGGGTAACCTCTTTCAGGAGGGCCCCACTGGGTTCCCTCCCTCCCTGCTATCCTGCCTTTATTATTATTTTTACAAAAAATCAGTCAAAGCAGTGAACAACATGTCTTCCCATTTTCCCCACCACAACAGGCTACAACCCAGGCATGGAAAGGATTGGGCTGAGGAACTGCATGCCCACAAAAAGCTGACTTTGGGGGAAATTTTAACTTTGAAAAACACATTCAGGCAGAATTTGCAGTTATTTTGCAATAACATAACTACTTTCACAAATACCAATTACAATATAAAACTATATATATAAAAGCGAAAACCACTCATGCCGTAATCATGAAATCTCCAGAACCGTAAAGCCTACAAACTTGAAATTTGCCACGTATGTTCCTCTTGGCTTTTAGCTGCTCACTAAAAAAGGATTTTTCAAAATGACAATCAGAGCATTAGTATTTCCCATATTATTATTAACACGCTCTGATGATAAGGAGTTCTGCTCCCCCTCCCCACCTGAAAAGAAATCTATTCCAAATGGATAACACAAGCAGAGGAGAGGAGTTTCACTTTCAGTTTTACTTTCACAGCAGCAAACGGGATAGGATAGGGGAGGCTTCTGTGCTGCAAGCCTGAGAGAGAGAAGGGGATAGGATAGAGGAGCCATCTGTGGGGCAAGGCTGAGGGAGAGAAGGGGAGAGGAGAGGCCGATCATAACTACTGATTAATTTTCAAGCTGTGTCGATTTATCAAGCCGCATCACACAGTTTCATAACGAAGCACAGATATTTATTTTTGAAACTTTTGCAGAGTTTTTTAAAAAAAAGTCTAAGTCTGATTCATCTTAGACTTGGTCCAGATTACTTCTACTAGTTTAGGAGGATTTGGAGAAACTAAATGTAACTTGTGGTGTAGTAACCCTTTTTAATACAGGTGATACTCACTTAGTAACTGCAGCTGAAACCAGCAACTATCACTGAGTGAAGTGAAAAGTCACATGACTACTGTTCATCCGATCCAGCTGTGGTGATTAAGCGAATGACTGTGGTTGTTAAGCACAATGTCACATGACCGCCACCTGCGGCTTCCCGCCAGCTTCCCCACTGACTTTGCTAGTCAGAAGTCAGCTATGTAGGTTGCAAATGGTGATCATATAAATATGGGACGATGCATCGCTGGTAATGAGGGCTGATGGCCAAGCGCCCAAGTTGTGAACATGTGACTGTGGTGACAACACAACAGCCACAATGTCAAGGACTTGAGTAAAGTCTCCTTATTCAGGGCATGTTTGTTTGAACTGTTTGCTGAATGAGCAGTCAGACAGCCAGGACTGCCTGTAATGGAAGGAAACTGATGAAACCAGAATAGCAAACTGGGACCTCTTATAGTAAACCAGTAAAGAATTGCTTTGAGCAACACGAAACTGTTTTTCCATGCTCTTAAAACAAGGTTAGTATTTGGCTCTGTCCAAAATTTGAATACCATAATAGAATCTTTCTATGGCATCTATTGCAAATTTAAGTTGAACATATTCCTCCTGGCTGTATTTTCCGAATTTAACATGGATCAAGACAACATGGAGATTGGCTAACAAAATGAAAGAATTCCTCCCTGTTTGAAAGTGAAGGTGTTGTTGCTGTTTTGCCTGAAGGGCCCAGAGGAAGGCTTTTGAACAGGAGAGTCAACATGTTCTGAGTTCTGCTTCTAAGTAATTTCCCAGGCTTCCCCTTCCTCCTTTACTTTATATATTACTGGGAGTATAACATCTGAAGTTAACCCTGTTGAATTAATGCTGGCCTGTTGGTGACTGTTCAGTTCAGCACTAAACTGACATAAGAGGAACGCCAACGCCTCTTCATGGCAGGCGTCCAAAGCCGGGAGGGCCCCGTTCCTGGCTTCTCGGGCTCGAACGCGGCGCCCCTTGCAAAGGCCGCTCTCGGCAGTTAACAAAACCACCGTCGGAAACCCGGCCGAGCAGAACCCGATCCCCGACCGCGGGCAGAGCTCCGCCGGCCTTCCCCTCCAGGCCACCCTGGCCGCAAAGCTGGGCAGCCGACGGGCGAGGGCCGGGCCTTTGCCCACCCTTTCCCCTCCGGAGGCGCCCGCGCGCTCCCCGCACCGCCACGCCCGGCCCGGCCCGGCTTTCCGCGGCCAGGTCAGGCAGCGCCGCCGCCGCCGCCTCCTCCTCCTCCTCCCAGGCTGACCGTCGGCGGCCGCCGAGCCTCTGTCCCCGGCCAAGCCGAGCTGTCGGGCCGTCGCGCCCTCTCGCCCCATCCGCCGCCGGGACTCACGGTGCCACAGGAGACAGAGCAGCCCCGCCGCCGCTGCCGCCGCCGCGCTCCGCCACGAACCCATCGCCGCTCGGGACGCGCCGTCGGCGCGGGCAGCCGCCCCGAACCCCGCCGGCCGCGGCTTCCCAGAAGCGACCCTGGGCGTCCCGCTCCTCTTCCGCGGAAGGGCAGGGCAGGCTCGGCGGGCCACGAGGGCGGAGGCGGCGTCTGCTGGGGCCAAGGGAGGGAGGGAGGGAGGGAGGGAAGCCGGGCGCCGCCTTCGCGCGCGCTGGGAAGGGAGGGGGCTTGGCCGGTCTGCCCGGCGGCTCTGGCCCGGGGCGCCACGGGGCCGGGAGAACAGAGCCGCCCCTGCCTTGCGGGCGTCCCTTCTGCCTCGCGCCGCTCCTCGTGTTCGGTGGCTGCTGGCCCGCGCTCTGCCCGCGTTCCCAAGCCGCCCTGGGTTGCCTTCAGCGGCCCGTCTGCGCCCTTTGGCAAAAAGCGGCGTCCGTGGGGTAGAGAGCCCCTTGGGCGGCCCGGGATCGGGAGGCGTAAAGACACCCTAAAATCCAAGGCGGGAAACTGCCCTCCCCCTCAGCAGGGGATGACGACCCCGGGGGCTTCTCCAGAGACCCTTGGGAACTCACACCTGCCTATATAGGCTATTTTAATGTCGGTTTTAATAATGTCATGTAATAAGTTATCTGTGCTCATTTTGATAAACAGTAAAGATAAAGGTTTCACCTGTCCAGTCAGGTCCAACTCTAGTTTCTTAGATTGTCCGTGGTCACGTGGCCAGCATGACTATATGCCAAGGGACATGTAATGCCGCCAAAGTGGTACCTATTTATCTACTCACATTTGCAGGTTTTCAAATTGCTACATGGGCAGCAGGTGAGGCGAGTCATAGGTGCTCACCCCATCCTGCAACCTTTGGGTCTCAATCAGCATTCCAGCTGAGCCATCACACTCCTTTGATATACTTAATGGTATATGTATATGTGTAGATATATAGGTATATATAGTGGCATGGTATAAATTATTCCGGTTCATCACAATCAGCCATATGTTCTGTATACTATACTCAACAATATGAAGCCACAGCTACCAGTTTTTTAGCTGGTGTTGCTGTCAGATGCATTGTGTTCTTCCCAAGAATCCACAATATTTTCATTTTTTTTCTACTTTTCCTACTTTATTTTCCTACCATTTTTTAAATTACGGGCACATGATAATTTGTAGATATTCCAATGAATAATTTTGACAACAGTGTAATGTTGTTAATAATCAATTAGTGTCATTTTACACAAGCTGAGATTGTATGATGTACTGTTTCTTCTGCTTTTTGCATAATATGCACTTTGAATCCTTTGATAGTTTTTCAAGTTTGGGTGGGTGTTAGAGAGCCAGCACTTTTTGCCATAACCACAATATCAAGCTTTATTGAAGCTGATTTAAGGCACCAGGCTAAAAACCAAGAGGCCCTGAGTTCTAGATCCATTTTAGGCACAAAGCCAGCTGAATCACCTCAGTCCTAGGAAAGAGGCAAGAGCTGATCACTCCTAAAAAAGTTTGACAAGAAAACAGCAGGGAGCAGTCCAGGCAGTCACCAGAATAAATAGTGACTCAACGACACAAAACAAAACACCCCCAAACCAAACACATGGCAGCCTGGATTAAAAAACAACCAGTATGGACAACACGGCTCATACTTTGGAAGGTCTTTGGAGCCTTCCAGGACCCCCATGCCTCCCTCTGGGGGTGGAGTTCCAGATGGTGAGGTTGCTTCCTCGGTCCAGGCAACACGGAGGCCTGTTTGGAGAGGGGGTGAAGGAGCGGGTGAATTCTAGTCCTGCTTTAGCATGAAGGTTGTCTGGCTGGCATTGGGCCAATCCCGCTCAGCCCAACCGCCTCACAGGATGACTGTTGCGGAGAAAAGGAGTATTACGTAGATATAACCAAATGCATAGGCATAGAATAGGAAGTGCCTGGCTCAATAGCAGCAACTGTTAGGTGTCCCAGTGGGTCACCGCTTACGTATGAGCCAGCAATGTTCTGCAACGGCCACAAAAGCCAACACAGTTCTAGGCTGCATTAATAGAAGGATAGAATCAAGATCACATGAAATGTTAATACCACTTTATAAGACCTTGGTAAGGCCACACTTGGGATACTGCATCCAGTTTTGGTCACCATGACACAAACAAGATGTTGAGTTTCTAGAAAGAGTGCAGAGAAGAGCCACAGAGATGACTAGGGGGCTGGATTCTAAATTGTATGATGAACGCTTGCAGGAATTGGTTATGTCTAGTGAGTCTCTGGAAGAGAAGGATAAGTGGGATCATCCTGGGGTGGCATAAGGCTCCTGCCTTGAGCAGAGTTGGACTAGAAGACCTCTGAGGTCATCTCCAGCTCTAAGGTTCTACAGGTGAAACTTGAAAAATTAGAATATTGTGCAAAAGTTCATTTATTTTAGTAATGCAACTTAAAAAGTGAAACTAGAGATAGACTCATTACATGCAAAGCGAGATAGTTCAAGCCTTGATATGTCATAATTTTGATGATTATGGCTTACAGCTCATGAAAACCCCAAATTCACAATCTTAGAAAATTAGAATATTACATGAAATCAATAAAACAAGGATTGTACATAGAACAATATTGGACCTCTGAAAAGTATAAGCATGCATATGTACTCAGTACTTGGTTTGGGCCCCTTTTGCATCAATTACTGACTCAATGTGGCATGGCATGGATGCTATCAGCCTGTGGCACTGCTGAGGTGTTATGGAAGACCAGGATGCTTCAGTAGTGGCCTTCAGCTCTTCTGCATTGTTCGGTCTCATGTCTCTCATCTTTCTCTTGGCAATGCCCCATAGATTCTCTATGGGGTTCAGGTCAGGTGAGTTTGCTGGACAATCAAGCACAATAATCGCATGGTCATTGAACCAGGTTTTGGTACTTTTGGTAGGGTGGGCAGGTACCAAGTCCTGCTGGAAAATGAAGTCAGCATCCCCATAAAGCTCATCTGCGGAAGGAAGCATGAAGTGCTCCAAAATCTCCTGGTAGATGGCTGCGTTGACCCTGGACTTAATGAAGCACAGTGGACCAACACCAGCAGATGACATGGCTCCCCAAATCAACAGAGACTGTGGAAACTTCACACTGGACTTCAAACATCTTGCAGTGTGTGCCTCTCCATTCTTCCTCCAGATTCTGGGTCCTTGGTTTCCAAATGAAATGTAAAAGTTGCTCTCATCAGAAAAGAGGACTTTGGACCACTGAGCAACAGACCAGTTCTTTTTGTCTTTAGCCCAGGTAAGACACTTCTGACGTTGTTTGTTGTTCCGGAGTGGCTTGACAAGAGGAATACGACATTTGAAGCCCATGTCCAGGATCCGTCTGTGTGTGGTGGCTCTTGATGCACTGACTCCAGCCTCAGTCCACTCCTTGTGAAAGTCCCCAACACTTTTGAATGGTCTTTTCCTGACAATCCTCTCCAGGCTGCGGTCATCCCTGCTGCTTGTGCACCTTTTTCTTCCACACTTTTCCCTTTCACATAACTTTCTATTAATATGCTCTTTGATACAGCACTTTGGGAACATCCAACTTCTTTTGCAATTACCTTTTGAGGCTTTCCCTCCTTATGGAGGGTGTCAGTGATGGTTTTCTGCACAAGTGTAAGGTCAGCAGTCTTTCCCATGATTGATTCTTACTGAACCAGACTGAGAAGCCATTTAAAGGCTCAGGAACCCTTTGCAGGTGTTATGGCTTAATTAGCTGATTAGAGTGGGACACTTTGAGCCTAGAATATTGAACCTTTTCACAATATTCTAATTTTCCGAGATTGTGAATTTGGGGTTTTCATGAGCTGTAAGCCATAATCATCAAAATTATGACAAATCAAGGCTTGAACTATCTCGCTTTGCATGTAATGAGTCTATCTCATATATCAGTTTCATCTTTTAAGTTGCATTACTGAAGTAAATGAACTTTTGCACGATATTCTAATTTTTCGAGTTTCACCTGTATGTTCTACATGTTCACCACCTTGGGTTGTATATAAAAAAGGCTAGATACAACTGCAGCGTGGGCAGACAGGCAGCCCAGCACGGGGCTCGGCCGGAGAGGCCACCAACGCGAGGCGGGTTCCCGCGCCTTCCAGGCCGGCACTTCCAAAGGGCTCCCGGAGCGGCCTTTTCCTTCGCCCCCTCCAAAGCTCTGGGGTCCCATGCGGGGTCGGCCGCTTCCTCGAGTCACGCTCGGGTCGGCGGCTCCGTTTTCCGTGGCAAGAAAGGGACCCTTTCCCCGGGAACTAAAGCCCCCCACCCCGGAGTTTCAGGCGAGCCGTCGGATCATCCGCTCCCAGAGATCCCACTCCCCCACCCCCCCGCCGACATCGAGGCGTCGCCTCCGCACCAGCCAGGAACGGAAGGGTGGCGCCCGCGGGCGTCAGACAAGCGGCTGCTGCAGGCCTCCGTCCACCCGCGAGAGGGCGCTCCGGAGACCGGAGGAGGCGCGCTAACGTGCCGCCCTCCCCGGAAAGCGCGCGCGGAAGCCCCGCCCCCGCCCGCCATGGCCGCCGTGCTGAGCGACGCGCACCGGCGCTTCCTGCAGGCGCTGCTGGCCCGCGGGGTGGTGGAGGCGGCCGAGGCGGAGAGGCTGCGCCGGCTGTGCTGCCAGCGGCACCCGGGTCAGTGGGGGCCGCCCTTGTCCGGAGGGGAGGCTCGGGGGTCCCCGCAGAAGCCCGGAGCGGCTGGGAGAACGCGCGGCGCCTCTCCCGCCCCCGGGCCCTGACGCCCCCCCCCCTTGTGCCTCCGCAGCCCCCGGCGCCAGCGACCCCCTGGACGACTTCCTGGCCGCCCTGAACGCTCAGCTGCAGCCGCTCTGCATGGAGATCCGGAAGGGCTCGGCGGAAGACAGCGGCGGCACCTACCTCGCCCTGGTGAGCCGCGGCTGAGGGGCGCCCGGGGCCCCTGGGGCTGCGAAGGCCTCCCTGGCTGCCTGTGCTGAGCCCCCCCCCCCCCGCTCCTTCCCTCCGCAGGTGAACCTGGCAGAGACCGAGGTCACCAAAATGGCCAGCGACTTCTCCGAGAACGAGCTGGAGCTCTTCAAGAAGACGGTAAGCCCGCCGCCTTGAAGGCGCGCCGGGACTGCCGCCGTGGCTGCTGGAGGAGACGAGCGGCCCCTGAGCTGCTCAAGCCTTCCGCTCAGTCCGAGGAGGAGCCGGGCTCTCGGGGCCAATAGGCCGACTCCGCAAACGGCCTAGAGAGGGCTGGAGAGCCCGGGAAAGCGGCAGAGAAGCCTAAGCGCTATTGCAGAGCTCCCTTCCGGTTTGTTTGCTACAAACAAGGGGCCTCTCCCCAACTCTGGGCAAAATAGCCTCAGGGCTCGGTTTGACATGCAACCTATGTCCCGTTCTTGTCAGGACTCCTGTCCTGCTCCATCTGCCGCGTGAGGTGGTCGCCTTGATTCACGGCAGAGGCAGCAGAAACACATACTTGGCGGTGCTTTGAGATGAAAGTCATTGATTTGAATTGGAGCTACTGATGAAGTAGAGGGATTCTGCTAAGATAGACGTAGATAAATTCTGGACACCACAATAACCCCGTTTCTTTAACGTTTACCTTTTATGGACTTTACCCTGGGGCCGGACTTCAGCCTCTCGCTTGTGTGACTGTTGGTAGGATGGATTTTATGAAAGTCTGGATAGAAGCTGGAGGCACGTGAACCTCCCGACCATTTATAGGTTCCTTGTATCCTTTCCTCTGTTTCACAATGAATAGAGGGATGAAAGTAGCAGAATTCTGAGGAACGTTGGCAAAGGTTTTCTGTGGCCAAATGTAAGGATAATAAGGATAATGGATTTCCTTTAAAGCTCTTAGGCAGAGTAGTAGTTTTTAGAGCTGGAGCGGTTGAGGGCACCTATGAGGTGGTCCAGCTTTAGACCCCCCCCCCCCTCAACCAGAATGTGCTGTTTGCTTCCTCTCCATTTATTCTGCTAAAGGGAATTCTTTGGGAGAGCAAGTAGGAGAGGAACTGCCTTGTATAGCTTCTCCTGTAGTTTTAGCAGCTCCTGGTCTCTAGTATTTTGTGCTGTGAAGTGGCCTGAATATGTTCTAAATAATCCATATGAAGGCTCCTAGGTGGTCTCTGAGCTTGGTTGTCGGTTGCACTAGTGAGGTCTGTGGAGATTCTGAGTCATCCAGGTCATGCTTGACTCAAAGGTGCTTTTTCAAAAATGCAACTGGACTGTTTTTTCCTTGAGGGGGATGGAAGGATAGGAGAGGTGGTGGTAAATTGCACTGATGATGTTCCCTACTTGGGTAAGGAAACATCTGCAAACAGAGTCTAGCTCAGAGAGCACCAAGGATCCCACAGTTAAAACTCTGAATTATAGAGATTCTCTTTCATTGGAATAATCCAAATGGTTTGAGATGATCAATCACAAACTTTCCTGGAATGGGCTGATGATGCGGAGGGGGACTCTGCTGGTCCTGACCTGACATTCTGTTGTCCTTATTTTTTTCTTGAAGCATGTATTACTAATTTTAGTATACAGCTGTTTTTTCTCTTCTGCTTTGGCCCATGTTTGATTTGTAAAATGGTCTGTAGATAAAAAAACAAAAATAAAACACAAATCTCTCCAGGGCTGTAGCCATAATTATCTATTCAAGGAAAAACACATTTATTAAGTTCTAGTCTCTAGTTCCTACATGCATTCTTCATCTTGGGTCCTGTTGGGCCATGGGAGGAGGGGAATAACCCATCAGGTCACACCATCCCTGATTGGAAACTGTTTGGGAGGGGGTGCCTAAGATATGGCATCCCGTGTCTGTCTGGAGAAACAGTTTTGGCAGAAGTAACATTAGGTCTCTTGTTTTTGCAGCTGGACCTGATCCTGATGTCTGGGAATGGCTTTGCATCGTCCACCGAGATCTTGAACTTGGCTGACCAGTTGAAGCCAAAGAAAATGAAGAAAATGGAAGTGGAACAAGTGCTTCAACAGCTGGTGCAGAAGAAGTGGCTGTGTGAGGTGGGCAAAGGTCTCAGTGATGACAGGCACATCAACACACCTCCTGGACAGGAGGGGCTGATGGGCTCCAAGGATGATTGACAGCTTGATTTGTTTTACAGAAAGAAGGGGAGTACACCCTGCACATCCGCAGCATCCTTGAACTGGAACAGTATATCTTCCGCCATTACCCGGAGTCTGCCCGGAAATGCCATATCTGCCACAGCCTTTCCGTTCAGGTAACTCTACCAGCCCATCTTGTGGCAGGTACGAGAGACATGGATCACCTGTGAAAAATCAGTAGTAGATTGGTAATTAATGGTGGACTCACCTTTCATCGGCCACAGCTCAGTCATACCTCGTAACAAAATCTAGTACTAGAAAAGAGGGCCACCAGACTCCTGATGTTTGGCTGCCACAGACTAATGCAATTGCTGCCCTGCAGTTTCCAACTGTAAGCAGGTGATAGGCCAAACCCTTCACATTAAGGTGGTCAACCCGTTGGGTGAATTCCTGCCCATTTAGCAACTTTTGCTTGGACTTACTGCAGAAAAGGGCGTCTCATTGCTCAAGTGAGGAGCCTGGTTTAGCTCTGCAGACTAAAGCACCGTAATTAACATCCAGCTGTCTGCAGTTACACCAGTTCGAATCTCCCCAGGCTCAAGGTTGACTCAGCCTTCCATCCTTTCTAAGGTAGGTAAATTGAGGACCCAGTTTGTGGGGGCAATAAGCTGACTTGGTATAAATATACAAAAGTATGAAGGCTATTGCTTAATGTATTGTAAGCCGCCCTGAGTCTTCGGAGAAGGGCGGCATATAAATCAAATTTTTTAAAAAAAGTGGTTTGGCCTCTGGAAGCAGGGCTCCCAGCACAGCAAAGGCTGGAAGGTCCCTGGCAGTGGGTGGGCAGTCTTTTGCGTGGAGGGTCCTCCTGCTTGTAATATTCTGTTCTGGAGGCCTGAGCGACATAGCTTTGCCCTGTCACTTGAATGCATAAGGCTAAAAACCATTACAAACCTCCAAATGCATTTCTATACTCTCCTATAGAGCGGCTGGTGGGGATAGAGTAGAGGAAAAGCCTAGTCAAGTCTGTTTATGGAGAGCTGCCATACCCTTACTTCCCTTGGAGGCCTTAAGATTCTGGCAGCATCATTTCGTCCCAACCCATCAGAACCTCTGAAGAAGCTGAGGCAGCAAAATCATTTGCTCAGAGGCCTGGGCATTGTCTGTACGTGTGACTCAACGGGACTGCTTCCATTTCAGAGTCAAGTGTGTGAAGACTGTGGAATTGTGCTCCATTGCTCTTGCCTTTCCAAGTATTTCCAAACACAACCAGAGCCCCGTTGCCCTCACTGCAAGCAGTTTTGGCCTCACAGGATTCCAGGTAAAAACCTCAGGGTGCCGTGTCTGTCTGTGGAATTATCTGTTTTTCCTAGGGAGGACAACCTGGCTGCAGTGTCTGATCAATACGGGCGGTTTGACCTTTCTTTCATTTTATGAGACTGCGAGGCTTTTCTGGAAGCGGCAGCCTCATTCAAATAGAGGCTTTTTAGATAGGAGGACCAAATGAAAATGGTAACATTTCAAAAACAGAACTAGCCTGACCCACAGAGCCAAAACCATTCTTTCCACAAATCGAGGTGTCCTGCCATCACGATAAAAGTGCTGGCTCTGGGATGTGAGCCGACACCATTCTGGCTTATCTTCCTTCTTCAGCTCATCCTGCATTTTCTCCTTCGCTATGCAGACCTCCATCCTCCCAGCCAGTTGCCCTCCAGTGCCAGGAGAGAGAGCAGGAAGGCCTCCAGGACGGGCTTCAGGCACCAGCAATAGCAGCCGCTGCCGCCTCTGACCTCTCGGATGACACGGAGGAGCGGGTTCTTTCTCTGGGCGCACCTGGACAGAGTGGGACTGTGTGGGGGTTAAAAGCTGAAACTGCACAAGGGCTTGTGCTGCTGTCTTTATTGGCAGCCATGTTGCCTTCTTTCTGCTTTGAGTGGTGGTTGGGCAGTTGGCCTGCCACTTACTTACTGCCCGTGGAGCATTGTCCTCAACATTTCTCCTTTTTTTATAAAGGGAATCACTGTAGCTCAACAGGAGATGCCTGAGCACCTATTCCACTCACCCAGCGGGCCATCCCTGCCTCTTCCCAAAGACATTTTGCTCTTGGCATCACTCCCCCTCTGAATTGGTGGGACTTGAGTGGGTTGTAGATCCATTAGGGAATTTTAATTTCCTTGCATACCTCACCCAAGAGCAGATCCCTTTGGGACTCTGCAGGATGACTTGCTTAAGCCGTAATGTTGGTAGCTGATAGTGACATATTTTCTACTGACAAAATAAATTTGGGGCTGAATATTGAAAAGTGTGTTATTCCAGGGCATTTGGAAGTAGTGGGACCTAGAAGACAAGATTATTCTGCTTGCTGTATCTTTGGGTGGGTGGATGGGTGTGCTTTTCTTGGATCAGCCATAGCATTCTGTACCTGTACCTACTCTTGGTTCCTCTTGATCTGTTCTCAGCATAAACTAGGACCACCAGAAGCTAACAGAGAAGCTGGTGTCCAGGGCTCGAACATAATGCCAGTAACTGGCTGGGATAAACAAGACCTCTCCAGGGCTCAAGATACAGTCTTGAAATGCAGCTGCCTTGAATTTAGGAAACTTCACTAAGTCGGGTTCTTCCACATCGACCTGCAAAAGAAATGCCTTTTTTAGATTTGACACTTCAAGAAGCTCAAGAATACCCTCTTTACAGCCTCAGACAACGGGGAAGAAATATCTTTGACCCTACGCGCCTGTGGCAAAGCCTTTTTGGGTAGCCAGCTTTACAAATCACAGTGGACAACTAGCGGCCATTGTTTCATAAGTCGCAGGTGTCGCCCACCTGGCTGGTGTTGTGAAGAAGGTGCCCTTCATGTGGATACAGATTTTCAGACTGATCAGGAGAGAAGAGGCGGATGTATTTGCGTCCCATCACCTGAAAGTGGGAACATGAAGTTATCTGCCTGTCATGATGGGGAGATGTACGTTCGTCATCTACCTGCCCTTCTCTCATGTTCCAGACTAGGCCCTTGCAGGGATGGCACGATTTCATGCCCCGAGTTAGAAGGAAAGCCACGGACTGTATCCCTTTTTCTACTAATTCACAGGGTGAAGTTAGCAGCCTGCTATGAAGGCACTTGGAACACCCAGCAAATATCTCTAGTGCCCCATCAATAATTTGGACCAATTGAAGCAGTGGAAAATGAATTTTTGGCAATGCCAGAAATTGGGTAAAGATGGTGGTCCAGAGCAACCTATTGCCCAAATTATTATGTAAAGAACCACAAGGGGTCGGCATTGATTCTGCCCTGGCAAAAACTTCTGAAGGATGTAAACAAACCTGGACCAAGAAATTTTGTTGTGGATCCTGGTGAAGAGGTGAGATGGTCCCTGATGGGCCAAACCAGGCATTGATGGTGATCTCCTCTTCATCATTTTTGCCCAGGCAACAATAGTCTGGGATGCCAATGTCTTCCTTCAGCTCTGGGATCTGGTGATGTCCCATCAGAAGTAAAAGTCAAGAGGGCGTCTGAGGGATTGCATCATGCAGAGAGCAAGTTCTGTAGGTACCTTGCCATTAAAATGCTTAGGTGGCTTATGGGAGTGTAAAATATATAGCGTGAAAGCATCAGAAAGAGAAATAAGGAGATGACACACGTCTTTCATCAGCATATGACCTCAGCTGTATATTACATATGTATAAGGGTAACTTTTTCTCCAGCGATGTTGGGAGGCATTAGGCTAGCATGCCTGTTTGCTGGATCAATCCCATTGCCTCCCCTGAGACCCAGCAGCAGTTGCTCTTCCTTCTCCACCTGGACAGGGTCCTGGCCTCTTGCACACACTGTGTACCCTGCTCTTTGACTTGGAAATCAGAGACTAATGGCCAAATTTGGGCTCCACAATCTGACATTCTTCTCCTCCCCCGTAGCTTGTGGGATGTTGCCCAAAAGACCTTCGGCCCGACATAGTGCTCTGCGGCAATCCATAGGCAAAGTTGCTATGGGGTCCATCATGCTCAGTCCCTAACACTGATCCCATCCCCTCCTTGCTCAGAGTGCCTCTTTGGTAAAGAGTAAGAAAAAAGAAGGAGCAAGCTTGCTAAAATATTGAAATAATACTGGATGTAGCCATACACTCAATGCCATTTAGACTAAACACAGCTCTCTCATACAAATATATTTCCACAGCAAAAAGCACCATGCCAATACTCGCTATGCATCAATACCAATGGAGCTTTACCACTGGGGTGGGCAATGGGCTTTTGCTATGGAATCTGAGGGTCCTGTGGCCCCCAGCGCCCCCCCCCCCGGTGGAGAGCTTTAGGGCATAGCTGCCATCAACCCAGGCCAGCATGGTGGACATTCTGCATCTAGTCATGATGCAAAACATCCAAGAGCTCCAGGGTGAAGGGAGCTACTGCAGCAGCATGAGACAGCATGGACAGGATCTTCCCCAGTAAGGTTTAATATATGTTGATTTGCTTCTGGATCCAATTCCAAGTGCTGGTTGTTGCGTTCAAAGCCCTTCATGTCTTGGGAGCATGTTATCTGAAGGACTATCTCTCCCAGTCACATCTACCCAACCCACCACAGCAGGAAATGCAGGACCAAGAAAGGGCTTCTCTGTGGTGGCTCCCTAACCTGTGGAATATCATCCCAATGGAGATAAGATTGGCCCCCATTCTTGCAAGGCCCTGAAGACATGGGTTTTGCCAACAGGCCAGGCTCCATCTCCAAGTGAGATGGAGCCCATCAAGTGGCTTATCTGATTGTTATGCCAGGAGAGTTTATGGTTTATATTTTTTTTATTGGGCTTTTATCTTTGTAAAAGTGCCCAGAATCAGTGAGACTCAGGTTGGCAGCCATATAATTTTTCATAAATAAATTGGGGATGGGGGAGGCTTTTTTTATCAAGAGATCTCTCTGTGTGAAGGGTAATTGGAGGGGCCCTGGCTCCTTTTGCCCCTGGGAACACACTTTGGGGTGTGATTCAGGGTAAAGAGAAGCCCCGTTTTCTAGGATCCACCATAATTTCTGCATTTACCTGGTCAAAAAGCTGGTGCTGAGCAAGGTATCCATTGGGATTCTGGCGTGAAAAGGAAGAGGCAGAAGAAATAGACTGAGTCATGGAGTGCAGCAAGAGGCAAAACCAGCCTTTGCAGGAGACCCCCCTCCCTCCCCATTTGCCCCTGTAAAGACTGACCCAGACCATCGGCCCTGCCCTCCCACTTTCCATGAAGAGGTGCTCTCTCTAACTCCAAATCCTGCAAGGGAACCCCTGAAGCCGCTGCTTCCTCGCCTTTGGGCCAGGAAAGCTTCCCCATGACGGCAGAAACAGCGACTCCTCTCCCTCCCCCGGGGACTCCGCTGAAGAAAGAGCTCAGACCTCCTGCTCGACGAACCGGCTGATGAACTCGGCGACCGTCATGAGATTTTGGGACCAATCTTGGTCGGTGTAGCGAGCGCCCAACTCCACCGGGACGGTGCGGTTGCCGGCCAACTGCAGCAGGTAATCCACGCTGCGACCAGAGAAGCCGAGGTTTGAACGAGAGATTCCCCTCCCGCTTCCTTTGCCCCCCAGCAGCGCTTTCCCCGCTCCGGGTCGTCCACGCCGGCCGGGCAGGAGGAAGGCGGCGCTCACCTCCACTTGCGCAGGCAGGGCCAGTGGTCCACCACGCCCTCCAGCACCAGCGGCACCCCGGGCAGCAGGTAGCGCTCGCGGAAGCGCTGCAGGGACGGGCGCCGCGCCCGGGACACCGACGCCTCCTCCTCCTCCTCCTCCTCCTCCTGTGCCGGGAGGCGCTCCGTGCGCGGCTTCTGCGGGGGGGGGGGGGGGAGGGGGTCAGAGGGCGGCCTCCCTTCCCGCGGGCCCCTCCTCCTCCTCCCTCCCGCCGTCCTACCTTGCGGGGCGGGCCGTCCGGGGCGGGCAGCAGGCGCTGCAGCAGCGCGGCCAGGCGGGCCATCTCTGGGCCGGGCGCGCCCAGCAGCAGCCCCAGGTCGCAGGCGCGCAGGGCCTCGGCGCAGGCCCCCCGCGCCCGGCACAGGCAGAGCGCGCGCAGCAGGCAGGCGTGGGCGAAGAGGCGGCGCCAGGCGCGGCCCACGCGGTGCCACGGCCCCTCCTGCAGCCGCTCCCACGCCCAGTCGCCCAGCCGCTCCGCCGCCCGCAGGCAGGCCTCCCGCGCCGCCGCCGGCCACCCGCCCGGCGCCTCGGCCTGGCCCAGCAGCGCCGCCGTCTCGCCCAGCAGCGCCGCCGCGCCCGCGCCCACCTCCGCCGCGTCCAGGCCCGGCCCGGCCCGAGCGGCGCGCAGCACCTCCGCCAGCTCCAGCGCCGACCAGGCCGCCCCGTCCCCCTCCCCGCTCATGGCGCCCCCGCCCGCCGTCAGCCTGGCCGGGAGCGGCGCCCGCCACGCGTCACTCTGAGGCGCCGCGGGAGCTCTCGCTTCCCATCGCCGCTGCTCGTGGGCGGTGTTCACCCAGCAGGACGCCAGGGGGCGGGCTGCCACTTCTGAGTCGCTGCGTGGGCGGGGCTGCGTCTGGTGCGGCAGGGGAGGAGCTTTGGCCCCGCCCCCGTGGGGGAGTTCAGCCGGTGACCCGCCCCCGAAGCCCCTGGTTGAGCCTGGCGCTCGCCTGGCGGCTCTCGGGCGAGAGGCTGGGGCGCTTCTGTCGGGGCGGCCCGTGCGGGTTTCCTCAGCCTTGGCAGCTTTCAAGATGTGTGGACTTCAACTCCCAGAATTCTTCTGTGCCGGTTGGGGAGTTCTGGGAGTTGAAGGCCACACATCTTGAAAGCTGCCAAGGCTGAGGAAAACTGTTTGAATCTATTATTAATTCTGATTGTGCAGCAGATGGAAAAAGGCGCAGCTCCTGGCGTCTGTGGGCCTGGGGCTTCAGGAAGAGAAAGGAGAGCCTGCAGAGCCGCCTGCTCTCCATGACAATCCCCAAGGCGCTGGGCAAAGCTTTAATTATGAAATGAAACTCTTACCTAGCTTGTCCCCCTTGGCCGGTGATGTTGGTCCTGATGATTGGCTTCTAACAGTTATGCCTTTGCCTGACTGGCTCATGACTGTATATAAGCCACGGTGGCTCAGTGGTCAGAGTGCGGTACTGCAGGCTACTTCTGCTGCCTGCCGGCTGCCTGCAATTTGACAGTTCAAATCCCACCAGGCTCAGGGTTGACTCAGCCTCCCATTCTTCTGAGGTGGGTAAAATGAGGACCCAGATTGTTGGTTAGAGAGGGCTGTAAAGTGATATATAAGTCTAAGTGCTATTGCTATAAGGGAGGGGTGACCCCTTGGAAATTGCTTCCCAGTAAATTTGCCAGTAAAAGTTTATTTTCCTGGTGTGGGCCAGGTCACATTCGCTTTCTTGGGAAACACTTTCTTTGGGGAGTCCAAGCGACTGCTGGATGTTGCTATCAGACACCTCCTTGCTCCTCCCTCACTGTCCTAATGTTATGGTTGCCTTGATTTGCCTGATGATGTTAACTACCCAGGGTGATCTTAAAGCTGCCTCTGCCCTGGTTGCTTCAAGGCACAGCCAATGAAAGGGGCCCAGAATGGTGTCTGAAGTTGGGATTTCCCTGAGCTGCTCAAAAGGTTCAGAATATCTGGAGTCCCTCTGTTTTACCTGCTCTGCACAGGTAAAGGTGATGCTGAGAGAAGGATGCAGCTGCCCTAAATAGGGTCCTCTGCGGGGAAGCATGTACGGTTTAGGTAATTTGGGAGCCCCTTTCACGGAGGGCTGGAGATTCCTCCTCTGAGAATCAAACAGTGGGATAAACGCCAAATCTGCAAGGGTAATTTAAACAGTAACAGTAACAGAGTTGGAAGGGACCTTGAAGGTCATCTAGTCCAACCCACTGCTCACGCAGGAGACCTATACTACGAATTCGAACCGCTGAACTGCCGACCTTTAATTGCACCTCCCAGATTTCTTTCAGTTTCTCATAATTTGAATCAGTTTGTGGTAGTGGAGTGCTTTTATGGGAGAATCTGGACTTCTAGGACAGTGGTGGCAAACCTTTTAACACATGGAGTGCCAAACAGGTACGTGCATTGCACACTTTGTAAATGGGTGTGCCATTTTTTAAATTTATCCACTCCTTGAGCCATGTTACTACTGCCACCTGATAGTAGAGTTCCCAATCTGGAAGGCCGAAGCCTCTTTTAATTCTAGAATCTTGTAAGAGTTTTAATTTAATTCTAGGTTTTTTCCCCGGCCAGATAAATTTTAGAGTTATTTTGTTCAATTCTTTTTTTTAAAAAATCTCTAGTTTTATGGACACCATTTGAAATAAGTATAAAATTTTTGGTAGGATGTTCATTTTTATGGTCGCCTCTCTTCCAATCAAAGATAATTGTAGCTTCGCCAAATTTTCTAAATCTTTTCGAATTTGTTGTAGTAAGTTTAAATAGTTATCGTCTTTTATAGAGGAAATTTTTGCTGTTAACCAAATGCCAAGATACTTTACTTTTTTCATTACTTGGATTTCCAGTATCCTCTCTAATTCCTTACTTTGGCCTTGTGTGAGATTTTTTGGTTATCATCTTTGTTTTATTTTTATTGATTTTTAAACCTGCAATCATACCAAATTTGTCTTTTTCCTGTATCGGTAAGTCTCCCGTTTCGAAGGGATCCTCTATTATAAAAGCCATATCGACTGCAAATACCTGTGTTTTATACTCTTTTTTAATTTTTAACCCTTTTATCTCCTGATTATCCCTGATCTGAATTAATAAAACTTCTAGCGAAAGAATAAATAGGAGAGGGGATAGTGGGCATCCTTGCCTAACCCCCTTATTTATGGTGACTTTATCTGTTAGATCTCCATTAACCATTATTTTCGCTGTTTGATTTGAATATATTGCCTTGATCATTCTGATAAATTTTTCTCCAAATTTCATAGTAATTAGTCGTGTAATTAAGAACTGCCAATTTAAGTTATCGAAAGCCTTTTGTGGATCCACCAGTAGTAACGCTAGTTGTTTTTCGAGGTGAGCCTCATAATATTCTAATATGTTCACTATAATTCTTGTATTGTTTCTTATTTGTCATTTGGGTAAAAACCCATTTTTGTCCAAGTGTATTATATTATTTAATATCTTGTTAAGTCTTTCCTCTATAATCATTGCCAGAATTTTATAGTCAGCATTTAGAAGAGAGATTGGCCTATAATTTTGGATCATTTGATTGTCTATATTTTCTTTCGGAATTAATGTTATGTATGCCTCCGTCCATGAAATTGGCATTTTAGCTTGTTCTAATACATCATTATACACTTCTAACATGTGCATGGTTTTCACATGTGCAATGCACGCATGCGAACGCCATCTGGTGCTCACCAGTACTCTTGTGTGCATGTCAAATGTGCGTACATGCACAGGAGAGCTCCGAAGACCAGCTGGGTTCCCTGAATTGTGCTCATGTGCACCGGAGGCCTGAACACCAGCTGGGGCACGTGTGCATGCGCAACTGCAGGTGAATTGGACGACAGCTCGCATGGCCAGAAAAATGGCTCTGCATGCCACTTCCGGCACACGTGCCATAGGTTGAGCATGATGGTTTTAGCATTTCTACAATGTTAGATTTTATCCAGAACAGTATTTCTTCCAGTGTAACCTCCCATTTCATTCCTGTAAAGTTTAGGGCTGTAGCAATACACACAGGCCTCTAAATGTTGAGGGTAGCTAGTTATCCCGCCTCTGCCCCCTTTTAAGTTGGGCAACAAGCATGGCAGAGTTTCAAAAATTGGCAGGCTTGGGTTGACCAGTCTTTCTGGCCACTTTGAAACCAGTGCCCAGGGCCAGTTCTCCTACTCACGGGGCGTGGATTCAGTGCTGGGATCCTGTTCGCTTTCCTCAGTGATGTAGCCAGAAGTCACCCTTTGCTTTGACCCTGCTACAAGAGGTTTTGATTGCTGTGTTCACTTTTGAAGCCTTGAATACCCTTCCAGAGTCGTATAGGCAACCCCCATACCTGGCAATACTCACTTATTCAAGAGATGCTTTTGGGGAAGTGATTTTCAGATGCAACAGCTTATTTCCTCTGCTCCAACTCTTGCCACACAGGATCACACATCTGGCGGCTAATTGTTTGTGTGCACATGTACACCTTAGGAGCAAAAGAAATCTACCACAATCTTAATAAAAATTAAAAGGTTTTCTTAGTGGAAAAGCCTGGTCTAAAAGGAGCAATTGTAGCTATCACTCTGGAATAGCTCTGCTTAATGTGACTGATGGCTGTGCTCGCCCTTCTTAGTTTTGCTTTTCTACTCCCAAAAACCAAAACCCAGCTTGCAAAGTATAGTAATATTCAAGATCTAAGTACACACATGGGTATGATTAAAGCCTCTACACAAAACAGACCCTAAAGCAGGAGTCCGTGTTCTGTATTTACCTAACTCCACTCTTTCTTGAATAAGCATTCGTGTTGCTTTGTGAATCCTCCTCAATCCCTTCTCCATCTTGTCCCAGGCTGCAAGCTCAGATTTCCAAATACTCTGGGACAAAATGAGGTAGATGAGAAAGAAGTGGATGATGGTGGGAAACACGGTGCCTGAAAGAAGTGAGTCCAGTGGGAGCTGTTTTAAAGAACAGACCTGCATTCCCTTGAGGGTCTCTGTCTTCAGAAGTCTCCCTTGGCTGGGTTCTGTGCACCCTGGTCACAGTGAAGGTTTTGCTATTTTCTGCCTAGTGAGAACAGGGACATCGGCATGGTTGGAAAGAGCTGCTCTGAGAAGCGGCACCTGGCTGTGTGGTGGTCTTCTCTTCCCCAAGGATGAAGAGGTTACTGGGTTCAGGTTACCCTGGCCAGCTCTTGACAACGGAACAGCCATGAAGGCTCAGTAGATATAATTGCCAGAGTGATTACTTAGCACCCATCGTAGAAAGCCTTAAATTGTTCCCCTCAAATTAACATTCTTTTTTTCACAGACAACAGCTGGTCCACAGCTTGAACGCAACAGCTAAGATAAATTAAATAAAAGAGGCAATAAAATTCAAACCTAATTTAATTTGCGGTACATGCAGATGCTGGCAACACTTTTAAAATACAACAAAATATGTGAATGTCAGCAAACTCCAATAACTGCTTGGTTCTCATTACTGCAGAGGTCACAAAGCAAAATAAAGCAAGATTAATGTGGCAAGGCCCGAGAAAGAGTGACTCTCCTTGAAATTCACCAAGACTGGTGAATTTAGGAAGACTTTCAGGCCTTGAGTGGCATCTCTCCTTGCCAAGCCCATCTTAGTTTGTTGTGTTGTTCCTGGAGAGGGGTAAAGAGTATGCTATTTTATTTATATCATGCCTTTCTATTTATGTTTAAGTTAGGGGATTTAAGTTAAGCATCATTTCAGATGGAGAAACATTTGCCAGCCTGGGTGCTTGAATCAGGATAAACAGAGTTCCCAGGATAGAATGATAGCATATGTTGACTTTATGGACTTGGGTTTGAACAGCATGTGCTGTTTTGCTTTGTTTCATTATTATTATTATTTTTGTATGTTGCACTGAGTCATGTTGTCTGAGTTGGACAACCATAATGATCCTTCAAATAAATAAATAAATAAATAAATACACCTACACAAAAGAAAAATAATTAAACTGGTTCTTTAGGAACAGGCTCAGAGAAACTGGAAAATCTGAAAGTATGAAGGATGGTTGCAGGAACTGGGCATGGCTAGTCTAGTGAAGAGAAGAGAAGGACCAGGGGAGACAGGAGAGCATCTTCCAACATTTGAGGGGCTGCCCCAGAGAGGAGGAAGGGGGAAAGCTATTCTCCAAGACACCAGAAGGCCAGACAAGAAACGATGGATGGAAACTGATCAAGGAGAGATTCAACCTAGAAATAAGGAGAAATTTTCTGACAGTGAGAACAATCAACCGATGGAACAGAAGTTGCCTTCAGAAGTTGTGGGAGCTTCATCACTGGAGGCTTTCAAGAAGAGACTGGACTGTCACCTGTCAGAAATGGTTTAGAGTCTCCTGCTTGGGCAGGGGGTTGGACTAGATGACCTACAAGCTCCCTTCCAAGTCTTATTCTGTTATCTGTAGTACCAGATCATGGGTGTTAGATAGGGTGAATGAAGAGACAGGAAGCCAGGCTCATACAGCTATTCTTTATAGTAGATCTGTAATATCCAGCAAAACCCTGCCTGACAGCTAGCCCTTATATAGGGAACTGTCAGGTGTCTCAACCAATCAGGTTCAAGTATTTTTCCTGTTCATTCAGAGGACCTGAGTGAAGCCTATTGCTTCACTGTTAGTATCTTAACAATGGGACTCTCCTGAAGTTGATCTGGACTACCATTGGGATGACTGGTGGCAGCAGCTTTCTTGCTAATGAACTTCCTTCTTTTAATCAACAACAAAAGATATGGAATCTTAGGACTGGGAAAAGCTGTTTTGTCTAATGCTGTGCTTTATTTATGGATCCAAATAAAAGTGCTCTGGGTTTGCCACGGGCTGTCTTCTACTCTGCATGAGACTGGGAATTTTCTCATGGAGGTGGCACGAATTCAAAGGGGACGAGGAGGAGGCAGCCCTGAGGGCCTTTGTGGGCAAAGGTGACTCCACTGGTACGGCAATATGAGATTTTATAGAGTCAGAAAGCTTGTGGGTCTGCAAGGCCAAATTTCCCATGGCTCAGCCCCAGGAAAAGCGGCAATTTTGCCAGGAAAGCTGCAGGGACTCGACCAGGCAGCCACAGTCCCACTTCTGGGATTTTAAGAAAGTGGAGTGGGAGAAAATAGGTCTAATGGGAAGTTAGCCCAGGTTCCTATTCCCTCAGAACTCAGCAGGATATTAATTGGTTTATTTTACTCAGGATTCTATGTTGCTCGTTGCAGGAATGGATTCCTGTTGTCTGACTTTCTGGCCTGCCGTTCTATCTGTTGGCTACTGGGAAATAAAGATTGCCATTTTGTAGTGAATTGCCTAGTCAGGGCTGGATCATTCTGCTTAGAAAGACACTGATCCAGTGGTTTTAAATTGAAATAATTAAATATAATTACAAATGAAAATATCTGTGTTCACATAAGACATTTAAAGTTGAGTGAAAACTTTATAGATGCATTTACAGAATATAGTCAACTGTTAATTTTAAGCTTGGGTATTTTTTCATTTGAGCTTAGTTTATGGTTTACTGTTCTGTCCAATCAGAACCTATTTCCTTAGCTCGTGATTCATTGTAATGTGAGTACCCAGATCATGGCTTAATTCAGCAACCTGGCCAAGCCTTACGAAAGCCTGGCAGGCGTGGTACGAGCTCTCATGGAACTCAGCAGAGCTGGCCTTTGAGTCAACCTGTGTGGGATTGTGCTATAAAGTATTTTTAATTGCCTCCCTGCTATTTGGAAAATGTTGAAGCCTTGCAGTCTGCTTTGTAGCAAATAATTAGACTGCCACTGAGAGCAATCCGGCAGATTCCTGTATGGTCCTCTTGTGCAGGCAAATGCTATTGACTCATAAAAAGGGAAATGGGAAAAGCAGCAGGCTCGATAAATCACCCCCCAGAATGGAGTGATCAGCTCCTTGGCTCATTTCTTCCGAAAGCTGCTCCGAGAAGCAGGCTGGTAAATCAGCAGGGGTGCAACTGAGAAGTCAGCAGGAAGGGTGCACCCCTGCTCCCCCTCCCCGGGGGCAGATCCTGCCTCTGGAGAAGGGGATGCTCAGAAGGGGCTTCCCTCGAGTACAAGAACACCTTGTCTCCAGTGCACATTGAAGGCACCAGGAATAATGTCACCTTTCCGTGGTTAACGTTATACCATCCCACGATAGCAAAGAAATTATGACAATATGTTGCTTTACGCAAAAGTACACAACAGAGCTATTTGTGTGACCCAGCAGCTGCTACTCTCCATGGAGCAGATGGCACTGATAAAAATGCAATGCAGGGAACAGGTTGATGGAGGCATCACAGTCGTTACACCTGCCTCATCCTATTAGATGCTCAACTGCAAGAGGCACGGCTGAAAGACTGCAAGAACCAACTCTCCTATTCACAGAATTGAGTTTCAGCTCCCCCCCCCCAAAAAAAAGGGAGCGAGATCGTGGTGAGAAGAGCAACCTGCCATTTGGGGGAGGCAATGACTTGCCCTGCCTTCTATGGAAAAATGGGAAGAAATGTCTTACCCAGTCATGGAAATCCATCACCCTTGTCTCCCCAATCAGAACAAAGCCAGGACACGTCAGTTCAGGATGACAGCAGGTTAACAGCAGGTTAACAGCAGGTTGTACTTGGTGGCACTTTCAAGATTAGGAACTCTCTACAGAGAAGCCAAACCATGGAGCAGTCCTGGGCACCAAAGGAACTTCCTTGGTTGTTTATGTTTTTGTGGGAGTTCCTTCCTCAATCCTTAATAAACACTTGGCAATCGCAGGTAATGACAAAACCTAAAAAGGTTTTGTCAGTTCAAATAATGCAGAAACAAATCCTCACTATATAAAAATAACATAGATTTGGAAAGGGAGATTAAGTCCAATATTTTGCTCCAAGCAGAAATTCAAGCATCCTAGGCAGTCTTGCATCCTTCCACAACCTCCTCTCTCTTCTTTTTAAATTAGCTGACCCAGAGGGGGCAAACCCTTGGATGTGACTGGTTTGTCCGTGGTGTCATGGCTGCAACTGAAAGTGTCTTAATTAAAAGACTCCACTCTGAGTCCTCTGGAGCATCTCTGTTCATAGGATCACTAGAGGACAGTTGACAAGTCCCATGTTAGTCCCCACATCTGGACCCTTCCTCACACTCCAGCTCTGCAGCGTTGATTCACTGGCTGCAACATCTTCATGACCTGTGTAGATGGAAGCCAATAACTTTTTTTAAGATAACAACTCTCCCTTTTGCTGCCATCTAGTAGCGAATAGTTAAGGAGCTGACCAGGTGACAAACAGGAATGGAGAAAATGTTCCATTGATTGATAGTACAAAAGGGGGAATCCTCCCCCTCCTCGGAAACAATGCATGGGGTAACCAGTGTGCTGTGCCTGCCAGTTGGAAGATTGTTCTCATGAGCTGGATGTTGAATAGCATTCCATCCAAGGGAACCGCCAATAGCGGACTAAAGAGAACAGTCTGGTCCCAACCTGCTCTGGATAAGGATAGATTTGGGGGTGGCAACATTCATGGTGGCAGGGCTGACCAGCTCTGTAATCGGAGGAGAGCTGGTCAGACAGCTCTATGGATGTGGCCAATTCCAGCTTCTCTGCTGCCACTTGCTTTGGCTCTGGATCGATTCCTGGTGGAACATCTGATCATTTTTCTGTTGGAGAAGACTGAAGCAGTTGAGCAGCTTGGCATTTCCTTGGTAACTACCTGTCAGCATATGGTCCTTGTCAGACTTGATGCTTCCCAAGGAAGGGAAGATTTCCTCCCCCCTTGACTATGAACCACAGTTATATAGATGATTGTTGACTATTCTATCGTAGCTGGCTTTTTAATCTTGGATTGCCACTTGGACTCATGGTTGAGATGGGTGGCATGTAAGGGTTGTTGTGGGGACAAAATTAGGGTGAACCCTTGAGTGTCTGCTCAATCAGACTTAAGCCTCTCTAAAGATCAAGAATGACAAATGCAATTAGTACTTGCAGATTTTTATTGTGGCTTAGAAAATAGCCGTGGAAACATTCTGAGTCAGGATTGTAAGAGGCATGATACTTTATCAATTTTCTAAATATAAAACAGTCTCACAATTGCCAGTGATTATCATAATCCTGTGGAGAGGATCTGGGCAAACATATATGAAGAAGGAGCTAGAAATATAAAAATTACACCCACCTCAAAAGGGAAAGAAAAAAAAGAGGCTGTGATGGATAAAGGATGGATGGGTGTGAGGGATAAATTATAAAATGTACAATCAATACAATCTACCTTATAAAATCTACCTTATAGAAGGTAGACATATGAAGGACAATGTCAGGCAACTCATAGACTTGTTGGAATATCTTGAGAAAAATAAACAGACCTCTGCGGTGCTGGTGTTTTTGGATGCGGAGAAGGCCTTTGATCGAGTCAACTGGGATTTTCTAAAAAAGACCTTGCACAAAATGGATTTTGGGGAACAGTTTATACAAGCGATTTCGGCAATTTATCAAGAACAGACGGCACAAATTATTATTAACGGCAGTTTAACTACCAATTTTAACATACAGAAAGGAAGAAGACAAGGCTGTCCATTATCCCCATTACTGTTTATTTTGACTTTGGAAGTGCTGTTGAATGCTCTACGGGACTCGGACAATCTGAATGGAATAGTTGTAAGGCAAAGAGATTACAGAACAAAGGCATTCGCAGATGATCTGGTTGTTACCCTAACATGACCTTTGGAATCAATCATCCAGATGAAAAACATTATAGAGGAATATGGTCTGGTTTCAGGTTTTAGCCTGAACCAGAAAAAGACTAAGATGATAGTTAAAAACATGTTGGAACCACAAAGGAATGAGCTTGAAAGGTTGGCAGGCTTTGAAATAGCTACAAAGGTGAAATATCTAGGGGTCCAAGTTGCAGCATCCAATATAAAACTCTTTCAAAATAATTATGAGGTACTCTGGCATAAGATTCAAAAGGATCTTGAAATATGGAAGAAGCTGCAACTAACTTTGCTTGGTAGAATAGCAGCTGTTAAGATGAACGTTCTACCTAGATTTCTGTTTTTGTTTCAAATGATTCCGGTGCTTAAAAATGATAAGTTTTTGATGGAATGGCAAGCAGGTTTAAACAAATTTATTTGGAATGGGAAAAAACCAAGAGTCAAACTTAAAATTATGCAAGATGCTCGTGAGAGAGGTGGCCTCAAAGTTCCAAATCTACGTCTATATTATGAGGCTGCAGTGCTGACACAAGTTGGAGATTGGATTGGAACAACAAAAATAGAAATTTTGAATATAGAAGGCCATGACTTGCAATTTGGATGGCATGCATATCTACTTTATGAAGATAAGAGAGACAGTGTATTTAATAGCCATATTTTAAGACATGCTTTGATGAGAGTTTGGAAGAAGCACCAGCTTCAATTGGATTACAAAATACCTTTGTGGTTGGATCTTGGGCAGATTATGCCAAATATAAAGTCACTCGGGGGGTTGTTGTATAAAGAGATACTTCTTAATGATGGGGGCAGATGGAGCTTGAAATCTTTGAATACCCTGTTGGAAGAAGGAGTGAACTTAACCTGGTTGCAGTATTTTCAACTTCAAGCAAGATGGAGAGAAGATCAGAAAACTGGACTAATGCTACATGAAGAAGATTTGGTGACTCAGATAAAATGTAAAGGGCCGATGCATATTAAACGAGTGTATAATTTACTGTTAGAAAGAGATTCAGA
This sequence comes from Masticophis lateralis, assembly GCA_030761175.1. Classification (NCBI taxonomy): domain Eukaryota; kingdom Metazoa; phylum Chordata; class Lepidosauria; order Squamata; family Colubridae; genus Masticophis; species Masticophis lateralis. The sequence goes on along the minus strand of JAUDYJ010000013.1, from coordinate 20,311,156 downwards.
GGGGGAATTAGTTAAAGATTGTATGATTAAATGGGCGCAAAATTTTGAACAACCTGTAATGTTGGAAACATGGGAAAAGATTTGGGTCCAGAATGTTAAATTTACACAGGCACAGAACTTGAGGGAAAATTTTTATAAGATGTTTTACAGATGGCATTTAGATCCTAAGAAGTTATCATGTATGTATCCAAATGTTCAACCTAAATGTTGGAGGTGTGATTGTTTGGATGCAACATATTTCCATATTTGGTGGACGTGCAGAAAATTGAAAGCATTTTGGATTAAACTTTGGTGGGTAATGCAGAACATTTTGAAGAAGAAGCTTGAGTTTTCTCCTCAGTTTTTTTTGTTGGGAATAGTTAAGGGTTGTTCAGCAACTGACACTAGATTAATTTTACACATGATTACTGCAGCTAGATTATTGATTGGTCAATATTGGAAGAAGGATAACGTACCTACTATAGAGGAATGGATACTGAAGATGTCTAATTTTGTAGAGATGGCTAAAATTTCTGCATACCTAAAAGAAAGGACCCATGAAGTTTTTGCTAGGGAGTGGAAGAAATGGGTAGAATACATGAAGAATAAATACCAAAGTAAGAAGTTTCAATTAGCACTTAACTGAATTTATATTTTTCATATTTAGAATTAATCTAAAAGAGAAATGTATTGAATTTCATATTTTATGTAATTGAACTTATATTTTTAATATTCAGATTTAATTTTAAAGAGAAATGTACTATGTACTGCTTGATTTTGATTTTGACATATGTAATATTGGGAATTATAGTTAATGTTATATATTTATATTACTTAAATGACACTTCAATTTAAATCTTATGATGCTCAAAATTATTTTACTAGATTTTTTTTAAAATAGATTGTTAAGAGTTTTTTATATTTGATTTATATTGTTATACATTGGTTTAAAAGAAAAAAAAATTTTTTTATTACCAAAGGTTAAAATTGGTTATAAAATAAGGTTATAGCTTTTTCTTCGTTGGATCTCACCTAAAAAAAATTGTTAAATATTGAATGTTAATGTTTGTTTAATAGCGGAAGTCAAGGGGGGGATTGGGGAGGGATAGGGGGGATAGGGTGGGGGTGGTAGGGGTGTGGGATGGGAAAGGGGTTTTAAAAATAAACTGTAATGTAAAACTTTTTCAATAAAAAAAAATGTACAATCAAAATAGGCCATACTTCCTTAAAAAATAAAACTCAAAGATCAATCTGAAATCACAACAATTTGGAGGGGAAACATGTAATGGACAAGGACTCCACAGTTTTGCTAAAGTTACTGGGTAATCTTGAAATGTTAGTGCCTTTGATTCACAGGTGAAATTCAGCTGGTTCTCACCGGTTCCCTCAAACCGTTAGTAAATTGCTTAGGCAGTTCAGAGAACCGGTTAAAAATAAAGTGCAAGAGAGGTTCTCTCTCCTCCCTCCCTCTCTCCCTCCCTTCAGTTAATAGCTTCACTTAACAGTTGCAGCTGGAATGCAGCCGATACATGCTGAATCAAGTCAAAAAACAACAGAAACTGACAGGATTAGGGCAGGGAAACCTGTCAATCACCCATCTAGGGATGGGATTAACCTCTTCCCTTCAGGAAGAAGGACAAGATTACAAACATTTTCATTATAAAGAGTATTAAGTAACACTTCTGTGATCAGCTGATACTCCCTGGAATTTCCCAAGACCTTTTATAGCTGCTGCAGTGTTGGCTACTTCTTGTTTCTTCCTAGGGGAAAAGATACAGGAGGGGACAATGATGCAGCTTGATTATACAGGCTGTGAATTTAGCGCATGTGTGGTCCAGTCAGTTGTATTGCTTCTGCTGTGAAGCACCCAATTTAGAAAATAGAGAACATCTATATAAATAAAAATGTAAATGTTTGTTTGTTCAAAATCTTAAATCTCCGAAAGTTCTTCACCGATTGCTTTGAAATTTTGACACAATGTTGCATTCGAATATGCGCATGTTTTTATATACCTATATTATATAGATGTCACACCTGTGATAGGTAAAAACATGCTTTTTTGAAAAAACAAAAATTGAATTTTCATAGATTTCGATTTATTTTCATTTTGATTTAATTATTTTGTGCGACATTGCGTTGGAATTGAGCTGTGCCGTATCTCTCTGTAGCTCAGGTCATGCCTATTTTGCCTCCGTCCCACCAATCTTTTCACTCAGTCGTTTGGATTCAGACCTGAGTTGCCTTTCTCTACATTTCTTTTTGGACTTTAACATTGCAGCACTACAATGGCAGGCGCAAGCCAGGACTTTTCCCCTCAGCGCCGCCACCGCCAAACCCACAAGCAAAATGGCAGGAAATGTCAACCACCACGAAGTGTCCTCCCGACTAACAGAGCATGCCATACCTTTGCCAGGGGCCCCGATGCCACCTGTGGTGTGGAGAGCTGTGAAGGTGAAGGTGGTTATACCAGCAAGCTGGGAAACCAGTTCTTACACCTGCGGCAAAGTATCCTCGGACGTATCCGAAGACAAACCTCCAGAGTCCCAGGAACGCAAACTCACTGACGGCAGCCCGGGCAGAGGCCTCCGCCAATCCCATAACGTGCAGCTCTCCCAATACAAACACCAAATAGGTAAAAGTCCAAGAAAGCAATTGATTAAGTGACGTTAAAGTCCAAAAAGAAACATAGAGAAGGGTAACTCAGGTCTGAATCCAATCGACAGAGTGAAAAGACTGGTGGGACAAAAACAAAGTAGCCATGACCTGAGCTACAGAGGGAAATTACTGGCACTTGGTCAAAAAATATTGTATACCCACAAGACTGGGCCACAGCTAGTAGAATAATAGAGTTGGAAGGGTTAATGGTTTTTGGCAGCACCCCCAGGCTTTCAATTAGCCTGAGCAGCTGCTCTTAGTTTCCCTCTTAGCTGCTGCATTTGCTTTGGGGTTCACATTTTTTAAAAAGGGGAATGGCTGTTCTAAGTTTTCTGCATTGTTTTAGTGGTTCCTGGCACTGTCCTTTTGGGGTGTACTTCCCTTACTCTTTTTGAAAGCTTCTAGTGATGGCAAACTATTCCATTGGTTGATTGGTCTCTTTATTTTTTCCTAAGGGATTTTCCTTAGGAATTTCCTAAGGGATTGGTCCCTTAGGAAATTTCTCCTTAATCTTAGGTTGCTTCTCTGTTTGGTTAGTTTCCATCCATTGTTTCTTGTTGTGCCTTTTGGTGCTTTGGAAAATAGATTGACTCCCTCATTTTTGTAGGAGCCCTTCAAATTTCCTGACAGAACAATTCAGTGGAACAATTTGCCTCCAGAAGTTGTAAATGCTCCAACACTGGAAGTTTTAAAGAAGAGATTGGACAACCATTTGTCTGAAGTGGTGTAGGGTTTCCTGCCTAACCATGGGGTTGGACTAGAAGACCTCCAAGGCCCCTTCCAACTCTGTTATTCTATTCTGTTCTAAATATTGGAACAGTGCTATTTTATTGTGAGTTGGACTAAGGAGAAATTTCCTAAGGGTGAGACCAATCAAGTTGGCCACACTCACTCAGCCACATGACCCATTTCCCACAGAAAACATCGGGAGCCTGGGTAGGTGTGGCTGGGGGGGTGTCATGTGACTAGGTGGGAGTGACATTGAGTTGGCCATACCCAGCCATTCACATGACCACCCAGCCACTCACAAGACCACCAAGCTACACCCACAGAACCAGTAGGAAAATTATTTGAATTTCACCACTGCTTTGATTTGAGTGGCATTACACCATCAGCCATAAATTGGGTACTTTTGCTACTTCATATATTTTTAGCAATTTTAAAGTCCTTCAATGGGACAGTTCCTCAGCTGTTGTTTTATTCCCTCCAGACATGGCTACCTCTGTAAACAGATCAAATAACCACTGCCTTTGCTAGCTAATTCACACAGCCGGTGATTACTTGCCAAGCTCCTGTTATAATCACCCGGGGAAGAATTATAAATAAAATGTGTACAAGCAACAGATGTTATCACTTTAAAAATGGATCCATCATGCATCACAAAAAAATGACCCATGTAGGATTTGAGTGGTGAACTGCTAAGCAGGTGGTCTGTGGTCTTTTATAACCTCCCCCAAAATAGCAGAGCCATTGTGATTAATTCAAATTAACAGTAAGAGGAAGAAAAAGGACCTCAGAGGAGCCTCCTTCCTGTGATTCCCTGGGAAAAATGTTCTTTCTTCAAACAAAGCTTTGTTTGTCAACTGCCAAAGGAAAAAAAATGCTGGCTTTTCTCTCTGCAGTTCATGGCTTAATTAACAGAATAAGAGAATAACAGACCTGGAAGGAACCTTGGAGGTTCTTCTAGTCCAACCCCAATTGTGGATTATTTATAAAATAATGGAGGAACTCTCCAAGGATATCTCATCCAAGCCCCTGCTTATGCAGGATCCGCTAAAATATTTAGGTCAGGTGGATCTCCAGCCTGCTGTGAAGGGAAACTGTCAGGGTCTGTAGATTTAATAGCTGTAAACCAGTGATGGGTTTCCAATTTTTTTACTACCGGTTCTGTGGGTGTGGCATGGCAGGGTAAAGATACTGTAAAATCTCCATTCCCACCCCACTTCAGGGGAAGGATACTGTAAAATCTCCATTCCCTCCCCAATCCAGGGGAAGGTTACTGCAAAATTCCCATTTCCTCCCTGTCAGCTGGGAGGCAGAGAATAGATGGGGATGGGGCCTGTCAGAATTTTTACTACTGGTTCTCTGAACTACTCAAAATTTCTGCTACCGGTTCTCTAGAACTGGTCAGAACCTGCTGAAACCCACCTCTGCTGTAAGCTGATGGAAGGTTGTAAGCGGAGGCAACTGAAAGCTGATGCAATAGGAATGAGGCAGTAGGGTTACTGCCACTTTAAGAAGCTGGGTCAGAAGCTGTCTATGTAAGGGAAGCCATTAGAAGGTGTTTCCCTTCTCATGTTCTCTCTCTCTTGTGTATCATTGCTCTCTGTGTGTCAGTAGCTGTATGATAGGGTATTTACCATGTATAAGTCTGTATATATTTAGCTGTATATAAACCACTGTTAGTTATCTAAAGCTCTGTGTGCTGTGTTTTGCTCCTGGGTTTATCTCATAATAACTAGTCACGCTGCCCAAACTCAACAGAAACATCCTAATATAGAAGACATTCATGTGGCCACGTTCTCCCTTATCTCTAAAATTTATTGAGTTTCCTTATAGTTTTGATTAATTGGTTCTGGTCCTGCTCTCTGGGAAACAGAGGACAAGACCAGTCCCTCCTCAACATAACACTTGTTTCATTTATTATTTTAATCAATGTATATGTCTGCCCATTTGGCAAAAGGGATAGTGACTAACTAGCCTAGGTTTAAAAATGAACTGTAGAAAATAATCTTTACATTTAAAGAAATCACTGATAGTAATGGCCCTCTAGGACAACCCAAACGGTTAGTAAATCACAGGTGACACCAACTATCTTCCTGTCTCCCAGACTTTAGAAAACATCCATGTTTTTAAGTCTTTCTGAAACAGTTGCCAGGGCCAACAGAATTCCAGCGAGCAGGACATCCAAAAGGACAGGCTGTGCCACAGAAAAGGCACACAGGTCCTGAGTCCTGCTGGATGATATCCTTGAAGCGATGGAACTCGGAGACCTAACGGGACAGGTAAAAATAATTGCAAAAAAGCAGGTCCCATGCACTACAGGTGACAACTTTGGAATACACTTGGAAGCCATTTGGGGGATAGGGCAGCTCTTGCAGCAGGTGTACACTGATGGCTGCCTGCTCTTCTGCCTTCTGGATCAGTCATGCTTCCAGATATTCTTCAAGGGCAACCCTGGCAATCCATGCCAAGATTATCAAGCCCAGAGTGACTGTGTGTAGCATTTTCTGACCCATGAATGGGTGAAGTTGGCCCGCAAGATGAAGTTGTAAGAAAGCCTTCCTGATAAACCAAAAGCACAAGTCTAGGAGGGCTCCCAAATGGCATACCAGTTGTGTTTGGGAAAGTGCCATTTCATGGAGAACTATAGATGTCAATGTTGGAAGAAATATCCTTCTGGGTTCTGCTCCAAGTGGGGAAAAAGACACTGGAAACATGGAAACTGCTTGGAAAGATGGTTTAACGGTGGACAGGATCACATGGCTTGAGTTCCTGGACAGAAAAAGGGGCAGATACAGTGAGTTTTCGGGTTTTATGCTCTCTCTAGCTTTGAACTTCCTGGGCCCCTGAAAGAGTATCCTGATTGGTTGTCAGACTCCCAGGGGGTAGGGGTCTTAGCTGGCTGATGTAATCTTCCCAGGTGCCATGTGGTGAGTTTCATCCTAGATGGGTCCCATTTTCTTGCAAATGAGGTCCATTGACAAAGATTGACTTTCTGCCTCCGGCCCATTAACAAAAGGGTGGGGGCAGGAAGGTGAGAGCTGCTTTGTCTTTAAAACATGCTTCTCCATTTCTCATCCAGGGAAACATAATATTCTGCCTTTTTAATATTTCCCAAACTATTTCATTCTTCTAGGAAAGGGGTGGGTGCTAACTTCCTACAATCCCTACTTTTTTTTTCTTTTTTTCTAATGCAAAGGGGAAGGCATTGATAGGGGCAACAGAAAAAGGGATTCCTTCAGTGGCTTCCAAAAGCTTTCAACCATGGAGGTCTAGCAGCCAGGAGAAAAGGATTGAGTTTCTGCCTCTGGCCCATTAATAAAGGATGTGGGGGCAGGAAGGTGGGAGCTGCTTTCTCTTTAAAACATGATTCTCCATTTCGCATACAGGGAAGCATAATATTCTGCCTTTTTAATATTTCCCAAAATATCTAATTCTTCTAGGAAAGGGGTGGGTACTAACCTCCTACAGCAAAGAATGGTGAACTCTCCCAAACTGTGATCATGTTGCCACTGTCCCAATGGAAAAACCAGATTGAATGGAATGGAAAATGATTTATTGACCAAGTTTGATTGGACACATAAGGAATTTGTCTCCATAAGCTCACAGCAAATATAGGTCATAGATCATAATCATAGTTACAATAATTAATCATAAGTTACAAACAATTGATAAATCGTAACAAACCAATAGAAGATAGTAGGAAAGATGAGAAACGAGACAGTGCTGTGGCAATTAAGTGTTCAGCAGAGTGATGGCATGGGGGTAAAAATTATCTTTATGTCTGGTTGTTTTGGCATGCAATGCCCTAGAGCGGCGTCCTGAGGGGAGAAGTTGAAATAGATTTTATCCAGGATTTGAGGGGTCTGTAGATATTTTCTCAGCCCTCTTTCTGGTTCATGCAGTATACAGATCCTTAATGGAAGGCAGGCTGGTTGCGATGGTTTTTTCTGCAGTCCTAACTATCCGCTGAAGTCTGTACCTGTCCTGTTTGGATGCTGTGCCAAACCAGATAATTATTAAGGTACAAATGACAGACACAATAATTCCTCTGTAGAACTGGATCAGCAGCTTCTTGGGCAGTTTGAGCTTTCAGAGTTGACACAAGAAGAATATTCTTTGTTATGCCGTTTTAATGATGTTTTATCATACCGTTTTAATAATGTTAGGTGTCCATTTCAAGTCCTTGGGGATAATAGAACCTAGAAACCTGAGGGTTTCTACTGTTGATACTGTGCCTAATATTGTAAGGGGTGGTAGGAGAACTTCTTATATCTACTATTATCTCTACAGTTTTAAGAGTGTTCAGGCCCAGATTGTTCCAGCTGCACTACAGGGCCAGTTGATCTACCGCCCCTCTATATGCAGACTCATCGCTGTCTCAAATGAGACCAATGACTGTTGTATCGTCTGCAAACTTCAGTACTTTAACAGAGGGATCCTTCGAGATGCAGACATTAGTATAGAGAGAGGAGAGTAATGGAGAGAGCAGCCCTGGGGGTGGGTTTGTTCCTGTGCTAATTGAATGGGGGTTCAATGTGGTTTTCCCTAGCTTCACCTGCTGCTTCCTATTCATTAGAAAACTTATGATCCATTTACAAGCTGAGGCACAGGCACAGCAAGCTGAGTCAGTTTAGAGAAGAGGATTTCAGGAATGGTGATGTTGAACGCTGAGCGGAAGTCTACAAAAAGGATCCTTATTTAGTTCTTTGGGGATTCAGGATGTCACAAGAGTGCAGTGCCATATTGACAGCATCATCTGCTGATCTATTTGCATGGTAGGCAAATTGCAAAGGGTCCTGCAGTAGATCTGTGATGGCCTTCAGGTGGGCCAACACTAACCTTTTGAAGGTTTTCATGACTACGGATGTCAGGGCAACCGGTCAATGGTCATTCAGCTCTTTGATGGAAGGTTTCTTGGGCACCAAGAATGATAGTCGAGCGTTTGAAGCAAGAAGGGACATAACACGTCTTCAGTGATTGACTAAAGAGGCAGGTGAAGATGGGGGCCAGTTGATCAGTTCACGCAAGAGGGAGTTACCCTGTCTGGCCCTGGTGCAGTAGCTATTATTCTAACATTTTCAACCTCTTGTCTTTGTAGTGTACCTTTGTAGAAAGTTAGCACCCACCCCTCTTAGAAGAATGAAATATTTTAGGAAATATTAAAAAGGCAGAATATTATATTTTCCCAAAGGAGAAACATGTTTCTAAAGACAGAAGCACAGAGCTTCCCTGCCCCCAGCTGATATTTGGTGCCCATTGAAAAGGACTGGGCCAGCCTATCTACAAAAGACCTTCAGCTCCAGGGTGATGGGATTAAGACATGACCCCTCAGGACACAATAGGATTAGCCCTCTACCATCTAGCAGCAGAGCTCATCACATGGCACAAGCCCCTTCACTGCATCACCCAGCAAGCTTCAACCAAGCCTGGGACTCAGACAGCCTACAAAGTTAGCAGTGACCCCTACAACTGTGATGGCGAACCTATGGCATGCGTGGCATAAGTGGCATGCAGAGCCATCTCCCTGGGCATGTGAGTCGTCACCCGTTGCTCTTCCGGGTTCCAGTGTGCCGGCCACCTGGTCTTCATGTGCGTGGGAGCGCAAGAAACCGGAAGAGCAGCCGCTTGCTGTGCATGTGCGAGCCAAGCGGCTGCTCTTCCACTTTCTGGCACGCACATGTGTGCCAGCAACCTGGTTTCTGGTGCACATGTGCACATAAAAACCAGCTAGCCGGTATGCATGTGTGCACTGGAAACTGGAAAATCATCTTCCTGGTGCATGCATGCGCACCAGGCGGCTGCTCTTCTGGTTTCTGGCACGCATGCGCTCAGCACTCAGTGCTGAAAAGGTTCACCAACACTGCCCTACAACAACCAATAGAATACATTTCTTGCACAGGAACAGGAAGTTCAACGGCAAGGCTCAAGAGAAGGTATAAATTAGCCTCACTCTCCACTACATGTGGTCAGCTGCCCAGGACCTCAAACCTATGTGGTTCTGTTCATCAATAAACCATCTTTCCAATCAGCCTCCATGTTTCCAGTGTCTTTCTCCTCATCTGGAACAGAACCAGATGGATATTCCTTCCAACACCTTCATTCCCTTAGCACTTCTGATTTCCTGTTACATTATACTTAGTTTTGCATGAGCCCTAGATAGGTTTTTCTAATTTTGTGTTTTTCAGGTTGCAGGCCAGATAACTTCAATAGCTAAGGAGTGGGGGTGGGGGGCGGAATTGGAAGGATTTATTTAATTATTTAAATTAAATTATGACACAATCCTCCATGTTTCAGAGGGTTTTTCTGAGAAGGATCACCCATAGTGGGTGGGAACTTCCTGGCTGGAGACCAAAAGAGGGTAATTGTTACATCATCTCAGGCATTTGTCTGCCTCTCTAAAGTATTTTATCTTTATTCTTCAATTGTTCCATTTATGTGTAAAATCTATTCTTCAGCAGCCTTCTTTATATCAAACCTATGATTTTCTATGGGAAAGATTAAGGTCCTCCCCTCTGGACAGGGCAAGACCCTGACTTTTGATAGTGATCTCTTTTATCTGCAGTCTCCTACAACACGGTTTCACAAAAAGTAGAACCCAGGAACACACTGTCCAGTGTCAACAATGTAAGTGTGCCACCAAACCATGGTCTGATACAGATTGTGGAGAACCCAAACAACTGAATTCCCAATTATAAGGTGTAAAGTTAAAGTACCTATAAGGTTAGTGCAAAATCATCATCGTTAGATCGGCGCAGGAAAGAAGAAGTGACCAGCGGAGTTCAAGTAACAACGTTTATTAACGAGAACTGAACTGCTTGAGCGCTGCCGGAGCTCTCCTTATATTTGCTCCGGCAGACGCACCGCCCCCTGACAGGGATTCAAATCTCCCGCCGAAGGATCTTCACCCAATCCCAGGCGGGTGTCCTTATAAGGACATAACACTCCTCCCCCCTAGTTCTTAGTCAGTCACTCAAGGGAAATAGTCACTTAAATATACAGGACGTCGACATGAACGCGCTGACCTGCGCAGTCCATTCTTAGAGAGGTTGCCTTCCATGCCGGAGGGTGCTTCCTCGGTCCGGGGATTTCTTCCTGGTGCCGGGGTGGATCTGGCCGTCGAGGACGCGGGCACTGCTCCCGAACCTCCGGCTGGGTCGAGGACCTCCGCCTGCGGGCGATGCTGGTCTGCCTCGTTCCTGCACGGATCTTGGTGCCGCCAGTGTGGATCCCTGCTTTCGGCCGGTCCGGAACTCCTGAGCCACGGTAGGTCCTTGGGTGTCCCTCGGGTTCCCTCCGGGATAGGGTCGCGCCGGTCTGGGCTTGGGTGCGAGTTCGGCGGTGGTGGTTGGGTTAGGCCCCCAGGTTCTCCGGTTGAGTCCGGCTTACTCCCAGGGCGGCAGGCGGACAAGGTTGGTGACAGGTCGGCTCCGTCGGGGTGGTGTAGGCCTACCTTGCCGGGGTGGCGTAGGCCCTTTTGCGCGGTTGGCCTGGCAGTGGTGGTTGCCGCTCCCTCTGGACGCTGGAATGCTCTGCCATGTCGGGTTGGTGTTGGCCTACCCTGCAGGGGTGGTGGTGGCCTTCCTCGCAGGGATGGTCTTCTGCGCGGTCGGCTGGTTGTTGTGGGGCCTCCTGTAGCGTTGGCTGGAGGTCCCCGTCCCTGGGCTGTCGGTTGCCTACTTCGCAGGGTTGATGTTGGCTTCCCCTGCTGGGTTGTCCCCGGTCTACTTGGCCTTCGTTGCTTGCCTGGAGGTCTTGGGTCTCGGGGTGTTGGCTGCCATTCACCCTGCGTTGCTTCGGGGTTCCTGGCTTGGCTTGTCCCCGGTCTACTCGCCTTTCCGGAGTTTGCGTTAGGCTAGGTGTTGGGGTGTCTGCTCTTCCCGCATGTCGCCGGCCTCCCTCGTCTGGGTGGTTTAGTCCTACCACGCCAGGGTGGTTTAGGTCTGCCCCGTCGGGGTGGTTTAGGCCTACCTCGTAGGGGTGGTTTAGGCCTACCGTGCCGGGGTGGTTTAGGCCTACTTCGTCGGGGTGGTTTAGGCCTACCTCGTCGGGGTGGTTTAGGCCTACCTCGTCGGGGTGGTTTTCGCTCACTTCCCTCCACCTTTTGCGGAGCTGGTCGAGATGACGTCTCACGACCTGTCCATCTTCCAGCTCAACGCGGTAGGATTTGGGACTGGTTGTGCTGTGTACTGTAGCTTTAAGCCATTTAGGCGAGCCGTGGAAATTGAGAGCGAAAACGGCATCGCCGACGGAAAACTGGCGAAGTTGGCGACTGGCAGATGCGGGCACCTCAGAGGTGTATTGCGGGTGCAGTCTGTCCAGGGGTGACCGGAGTCGCCTGCCCATTAACAGTTCGGCAGGGCATTTTCGGGTGGCAGAGTGAGGCGTGATGTGCTGGGTGAGCAAAAAAGTGTCAATGCGCTCCTGCCAATCACCCGGGCCCATCTTGGCGAGCGACTCCTTTGTGAGTCTCACCATCCGTTCAGCCTGTCCATTTCCGGCCGGTCTGTAAGGGGCAGAGAGGGCATGGCGGATGCCCAACCCTGCCAGGAAAGCCTCCATGGGCACGGACATAAGTTGGGGCCCGTTGTCGGAGACCAAGACGTCTGGAAGCCCATGGGTCGCAAAAAGACGCCAGAGTGCTCGGATCGTGGCTTCCGTTGTGGTGGATGCCATGGGGACGACTTCCAGCCATTTAGAATAGGCATCAACCACGATGAGGAGGTGGTGCCCCTGGATGGGTCCAGCAAAGTCTATGTGAATGTGCGACCAGGGGGAGCTCGGAGTTTCCCAAGGCGTCGGGTCAGACTGAGGCGGAGCAGCTCTGACTTCTTGGCACGGGCTACACCTGGCGACCCAATGTTCAATGTCTTTGTCCAGTGTTGGCCACCAGACGTAGCTCCGTGCCAGGGCTTTCATCCGGACAATGCCCGGGTGTCCTTTATGCAGCGCTGCAAGAGTCCTTCGTTGAAGCGTGCTGGGAATCAGCACCCGATCTCCCCATAGTAAACAGCCGCGCATGGTGGACAGCTCCCCTTGCTTGCGGCTGAATGGGCTGAAGTCGTTGCTGTCAATTCGAGCAGGCCAGCCTCTGAGGACCCAGGAGCGGACTTGCCGAAGGATGGGGTCAGCCCGTGTGTGCGTCGCCACGTCGGCAGATGTCACTGGACAGTTGCTGTCGTTGTCAATATGCAGCAGCTCGAGCGTGGGGGCCGGGTCTTCCACGGAGTCGGCAGATGGGCACCTGCTCAGCGCGTGGGCGTTCGCAATGGCTTTACCAGGCTGGTGGACGAGGCTGTAGGAGTAGCCGGCGAGGAAGATAGCCCAACGCATCATCCGGGGGGACATGAAGGCTGGGGTCTGCTTGTCGCCTGCGAGGAGGCCCAGGAGAGGCTTGTGATCGGTGACAATGGTGAAGCGCCGTCCATAAAGATATTCGTGGAAACGCTTCACCCCTGCAACAATAGCCAACGCCTCTTTGTCCAGTTGGCTGTAGTTGCGCTCAGCACTGGACATAGTCTTTGAGAAATAGGCTATGGGGGCTTCACAGCCGGTAGGCAGTTCGTGACTGAGCACAGCGCCGACTCCGTAGGGGGAAGCATCACAGGTTAGTCTGATGGGCAGCGTCTCATTGTATTGAATGAGCACACTGTCAGAGGTCAGAAGTTGCTTAACGGCTCTGAATGCAGACTCTTCCTCGCGTCCCCACCTCCAGGAAGCCGCCTTTGCCAGTAAGCGATGGAGCGGCTCAGCAATAGTGGCTTTCTGTTGGAGGAAAATAGCGTAGAAGTTAAGCAATCCAAGGAAAGCCTGAAGCTCCGCTTTGTTTTTGGGGCTGGGAGCTTCATGGATAGCTTTAACTTTTGATTTGGTGGGGTGGATGCCAGAACTATCTATGAGATAGCCCAGGAACTCGACTTCCTGTACCCCAATGATGCACTTGTCCCTCCGGACCCTCAAGCCCTTCTCCCTGAACCGCTGGAGAACAAGTCTCAGTCAGTCCAGGAGTTGAGCCTTAGAGTCCCCAGAGATCAGTACATCATCGAAGTAAGGCACCACCCCTGGAACGCCTTGGAGAAGGCGTTCCATCATGGATTGGAAAATGCCTGGGGCTGCACTGACTCCAAACTGGAGACGGTTGCACTTAAACGCGCCTCTATGGGTGACAATAGTCTGTGCCTCCGCCGTTTCCTGATCCACTGGCAATTGCTGGTAAGCCTGGGCCAGGTCCAGTTTCGCAAAAATTTTGCCCTTGCCGAGTGAGTGCAGCAAATGTTGCACTACCGGCACAGGGTATGCGCTCTGCGGCAACGCCTTGTTGATGGTCACTTTGTAGTCGGCGCAGATGCGCACAGATCCATCCTGCTTCATGGGGGTCACAATGGGAGTTTCCCATGAAGCATGATCGATGGGTTCCAATATGCCTTGGGCAATCAGCTTATCCAGCTGAGCGTCTACCTTAGCCCGCAAGGCAAATGGAACCTGGCGGGGCTTGAGCCGAATTGGGGTTACCCCCTTGTCCAGATTAAAAGAGATGGGTTTCCCTGAAAAGTCCCTAACTTACCATCGAAGACTTCTTGGAACTCTCCGATGAGTGAGTCGAGTTCGCCTGAACTAATCTGGTGGATGCCTCCAATTGAAAGCCCCAGCGGCTGGAACCACTCCATGCCCAGCAGGGTTGGGCGGCTATGCTCCACGACGGTTATGGGGAGCTGGCCTTGGAAATGCTTGAAGGCGATCTGGAGGTTGGTTCTTCCGATGACGCCGATGGGATTGCTGCCGAAATCCACCAGCTTAGAGTGAAGGGGTTCAAGTTGGCGCTTGGTGAGTGCCGGCTTCAGCCTCTTTACCTGGTGCCAGTCGATGATAGAACAGACGGAGCCAGAATTGACTTCCATCGTGCACGGCAAGCCTTCTGCCAACAGTGTCACGTGGAATTTCGTGGCAGTGTTGTTGCTGGTGAGGGCGATCGTTGTCTGGTTCACAGCGCCGCCATGAGAACCGTTGCGGTCGTCGCAGTTATGCTGGAGTGAGGGCCGTTTGGATGACCTCTGGGAGTCGCGGCGATTTTCCGGATTACGGGGCTTGATTGATTCTGGAACCGGATCAGAGGCTCTGCATGCCTCAGCGATGTGCCCCTTCTTAAGGCAGCGTCTGCAGGTTGCATCACGCCAGTGGCAGGATTGGCGGGGATGGAGTCCCTTGCAACTGCCGCACTGAGCGGCGCGGCGGCCATCTTTTTGAATTTCCCGCCTAGATGGGCGGGAAACTTTCAAAACGGTCGACTCCCCCTCTGAGTCGGTTGGTGTGGCAGAGTCATCGGACGATTCAGATGACGGTTTGCGGATCTTATGGATCCCTCGGGACTGGAGCATGGCAGCGGCGGCGGTCTCGGATGTTTCAGCAGCCGTAGCCTCCTCAAGAACGTCCTTCAGGGACAGTCTTTTTCTGCTCAGGAACTTCTTTTGGAGGTTTGCATCTCTCATCCCGAAGACGACCCCGTCGCGTAAGGCATTGTCAACGTTCTCAAACTCGCAGTTTGCTGCGATTTGACGCAATGCTGCCACAAAGTCTTTGAGGGATTTGCCTTCCTTCTGGTTACGCTGGCGGAAGGTGAACCGATTCGATATGGGGGTGCCCGTTGGTGCATAGTGGTCTTGCAGGGCAGTCTGGAGATCTACCCAGGACATGACCTCAATGTCTCTGGGTGCGACGAGGTTGACGGCGAGCTCCAAAACGTCGGTGCCGCAGTGAGCGAGGAAGAGACCCCTCTTCCTCTCGTCATCTAGATTGTTGTAGCCGTTTCTCCGGAGGAATTGGCGGAAACGTATCATATAGGAGCTCCATTTCTCCCAGCTGGGGTTGAAAGGAGCCAGCGAGGCGAACGGCGCTTGCGGCGTTGCCATCTCTCAGACCGCGTCGAGTGACTTCAGCTCGTTATGGCGATCGTGCCATGCGGAGGTTCTTCTCTAGTCCTTCGTCGCCAGTGTTAGATCGGCGCAGGAAAGAAGAAGTGACCAGCGGAGTTCAAGTAACGTTTATTAACGAGAACTGAACTGCTTGAGCGCTGCCGGAGCTCTCCTTATATTTGCTCCGGCAGACGCACCGCCCCCTTGACAGGGATTCAAATCTCCCGCCGAAGGATCTTCAGCCAATCCCAGGCGGGTGTCCTTATAAGGACATAACAATCATCATCTTTTTTTAAAGCTTCTTTATAAGCAACAATCTCCAATCTAAGAAATTATTGGAGTGATGGACATTGTAGTCCTTCAACATCCAAGCAGTTCTTGTGCAGTTAGAAACGAGAGCAGCCTTTATTCTGCACATTTTAAAAATGGATCAGTGTTGAAATGTTCTGCTTCTTGTTAACAGGAGAGGAATGTTAGGGAACAGTATAACGAGGTGGGAGATCAGAAAAGGCCTCTGCCCTCAGCAGACCCGGTTTGGCCTCCAGCAATGCTTGCAGAGGTTAATGACTAATCAGCTAATTAAGATCAGGGAAGGCCCAAAAGGCCTCAGCCAGGGATTTAAGATGTTCTCAATTAAAAATGACCCAGCCTCCCAAGTTTCACTGTTTGTAGATAGCACCCCTGGGGATCGAGGCCTTACAATGATAGCACTCTCTGAGGAAAAGAGGGGAGGCGCCTCAACACATATAAAGTTATGAATTTGCTTTCAACAAAAGAATACATGCCACACCGGAATCTGGGGAAGTGGGTAGAAAAATCAGGTGGGCGAAAAGAGAGGACCAACCTACTGCCCTCTTTAGTCTTCTAGCAGTTAATAGAAAAATAGCCTACCTCTTCTGCAATCTTTCTTTATGCAGCCTTCACTGATTTTAAGTCACCTTTTTTTCTATTCATCAAAGCTGGAAGCTCCTTGCCTGAGTTTCTTCTAATTTCCAACGTTTCATAAACATACAAAGCTGAAGGTCAGATGTCATTTCCCAAAACTATGGAATTAGGCATGGATTGTCCTGGCCCCATTATTGGTTTTCTATAGACATAACTTGGTAGGCAACTTAACAAATTAGTTCATTCATCTTAGAAAGAAATCTCTTTCAATAGTGTTGATTTGTGCAGTAATTCTAAAGCATTTGCCTGTACTTGTGACATGCAGATGATGTGGTTGTATTTCTAGGATCTCAGAAGAACACCGAGGGCCCTAACACAATTTGCAAGCAGGATAGACTAGAATTACATCCATTAATTGGGAGCTGGCTTTTCATATTTCTGCTAAAATAAGTACCATCTTTAAAAAAAAAAGATATTTGCTCTTCTTTAAATGACTGATTACATCCCAACAGTCTCACATTATTTATGCTGGACATCATGGGCACGGGCTCCTCTCCTGACTTTGGCCCTCTGGACAAGGGCAGTTGCCTGGCTATGATTGGCATCACAGCTCCTTCACGCATCCCAGACACGGCCTAGCAGCCAGAAGCTGGTGACTGACAGTGGAGGCTAAGCCTTTACAGCTGACCTACATTCATGGCTAAAGCGATCCTTTGTTCCTTGTAGGCTTTGCAGGGGGGATTCCAGGCAGTTTGGAAGTAATCTCTACTAGGGAAAGTAGATTATCTGCGGTTGTCTCTTTTCCATCTATTTATGACCACCTCGCTCAGTGCAAAAGCGATAGTGAGCGTAGACTGCCAGGATATCCAAGGGGCCTCACACTCCTCCCTAATTGTCAGCAGAACCAGCAGATAACCCGACCTGGAATGCCTAATTTCATCCAACCTTCTAGCACATCAACACACCCACAACCAGGCGTGGAAGTAGTTCGGAGGGGATGTGCCACTTCCAGAGCAGATCAACCAATCCATCCCGGGTGCCTCAGCTGCAGGTCTGGGGTGGGTGGGTGGGTGGGTGTGGGGGTCTTCAGAAACAGAGACATATCTGAAGCATACCTCCAGTGGTGGGATTCAAGTAATTTAACAACCGGTTCTCTGCCCTAATAATTTCTTCCAACAACCAGTTTGCCAAACTCCTCAGAAAGTTAACAACCGGCTCTCCCGAAATGGTGCGAACTGGCTGAATCCCACCACTGCATACATCCCCGTGGAACAACTTGCCCCCCATCCCAGAAGAGAGGCAGCTCTTACTTTGTTGGTAGACACTGAAGTCCTGGTTATTCCCTCATGTGTTGGGCTGAGGACAGTAGTGGGGCAGCTCTGGCGTGGGGGCTCTGGATCTTGGTGCTTTGTGTTTTTATTGAGCTTCAAGGCCATTTTGGGGTTTTTGTTTGTTTTCCGCATAACTCTGACCAGAGCTTCCTGGAGAGACAGGCAGCCTTATAAATTGACTGATTGACTGAATACATAAATACGGTAAGTAAATCTGGTAAAATGCACTAAAAACATCAAACTGAATTTGGATGGAAAGTCATGTTATATGCTGATTTAAATGCAGAATTAGGTAAATTTCTTTGAAAATGTCAGTTGGAAGTTCTCCCCCATCCTTGGGAACAGGGCACCTTGCATTACTCTAGAAGTACCCAATTACAGCCTTTTTGGGGTGTGTGTGTTAGTAGAATTGACGGTAAGGAGACTAGCATTTGCTCAAAAACGAAGTGTAAAGAAATGCCCTCAGAAGAAGTAATACACAAAATTTACAGCTGTGCAGAGATGGACAGACTTATTTTAGAACTCAAAGAGAAAAGTGAATCAACATACTATGAAGTCTGGAATAAATTTTATACTTGGTTAGATAAGAGAAAGAGTGCCAAAAACAAGGGATAATGAATGTCTGGAAAAGTATATATCAATGTATAGCAAGGTATCAAGGTATATTGAATTTGTGAATGTAATATAGGTTTACTAAATATATGTATAGCTGTTTAGGAAGTAAAATACTGTATACTTGATATATAATAAAATAGGAGATATGTAAATTTGCATATAGATTAAGGAATATATTACTTATTAACTTGAATTTGACGCAAATGGTAGAAACCAAAGATGATGAGCAATGTCCATTGTTTTACTTTTAAAACTAATAAAAAATTTTTTTAAAAAAGAATCGATGGTAAGGAACTTGGCCACACATGGACACTTCTGGCAAGGGAAGGAAAAGCCGGCCGCTCTGCCCCTGGATCCAGCTTGGGTTGAACCTGCCTGATACAATAGGTATGGGTTAAGGGCATGCTTAAACATAGAGCCAGAGGGTTCTTCGGTGAGCTTACAAATCAAACCAAACCAATGCAGGTCTTAAGGATGTAGAACAAATGGAGGTGTCCCCATAGTTCAAGGAACCTCTCAGAGGTGGGGGCTCACACTAGCCTAGGCCGAGAACCTGAAGAGCCAAGGGGAGGGTGGCTCTGTTGGTGGATGGCCCCTTGTCTATGATTCCTGGATCTGGATTCTTCCTGAGGAGGGGTCAGCCTCATGGGCCCTGGAAGAGCAGAGATTTTCCCCTCAGTGGCTCATCCATCAAAGGAGCCAACTTGTTTCTCACCAGATTAGCAAGGCCAAGGGATCCCAAGCTTCCCCTCCTTTTTTGCCCTCTTAGTTAAGAATTTAAAAAAGATATTCTAGTAATTGCTGTTTCTGTTCTCAAGATTGCAACCTCATTTGCTCTAACTGCACATATTATCCATCTGTGTCTGAACATACCCATGGCCATCTCTGATTGTTCCCTTCTAAAGGTAAAGGGCAACTATTGGTATTCTTCTGTCAAGGCTAACATCAGACCAACAATCAAATGAGCAACACCCCAATCAAGAAACTGCCGAAGAGCCATCAGTAAACAGCCCAACCAAGGAATGTCTAAGACCATGGCTACTTCTGCTGATCAAAGTGAGTCATGGAACCTCCAAAATCCCTTCAAGGGCCGAGGAATGTTGTACTGCAAGGTTCAACTGGTGAAAGGTTGGTCAGGGAAGTTTAACTAATCAACCATTTTTTATAGATACAAATAAAAATGCATTGCTTGTGTTTATGGAGGCAAATTGCAGAAAAAATGGTAATATGAGCTGCAATTTCGTTTTTAGTGCATTTTCTCACTCAGCAGGAGGCCGTGGTGGGAGGGGCAGAAAGTGGCAACGTAACCCTCCTTCCCCAACCCCAGAAGTCCTGGGAAAGCGGCCGGCTGAATCCTTGGGCCTCTCTGTGGTGGGAGGAACCAGAGACAATTGCCCCTCCTGTGCGGCTCGATTTGTTTATGGCAATTTGGCTGCCCTGAGAATCCCGCACACCACTGAGAAACCTGCCCCAGGTCACCAGGGTGCCCAAATTTGATATGCGAGGGGGGCTGTTGGCACTTCTGGGCCTCTCAGTGGTTTTGGCTGCTGGGGGGCTGGTGCTGCAGAACCGTCTGCTAATGGTAAGGAGCTACAGCCCCATATCCCGAAGAAGTTCCTGGAGGGTAATTCTGAGCTTTGTATGGAGGGGGTTGCCTTCCCTCCCTGGTGTATTGAACCCAACATCAGGAAGCAGACAATCCCGGGAGTTGCTCACGTCCGGCACAGCTGAATGAGCCACAGAGAGAGGTGCTATGGGGAGGAGGATGCCGGACCCCTTCTGGAGGGAAAAGGTTTCCTGAAGGTTGAAGCCAAAGCTGGGGGGGGGGGAGGGGGATTTCCAGCAGCCACAGCAGTGGTGGGGAGGATCGGTTTCTATGCCCCATCTGTGATGCTGCCTGAGGGGCTGAAGTGGCCACAGCTGGCCCCATCCTGGCCTTCTGACTGATTCTTCTGGTGGCTTAATATTCCCATGAGGTGAAAATAAAAATTATCTCCAATTCCACACGTGTGTGTGTGTGTCCTCCATTGACTCCCCCCCCCCCCACTGCTTCCCAGAAACTGCCCGTTTCCAAAGGGATCAAGCAGTATCTGCTGGCAGAGTGGCAGTAGGGCAGGGTAAGCAGGCCTGGGATGCCAGGCTGGGCTGGGGCTTCTGGAGCATGACTTTGGAGCCCTTGCAGTGGGGCAAAGACACCATCTGCCTTCCTTCTCTATTTCTGCTGCCCGCAGGGCCCGACCTTCCAGAGTCAAACCTGTCCTGTAAGTGCCAAATGGCCTCAGTTCCCTTGTTATGTTATGTTAATTTTATTTATATATCGTCCTTCTCCCGAAGGACTTGGGGCGGTGTACAGCCAATTTAAAACACAAATATACAGACATCATAATTAAAATTAATTAAAATCATTAAACAGTTTCAGCCAAAATTTAAAACTCCCGAGTTAAAACTCCAATTTAAAATCATTTAAATAGACAGCCCTGCCTGTCAGAACAGTAGGCTCTTGAGGTTACAGCGAAAAACTCGGAGGTCAGAGATTGTACGTATTTCTGGGGGCAGTTCGTTCCAAAGGGCAGAGGCTCCCACAGAGAAGGCTCTCCTCCTGGGTGTCGCCAGCTGACATAATTTGGCCGACGGCATCCTGAGGAGTCCCTCTCTGTGGGAGTGAACTGGTCGGTGGGAGGCTATCGGTGGCAGAAGGCGGTCCCGTAAGTACCCTGGTCCTATGCCATGGAACGCTTTAAAGGTGGTGACCAACACCTTGAATCGCACTCGGAAGACCACTGGGAGCCAATACAGCTTGCGCAGGAGAGTTGTTACATGGGTGCAATGGGTTGCACCCATAACCACCCGCGCGGCCGCATTCTGGACCAGTTGGAGCCTCCGAGTGCTCTTCAAGGGGAGCCCCATGTAGAGAGCATTACAGTAGTCTAGCCGGGAGGCGACAAGGGTGTGAGTGACCGTGCGCAGGGTCTCCCGGTCCAGAAAGGGACGCAACTGTCAGATCAGGTGAACCTGATAAAAAGCCCCCCTGGCCACGGCTGTCATATGCTCTTCTAAAGACAGCCGTGCATCCAGGAAGGTTGCGAGCCCTCTCTGTGGGGGGCAGAGATTCACCCCCAAGAGTCAGCGATGGCACCAGCTGACTATACCGGGACGCCGGAAGCCACAGCCACTCAGTCTTGGAAGAGTCGAGTCTGAGCCTATTTTCCCCATCCAGACCTGCACAGTCTCCAGGCAGTGGGACATCACATCAAGGGCATCATTGGAGTGGTCTGGAGTGGAGATGTATAGCTGAGTGTCATTAGTGTTCTGATGGACTCTCACCCCAAAACCACGGATGATCTCACCCAGCGGCTTCACATAAATGTTGAACAGAAGGGGCGAGAGGACCAACCCCTGCGGCACCCCCCAAGCAAGGTGCCTTGAAGTCGACCTCTGCCCCCCTGCCAACACAAACTGTGAACGGTCGAAGAGAAAGGAGGAGAACCATGGTTCCTCCTATTTCTAGCCCCCTCAACTGCTGCAGCATGATACCATGGTCAATGGTATCAAAAGCCGCTGAGAGATCTAACAGGACCAGGACAGAGGATCAACCCGTCCCGAGCCCGCCAGAGATCATCAACCAATGCAACCAATGCTGTTTCTGTGCTGTACCCCTGCCTGAAGCCCGACTGGTACGGGTCCAGATTGATAGCTTCATCCAGGTACTGGGGTAGCTGTCATGCCACACTTTTTTTAAAAAAAAATTGATTTATATGCCGCCCTTCTCCGGAGACTCAGGGTGGCTTACAATGCGTTAAGCAATAGCCTTCATACTTTTGTATGTTTTTATACAAAGTCAGCTTATTGCCCCCACAAACTGGGTCCTCAATTGACCTAGTTTAGAAAGGATGGAAGGCTGAGTCAACCTTGAGCCTGGTAAGATTCGAACTTACAGTAATTGCAGACAGCTGGTGTTAATCACAATGCTTTAGTCTGCTGAGCCACCAGGCCAAAACAAAGGTTGGAGACCAGAGGATAGTTAGCTAATTCAGCCAGGTCCAGGAATGGCTTCTTGAGGAAGGGCCTCACCACCGCCTCTTTCAAGGCAGCAGGAAAGGCACCCTCACTCAAAGAAGCATTTATAGTCCCCTGGAGCCAGCCTCGTGTAACCTCCCGGGAGGCCAGTACCAACCAGGAGGGACACTGTTCGCTTTCCTTGTCTGGAAAGCGAAAAGAGTCCTGGCCTGTTTGGGCACTGCGAGGAAGAGTAGCCAGCCAAAGCCCCCACCCCCACCCCCACCTGGGATGAGCTGCTTAGGACTCTCTGTTCTAAGCCCCTGCCCCCCCCCCGCCCCCTTCAAGTGCACAACCCACGGAGGTGCAAACCGGCTGGGCACCGTGCTTCTCCTTTGCAGAGCTCTGGGGCAGGGGACGGAGGGAGTCTAGGAGCCGGCCCTGCCCCTCGCCCTAACTCGCCTCCTCAGCTATTCGGTTCTCCCCCAAAGCTAAGCGGTTTCAACAGCAGCTTTTCCGAGGGGCTGCCGTCAGGCCTAGTGATGTCCCCCAGCTCTGCTTGCAAAAAGCCCGGACCCCCTGCCTGAACCGCACAGCCCCTTTTGGAGCCGCGTTTCTTGGCGTTCCTTCTGCCTGCAGCCAGGGCCCTCTTTCGGGTGAGTGCCCGAGAGGGAGGCTCTGAGGGCGGCCTCGTCCCCTCTGCCAGGGCGGCCTAGCCAGGAAGGGGCGGAGGCGGAGGCACCTGCGGGCGTTTCTTTCGTTGGGATGCGAAAGGAAAGCGACGGGGCGGAGGAAGCGGGTCCATGCGGAGCTTCCTTCAACACAGCGCAGGGCTCCGTGTCTTGAGGGACTAGGCACCCGCCGCCGAGTCCCGACGACCTCTCGCTCCTCCGGGGCATCCCTGCACTCGAGCGGTTGCTGCGCGCAGGGCGCCAGCCGCCGCTAGAGGGCAGCATTGTTTAACTTCATGCCCACCTGAATAGCGGCGATGCGCGAGGGCCGCGTGGCGGGTCCTTGGCAGCAGGCGGCCGTGCCCCCCATCCCCGGCCGGGCAGCTTCCTCCCGGAGGGCCTTCTCCCGCCCCCCGCGGCCCCTTAATGGGAAAGGGACCCCCCCCCCCCCACTTTTCCAGGATCACTCCGCAGGGTCTGCTTGATCGCCCGTTATCTTGGCCGGGGTGGCGTTCAGGAGCGAGTCAGAGCAGACGGAGCAGAGACCCGGCAGCAGGAGCGGGTGCTGAGCCGGGGTCCGACGGGGAGGGGGCCATGAAGCTATCCCAGGGGGACGAGGGTCTGGTCTGCCCCCAAGTGCGGCTGAGGCCGAGGGCGCCAGCCCTTCCCGTGCCGGGCCTCGGCTAAACAGGTCCGGGGGCAGCGGGGCCGCATTTCCCGGTCAGGGGGCCGGGGAGCTTCCCGTGGCGTGCCTGCAGCCGGCCCGAGCGGACACTCGAGCAGCCGGTGGGCAGGGAGGAATCGCCGGCCCAATTCTAGGCCCTCCCTGCCCTTTGCGGCCCATCCTGACTGCGAGGCTTCGCTATTCCCAGTTGCGCTTCTTTGCAAACGGCCCAGTCCGCCCCGGGCCTGCCGATCCGCTTTCCTGCGGCCGAGCTGCCCTGAACCTTCCCGGCCGCTTCCCCCTCGCCGGCCCTTTCGGGCTGCCTATTTCAAACGTTGCCGCCTGCGCCGAGCCGGCAGAGCAGCCCGAGGGGCATCGAGACGCGGGCGAGGGCGGAGGGGCAGCCCCGGAGCTCTGCCGGGAAGGCCGGGATTTGTGCGGATGGGCTGGAAGAGCAACTGCGGCGCAGCCCGCGGGACTCCTCGCTTCTCTCGGTTATTTGAAACGCCTTTTCTTCTGGTCTGATCTGAGCCCCCCTAGCGCGGCTTCCCTGGTTGACCGCCCCGTCTCTGGGGCCGCTGAGCAGGTGCAGCCCGGAGCCCGATCCCTCCTTAGAGAGAGTGGAAGGGAAAAGTTGGGGGGGGGGGGCTAAGAAGGCGAGGGAATTGATGGCAGGAGGCGGGCGGCGAGAGGGCTTCGCGCCTCTGGAATGTATTTGTTTTTGTAACTGTGTCAGCACAAACGTTAAATTAAAAGCAGATACGCGCGTGACACGATTCTCAGGTTTCAGCGCTTAGCTAAAGCTTTGCCGGGAATCCGGTTCCACCGAGGGCCGGCAGGCTCTTATCAAATGCCGAGAGGAGATGGCAACACTGGGAGCGGTACCGTAATTCCCCCTCCCAGCAGCAAAGGGCCCTTGAAAACCGTTGCTCTGGGGAACAAGGGCGGGGCTTTCGAGGCCTTGTTGCTGGGAGTGGCCTGGTGGGGATCTGCTCCCTGGCATACGAGGCTATCGGGTGATGCAGCTGCAAAAAAGGCAAGGGCAATCCTAAGGGTCATTGAATTTACCAAGGCTGCCTGCTGTTCTACTGCACTTCCAATGACTCAAAACCGGTTTAACAAAGTTTCCAAACTACCAGAAGGAATCATTCCACTTTCTTTAGCACTGGTGAGACCCTCAACCCCTGAACCCTGTACACCATTCTGGCCTCTGCACCGTAAGGATCAAGAAAACGGGCAACAGAAGAGGCCACGGGGAATATCCGGGAATCAGACAGTGAGGAAACCTGAAGGAACTGGATTTACCTCTCAATGAGATGGCCCGTTGTTCAAACCTTTAGAAAGATGTTACTTCTTCCTTTTCATGGAAGTTACAGGACAGAGAATACAATTGCATGATGGGAAAAAACTTCCAGAACTAAGGGCAGCTTGAGAACAGAGCTGATGATCCCGAGAGGTGCTGAGCTCCCTTCCTAGAAATGCTCAGGACTGGTGGGGCAGCCTTTGGTTGGGGCAGTTCATCTGATTCTTGCCCTGAGCAGAAGGTTGGACTTAGGAACCCAACAGCCTTTTCTGATTTTAGCATTTTATCAGCCTTTCCTTTCTTCAAGGTCAGCCTGATTTGAGGGCATCCCTGGTTGCTTGCAGGCCATATTCACAGGTTCAAAATCTGCACATTTTGATCCAGAAAGGTGTATTAAGCACCCAGTGGCCATTGCAAGATGAAAGGCAAGCTGTCTACCGTGGGTGCGTTCAAGGGAAGCTGGATCATCACTGGGGCTGCCCCTTCCGATGGCTGCACTGGGATCCTTGGCTCGGCTTTAGGGGATGAAGATGTGAGCTGCCTTCTTTGAGTCTGCCTGTTCTGCTGATCCAGCCTTGATTGGTTTGCTTACACTTCTCTGAAGTGCTGACTCAAGGAGCTTTAGCTGCACTGGGCAAAAACAGTGACGTGGCTCAGTAACCACTTTTCATGGGAATTTCATACAAACAACCTTTCAGGCAATGCCCGAAATGCAAGCGTTTGCCGCATTGTTGCTGCCCCAGCCTTGCCAAGTCCTCCCAAGGGAGTAAGCTGTAGGTCAGCCACAGCCTTATGGGACTTGGGCCATTTTTTGAAGGCCACTGAATGCCAAAGAGCTACAAAACTCAGAGCAAGCATGTTGTCCCCTGAGCGTCCTTAATCAGTGCAGAAGGTGGAGAGGCTGGATCTCTGCGGGTGGGGTGAGGTGGGGGGGTCTCTGGAGCCCTATCTAAGTCTGAGCAGGGCAGAAGTGATTGTGCAACTACCTGGGAGGGGCTTGCACCCCTTTCCTGACCCAGGTGGCTGCTCCTCTGAATGGCACCTAGGAAGAATTGAGCCTCTTTTCCCCACAACAGGGCTGAGAGAGAGGGACCAGCTGGCCCAAGATTCGGACTGCACATGGAGGAGATCCTAGCATAAGAAGGAGGACGTCAAGACCAGCTCATGCTCTATGCAAGAATCCCACTGAAAAGCTCCCTGACAGATGATTGTCTCCTGTGGAATAAGCCCAGTTAAAGAGAAGTCAGCCAGTTTTCCAGAAATCGCTTTCCCTGCTGAGTTGCTTTCATCGGGAAAGGCTATTCCAACACTCCATCAAAATCTGCCTCCCTCTGCCTGGATTCTGAGCAGCTCCTGGACTGGCCTTTTTGCATGTCTTCCTTTTGGGTTTATTTGTTTATTTTATCAAATTTATACGGCTGTCCATCTCACAAAAAATGACTCTGGGCGGTGTAAAGCAATTCCACCATGTCTCATCCCACATCAGTCGTATTTTCTTCAGGCTAAATATATGCAGCTCCTTCAATCACTCATTCACTCACCACTCAAATAAAATAAATCTTTATTTCAGTCATAAACCAGCATAAGGCATCAGTAAGAATTACTGTAGAGTCACTTTAGTAATAACACTGAAACCTGTGAGACCTTAAACATACCTAAAAGCTAGCATTATTGGCACAATCATATTAAAACACGAAGATCTCGGTATAACATTCCTTAATGCTAATACAAAGACCTCACGCTACAAAGTGAAAATATAGCATGGGATATAAAACATGACAGAATAATTAAATTAAATTTGAAGAGTATGCAGAAATAATGGAACAGTTTTCATCTAATTTTATTTACTTATGCTCGTAGCTCAAATCCAATGAAAACATAAAACAAAATAATAACTGTAATACATCCTCAGTTCTGCTGGTGGGTTTTACAGCAGCTGCACAGAACTTGGCAGTCCACATTGCTTGAGAGAGAAAAACCAAGTCTGGCATGAGCCTCCTTCAGCTGGAGGGGGACAACTCTCCACGGCCAACTTGCTGCAGGACAATTCAATCATTCAATGTAATTATTTAAAATAATTTTAAAAATATTTTAATAAACCCTTTATCATTCACATTCACATAATTCTTGTCGTACGATGAGTTGGCCATGGCCAGTTGGCTGCCATGGTGGGTTGTCCCAGACCCCCTTTACAGGCCATCCTTGTTCTGATCCCCGAACGTCCCTCTTGCTGGTCGCTGAAGCTCTTTGGGGCTCTGAATCCTCCTGAAGGGCTGCCCAGAATGTCAAAGCAATGAATAGAAACAGGATTGGCATTAGGAGCTCTTCCCGCTGGGAATTCATGTCCCATCCTTCATGCAGTTGATTAAAAGGCTGGCTGGTTGCCTGATGGGGGAAAAACCATCCTATTATTTCCTCATTTTTCTTACTTTTTCATTATCATGAGATAAAAATGAGGAATGTGGGGAACCTGGGAGAAGCTTTCTTTACCCCGTTGCTCCCGTAAACGAGTCGGTGGGAAATTTCTGGTGGCTCGGAGCTGGGGGAGCCCTTGCAGATCCAACATGCGAGACTCGAGGCCAGGCACCAAAGAAGCTTCTCTCACTCTCCAGGTGTTGCTCATTTGTAAAGCAGGTTTTATTGCTTGTTGATATTTTAACCTTATAGCTGTGGTGCCCTGAGGGCAACTGAGAGACATTAATAACAGAGCTGGTGATTATCCTCCAACATGAATAAAATTATGGTTGGAGTCCTGCATAAATCACGGAGCAAAGATGACAGATCTCCTCACAGCCAGTCCTGGTGGAGCCACAGCAAGTGACCCAGATAGAAGCGGCATTCAGCCGTCTTAGAACAGGGAGAGACCTTTTGACTGTAATAGGTCAGATTCCGCGTGTGCTGGTTGTCCACACTGGCTGGTTATGAATGTCAGATCAGGAACACGGTTTTCCTGCTGAAACATCTGAAGAACAGCATTATCTTTCACCTCTTCCCCACAGCAACCAGCACCACAAAATCAGTGGGCTATCTGAACAACTGGGCCACAAGCTGTGGCTGGGAATTTTTAATTGTGTGTGACGCTTCAGGTTTCCCGATTCTTACCGAAAAGTTTCTGTGAGCAACATCCAAAGACTATGGGTAGAAGAGAATATTTGTAGCTCAGGGTTGAACTGGAGGGTCAAAGTTGGTGCTCTGAGCACCGATGCGGTCCTGATTAGCTGGTTTGTCTGCAAGAAAACAACCAAGCTCTGAGAGCATCAGGGACCCCAAAGACTGTATTTCAGTGTAGGGACTAAAGATTGCAATGCCTCTCTTAGGAAAGTAGGATCACTTGAGCTTTTTCCTTATCTTCCTTCCTTATTCCTTACACATCATAAATTTCAGCCTCAAGTTTGCAAAATGGAACATTAAGAGAAGTATTGAAGTCATCAACCGCAGAAATTTCCCAGTGTGCCTCAACAATGAAGCTTTGAGACTAACCACTCTGCGCTGGACTTGGGGGTCCCTTTCTGAGGCGTTCTACATGTGTCTTGGGACCCACATGGGCTCAGGTTGGTGCAGAAGTGAAGCGAGTCTCCCTTGGATTGGTCAGGGGTCCCATTCGGTGCCGTCCATGAGGTCAGTCTCAGCTTCTTCCTGCTTCAGTGGGGTAAGAGAGTCTCAGTTTACCTTCTTGTACAGATCCAAAGCCACCTGTGACAATGCCCAGATGCATTCTCCCCCACAGAACAGCTGGGGGGGGGGGACAGGCAGCCTAGATCCAGGCCTGTAGAGTAGGACGAGCATGCCTTCCCCAAGGACCAGCACTAAGAGCCAAAAGTGAGGGCTACAGGCACTGCATATGCAAAGCAAACCCAAAGCCATCCTGAGTGAGCTGAACGAATCTTCCTATCCTCCAGTCCCAGGTTCCCTCTGATGCTTACATGACAAAAAACAGCATGTTCGTTATCGTCACCCAATTGCTCCCAACCTAGCGTGGTCATCAGTCCAAGGGCTACAAGGTCTGGCCCAGGACAAGTTTTGCCTCTTCCTTCAGGTCTAGGGTGGTGGCTGCACCCCAGGAATCTCACACTCGCCATTTTGCACCACCTGCGCTTCCTCTTTCTGTGTCTCACCCACAGACCTTTGTCTTCCAGGAAGCTCATATATAAAACTGATAGCGAAGCACTTGCTCTAAGAAGTTGCAGGTGACCATTAATTATGCTGGGCTTAAACTTCTCCAGCACTGAAGGGAGTGCTTCCTGAAAGGTTTATTAATCTCCCTGCAGGCCCCTTGACACGGCCCGTTCCTTTTCTTCGCAGGGTGGAGGGTGAGAGGACTCTGGCTGCTATCTTTGCAACTCAGGAAGCGGCAACCATGAAGGTGAGGCTGGCTGGGCTTCCAAAGGTGGAAAGTCAATGCAGGTGCTTTCCCAGGGTTTAGATGAGTATCTGGTGATCACAATCACAGCTGTTCTCCAAATATCCTTCAGAAAGATCCTAGACATGAAAAGACCAGTCAGTAACAATGCTGAATCTAAAGCACTCTGCACTCACCACCAACATGCTCAAGACCTTGTACACTGCCATCAAGCCCAGGAAATGTCCAGCCAGGAGGAGGCAACTGACCTCCTGCCCCACGGCCACATCCTGTGTTGGGTAAAACGCGAAGCTCCTCCTTTCTTGGTGGGTGAGGTAAGTCACTTGGCTTCAGGAGAAAGGTGGCGGGGGGGGGGGTGGGGTGGGGGGGAGAGGCAGAGAGTGTCCTCCTCCCCTGGGAAACCACCAGTCCTGCCACCTGGAGCAGTGGAACCAAGAAGGTTCTCTCTTCCCTCCCCCTGCATCTTGTGGAAAAGTGAGCCAAGAAAGCCCTTCGTTAATCAGTTCTGCTGACACTGAGCGGAAGGACCTGGAGACCCAAGAGTCACCAGTGGCTTAAATTAAAAGTTATGCTTTAAAGCCTTTACTGAACAAAACCCTCTGTTTAAAGGTCTACGCACAGTTCCATGATCCAGTAGGTTTAATATAAAGTTTGCAGATCAGTAAATACTATATCGTTATTCCACCTTATTGTTAGATGGTTATATGACTCTTTGGTGCAGTCCTAAGATTAAGCCAGAAGCCAATGACAAAGTGGCATTGCAAAGCTGGTGTGCCACTTCTGCGTCTCATAACATCTCCCCCCACTCCTGAGGGCTCTATATTAAAAATATTAGGGAAAAATATGTTGTGCAGTCCAGAATAGCCTGCGGTGACTGAAGGGAATTGAAATTCTGCCAGGTTGGCTCCCCTCCTGCCCCCCAACTGGCACCTAGTCAGGCTGCTCTAGGTCTTGCCATTCCCCCTGTTGGCGCCCCCTCACTGCACCCCTGAAATGGGCCTGAGAGGTGCTGCTGCCCATACAGCTTCCCAGGCCTTGTTCGAAGGGCCGTGACTGGTGGTTCCAGGGGTCAAAGCCCACCCTGGGCAGGAGCAGCACCTAAAAAGTTCCATCCAATTTACCAGGCCCCTTATTCTGGAATTCCAGGCACTGAGGTTTTTTTTCTTTATTACTTGACTGTAACATGGGGGTGGGCGGCCTTAAGGCGGTTGCTGGCGCCCTGGTCCACCTCCTGGCCTGATGACTGCAATGGAGGGGGCTGCCCTTGGAGACCATTGGGAACTACCCCTGGCCAAGAACGCAGAGGTGCGGAGAGAGATGGGCAGGCCTCGATCGGTTGGCTGCTTCATGAGCTGAACTGGTTGCCTATGGTTTTGATTCAAGGCGCTCTCACTACCTCTCTAGCCCTACCTGGCACAGGGCCTGGTTCCTTGAGGGACCATCTGTCTCCATTAGTACCTCCCCAGCCAGTTCTATCCAGATTCCTTTGATTAAGCTGTGTCATCTTTTGGGACCCCAGAAATGCTCCTTTTCTCTCACAGCATCTTTCCTTTATAATGGAGTCACCTCCCCGAGATTTGAATGATCCCCACTCTGTTGTTGCTTTGAAGGGCCCCGAAGGCCTCTGGTGAAGAACCCCCTTTTCTTCTTTTTCTCCTCTTTTAGTATACCTTCCTGCCACTGGCAGGATCTGGGGGGTGCCTGCAGCCAACAAAGAGCATTCAGGGGGCGAAGGGAAGGGCTGGAGCCCTTCTGGGCCTGTTGCTGGAATGAGAGAGGGGCTACTTGGAGATCCATTACGGGGCTGGTGGACGAATGGCCTGGACTTCAATACAGTCATGATGCTTGCTCTAAGAGTTGACCTTACGGCTTGCAATGGTGTGTGGAAATGAGCTTTGGAAACCATGGGGAGAGGTGCTGCCTAGGGAATCATCAGATGGCGGGGGGGGGGGGGGGGAGATCCCAGCTTCATTACAGGCAGAGAAAAAGGGGCCTCCCTAACTAATCAGATGATAAAAGAGACGGTGGAAAGTTTGTCCTTTCAGACTTGCAAGATTCTGTTAATATAACCGCACAATAAAGTCAGATTAGCTCATCCTGTCATGTTTCCTGTCTGTCCTCCTTGGGAGGCTGACAGTAACTGGTGTTTTCTGTACCTGCAGAACTTTTTGTAGTTATGCAAATGTTTTGTCAGGGAGCCCAAATGCCAGTAGAAGTACGTCTCCTGGTAAAACATAACGTATATACATATTGTGGGGCTAAATTAACAGAATTCTCTCTCTCTCTCCCCATACATATATACATATATGTACACACACACACACACACACACACACACACGACAAAACATACCAAAAGAGATTGGAGAAACTCTACACTCTGGAAGACAGAAAGGAAAGAGAGGGACCTGATTAAAACCTTGAAAGATGTTAAATGTGTGAAGAAGGTTCTAGAAGGTTCTAGTATTTTTTTTTCTTTTCTAAATTTGATTTATATGCCGCCCTTCTCCAGAGACTCAGGGCGGCTTACAATGCATTAAGCAATAGCCTTCATACTTTTGTATGTTTTTATACAAAGTCAGCTTATTGCCCCCACAAACTGGGTCCTCATTTTACCTACCTTAGAAAGGATGGAAGGCTGAGTCAACCTTGAGCCTCGAACTCGCATAATTGCAGACAGCTGGTGTTAATCACAATGCTTTTAGTCTGCTGAGCCACCAGGCCCATATTTTAATATTCAATTTTCAATATTAAGCAAAAATCAAGGGGCATCATCTCAAACTGATGGGAGGAAGTTTGAAAGTAATGTTAGGAAGTATTGCTTTACAGAAAGAGTAGCAGAAGCTCGGCACTAACTTCCAGCAAAGGCAGGGCATCCGTCATCAAGAACTGAGTTTAAATATGGTTGGGATAAACACATGTCCAAAAATGAAAAATTAAAAAAATTAAAAATAATTAAGATAATAAATAAATTAAAAAGAAAGCAAAGAACAAATAAACTCAAAGGGCAGATTTGGTAGACCCTTAGATCTTTTTCTGCCATCCCTTTTCTGCGCTTCTGTGGTGACCCAGAGCAGATGGACGAATGTATAGGGAGTAGTTTCTGATGGCTTCTTCTCCCATAGTTGAGGGCAGGATCTGGCTAGAATAACAGAGTCTTGGTTCTTTTGTCCACCAAAGCTGCTAGGCTGCCTTTTAAAGGAGTCACTGCAGCATCTTCTTCATCCTCAGACTGGAACCCATGTCTGCCTTGGGGTCAGCTGGCATCCGTATCAGTTCTAAAGCAATCCTTTCTCCCATTGGTGGTCTGTCCCTAATATCCCCCTCAAAGAAATGCAGCTCACCCAATGAAATGATTCAGTGGTGGGATTCAAATTTTTTTACTACCAGTTCTGTGGACGTGGCTTGGTGGGCGTGGCAGGGAAAGATTACTGCAAAATCCCCATTTCCTCCCAAACAGCTGGGATTCGGGAGGCTGAGAATAGATGGGGGCAGGGCCAGTCAGAGGTGGTATCTACCGGTTCTCCGAACTACTCAAAATTTCCACTACCAGTTTTCCAGAACTGATCAGAACCTGCTGAAACCCACCTCTGAAGTGATTACTGTACTTCTTTTCGCCAGGCGTTTGTGCATAGCCTTGAGTGCTGCTTCCCCCACCCACAGCTTCCCCATAGCTGGGAGAGTTGACCCAGTGAGAGGGAGGAACAGGCCAAAGTCTGTTGATCAAGGAGGGGGAGGATGGCTGTAGGGAAGGAGCTGAGCATTGGCACTCAGATGGTGGGGAGGGAGCTAAAGACGAAGCCAGGAGGAGGAGCAATATCAGCCTCCCAGATTGGAATTGTTAGAATCCTAGGATAACAGAGTTGGAAGGGACCTTGGAGGTCTTCTAGTCCAGCCCCCCATTTGAGCAGACTAACCAGCTGATGTTATTGCACCTACAAACAAGACAACTGGCCATCATTACTGCCTCAGCAGAATTTTCATATAAAATCTCCCTCTACTCTTCAGTTTCAAGGACGTCCTTTCCAGCTCTGTAGGGAAGATACCCAAAGGTTTCCCAAACAGCTCTGGCCAAGAGACACCCGTCGCCTTTCCCCTCCCATTGGCTCCCGCCAGGAAGTTCATCCAGTCTTTCATCACTCATTCCTGCTTCAAGGATGCCCCTCCCCCAAGCACCCTGTGATCCCAGCAGCCCCTCCCCCACCCCCACCTCCAGTCATAATATGAAGTGGAAGTAATCAGGGACTCAGAGGTCAAGGAATTCTGTGTTTGCTCCAATGGGGGAGTTTCCATATTGCCATACTGATGGGCGTTCATAGATGGGGACTATTTTTGCTTTAAAGTAGTTAATCTTCTACTGGGATAAGGGTGATGTTAGTTTTGTCACTGCTATGTATTTAAGTTTAAGTTCCTAGTCAGATATTGTTGGGATTGTGTCCTTCTTCCACTATGGAGCAAAGTTTATTCTCATTGCTGCAAGCATGTCTCTCATTAAATTATGATATCTCTTGTTAATCTGTGGTTTCATTTCAAATTTGAATTCCAGAATTTTATGCATTGCACTATGTAAACCTTGGCTTCCTATCTCCAGGCAGTTCCTGGCGGGCGACGCAGAAACTTCTCCCTGAGCCTTCTGCAAGAGTAACCCCCATGCTGTGAATTGATCCCTCAACCTTTGCTGGGGAAATGCTATTGATTGCATGGCTGCAGCAAATCTCCCCTGGATTCTCAAAAGCATTTGGCCATATGACCCGCGATGGAGACTCAGACACGTGGGGCCTGAAGCTGCTGTTCACACCAAGTGTTCTGTATGGACACGGATGGAGACAACATGAAAACAGGTGTGATATGCAGCTAGAAATAGAACAAAGAATCCAACCTATGGGGACCCGTTAATGTAGAAAGGCTAAATTTCTCTGTTTTACTCTCAATTTACTCCCACCCACCCCCATTGCTGTTTCTTGTGCTAATAAGTTCCTGGTTTTCTCTGCTGATTCTGCCAACCCAAGTGGGAGATCTACTCCACTTTCAGGATTCTGAATATGGGTTCAAGGCTGACTGGTCCAGTTTATAGCATTGGATCAATTTTAAAGTTTGCATGTAAGACTATCCTCTAAGGGGCCCGTCCATAAAGGCAACAGGCAGTTATCCAGAGCAGTCAGTGGTGGGATTCAAATTTTTCTACTACTGGTTCTGTGGGCGTGGCTTGGTGGTGGTGGGTCATGTGGGGGCAGCACCTTGCTGTAAGTGACAGAGTTGGCCACACCCATTCAGTCTCATGACCCCACCAAGCCACAGAACTGGCAGAAAAGGCAGCTTCCTGAGGCCCGTCCCTTTATGGTCCCCCTCCCCCCCCCCCACGTCAAAGTACCTGAAAGGGATACCGCAGTCTAGCTGCCTTCCAAGCAGCTCTGCTGCAATGCTATCACTCCAGCGCAACAGGCTGTTCTCCTGGCCAGATCTGGCAATGGAGTGCCGGCTTGCATGCGCACCAACAGGCAATGGTGTGTGTGTGCATGGCCAGCATGAAGAACAGGGCAGCGGTGACAGGACTTCAGGCCTCTTTTTCAGCTTGTAGTTTTTGGTGCAAGAAACCTGCAGCTGTCGCCTCTTTTTCAGCACAAGTCTCAGCCGGGGTCAGGACCTCGGGGAATGGTGCGTTCCTGGGCCTCGGCCCCTGACCCAAGGCAAAGGGTGAGCGGGCAGCATGCTTACCTTTGGTGAGCCGAGCAGAGTGGGCGAAGCAACTGGCAAGGTGATTAGCTGGGCCGTGTGGCGAAGGCAACTTATATAGGGCTGGGATGGGCATGGCGAGCGGTGAGTGGGTGGGCGGGACAAGCAGTGAGCGGGCGACTGAGCAGGCGTGAGCAGGGCCAGCCAGGGGTGGTATTTCAGCGAACCAATTCAAATTGCCGCTACCAGTTTGTCTGAACCTGTCCGAACTGGCTGAATACCAGCTCTGAGAGTAGTGGTCCCCATCTTTTGGGCACCAGGGACCATTTTTTCTGCAGGCCAGAGGGGGATTGGCTTTGTGTGCTGCCTGCATTCCATGGATGGGGCTTTGCTTGTTTGCATGGCCCGGTTTCTGGCACACGATGGCCTGTTGCCAGTCCATGGCCTGGGGGTTGGCAATCCCTGACCTAACTAGGCACCAACTGGGAAGAATGAATACATTTTGGAGGAAGTAGGGTACCAATTGCATGAATTCTTGGGGGGGGGGCAGTGGAGATTAGCTAGTGGAGAGCCACTACTGACCACTACTGCCCAGAGGGAGTGAGCAGCCGTCAGGTTCACTCACAAATGCTGGGTTAAATCTTTCCTGGTTTGAAGACTGATGGAGAAGCATTGCCTACCAAATGTCACTTGTGTTCTCTGGCCTGCCCATCCTCTGCTCTTTTCTTGCCCTGTGCCATCAGCCTGCCTGATCACCCAAATCTTGGCAGCAGATTTCAATCCGGACACCATCTAGTCCACCCCAAGTCTACCCCCAGCAGCCTAACCCCAGAAGAGATGGCTCTGTCCTCAGCCTTGCCAAGACAGCCCCTCTGCCTAATGCCAGTGAGAAGTACCTTCCAACATGTGGGCAGCCCCCTGAGTCCCAACAACCAGAGGCATCAAAGTGCTACTGCCCTACAAAGGCAAGTCACTGGGAAGACCAGATTTTGCTGATATTTAGTTACACACACACACACACACACACACACACACACACACACACACACAATGTGATGTGACTGCCCAGCTTGCTAAATGTCACAGTGTTGGAAAAAGTGTCCATCTGAGTTCAGTTCCAAGTGGGAAGAAAGAAACTGGAAACATGGAGGCTGCTTGGAAGAATGGTTTAATGGTGAAGCAGAACCATCAAGCCCGTGTGATTCTGGATAGCAGACCACTTGGAGGAGAGAGGGAGAGATTTATACCCTCTCTTGGGCCTTGCAAGAAATGTATTCTATTGGTTGTCAGGCTCCCAGGGGGCTATGTGGCGGGTCTTAGCTAACTTTGTAGGCTGTCTGTGTCCCAGGCTTGGTTGAATCTTGGTGAGTGATGCAATGAAGGGCTTTGGGCAATTCCTATTATGGCTGATGGCTAATCCTACCTTTGTTGGATCTTGGGTGACTAGAGCTCATGAATAGAGCTATCTATCTCTTTATCTCTTAACTGCTGTCATCTGCTGTGGGCTATTGAGGAGGGTGGTGCTATTAAGAGTGACTCTGCTTCCTACTTTAAAAAAAACACGTTTCTCCATTTCTCATCCAGGGAAATATAATATTCTTCCTTTTTAATATTTCCTAGAATATTTCATTTTTCTAGGAGGGGGTGGGTGCTAACTTGCTACAATAGCTTCCAAAAATTAAAACCATATACTTAAGAAGTAGAAAACATAAAATGCTGAGGCACCTACGCAGCTGACAAACATGACATCTCATGACATCCCCCACCCCCAAAAAAGCTGGAGGTCTGGTTGGAGCCTCACTTGGAATGGACTTCCGAAGGGCAGGTACTGCAGCAGAAAAGACCCTGGGATCAGTGGTGGGTTGCTACCGGTTTGCCTCTCTGCCCCTCAGGGAACTGATAGCAGCGGCAGCAAGAGGCTCCACCCACCCACTCAGATGTCATCAAATGCGATTTGCGCATGCACAGAAGTTTCTGCGCATGTGCAGATGGGGCGCGCGCACGAGTGAACCGGTAGCAAAGGTAGATGAAATCCACCCCTGCCTGGGATGCCATTCTCCAAGGAAGAAAATTGTGGGCAGGCGAGGAGAGGAAGGGGCCATTGGAACCACATTGTAGCCGGATTCTGCCCTTATCCCATCCCAATGGAGTGAAATAAAGAAGCATCTGAAAAATCTGATTAGCAGTTTGAATTATTCCCACCTCTAAAAAGTGCAAAAAGAATTAGTGGCTCCTCTCTGGTCCCTCCCAACAAAGGTGGATTGGCTTCTTTTCCTGATCTCTCTGCTGTGCCTGGAGGGGATTCCTGGAGCTGCAAAGAAGAGGGAATCCTTGTCAATCATCAGAGGTTTCACTTGAAAAGGTTTCTTCTTCCGTCTAACCCAAGGGAACCAACAATTAGTTGCATTTTGAATGGAACAGTCTTTAAACTGCTGGAGAAAAAAAATATCCTGAGAGTAAGGCATAAACAATTCCTATTAAGATGTCATTAACTGGAATGCACAACATTTCATTCAAATCATGACAATTTGTGTCTCCACTTATTTATTTATTATGTGTTAGTTTGATTTACGTCATGGCTTTCTGCCCACGAGATACTTAAGTAATTAGGAGAAGGAATGCAAAGCAGGTAGTTTCTACGGAGTAGATACACTGGAAGAATAAACCCAGAAAGAGAGCTGGAATTTGGCAGAGGAATTCAAGGGGGAGCACCTAACAAATTGCTGCTTTAAATAGCTTATGCAATGGACAGAAATGGGTGGCAATTACTGCTGCTGTGATGTGCAGAGCTTGTGACAGATTTCTGTGCCAGCTGGAAAACTCTGGCGTGTATTTGCAGGCAATGCAAGCATGTAGCATCCGTGCAGATAGAAAGAGGAGCGGAGCAGAGAATGGCTGCACTTCAACTCCTGAGATAAGAC
Organism: Masticophis lateralis; assembly: GCA_030761175.1. Lineage (NCBI taxonomy): Eukaryota > Metazoa > Chordata > Lepidosauria > Squamata > Colubridae > Masticophis > Masticophis lateralis. The sequence continues at coordinate 20,273,472 of JAUDYJ010000013.1, read as the reverse complement.
TCTGCAGGAAGAGGAAGCAGATCAGACAAGGACCAAGTGAGAAACATCACTGTCCTCGGTGTTCTGCCCCAGGCCAGCTCAGGAACGGCTTCCGAGCCCTGGCTCTGCATTGCCCTGGCAGGGAGAGAAGGCAAGGCCGGATGGGAGACGAGAGAGTGGAAGGCAAAAGAGACACAACCGCCATCTTCAAAGGGGAGAGATTTGTAAACGTTGTTTGTCCTTTGTAATATGACAAAGCTGATGTGTCCAGGTGCCTCTGCTGGCTTCTGAATTGCGCTGGCTCCTGTTAAGCACTGTGGGAGTCAGTGGGAAAGTAACCAGACTCAGACCCAGTAAACCATTACAGCACATGAAAAATCAAGAACAACATGGAGTTATAACATGGATCATGCTGGTCTACACAATTGTGCTATGAATGTAAGAGACAAACTTCTTATTGTAGGAAGGCAAATATAGAGAAGGCAAATCAAGAGCCACTTTGATGTAGTGGTTAAAGATGCTGATTTACAAACCAGGAAACTGTGAGTTCCAGTCCTGCCTTAGGCATGAAAGCTGACTGGGTGACTTTGGGCCAGTCCCTCTCTCTCAATCCAACCCACCTCATAGGGTTGTTTTTGTGAAGAAAATAAGAGGAGGAAGAAGCATTAGGTATGTTAGGAGCCGTGGTGGCGCAGTGGTTCGAGGGAGTACTGCAGGCTACTTCTGCTGCCTGCTGGCTGCCTGCAATTTGGCAGTTCGAATCTCACCAGGCTCAGGGTTGATTCAGCCTTCCGTCCTTCTGAGGTGGGTCAAATGAAGACTCAGATTTTTGGAGGCAAGAGGCTGACTCTGTCAATCACTTAGAGAGGGTTGTATAGTATGTATTAAATAGGAGCCAGCAGAATAAGAGAATTGGAAGGGACCCTGGAGTCCTCTAGTTTAATCCCTGCTCATGCAGGAAATCGCCTAGCATTTCGGGCAAATGGCTGTCCAATGTCTTCTCCCGCTCAGAGAAAATGTCAGTGGTGCTGCTGTTTATCAGCATCATGTCTGGAGGTCAGAGTGCTGACCTGGGGCCACATGGCCCTCCTGGGTGAGGCAGAAAGAATGGGGACACACACACACACACACACACACACACACACACACACACACACCTCATTCTAGTCATTCGCTGAAGCCACCAATGCCTGTTCAGGCCCCTTTGTGGGCCTCAGTTGGAGTGAATAAACAATCCAGGCAACCTGTTTCCTTGAAGGTCCTTTGCAGCTGACTTTCTCCAGAAAGTGCTTTGCCTTCTCAAGGCCAGGCACGGTTGGGCAGTTGCTACCAGAAGCTGCGACTTCCAAGCGTTGCAGAAGTCCAAAGGTCTCCACAATGTTATTTCCATTGTTACTCCTTACTTCATAATAAAGTACTCGAGACTGAGAGGGAAATTGGAAATAATCCTATATTGAGAGAATTCTCCTGGAAAGAAAGTTCAGCAAAAATGAGCTTGCTAAATAGGAACCTTTCCATTTTTCCGAGACAGTTCACTTCTTGCTGCCTCTTATCTTTCCAGTTAAAAAGTCTGAAATGCTTCAGTGACTCCAAATAAAGGAAGCAGTGCGGGCTTAGTCAAATTTTAGAGTGGGCGCAAAGAAAGATCTGCTAACATGGTAAATGTCATTTTTCAAGTAATTCTTAAAAACAATTAAAAATAGCACTCTGGCTGTCAGGGCTCAAACTGCAACCTGCATGTTTACAAACCAAACAAGGCAATTAGCAATGGGAAACTAAACCTTCTCCCAACTTTGCCGTTCATCCACAATCTGTCAAAAAGAGGGAACACGAGAGCCAGCCTCTCCTGGATGGAGGCACAGAAAGCATCAATAATCCCTCAGCTGAAGGGCCGGATCTGAAGAGGCCTCATAAGCCAGTTGGAGACGAGCACAAAGAGAAAGGCTATCGGGTGAATCCTGTGCTCAGGACTCTGCAATGTTTTTTTTTTTAAATTTTTTAAAAAAAATTATTGAACAAACAAACATACATATACAAACATACACATATTGACAAACTTAACATGAATACATTTTATACATTAAAAACACGTCCTACAACTTAGGCGCTAAAGTTGGAGTAGTAGCTTCGGTATTTGTATGTCTATATATCTATATATACAGTAAGTGTCATTCAATATTCTATGTGTCTACATATTTACATATATATATATGTATGACAGTATTTCTATAACGATATTTAATTTTATTTCCCTAGTTTATGTCCTTGGGTGGTATTCCCTTTGTTCATGTTCCTTTTCTCTAGCCAATCATACCATTTTTGCCAAATTAAGTAATAATCTGAGTCCTCTTTTTCCTGTGTCTCTTTGGTAAGTCTGTCCATCTCCGCACAGTCCATTGTTTTTTGTATCATTCTTTCCTCTGATGGCGTATCTTTCAATTTCCATGATTGTGCGAAAGCGATCCTAGCTGTTGTAAGAATATGTAATATCAAGTATTGTATTTCTTTTTTATAGTCTTTTGTCAGTATGCCTAATAATATGTTTCTGGTCGTAGTGGAATTTTCTGGGCAATGGTTTCTTCCAGTTGTTTTTGAATCATTTTCCAATATTGTTTGACCTTTGAGCAAGACCACCACATGTGGTAGTAGGTTCCTCTATGTATCTTACATTTCCAACAATTCTGATTGGTGTTAGGGAACATCTTTGCCAGACGCGCAGCAGGGAGGTGCCATCTGTAGAAAATTTTGTATGTATTCTCTTTATAGGGTATGGACAATGTCAACTTGGTGTTTACTTTCCATAATTTCTCCCAATTCTCTAGTTTGATATTATACCCAAAATTTTTAGCCCACGTGATCATATTTTCCTTCACTACTTCCTCCTCCAATTTATATTTTAGTAAATAATTATATATTTTGGTTATTAATTTATCGTCAGATTGTAAAATTATTTTATCTAATTCATTCTATTCCTTTTGGATTCCAAATTTTTCAATATCTGATTTATATCGTGACTTTATCTGTACATACGGCCACCAGTCGATGTCTGTACCCTGCTGTCTTAATTCCTCTCTTGTTTTCAAATCTCCTTCTTCATTCAACAGTTCATCATAAGTTTTCATTTTAGTTATATCCATTGTGTTCGGATAAATTTGGGCCTCCATGGTTGATATCCATCGTGGTATCTTATCGTAGTGTTTTCTTCTTATTTCTATCCAAATTTTTGCCAATGCTGCTCTAATGTAATGTCTCCTGAAATGTTCATGTTGTCTGAATCTTTCCTCCCACAAGAATGCGTGCCATCCTTTCAACAGATCAAATCCTTCTAATGCTAACATGCGTTTGTTCTTGAGAGTTAGCCAATCTTTTATCCAGGTTAATGCTGTTGCGTTATAGTAGGACTCTGCAATGTTTTATGAAGAGGTGGAGGGAATGTTTATTGGATTTGCAGAAGATACACAACTGAATACGCCAGCAAAAATTCTCCAGTCCATCAAACTGTACCTGGTTCACTGCTGAGTGCTCCTTCTCAGGACGTTTTCCCTAACTTGGGAAAGGTTACTTGGATTCAGTCCTTGGTCTGGCTCTGGAGACTTCAACTGTTCCCAAGAAGCCTGACCGCTTGGCCGTCTCTCAACTTACTTGGATGGCCACCTCCTCCATACAGCAGCTGCTCAGCATAAATCCAGTTGAACTCAGTTCTCTTGGGGAGAAATTGGAAGCAAAATAGGAGTTTAGAATATCTGCTTCTCCTTGTTGACTGTTTCTGTTGCACCATCTTCTCTTGGCAGCTGGGCCACGCCGTCCTTCTCTTGCTTTTAATGATGACACAACAACAAAAGTCCTTGTGATTCTTTCCTTTCCTTGTGAGCTTGCATTCCTTCCGCATTTAGCCTTTCTAACTTTCCGCTATTTGTTAATATTCTTCCCTGAGATGACATCTATGCTTTATTTCCTATTAATGACCCTCTTAAAAATTCAGCCTTTCCTTTCCCCTTTCCCCTTTCCCCTTTCCCCCTTTCCTTTTCCCTTTTCCTTTTCCTTGCTGAAAAGGAATACTATTATACTTCCAGGATCAGAGATTCAAGGATTTCTGAACAGCCCTGGGCTCTTTTCTATCCTGATCTAGACACAAACTACTTAGTACTACTCTGAGTTGCTGGAGATGGTTCTACTGAAACCTAGTACAGCTATGTTCCAAATACTTTTCTGTAGTACTTCAAACCCCCAAGAAGATTTGTCTTCTCCCTAAATTCTCATTGCTTTTATCTCTTAGGAAAGCTTTTCCATATTGGTTAAGTACCAATCCATTTACCTGGTCTTAAAATCTGGGAAATAAACCAGCAAGAGCACTAACAAATGGACGGGGAGGGGGAGGGGGAATCTTGCCATCTTGGCTGACTTTAGGATTCTAACAGCTGTGTAAGGAGTTGGTATCCCACTATGATCATGATGCTTGTCATTGTCCAGATTTCCTGCCAGTTTTTTAGTCCAGGACACAATGACATTGATCTTCCTTGCATTCTAACTCAAATATGCAGGTTCAAATCCACACATTTCCTTCACCTATAATGCATCTTTCTCCCCGCACCTTTTAAAAAATAAGCTATGCTCTCAAATATTTGAATGTCATTCATGTATTCCATCCTGTCCGTTTTCAGCGATTCCTACTAAATCGTATTTAGCCTCCCTGCATTAAGATATCCAGTTCTTCATGTTTGTTTTCCATGATCATGTTTTGGCATGGAAAGGCTGAAAATACTTCTCTGTATTCCCTGCTCATTATTGGGTTCCTCCATGTCTTGTGTGCCATTTTAAATCATCTTTCTGTTCTTGGGGTTGAAACATGTTCTGGGCTCGCTTCTCTCACTCACACAACATACAGATTATATCTCTCCAGATCATCTGTCAGTCACGTACTTCCTTACTCTCATGAGCTGCAACCCATAGCTTGAGAGAGATGTCAGAATAGCTCAGATTCTCATTGCTTCACTTGCTGGCTTTTCCAAGCATATTCCAGGAATGTACCATCTTTATTTTCTGACCAACTGAGGGATGAATGTGAACTTGAAGTCCTCACCTTGTTGTGTGTGGTTGGAGTCCACAGGGCAACCTGCAGCCTCCAAGAGTCCGTCTTTCATAAGATCCTCTTCCACCCAAGTTTTCATTGGATCCGATCACTCTACTTTCCAACTATAGGGTATGATTTCCAGAGCAATCATCAGGAAGTCAGCATGATGGCAGATGTATCAAAACTGCTATATATATATATATATATTTTAATTTGATTTATATGCCGCCCTTCTCCGGAGACTCAGGGCGGCTTACAATGCGTTAAGCAATAGCCTTCATACTTTTGTATATTTATACAAAGTCAGCTTATTGCCCCACAAACTGGGTCCTCAATTTACCCACCTTAGAAAGGATGGAAGGCTGAGTCGACCTTGAGCCTGGCTAGGATTGAACTCAGAGAAATTACAGACAGCTGGTGTTAATTGCTGCCTTTAGTAGGAGGCATTAGCCCCCTACGCTACACAGGCTCCACATTTGATGCTTTTGAACTTCATTCAGCTGCCCTGGGCTGGTGTAGCAGCATTCTTGAATTGATTCCTTCTGTATCTTGTCACAGATTAAAATCCTCAATATATTTGGTGTCAGTGGTGCATCTGGAAACCTTTTTCAAATGATTTTAAAGCAAAGTTCAAGATTCTGCACATTGCATTGGTAGCATCAATGATGGACAGAGGAGCCTTTTGGTGGAGCACTTCTTCCGTTTTTTTTCACCAGAGACCCCCTGTCACTGCTTCAAACAGCTGGGCAGCCTGGCCAGTCCAGTTGCTGCCATTGGCTGGGGGAGCTATTTTCTGCTACTTTAGGAAGGTTGAACTGAATTGTACTGGAATTGTTCAGCTTGCCCAGGCTGTGCTTCACCAAACTGGATGGCTGCCTGGAAGGCATCAGTTGTGGAGAGCCTGGTGCTGTCAGTACGGAGACTTAAATTCTGATGAATAATCAGCAGTTTTTATATTGAGGAGGATGTCACAGACTTCTCTTTTGCTCTTTGCAAAATCATGCTGTCATCAGCAAACATGAGATCTGAGACGAATTCATTTTGTCCAAATCCGACACAGGCTGACCAGCAAAGTCTTTACACATGGCTGCATCGATCACACTATTGAGCAGTGAGAGAGATGAAAAGTAGGTTTTGCTCGCGTCAGTCCATGAGAGGAGCTCTCTGGACATTTCACCATAAGGACAAGAAGGATTGTGGCATCCCTTCCATGCCATGCCTGCTGCAGGAGGAGGCTCTCTCTTTTGGCCTGCTGCCAGAGAGGCTACGTAGTAAAGGCAGGGGACACTACGAAGCCAACAAATGTATGTTTTGCAGCCGTTGCATCTTTTGGCACAAGAAGCGTTTCCAGGTGCACCGAAAAAAGAGCCTATGGCTGCAGTCATCTCACAACAAAGGAGGTGAGATGCAGGCTGGCGGGGAGCCCAGCAGCAGCAGTTCAGCCCTGGCTTACCTTCCCTGGCAGCCAGCCGCGGGAGGAAGGCAAGGACATGAAGAGAGAGCAGGAAGTGGGCGGCAGCTCTGGGTCAAGGCTGGAGCCAGGGAATGGGGCATTCCCTGACCTGGTCAAGGCAGGTGGTGAGTGGGTGGTGGCTCTAGGGCAAGGGCGGAGCCAGGGAATGGTGCATTTGCCAACCTGGTTGAGTTGGGTGGCGAACAGGCGGCAGCTCTAGACCAAGGCTGGAGCCAGGGAATAGTGCATTCCCCGACCTGGTTGAGGCGGGCAGCAAGTGGGTGGTGACTCTAGGGCAAGGTGGGAACCAGGGAATGGTGCATTCCCTGACCCGGTCGAGGCGGGTGGCAGTTCTGGGGACTTGGGGAATTGCATGTCCCTGGGCCCCGGCCCCTGACCCAAGGTGAAAGGCGAGCGGGCGGCATGCATTGCTTACCTTTGGTGAGCTGAGCAGGCAACTGGTAAGGCGAGTAGCTGGGGATGTTATATAGGGTGGGGGTGGGTGGGTTGGCTGAACAGATGGAAGCAGCGAGCAGGTGGGCATGGACCAGGAATGATTGCTATCAGTTTGCCAAACTGAACCAGTAGAATTGCACCCCTGCCAGGAGTATCCCTGACCAATTACTGTAGGATGTTAGTCACAACATCCTCTTCCAGGCATGAAACTGGCCACTCAGGCGAGCTGCTGTTTTCTGAATCCTTAGTAGGTGACTCAGTACCTTTCCCACAACTGGCAACAGGCTGGTGATTCTTAAACTCCGGATTGTCTCTGCTGAATGGAAAGCAGCGGCTTTTCTTTGGGGACTGAGGGACAGGCAACTTGGCAAAAGAACTTTGTTTTTATATATGACAAGTGCAGCAAGGCTCTTACATGCTGAATAGTACAAAGGTTCAGTATCACCCCAAATGGAGGAATGGTGGTGAAGATGATGGAACTTGGGGGGGTGGCTAAATTAACCGCTTTGATTAGAGAAGAACCAGTATCTACATTTATGGCTGTCTGGAAGCCCCTTATAGACTTTTTGCATGAAACAGAAAAAAATGCACATGACTTGGAGTTTTGATGATTAGAAAAAAAAAACAGACACTAAAAAAGTAAGCCTTTTATTGTATTTGGGAGAGAACTTTCTAACCTTGCTTGAATTTTCTGCGAAGGGAATCAGAAGCTTTCTTTCTATTTCTTTCTTTTTTCCCCTGCACTTTTTCTTCTTTTATTTTTTTCTTTCTTTGTGTTCTGTATTAGTTTGTGTTAATTTTTATGTTCTCTTTAAAATCTTTTAAAAATAAAAGATTATTTAGAAAAGAAAACTGAATAGGTTCACCCTGATTCAAGTATTCTCAGCAGGACACTGAAAAAAGTGATCCAGTAGATAAATTTCCAAAATTACAAAGAAGGGAGGGAAGGCAAGTCCATCATCAAACTTTCTTTAGTGACCCAATTAAACATTGGAACAGAACTCAACCCCACCTGGGGGAAAAACAGTACAAGAAAAAGTATTTTTTTTCTTCCCTTCCTTCCTTAAGGGCTTACAGCCAGGACCCCGTTGCAACCAGTGTCAAGATTCAGGGACAGGCTTCACTAGGGACGTTTCTTCCTCCTGTCATATCTTCCTACATCAGTTTGTAGGAAGTTAGCACCCACCTCTTTTCTAGAAGAATGAAATACCATATTTTTCTGAGTATAAGACGCACCTTTTTACCCCCCAAAAGTGGGAGAAAATTTAGGTGTGTCTTATACACCAAATGTAGCCCTGCCCACCCACTGGCCCCCACCCTTTGGCCTCTGCCTCCAAGCAGTTACCTCCTTGCAAGCAACAGCAAGAAAAAACAGCCCCATTCAGCTTCAGTATAGGCTAATTAGCACAAGTTGATTAGATTGGCCTCCCAACTCTCAGCTGATTTGCTCTCAGCTGTTTTGCGCAGGCTCTTTTGCAAGCTCTTGTTTTGCAAGCTCTTTGCTTGCTGCAAAGAGTGCTGGAGAAGTTTTTTTTTCCCTAGCTAAAACAAAACTGAAAGTAAAGCAGGCTCTGCTGCAACATGACAAAATGAGGCAGGGAGAGAGATTTCTTTTTCTTTTTGCTCACCAAAAAAGGTAGGTGCAAACAATGGGAAATTTAGGGCAAAGAGGAGAGTTCAAGATTTTAAAAAACAAAAGAAAAAAAGGTCTATTTAACTAGGGAATTGTAATAATTGAGATGCTATTATTTTTATATTGTGTTGAAAGCAGAAATGGTTAAGTTATGGTTTGGAGGAATATAAGGGGAAAATTATTTGGTTTATTATTATTGGTAAATATAATTAATTGATTTGTAAGAAATTGGATTGCATGGAAATAATTGGAATATCCATGTTCACATTGATTAATATGCAAAAAAGATAGTTATAACTATAAATCATTTTTGATTTATATAAAATTTGTATTAAACAATTTGTAATATTAAATAATTAACCAATGTGAGGATGGATATAAAAATAGATGACAATGAGAAGGGGTATAATATAGAATAGAAGGGAAAAATAAAATTTGATTAAGATTAGAGATGAGAATGAAGGGTAATATTGTTTTTTTAAAAAAAATAGATATGGCAAAAAGGAAATATAGAAATTGTAAATTTAATTGAAATGACTAAGCACTGTTTAAATTTGTGAACCAATCAAATACTCTGTTCAAAGAAAATACATTGTATGTTTGTATATGTGCTTGTCTAAAATTTTTTTAAAAAACTTAAAAAAACAACAACCCTAAAAGATACGTGCGTCTTATACTCCGTTGCATTTTATACTCTGAAAAATACGGTATTTTGGGAAATATTAAAAAGGCAGAATATTATGTTTTCCTGATTGAGAAATAGAGAAACATGTTTTAAAAACAAAGCAACTATTTAGAAGTCACATACTTAGAAATTCTTTTTTTTTTAATTGAAAAAGTTTTACAATACAAGTTTATCATTCCCCCCGCATTTTCCCCCCTCCCACCCCCCCTTCTCTTCCCTTCCCTTCCCTCCCCTCCCTTCCCTCCCTTCGCTTCCCTTACAAAAAAAATATTATTCTTATATGTCTATCAACAAAAATATAGGTGAAATCTAAATAATGTATCATATATTTTTAACATTAAATACTAATTAATCCCCCTTATTACATTCCCTAGACATTAACTAATCCCTATATAACTTATACATTATAATATTCCAGTATCATAACAATTCTTTATATAAAGTAAAATTATTCTATCAAATATATGCTGACAGTCAAACATGTATATAAGCTTATCAAATATTTTTAACATTAAAATTTTTCTAGATAACAATATAGTAGATATATATAAAATAAAATCATTCTATCAAATATATGCTGTATTAGTGATTTAACAATTCTAATATATCATATATATAAAATAAAATAAAATTATTCTCTCAAACATATACTATAATATCAATCAAACATATATATAAACATATCAAATATTTTTTAATATTAAGACTTTTCTACATATCAATATAGTAAGTATAGTAAAACTAATTATCAGTCAAATACTAATTGATACTTCTTAGTTTGATATTTATTCTGCACATAATCCACCCATTTCTTCCACTCCCTAACAAAGGCTTCTTGGGTCCTATCTTTTAAATATGCAGAAATCTTTGCCATTTCTGCAAAATTAGCCATCTTCCGTGTCCATTCTTCTATAGTAGGTACACTATCTTTTTTCCAATATTGTCCAATCAGTAACCTAGCTGTAGTAATCATGTATAAAATCAATCTCGTTTCACTCGGTGAGCAATCCTTAACTATACCCAACAAAAACAATTGCGGAGAAAATTGAAGCTTCTTTTTCAGAAAATTCTGCATAACCCACCAGAGTTTAATCCAAAAAGCTTTCACTTTTCTGCAAGTCCACCAGATATGAAAGTATGTAGCATCCAAACAATCACACCTCCAACATTTAGGTTGAACATTTGGATACATACGTGACAACTTCTTGGGATCTAAATGCCACCTATAAAACATTTTATAAAAATTTTCCCGCAAATTCTGTGCTTGAGTAAATTTAACATTCTGGACCCAAATCTTTTCCCATGTTTCCAACATAACTGGTTCTGCAAAATTTTGTGCCCACTTTATCATACAATCTTTAACAAATTCGCTCTCTGAATCTCTTTCTAACAATAAATTATAAACCCTTTTAATATGCATCGGCCCTTTCCGCTTTATCTGTATCACCAAATCTTCTTCATGCAGCATTAAACCAATTTTTTGATCTTCTCTCCATCTCGATTGAAGTTGAGTATACTGCAACCAAGTTAAATTAGTCCCTTCTTCCAACAGAGTTTTCAAAGGTTTCAAACTCCAGCTGCCCCCATCATTGAAAAGCATCTCTTTGTATAAAATCCCCCCGAGTGACTTTATATTCCATATAATATGCCCAAGATCCAACCACAAAGCTATTTTGTAATCCAATTTAAGCTGCCCCACTTGGAGCAGAACCCAGAAGGATATTTCTTCCAACATTGACATCTATAGTTCTCCATGAAATGGCACTTTCCCAAACACAACTGGTATGCCATTTGGGAGCCCTCCTAGACTTGTGCTTTTGGTTTATCAGGAAGGCTTTCTTACAACTTCATCTTGCGGGCCAACTTCACCCATTCATGGGTCAGAAAATGCTACACACAGTCACTGTAGGCTTGATAATCTTGGCATGGATTGCCAGGGTTGCCCTTGAAGAATATCTGGAAGCATGACTGATCCAGAAGGCAGCAGAGCAGGCAGCCATCCATGTACACCTGCTGATGTCTTTTTCCCCACTTGGAGCAGAACCCAGAAGGGTATTTCTTCCAACAAGTTTTAAAATAGTTCCCCCCCACCAGGGGTGGGTTCTAAATTTTTTTAATACCGGTTCTGTGGGCGTGGCTTATTTTGTGGGCATGGCTTGATGGTCATGTGACAATTTAGGATTTAGCAGAGGTACTGGTCTACCAGGCTTTTAACTGCTTGCAGAGCTGTACCGGTCTACCCATTTATTTTTTGCAGGCACTGGTCTACTCGTGTATTTTTGCAAGCACTGGTCTACCCATTTATTTTTGCAGGCACTGGTCTACTCATGTATTTTTGCAGGCACTGGTCTACCCATTTATTTTTGCAGGCACTGATCTACTCATGTATTTTTGCAGGCACTGATCTACTTATGTATTTTTGCAAGCACTGATCTACTTATTTGTTTTCTTTTAACACTGATCAGCTGTAGGGCGGCCCTTTGAAGCCCACAGCAAGAGTTTAAACAGTTTTTTCCCCTCTAGCCATCAGCTGGGACTCAGGAGGCAGCAATAGATTGGGGGTGGGCCAAATAAAAGATAAGAATAACATGGGGGTTGGGGGGGCGGGGGGGCAGAACCGGTTTGGTGACATCATATCATCACTACTACCGGCTTGGGAGAACCGGGCTGAACCAGGAGGAACTCACCACTGCCCCCCCCCTCGCTTAGGTTGCCTCAAATGCTTTTGCCTTTTTCAGCTGCTGCACTTCACTTGGTGACCCCAACTCTTCAATGGCTACTTTGCAGAGATAGAAACACCACTCAACTGAGTTGATGGGTAAGATTTTTACCGTGATGCTTTAATACCACAATGATTAAAATCATTGCCTTGTATTACAAAATGCTGGTTTAAATCTGCCAGATTTCTTTTCCCTTCCCTTCCCTTCCTTTTTTTCCTTTTCTTTGCTGTTCTTTTTTCTTCCCTTCCCCTCCCCTCCCCTCCCCTCCTCTCTGTGATTTCCTCACTTCTGTAATTTCCCATTGAATATTGCTTATTATCTTTTAATAACTTGTGGAGAATATCAAGGACGCAGCAAAGAGCTTGATGCCTTTCGTGTTGCAAGTAAAATCCACTCAAAGTTCATTTCATCAAATACGCACAAATTGCTGCTGTGTTTTTGGACTGTTGCACAACTGTGTTTTTGGACTGTCTTACCACAAACCCACTGGACTCCAGAGCCAGGCTGTGTGTTACAAAGGTTCTCCAAAAGAATAGAGGTTCTCCACCCCATCTTTCCAGACATCATAACATCTATAGTTTTGGTGCACCACAATTTTGTCTAAAAGGATGTCAGTGGCTCCTTCTCCTCCAAGGAAATAAGGCTTGACTTGCCAAAATAAATTAAGGGGAGGCAAAATAATTGGAGGTGATATGGCAGAATCCAACCACAAGTGAACAGCAGCCTTGTGTGCTAAGGGAACTCGTAGAGGACATGAGGACAATGAGATATTGTAGGATCCACATTTTGCTAAGCCCATTGCACAGCTTGACATAATGAGCACATGACTTTCTATAATTATTAAAGCACATATACATTTCTTTTTGGTATACTTTGGCTTTCTCAATTATCCAGTATGCATCAGCAATAATATTTCACATTCTAAAGCCAGCTTGAACATCTAGCATGTCTTTTTCCACAAAAGGCTTTGATCTGTGTCAGATGATCATAAGCATCATTTTGCTAGCATATGAAATTAAGGCTCTTGTACATATTCTGATCGGTGTCTCTTCTTTCATATTGGAATGTAGACTGACCTCTTCCAATCTATGGGCCACTGCGTTGTTCTCTGGCTTGCTGGCATAGCTTGATTAGAACCTTTTCAGATTCTTTTTCTGATTACATGAGCCGTGGTGGCACAATGGCTAGAATACAGGACTGCAGGCTAATTCTACTGACTGATGGCTGCCAGCAGTTTGATTCTCACTGACTCAGAGTTGACTCAGCCTTCCCTCCTTCCGAGGTCAGTAAAATAAGGACCCAGAGTGTTGGAGGCAATATGCTGACTCTTTAAACTGTGAAGTGATATATGTCTAAGCCAGGGGTCTGCAACCTTAAACACTCAAAGAGCCATTTGGACCTGTTTCCCACAGAGAAGAAAACACTGGGAGCCACAAAACCCTTCCTGTGCCTGATTATTTCTTGAGCGGCCACAAAACTAGCATATGTAGTTGACTTAAACATTCTGTTTTCTTCTGAAACTTTTCTTTTCTTGGATTTATCCATGGTTGGCCTACAGGGGCTTGAAAAGCTAAATAAATAGCATGCCGGTGGGTGTCGTACATTGGTTGTGACACATATTTTGAGTGACAGGGAGTCGCAGCAGAGGGGTGAAAGAGCCACAAGCGGCTCCAGAGCCGCAGATTGCTGACCCCTGGTCTAAGCAGTGATGGGTTCCTGCCCACCTGAACCGCACTAGTTTTCCTGAACTGGATGTTAATTTTCTGAGTAGTTTGGAGAACTGGTGGTTGGAAGAAATCTTTTCCCACTTTACTGGGTTAATTCTGCAAGGAATGCAGGAAGGAAAGATTCTAGTGTGCCTGTATTTCTAACCTAATTCTTATCTTAATTGCTGTCCCTGCTGTTTTAAGTGTTTTCAGAAACTGCCTCCTGGTTAAGCTTTGCTACATTGTAACAGCCTTAATGGTTCTTGTCAGTACGCCCAGACTTTCTGTCTGTAGCTGAGCTTCCCCCCACAAGTTTTTTGTGGTACTTTTATTCCTGAGGCTTGAACAGCTATTTACACAAGGGTTGGCATAGCCATAGAAGAAATAGCTGAGAGGCAGGATGCAAGCTTGACATTCTGTCTGATTTTTTTTCAAGAGGCAATTGGATTTTTTTGGCTTCCAGAAAGTCCAGTTGCTTCTTGAAAAAGCACCTTTGGGACAGGAATATCTTTCATTGCTTCAAAGTGGCCAAGCTACATGATTGCTCACTGATAATGTGGATCTTCCTTTCAATTTGTTATAGTTTGCTCTCATGATAACATGGCATAGAAACATGGCATCAATTGTAGAAAGTTAGCACCCACCCCCTCCTAGAAGAATGAAATATTTTGAGAAATATTAAAAAGGAAGAATATATTTCCCTGTATGAGAAATGGAGAAACATGTTTTCTTAGATGGAGAAAGCAGCACCTTCCTTAATAGCCTACAGCAGATGTCAGCACTTAAGAGATAGAGATCGATAGCTATATTCATAGGCAAAAATTCCAAAAATTCTGAACAAAGACAGCATGGGATTAGCCCTCACTCAAAATGTTAATTTGTTAATTTGTCTCTTTAGTTTGGCATTTTGTAGCCCAAATATGCCCACCCACTTCTCGGGTGGGCATCTGAGAGTTTAAATGACCTCTCTGGTAAAGGGTTTCACTTTATGAGCCAGAGTTGCCTGTATTTTAACTATTTTAATTGCTCAATGGGCTCTGGCAGCCTGCCTGATTTGTAACTCTGGGCTGCAGGTATTGCTGAGGAAAAGGAAGGTATTCAAACAGAATGGTTTAAATTTCCATGATGGCTGTGACTCACTGATCTTCAGTGTGTATTCCCCTATTTCTAATCTAATGATTGGTATTTAGGGCAGCTTTTTACAAGCAAAACAGCTTTTTGTATTTTTGTACAGGTAATCCTTGATTTACAACAGTTCATTTAGTGACCATTCAATGTTACAATGGCACTGAAAAAAGTGACTTATGACTCTTTTTTTATGACTCAGTCACATGACCATTCAGCCATGTCTAACCAGCTGGTCATTGGATAGAGACCTAATGTTGTTAAATTATTTGAAGCCCACCACTGTGTCTAAGTGATATTGCTGTTACTATTTCAGTGGGTATTCCATCAGCTCCAGTAGCCTTCCAAGTTGGTCATCTAATGTCATCTTCTAGTACTAGAGGTTCTTGTAATTAGGGTTCTAAAGTATCTTGGATATTGATATCTCTACTGAACAGAATTTCATTCCATCTTTCTTTGATCTTTTGGGAATCAGTTAGTCATAGTAATTGCAGGGGTGAAATGCTCCCAGTTCAGACCTGATCATCCCATCCGGTAGCAATGGTGGTGGATGGTTTGGAGAACTGGTAGCAAAAATCCCTGCCCCCCCCCCCACATGCCCAACTGAACCGTGCAATCATCAGAGGCTTTTTTTTTCTTTTAAAAGCATTTTTTCTACAACCTCTTTGGCCGAAAAAATGCTTTCAAAATTTAAAAAGAAGCCTCTGATGATTGCGCAGCTCAGCTGGGATCGTCAGAGGCTTTTAAAAGCATTTTTTTTCGGCCAAAGAGGTTGTAGAAAAAATGCTTTTAAAAGTAAAACAAAAAAGTTGGCCATTCCCACCCAGTCACATTACCCCCCCCCCCACCAAGCCACGCCCACAGAACCAGTAGTAACAAATTTTACATTTCACCACTGGTACATTGTCACCTTTTAGCATACTTATTTGAAGTTGGAATCTCTTTCTAAGATGTTTTGAAAGACTTTCCTTGTTTTTCATATCTGTTTCATAGTCAATATCTTTACATGTATTATCGTAAAAATGTTTCTTCTAACAGCTCTTTGAAACAATTTTTCGTTCCTTTCTGAGGTATTGTCTGTCTTGGTTTTGGTTTCTCTTTCTTGGAGATCTCTATGGTTTGTTCTGAGATTTAGTTGCTTTCTTCGGTTCCTTGATTTTTGGTCACTTTATTTTACATTCATCCTTCATAACTTCTTTAAGTCCATTTCATGCATTCTCTGATTCTCCATTAATGAGGCTTAGGAGCTAAAAGCAATGACTGATATTCTCCTTGAATAACATCTTGCGTTCAAGATCATCTTGTGAAAAATAGTTGGCTTTCTCCTTGCCCCTTAACTTCACTTGGGGCATCAACAACATACACATTGTTTGTCTGCCTAGTATATAGTTACTTCCACATTGGAGGTTAAGCACTGCTGGGCTCCAACTCTAAAATTTGAAATAAATGCAGAGCTAAATATTTAGCTATGCAACCAAACCTAAAATATATTTAGTAAAATAGAAGTCTCAGTTAAGCTTCTATTTTCCCACCAAGCTTTTTTAGTTTTTGCTGACTGTCTCTTTTGCTTAAAAATTTTCTACACCCTTAATCAATTGTTTCCTACCCTGTTCAAGCACTGCTGAAACTGCCTTTGATCAATCAGCTCCTGTTCCCCAGAGACCACTTACTTTCCCTTTATAGGCCACATAATTGCTCATTGTTGTTTTTAAAATTTTATTGTACGTGAAACTTCTGTACTTAAGAACATATGGATAAAAAAGAGAGGATGGCTGGAGGCCTGTTTTTCCAAATAACTGCAAAAGGAAAGAGCTTTTTTTTCTAGTCTTAGATGGCTTATGTTCACATAGAAAATGTATTGAAATATGAGGGTCCCAAGTTGAATGTGATTATTTATTGATACCCTTCCTCCTCTTCTGTCATGTTGACCTCTCCCACTGGCGAATTTCTATGACACAGTCCTAGAAGTCTAGAGTGGCCAGCGGGTCCAGCCTCCTGCTTAGTGCAGAAATGCACAGGGAGCCATCTGGGGAGTCGCATCTGATCTCTGCTTGGGCACAGTCGGGTAGGGGATGGGGATGGGGAGAATGCCCACTTAAGTCAGTAATCAAAGCCTTGGAGACAGAGGCAAGCCAGGGTCTTGGCTTGGCAGGCACAACTGTCTGATCATAAAAGACCAGTCCAACATAATACTACTGAAAAAGAAAAACAAGAAATCCAAGGAGAAACCAGCATGGCTGCACAAAGATCTCTGATAAACTGAAAGACAAAAAGGATAAGTACAAAAAATGGAAAGAGGGACACAAGACAGAATATCAGCAGATGAAGTCAGCAAAGGCTCAGAATAAACACAGGCTTTGAACAAAAGTCAAAGATAATTTTAAAAAAGTTTCTTTCAACATTGAAATAAGAAGAAAAAAGTCAAAGAAACAGTCGGTCCATTAAAGATAGAAGATGGCAAGGAAGTAACATTAGAGAGAAAACAGAACTGCTTAACTCATTCTTTGCATCAGTCTTCATGCAAAAAGAAGCCCAACCTACCAAAAACAAAGACAGATTAGAAATAAAAATTAAAATAAGCAAGAAAATGATAAGAGAACACCTGTCTGATCTTGATGAATATAAATCACTAGGACCTGATGTATTATATCCCAGAGTTCTGAAGGAGCTGGCAGATGTTATCTGAGAACCATTATACCACATCTTTCAAAAATCCTGAAGCACTGGGGAATTACCAGAGGATTGGAAAAGAGTTGATGTGGTTCCCATCTTCAAAAAAGGGAAGAAAAGCAGACCAATCAGCCTAACATTAATACTTGGGAAGATACTGGAAATAACAACAACAACAACAACAACAACAACAACAACAGATCTGTGAACATCTAGAAACAACTATTTCACAATTGCCCTGCCATGCCTGATATTCCTCATCTGACTTTTATTTCTTCAGTGTAGAACTTGACATTTATTTGTTCTAGAGCAGAAGACTGCAGCATAAAATGTAACATAAAAACACCTCCCAGTCCTTTTCTAAATAAAAGATCATTTTTAAAAACCAGTGGTCATCAGCTAGTGCCAAAGCCATTAAAAGGGCCTTCCTGGACTCCAGAATGGAAGGAACCAAGCCTGCCTCTGGCTCAGGACAGACCCTCCTTATTCAGCAACCAGGATGAAAAAGTAATCTTGCAACCCAAAGGTGCTTTTTCAAGAGGCAACTGGATTTTCTGGTGTTAGAGATAAAACCTCTCAGCATGTTTGCTGCAACTAATTGATTGTTTGGTGAACTGTTTTGAATGAACCAATCAGAGCACAGTTTCCTGGCTCTGCGTTTCCCGCACTTTCCAAGGGTTGGGAAGGTGTATATAAGTAGCTGCAGGAACAGAGCTTTCTTCAGAGACTCTGAGACTAGAGCGAGACCAGCAGAGACTCCGCTGAAGAGTCTCTGCTGGTGATTCTCTGCTGAAGAGTCTCTGCTGGTTCAAGAGCTGAGTCACTGCCTTGCTCCTGAGAAGGCTGACAAAGAACACAGAGAGCCTCCCACGTTTGGGAAGAAGACTAGAGCTGATGGACTTTGCTAAGAGGAAAGTCTTGCAGGCTGTTGATGCCTTTCTTGTAGGTTTTGTTTTTATATGTTTTTATTAAACCAAATAGTTTTTCAAGACTCCTCAATCAATTTCATGCTAATGCATTTGTCTGCGTATCTGGCCATGGTCCATTCGAACCCAGAAACCGTCATTCCCATAACATTTCTTTGAAGACGTTTCACTTCTCATTTGAAATAGCACCTTTGGAACAGCCATGACCTGGATGACGGAGAATCTCCAGAGACATTAATCTTCCAACCATTCCTCTGGTTCATGATCTTTGCAGGTCTGTAAAGCAAAGAAAAAGTGAAGTTAGACCATAAACCCAGATGTGGTTCCATTTAGCAACCATTTAACAACTGTGTTGCTGACTCCAATTGTGGTTGCTAAACAAGGACCACTTGTATATTCCATAACGGAGAAGTTCTTCCTTTTGACTCGTCTCTTCTCATCTCTTCCTCTCTTCCCTAGATATCCCTGTGAGACAAGGTTGGAGGTAGCAATGGGAACTTCCAAGCCACCCCTTCAGAACCATTCTTTTAAGCAGAGAAGTAAACTTGCACGAAGTTTTATTTCTAGGGTACAAGGCTTTCTTGGGTGCAGTTGAAGAGAAAGACACCTTTGTCTGCTTATCTAGAAAGATACCTACCAAACTCTGGGTCTGTTGCTCCCAAGGTCAGAGAGGCTGGCCAGACTAACACGAAGGGACTAATCCATCTCTTGAGGTTGGAAATCCAGTCCCACAAAGACTGAAAAAGCTTGAAGGAGCTGGAATTCCAGAAGGGATAAAACATTTTTTAAAAAGATAGAGGAGGAGAAGAGAAATAAAGGATCTCCAGAAAAGAAAGGATCTGGAATCCTTTCAGCTGCAGCTGAAGGGGGGAGAGATTAAAAAGTGGAAAAAAGTGGATAAATTTTATCAATTTATCATGAGCTTGACTTTTAGATAGCCAAGTTTCCCCCTGGGGCTGTTTCTAGATCTGGGCTCAAAGATTTTTGCCGGTCCATTCCATCACTCAATGGAAGCAATGCTTCCCCAGATCCATGGGGCAGCTGGCCCATTCACAGGAAGAGAAGTGTGGGCACCAGGCAAGGAGTAGTTCAGCTCCTGGGACAATTGCTGTGAGTATCAAATCCTTGAAAGACACAACAGAAACCAGGGGAGCAAAATTCAGTTTTTAAATGAGAGAATTTAACTTGGCTTTTCAGGAATTAACAAGATGGTTATTTCTTTTTACAACATATGTTTATCAATTCTCTTGATGGAAAATGGCTAGGAGAGGGAAAAGGCCATGCAGGGTCACAGAATTGGGGTTTACCTATAGGCTCCACCACCTGTTGTATTTTCAGCACAGAACCTAATGCTAGTATTGCCTTTGCACTCTCTTATCCTTTATGTCTGTTTTATCTCTGAGAGAGGAGGATAAAAACAGGGTGGCTACAAGTGCTGGTAAAAAGGAAATTAAAATTGCCGGCTTGACTTGAAGCTGTGCTTTAGAAATGCATACACTTCACCTAACAGAAAGGCCAAGCTCCATTACTAAAAGGTGGTTCCACAACAATGCCCAGGAAGGATTTGTCAAAAGACACTGAAAAACTGCAGCAAAAACAGGTGGCATTCCTTCATTCAGTGTGCCGAGATGACAAATTTATCTCCATATCAAAAGAGGATTGGAATAGAGGAGAATCAAGGTCCGGTCAGATGCCACCATACTGACTGCTGACTGGCTCAGAGTCGGGGGGCGGGGGGAAGCTGATCCCCTGCTTAATCGTTCTCACATGGGGCCTTGTCCCCATCAGATGTTCTGTGCAGCTAAATCAAGTCCCGGGTTTCCTAGACAAGCAGCCAAGAGCCATTTGGTTAGAGGCTCCAGAAAAAACTGGTTCAAAAGAATCCATTGAGCATCGTGTGGTGAACTTCAGAGCCATGTCCTCAGCAGCAGAACAACAAAGACTCTGAGCAAAGTTATTGAGAGCAAATATCGAGGAGAAACAAGCCATCCATGGCTTGGCCTGTCCTTCCTTTCCTCCAGCCAGCCTGTGACTGGAGAGAACCCCAGCAACCATGCAGTGAGGTGCGTACCCAGAAACCCAGAAGAAAGCCTTTGAAATACAGACGCGGAGATGGCCAGAAGGGACGGAAAAGGAATTTTCCAGAAGGTGAATTGGAGAGAGAACTGCTTTTATCTGTGGCATCATCCATCTGGGGACTTGGGAGGCTGTATTCTTTCCTGTGCTGCTTAACAGCCAAGAGGGGATGGAAAGCAGGGCTTCCTTTTGGGCTGCCACCTACAAAGCTGGAGGAGCTGTTAATATTCTCAAGTCCTGTTTTCTTCACTCAGAGTGGGAGGAAGGTAGATTAAGAGAAGGGAATTTGGGAAAAAAAATTCCATAAGATTTTGAGTTGAGTCCTCTACAGGAGGCAGGTAACTGCAGAAAAGGTGATTCATGCTTCTAGGCACAAAAGTTCAAGCCCAAAGCTGGGTCAGCCTGGGGGAATGGCAGGATGCTATCTAGCCAACTTGGTTTGGCAAGTGCAAATTTATTAAAAGAATTCAATCAAATTTAACAGCAAGGCTGGGCATGAGCAAGACCAGCTAAGGGTACCCCAACCTCCAGAAGGAAGACCAAGGTTTCTGGTTTCCAGTTGACCATCTAGTCAACTCTGTTATTCTCTTTCCCAGCGGTTCTAGCTGGCATTTGAATGTGTACTAGAAGTGTGGGTTGACCACAGTTCCTCTCTGGTGTGCCACATGGAAAAAATGGAGATGTTCTGTAGACCCTCTTAAGTGGTGCATTTATGGTTAGGGAGAACAGGTAGGTCAGAAGTCCTACAGAAAAGGAACGTGTTGGGAATGGGAAGCTCTAGGTGCCAGGGCAGGGGAGGGCAGGGAGGAGCAAAGGAGGCTCCAGCCCTCTTGGATGCAGTTCTTCTTCAGTCAGTACCTGGGGAACTCCTGGAAAGAATAATCAAGTGGAGGATTTGTGAGCACTTCGAAATGAGCAAAGCTATTACTAGAAGCCAACATGGGTTTGTTAAAAACAGATCATGCCAGATCATTGCATTTTGGCTTATCTCACCAAAAATTTTATGCCAGAATGTACCCTTATCATTTGACTGACACAAATGAAATCTAACATTAACTGTAAAAATGAAGATCTCACTGTATTTAATCTTAGCAGCTAAAATAATAAATGCTCAGTTTATTTATTTATTTATTTATTTATTGGTTCGATTTATATGCTGCCCTTCTCTGGAGACTCAGGGCGGCTTACAATGCGTTAAGCAACAGCCTTCATACTTTTGTATATACCTGCTTAGTAGGGCTTTCCCCCACCCCCCCAAGCGGTGTTCTTTTTTTATACAAAGTCAGCTTATTGCCCCCACAATCCGGATCCTCATTTTACCTACCTTGAAAGGATGGAAGGCTAAGTTAACCTTGAGCCTAGTGAGATTTCCATCAATGATAGAAAACTGTAGGCAACCCTAATAGTTGAGATGTGGGCCGACAGGGCTTCTTCAATTGTTCTGCTAGAAAAAGTTAAAGTAAGAATTATAGTGGTAGAGAAAAGCAACTAAGATGATTAAAGGCCTGGAGATGAAACCGTTTGAAGAATGGCTGCAGGATTTGGGTTTGGCTGGTCCAAAGAAAAGAAGAATTAGGGACGATGTGATAGCAGTAGTCCAGTATTTGAGGGGCTGCCACAAAGAAGAGGGGGTCAAATTATTCTCCAAAGCACCACAAGGCAGGACAAGAAACAAACTAATCAAAGAGAGAAGCAACCTGGAATTAAGGAGAAACTTCCTAACAGTGAGGACAGTTAATAAGTGGAACAGAAGTTGCCTCCAGAAATCATGGATGCTCCATCACTGGAGGTTTTTAAGAAGAGTCACTTGTCTGAAATGGTATAGGTTCTCCTGCTTGAGCATGGGGCTGGACTAGAAGACCTCCAGGGTCCCTTCCAGCTCTGTTCTGTTCTGTTCTGTTCTGTTCTGTTCTATTCTCTGCAGAGGCAGGAACCAGAATGCAATTAAATCTGGGCAGATTTTACACATAATCTTAACACTTACTACAACAATTCTTCCTTGACTTACAACAATTCATTTAGTGACCCTTCAAAGTTACAACAGCACTGAAAAAAGTTACTTATGACCATTTTTCACATTTATGATTACTGCAGCATCGCCATGGTCACATGATACTCGGGGGAGTATCATGTGACCTGCCAGACAGGAAGTCCTGCCATGGACTTCCCTCGAGTATTAAATGTATTAAATGTATTCAGCGGCGGAACTTCTGATTCTGCGAGATTCCCCCCTCTCGCAGGCGTGGCCCTCCACTCTATCGAGGGCCTACCTTTATGACGGGCTTTGGAGCCCCGAGAGGTGGCATGGAGCAAAAAGGGGTCTGAGGGGTTTGTTGGGTAAACTTTTAGATAAATTTTTAAGGGGTTCTGGGAAGTGGGAGGGTTGTGTGGGTGTGGGGGTTAACCCACAGGAGGAGGGGTTAGTGTTAGTGGGGCTATGGGAGGTGTAGATTCCGGGGGTAAGGGGTACATTGAAGTTCACTCTGCAGAGGGCCTTTCTATCAATACGCTGAGTGGGAGGGGCAGATATGGCGAGTGCAGGGGACCATATCATGTGAGGGGGGCGCACACTCGCTATCTCCGAGCGATGGTGCGCCCCGGTCCCCAAAGCCCTTCTCGCTCCCCAGGTTGCGCAGACTCTCAGGGCCCGAGTCTCCGGCTGTTGTTGTGCAATGCCAGGTCCGTGGTAAATAAAGCCCCCCTCATCTGTGATCTTGTCCAGGAGGGGGGAGCGGACCTGGCAGGTATTACGGAGACCTGGTTGGGCCAGGAGGGGGGAGTCCCCCTTGTGGATATGTGCCCTCCAGGCTTCCATGCATTCCATCAGCCGAGAGCTCAGGGCAGGGGCGGGGGGGTGGCGGTTATCATAAAAGAGAGTCTTGATCCGAGGGAGTCCACTGTACCTCAGATAACCGGGTGTGAATCCCTCCTTGTGAAGTGGGGTCGCGGAGTTCAGATGGGTCTGCTGCTTACGTACCTGGCTCCCTGCCACGTAGCAACAGCCCTGCCTGAGCTACTCAATGTGATAGCCGAGGTGGCGGTTGATACCCCCAGACTTTTGGTCTTGGGGGATTTCAACCTGCCATCTGTCGGTGAAACGTCTGAGGTGGCTCGGG
The DNA here is from genome assembly GCA_030761175.1 of Masticophis lateralis. Taxonomy (NCBI): domain Eukaryota; kingdom Metazoa; phylum Chordata; class Lepidosauria; order Squamata; family Colubridae; genus Masticophis; species Masticophis lateralis. The sequence continues at coordinate 20,249,856 of JAUDYJ010000013.1, read as the reverse complement.
AGTTCATGGCTTCCATGACGGCCATGGACCTGACTCAGTTAATTCACGCCCTCACTCACACGGGCGGACACACACTGGACTTAGTTTTTGTCTCTGGTCAGTGGTCGAGTGGTTTTGATATAGGGGATATAGTCATCGAACCCTTGTCATGGTCGGACCACTCTCTCCTTCGACTAGACTTTCTAACCGCTACACCCCGCTGCAGGGAGGCGGAACCGATTAGGTGGTTCCGCCCCAGGCGTCTGATGGAACCTGATAGGTTCCAGATGGAGCTTGGGCCATTTCCTGAGACTCTGGCTCATGATTCGGCTGAAGACCTGGTGGCCGCCTGGGATAGAGCGGCTGCCGGGGCTTTGGACCGCATCGTGCCTTTGCGGCCTCTGACCCGGCGCCGAACTCAGTCAGCTCCTTGGTTTACTGAGGAGCTGAGGGAGATGAAGCGCCGGAAAAGACGCCTGGAGAGCGGTTGGAGGGCCAGCCGTTCCGAATCTGACCGAACACTGGTGAGGTCTCATATTAAGACCTACCTAGTGGCAATAAAAGCGGCAAAGTCTAGCTACTTTTCCGCTCTTATCGCGTCATCAGATAATCACCCAGCCGCCCTGTTTAGGGTGACCCTCTCCCTCCTTCAACCGGGAGCTTGGGATGACCCCTTGCAGGGTTGAGCTGAGGACTTTGTCCAGTATCTGCATGACAAAATCGCTCAGATCCGGGAAGGTCTGGCCTCTGACTGGGTAGATCCGGACGGGATAATCGAGGCAGGTCTTGGGGGTGTGGTTTGGGAGGAGTTCGACTCTGTGGCTCCCGAGGACATAGACAGGATCCTGGGACGGCTGAATGCGACCACATGTTTATTGGACCCGTGTCCCTCCTGGTTGGTGCTGGCCTCCCGGGAGGTTACACGAGGCTGGCTCCAGAAGATTGTTAACGCTTCTTTGAGTGAGGGTGTTCTGCCGGCCGCTTTGAAAGAAGCGGTGGTGAGACCCCTCCTCAAAAAGCCCTCTCTGGACCCGGCTGTTTTGGCCAATTACCGTCCAGTCTCCAACCTTCTCTTTGTTGCGAAGGTTGTTGAGAGTGTGGTTGCACGGCAGCTTCCCCGGTTCCTGGATGAAGCTGTCTATCTAGATCCGCTCCAGTCTGGCTTCCGGCCTGGGCACAGCACAGAAACGGCATTGGTCGCGTTGGTGGATGATCTCTGGAGGGCACGGGATAGGGGTTGTTCCTCTATCCTGGTCCTATTAGATCTCTCAGCGGCTTTTGATACCATCGACCATGGTATCATGTTGCGCCGGTTGGAGGGGTTGGGGGTGGGGGGCACCATTCTACGGTGGTTCTCCTCCTATCTCTCTGACCGGTCGCAATCTGTGTTGACAGGGGGGCAGCGGTCGACTCCGAGGCGCCTTGTTTGTGGGGTGCCGCAGGGGTCGGTCCTCTCGCCCCTTCTGTTCAATATTTATGTAAAGCCGCTGGGTGAGATCATCCGTGGCTTTGGGGTGGAATTCCATCAGTACGCTGATGACACCCAGCTGTACATCTCCACCCCAGGCCACCCCAACGATGCCGTTGAAGTGATGTCCCGGTGTTTGGAAGCTGTGCGGATCTGGATGGGGAGAAACAGGCTCCGACTAAACCCCTCCAAGACTGAGTGGCTGTGGCTGCCGGCATCCCGATATAGCCAGCTGATGCCATCGCTGACTATTGGGGGCGAGACATTGGCCCCCACGGAGAGGGCTCGCAACTTGGGCGTCCTCCTGGATGCACAGCTGTCTTTAGAAGAACACATGACGGCCGTGGCCAGGGGGGCTTTTTATCAGGTTCGCCTGATACGCCAGTTGCGTCCCTTTCTAGATCGGGACTCCCTACGCACAGTCACCCATGCTCTCGTGACTTCCCGCCTGGACTACTGCAATGCTCTCTACATGGGGCTCCCCTTGGGGTGCACCCGGAGGCTCCAACTGGTCCAGAATGCGGCTGCGCGGGGAATTATGGGAGCGACTGGGCGCTCCCACGTGACACCTCTCCTGCGCGAGCTGCACTGGCTCCCGGTGGTCTTCCGGGTGCGCTTCAAGGTGTTGGTGACCACCTTTAAAGCGCTCCATGGCTTAGGACCTGGGTACTTGCGGGACCGCCTTCTGCCGCCAATAGCCTCCCACCGGCCAGTACGCTCGCACAGAGAGGGCCTCCTCCGGGTGCCGTCGGCCAGACAGTGTCGGCTGGCGACCCCCAGGGGGAGAGCCTTCTCTGTGGCAGCGCCCGCCCTCTGGAATGACCTACCCCCGGAGATACGCAGGATTCCAGATCTCCGGACCTTTCGTCGGGCCCTTAAAACCCATTTGTTCCATCTAGCTGGGCTAGCTTGATCCCATCCTCCGTTTTTAAATTTGACATTGATTTTAAATTGGGTTGTTTTAATTCTCGGCTGAATAATATTTAATAATTTTTAATTGTTTTTAACTTTTGTATACCATGTTTTATTCTGGCTGTTCACCGCCCTGAGTCCGCAAGGAGAAGGGCGGTTTATAAATTGAAATAATAAATAAATAAATAAATAAATGATTTACATTTGGATGCTTGATGACTGACTCACACTTACAACGGTTGCAGTATGCTGGGGTCATGTGATTATCTTTTGTGACTTTCCGACAAGGGAAGCCAGATTAACAACTGTGTTACTAATTTAACAACTGCAGTGATTCACTTAACAAATGTGGACAGAAAAGTTGTAAAATGAGGCAAAACCCACTTAACAAAGTTCTCACTTAGCAACATAAATTCTGGGTTTAATTGTGGCCATAAGTGGAGAACTACCTGTATTTGCAATATATGGCCTGATTAATCTATTGATTAGTCAATTGACCGGATTAGGACACAACAGAGCATCGATTGTTGTGCCTCCAATTCTTTGAATGGTGATAAAATCAAGTCCAAAGTGATGGTATTGATAAGCAGAATTGCCAAAGAATTGGCACTTGGACAAAGAGCTTACTGAACAAATTTCCTTCCCATACCTGGACTGGCTTTTTCTGATGGAGGGCCATAAGCCAACCACCTCAAAACAAGTTTAGTGAGAATGCAACAAGTTACAAAACACTACTTAAACTACTTAGCTTTTTGGGGTTTGATCCCTATACTAAAGGTTTACAAGGTGAAAATAGCTGCCATGTGGACTTAGGGTGCAGACCTGTACAATCTATTAAAGCCCCCTTTATTGAACCAAACCAGTCCTGTTTCCTAAGACGTAGTTTGGGAACTGACAAACATAGAGGTGGGCCAGCCTGGGCAGTCAGAGCTGAAATCTCTCTCGTACTTAGCTATTGAATAATTAAACCCTCTAACTATTGATGGATGATGCTCTTAATGGACCCCGGGAGACTACCGAAAATGTGTCTAGAAAAATGGATAGGTATGGCCTAGCCCTCTACGTGAATTAACCAACCTATTAAGTTATTTCACAGCCCAGTCTATCAAACTAAGATCTACTCTTGGCCAAGGAAGCCTTTAAACAGGGAGTTCTGAATATCATTACCCAAAGGATATGGTTGCTTGCAAGTCTTAGATCTTCAAAATAGTTGGCCAAGGACAAACCAACATTTCAGATAGACAAATACCTGATGATGGGTTTGACATGGAACCAAAGGACAGCTTTTAATAGAGCAAGGGATGGGTCATAGGATTCCCTGAGAAAACACTGGCACTTCCACCAAGGGCTGAACTAATGGAGGAAGTGCATCCATAGAAGGCACCCTGCACCTCTGACTCAAGGGCCTATTATATGGCCAGGTAATTACTTGAGGGGACCTTAGGAACAGACTGTCACCCTTCTGCCAGGATACCAATATCCACGTGGCCAACAGAACTGCCAAGGGGGTAGACAAGGCTCTTCCACTGAGAGTCTGCTTTCCAGAGTAGATCAGAGTCACATGCCAAGTGGATGCATTTCCTGTTCTGTTCCGTACATTTATAGCTATTTTATTTAGTTGTTAGCTAATGCTATGCTGTATCCTGATATGGGCTATTATCTAATCAAGAAACTAATTACATACTATTGATGATGGCGAATGTGGAAGGGATTCATTACCTGTTTATCTTTACTTTTTGTTTTTAACTGAGATTTCCTTTTTCCTTTTTTCTATCTGTTATAGATTTAAGTTATTCAATTACTTTTAAATGTTCAACAAAATAAAAAAATCAAAGTAATTAAAAAAAACCATTTCAAGAAAAGGGTTGATTTGAGACAGGGCAACAGCTGTCTAAGCCAACTGGATTCAGCTGGCCTCTTGAGGAGGGAAGAGCCAACCAGGCATGGATCTCACCCAGAGGGGACCGAGTGCTGCCAGAGGGCTCTCTTTCCAATTTATGGGAGTCAAAGGACCAAGAGACACCACCAACAGACACCTTGGCTAACACTGCAGTATGATGCCCATTCACCACTGTTGACTGACACATGCAGACTGCCGTGCCAGGAGGGGCAGTGAAGCAGGGCAGTTGGCACCTGATCAGCTGGAGGGGAGAACTCAGGCTGGTGGGGAGGGGCAGATTGTGGACTGTGCCTTCAAGGACTGTGGAAGATGCCACTTTCAAATGCAGGGCAGCTAAGGGATCAGACCATTTATTGCCTGGTTTGGGACAGCTGCTTTTAAACCAGAAGAGAAGATCAGAGGAAATAACAGAAACTGGCCCTGGGGGAAGCTGAATCTCAGCAACTTTGCTGGCAGAATGGTGGCCAGGCAGGAGATTGCCTAAATATTGCCCCCCTAAAATGGAATTCAGCACCCTGAACATGCCTGCTGGCTGGCCACATATCTACCTGGTGCCATGGCATAAACCTGAACTTGGGCTCCTATTTATATTTGCCCATATATTCTGCCCAGGGCTCTGGACCTCTCCCTTTCCTGGAGCTCCTGAGTAAACCAGGAAATCAGCTGGGAGAGTGAACTGGGAGAGGAGATATTCCTGATCAGCTTGGGTTGCCTCCTGTGCCATAGCTAACCCGGGTCTCAGTGGCTCCCTCAAGTGCTCTGGGGAATCCTTCTAGATGCATCCAGTATCTGGGGCAGATTATCTGAATCTGGCCATTTGCCCTGAATGGCAATAACTGGAGTGGAGCCCCCTCCATGCTGAAATCCTCCAAAGGCCATAGGCTTGTCCCAAGCAATCTCAAGCCCGGCACATATGGAAGTGCTTGTCTTAAACCAGGGGTTGGATCATCTGGATGTGGAGGGCACTGCTGTGGTTGGATTCTGCGTTTTTTTCCTTGTTCTCCCTTCCATTAGACCATATAGGCTGACTGGATTGGAGGGGTTTCTGTCCCTTCTTCCAGCCCCTCCATGGCCCAGTTTCTATTGCTGCCTCTGATCTCTTCTGGTTCGGAAGCAGCCATCCCAAATAAATGGTTTGATCCTTTAACATTGGCTGCCCTGCATTTGAAAGTGGCATCTCTCGCAGGTGCTGCCCGAGCTCTCCTCTTCAGCTACTCAGATGGCAGCTTTTTTTTTTAAAAAAAAATTAATTTATATGCCGCCCTTCTCCGGAGACTCAGGGCGGCTTACAATGTGTTAAGCAATAGCCTTCATACTTTTGTATATACAAAAGAGATTCGAACTTGCAGTAATTGCAGCCAGCTGGTGTCACTTTAACACCACTTTAAGCTGCTGCGCCACCAAGGCTGCCCTGCCCTGCCCTGCCCTGCTTCCCTGCCTCTCCTGGCATGGTAATCATCCAGGGCCACCAGTCTAAGCCACAGCCTGCAGGCCAGACAAGTCTTTCAGGGAACAAAGTTCTGTCTTTCCACTGACCTTTCCAGTCTCTCATTCGGAGCTTATCCAGCTCCAGAGCTCCGCCACTGATTTAACTAACCTACAATGGGATGAGGGCAAGAGCTTGAGTGACAGGCAAAGAGACGCTGTTGGATTAGATAAGAAAAGGCAGAGCCTGCAGCTGCATCAGGGGTGGACAAAGATGTTATGGAATGAAGTGACCAAGCAACATGGGTCAGTCAGAGAGAGAGGTTTTATTTGCGCAAAGACTCAAAAGCCAGGTTCCAATCTTGGCTCTGAGTAAAGACTCCATGCTTGTATAACACTTATATACTTTTCTAAACAAAGGATTCTGCTAACACAGCAACTTTCCATATATGGTTATCATACATTTGTTATTTTTAATTGACATCTCCTAATTAGTAAGATTTTACATTATCTTTATCCAACACTCATAATTCTTCTGTAAATCACTGGAGCATGAGTTCAAATTATCTTCTTGTTGAAGGACAAGTTTTAGCCCATATGGATGTCCATGACCTAACCACCTCTAGCTATATGTCTTTAGGTTTGTTCCTTTCTTCTGACAAGTTAGGGGGCCTCTTTAGAGTGTTAAAGGAAATTACATGTTGGCTTTGTATTCTTTGCAGCTGCACGTATTTCTTGTCTTCAGAATATGGTTGCTTTTAGAATATCTTTTATAATATAATGAATATATAAAGTTATCCAAAGGTCATATATCTGGTTCTACCTTAAAGAGGCTCAGGAGTCAGGACTTTCCTTACATTCTCTGCAGTGGTGGGTTGCTACCAGTTCGCCCTAATTCAGGTTAACCAGTAGCAGCAGTGGTGGGAGGCTCCACCCACCCGCCCGGACGTCTTCAAATACAATCTGCACGGACTGGTAGCAAAGGTAAGTGAAACCCACCCCTGGTTCTCTGGTTATAATGGTGCTGATCAGAATATTTGACAGTCAGACTTGCAAGATTCCATTGATGTAGATTCATAATATGGTGGAATTAGTTTATCTGGCCATGTTTCCTGTGTGCTTCACCTAGTAAGGCTGGTATAACCCTAATCTAGTTCCTGCAGTATAAATGCTCTGTCTTCCACTCAGCCAACTGGGCTCTGTCTCTGCTCCAAACTCTCCATCTTCTCACGCTTTCAGACTGATCATCCCCTCAATCACCCTCTTGCCAATAAATAAATAAATAAAAACTTTAAAAAAGAGAGCAGCTTGAGTCAAATTGGGCTGTCAGCTAATATTGAATCACAAACTTAAATCAAATCATGGTCATTTCAAATTCTTATTTTCAATTTGAATCAAATCAAGGTTGATTTGTGCCTACCTCTGTTTTTATGATGCAAGTTGTTCTTTTAAATTACGAAAGGTCTGAATGGTTTGGGGTCCGGAGGGCTGAAAAAACGGCTGCTGCCCACACGAACCTACCTGTAAATTTCCAGTGTGCCTGTAACTAAAAGAGGCCAGGGGTCTTCACACCAGCTCACTTCCCCACCCCAAATGCCAAACCCCCTCCCAGTTTCCATGGCAGCCAAGGGCAAGCAAGCTGCAAACTGCATTCTGGAGATCTGTCTGACATCAGAGTAGCAAATGCACCAGCTGTGGCTTGTCCAGTAATCTTTCCCAGCAGTTTTATGTAGCTATAAAATCAGGATGGGGAAACAATTGGCTTTAAGGCCCACGCAGTTACCAATAACTTAGAATAACGGAGTTGGAAGGAACCTTGTAGGTCATCTAGTCCAACCCCCTGCTCAAGTAGGAGACCCTATACTAGTGTTGGTGAACCTTTTTGGCAGGAGTACGTGTGTGCATGCATGCATCAGACAGCTGCTCTTCCAGTTTCTGGCCCATAGGCATGTGCGGAGACCAGCTGGCTGGTGTGCATGTGGTTCCCTAGACTAGCCATGCCCAGTTCCTACAATCACTATCGTATGTTTTACCCTCCAGTCCCTTAATCATTTTTTTGTCTTTCTAGAGTCTCAACCACTTTTTTATAGTGTGGTGACCAAAACTGCATGCAGTATTCTAGGTGTGGTCTTACTAAGGCTTATAGAGTGGTATTAGTACCTCACTTCATCTTGATTGTATCCCTCTGTTAATGCAGTTTAGGATTGCATTGGCTTTTTTGGCTGCTGCCTCAAACTGCTGGCTTGTATTTAATTGATTGTCCACTAGGATTGTCCAAGATCCCTCTCACAGTTACTGCTATTAAGTCAGATTTCACCTCATCTATACAGGTATTTTTGGTTTTTCTTGCCTAACTGTAAGGCTTTACTTTTCTCTACGTTGAATTTCATTTTGTTAGATAGGGCCCAATGTTCAGGTCTGCCAAGATCCACTTGGCTCTTGAGTCTATCATTTAGGATGTTAGCTATTCCTGCCAGCTTAGTATCATCTGCAAATTTGATGGGTTCCCCTTCTGGACAACAGACGGGTGATAATTGGGACAGATCACCTTTTGAATCTGAGTCTCCCAACTGGAGCAGAACAGGATTGCTGCACGGTCTGATTTCTATCCCCAAGGATATCATGGTGGGTGTTGCCTCCAGGACTGGGTCTAGGAGAATCAATCTAGTTATACTCTCTCTCATTGGTCATCTGGCACAAAGTGATCCCAGCAATGCTGCTTCCAGAATAAAGACCAGAAACCCAACTGGGTGGATTTAAATGATCCATTTCATCTCAGAGAGAGACTGAATTTGCTAGGACCAGCCCAGGGGAGGAAGAAAACAACCCACTGCATTTATTGGAGAATAAAGTACTGAAGTTCTCTTAAACTTTAAGCCAAATGTCAGGTGAAAACCAAATGTTGGATGTTCCCCACATGTGTTGGACTGATGACACTGGGGGAGCACAATCCTTGGTGGTTATGAAGACACCCACAAACCACACTCAAGTGCTGGACACTGTCTTTGCCCTGCCTGAAAGGCTCTTGCTCAGCAGAACATTGGTGTCATTGCCAGAGACAGCAAATGAGACACCCAGTTCAAGGTCCAGAGAGCAAAGTCCCTCTTCCCAGAGATGGCAGTTCCATAGAGGACTGGAATCCTTTCCCCAAAGATAGAGAAAGTCATGCACAGTTGAGGCTCTGGACAAATAATCTGTAGCCAGAGCACAAAGTAGGTGCTGCACCCACCAGCTGCATTCCCTCAGAAGACTGACCGTGCAGGTTGGGCTCACACAATCCGTGTTTCTACCCAAAAACCAATCAAAATTAAAACTAGACCAAAGTAGGACTAGGGGTTCAGCTGAGGAATTACCCATCTGTTCTAACGCTGGCTTAACTGAATCCAGCTGATTAACAGTGTCTAGTGCTAGTTAGTGCAGGGGACAAAGCGAGTTAGCAGCTCAGCCAGTGGGTTGGAAGATGATGGCAGAGACTAAACTTTGGTCTAGTTTTAACTGAGAATTCTTCCTGCTGCTGAAACAGATATGTGGCTGCCTTCTTTGGACTTCCCTGAGATCAGGAGGCTCTCTTGAGAATGAGGCAGCATTAATTGGCCTGTTGTGATTCATCTCAGGCAGAGCAACATTGAAAAGCAGCAGACAAGACAAGGTCCAGCTAGTACCAGGGTTGTGTTGCATTCCTCTCTCGTAGCCCATCTTTTTGTAAGGAAATCTCTATAAGCTCGGAAGCCCCATATGCTCTCGTCCTTCGCACCATGGTGCACAGCGGATGCAGAATCCTCAGGATGCGGAAGGGGGAGGGGGGAGGAGCAGGTGCTTTCCCAGCTGCTGCCTCTTCTGTGTTCTCCAGCAGCCCCATGCTTTCTATTTTCAATTTCCACTCCACTTTGAACCCATGAATTAACCAGAGTAAAAGGCCAACTTTTTCTTTCTTTCTACAAGTTACTTCTCATTTTTTCATTGCTAAAAAGAACCCGTAAGAGAATCCACACATCTAGGAAATTGTAGATTTTGGGGAATATCAGACAGTTCTATCAGTTTCTTGTGATGATGGCATGGTGGCCAATTTTAATTTGGTTTCTTTTCAACTCCCAACAGGGCACAGTGAGCAAGTGCATGGCAGAATCAAAAAGAGGATGTTAAGCAGTCCAAGAGCAACCAAAATCACGTTTAGCACAGCGAAAATTAGCAAGTAGAAGAGTTGTAGTTATTTGCAAGCAGGGAGTTAAGGTGGTTCAGTTGGGCTCCAGAAGGTGGGCAGCTGAGAAGTGCAGGGCCAGCCTTCCTCTCCTTTGCCCGGGATTGCCCGGGGATATTGATCTTGCTGCTTCTTTTGCACACAAGGTGGTTTGTGTACAAGAAACGTGCTGATTGAGAAAGAGGTTGTTATGACAAACCTGACTTTTGTTGTGAAAAATTGGCCCTTTGTTGTTGCGCTCTTGCTAGACGACGGTCAGAGTCGGTTTTCTTGTTGACATTTCATGTCATCCTTGCTCGGCTTTGCTGATGTGTCTCTTGGCCAGTTATCCTGCCTGTTGACCAGCTGAATTCTTGCCCACATCTGTTCCTTTGGATGCTGACTGCGCTTAGCCCAGCCTTGTTTCAGGGAAATAGTTCCATGGAAATTGTTACCGTGCCCTAAATTGTTACTTACAATATAAATAAAGCAATGGATGCAGCCAGATATCGACATGTTTGTATATATATTGTTTAACCTCCCTGGGCTCTTTCTTTAATACTAAGAAGTGAGTATTCTTTAATACTCCAGCCATGTCAGTAAGTGCAGGCGGCTGTCTAGATTTGATGTTCATACAGGAGATTTTCCCAGAAAGAGGCTAGAATCAAATAAGAAGAAAGAAGCATAGAACATTGAACTTGTTCTGGGTTCTGACTCAGCGCTGTATGTATTTATATTGAGAAGAAAAGTGAGAATAATAATAGTGATAGATATCCTTAACACCACCAAACAACAGCTATCCTAGGTCCTTGGGAAGGACTCGATATGTGGATAAAAGTGCCAAGTCCAGGCTAAACATCTGGTGGTCTGTGTGGCCAGTCATAACAGCTACTGAAAACCAAAGAATGTGGCTACGGTTGGATGCTGGACTGGGCTGCAAAATGAAAGGTGGGCAGTCTTAACTCCCAGAAGCCATTTGGATTTTATCCACAAGGGCTTCACCTTCTTGACTGGTCACTACTATTTCTACCCTCAATTTTTGAGGGGTGGGGCATGGTTTGCCTGAGAGTCTCCCCTTTACTTTGGCATCTGAGACTGAGAGCTCTTACAGTTTATATCCTTCCTTGTAACCAAGAATGGGAGAATTTTCCTTGACCCACACATTTTCTTAACAGGTAGAAGCTTTTGTGAACCACAAGTCACATTGTGAGTTGCATAGAGTGGCTCAACAGATGAAGAATTTAAATTGGGGTGGCCAGAGCAGAAGAAGACAGGGCTTATGCAGATTACATGTGAGACAGATTAAAAGCACCCTATTAATTCACCATAATAATAATCTCTCATAAAATTCCATCAGGACGTCAACAAATTCTATCCCTCTATCAACTTTGGTCTTAGCCTAGTTAACTGAGACCAAAGTTGGTCTCAGCTAACTACACACCGATAGATAAACCTTGTGTTATATGGCAGCTCAGCTTTACCTGCGTCAGCTTCTACTCAGACCAAATCTGCTCCAACCAAATCCATCATCCAGGCCTCCAACCACATTTGTTCTGACTCTCTTGACAGGGATGCTCAACTGATGGAATTAAACTAGGCATTCAGGACACTGAACTCTCCACCCAACAAGATCAATAGACAAATCAATAGAGCCAGATTGATTCCCAGAGAGGACTTATTAAAAGACAGACCATAAAAACAGAACAGAACAGCACTGGTTGTCACCTACAATTCATTGCTCAAGCTACTCAAATATATTAATAAGCTACGATCTATACCGGACTGCACCTTCTCAGGTGCAGGTGACAGGCCCCACCTGCAGAGAGGCCGCCACCCAACCTGAAGCAGATTCTCACAGGAAGAAGAAACAGTGGGACAATACTGGCAGTCTAGGAAGCAGCCCTGCAACAAACTCAACCCCTCCAAGACTGAGTGGCTGTGGTTTCCGGTGTCCCAGTATAGCCAGCTGGCTCCAACGTTGACTATTGGAGATGAGACCTTGATCCCCACAGAGAGGGCCCGCAACTTGGGTGTCCTCCTGGATGCACAGCTGTCGCTAGAAGAGC